>LR990630.1:15113825-16351325 GCA_905147815.2 Phalera bucephala | reverse complement strand
AGAGAAGATCTTGCAACCAGACAGATGTTGTGTCTGGCGGCGCCTGCAACTCCCCCAAGAGTTGTCGGGAGCTTGTATATGCAACTCGTTGTACAAACCATCATATTGTGTTCTAGACTTGTATAGAGAATCGCTGTCAGTTTTATATTCAACGCCATTTGTGAGTAGGTAGTCGCAGTTTTGTAGCGAAGTATACAATCTGTAACATAATTAACGCAGGACCTGAAAGTAGTTTGTTCTTTATGGGAGTTGATATCAGCAATTTTTAATGTATTTTACATTCTTTTTATTAGCTAAATATGCTGTTACTCCTTCAGTGCTCTATAACAAACTAAATTTATTCATGATTCAAAGCAATGCGGAGATTTCAGATGGATTTCTCAATACACACACACATATACGTACAATTTACATTGTTAATTGGGGTATAAAAGTGCTTAAAAAAGGGCAAAATACTTTAAATTTTGAAAATTTGATTTTCGTATTGAATTTGTAAGCTATCTAATGGGGTGTCTGAGATGTTGCGTTATTAACGATACACATACTGTATATGCAACGAGTTGTGCAAACGATCATATTGTGTTCTAGACATGTATGGAAAATCGTTGTGGATTTTATATTTAGCTTCATTACTGGGTAGGTAGTCGCAGTTTTGCAGCGATGTATAGATATCAATACAGGTTTTATCTAAATAAATGTAAATCTCTTTCTTACAGCAACGTAAGGTCACTAGATTCAATCTTTCTTTCTTTCTTACAAGTCCACTAATTACAGAAAAAATACATTTATAGTACTAATCACGAGGTACTTGGTTCGAATCCTAGGTCGGACAAAAAGTGATTTTTCGACAGAAACATTTCCAGTATCAGTCCAGAGTCAAGCACTGTGCCCGATATGATGGCATTAGGCTCGCCCCCTATTATATTGGACTTGTTTTCCAAATCTAGTTGATATTGAATATTCTTATACCTAAACCAGGCATCATTGCCAAAAATAAAGATGTCACCGTTATCTGCCTCTTCCTAGTATTAAATACACATTTTGACGTATGAAGTCAATAAATTAATTCAAATTGAGATGCCAGAATAGATTTCCGTCGCAATATCCAACAAAACCAGTTTTCGATGAGCTCCCCTTGCGAAGACACTTTACTGTAGCGATCACAAGTTTACAAACAAAAAAGATGTTCCAACTAATTCGTGAATGGGAAATTTCGAATAAGACAAGTTACAATTTGAAAAAGGTCATCTCTATCTCTACCATCACGCCAGATCCCTTGCAGGGTAGGCAGGGGATACAGAGTTCCAACAGCTTCTTTCTTAAAAAAGTTCATCATAAATATTAACGCTTTAACTGCTACATTTAACCTTGTAGTGAAACAAAAATGGAGGTTAAAACTACATATACCTGCGTCTTTTTCTCACGGCAAACTAAAATTAAAATTCTGCTAAAGAAATTGTTATAGGCAACCGAAATAAAGTTAGTTTAGAAGTTTTGGGAACAGATTTTATTTTTGATTTTTCTATGTTTCCCAAATAAAAAAACATTTTTATATAACTGAAATTTTCAGGTTAACCTAATCACTGATATGCCCACGGACGAACAAATTTACTTCCATCGATGATAGGCATGATACAAGTAGACATAAGCCTATATACGCCAAACGTGAAAGACAGGTGTAGTTCGTACATTAACATCGACAATCGACGGATGATTTGGCGCAGTAGTTAAGTGCTTAAGCCGGCACTTCACCCACTGGGTCGAATAGACGCGGGTTCGATTCCCGGACAAGTTGTTTTCTAACCCACGATTGTTTCCTTCGGTCTGGATTTATCGGTATTTGTGTATACAAATTTTCATGTATCGCACCCTCGACACAGGAATAAATTCTAATGTGGGGCTACGTTAATATTAAAACAATAATAATCAATAATCTCAATGTAGGATCATAGGAGGTCCTAAGGCGACCTAATTGCCACCAGAAAAGTGGATAAGCTAAAACTTACTCCTATATCATCGTCATCAGCCAAATGAAGATAATATAGAAGGGATCTGGAGTGACGATATAGATAGATCAAACAAAAGCTGTCCAGTGCAGGATAAAGACCTCAAAGATCAAGATCGCCATAACGACCAGCTTTGTGCCGTCGCATCCAGCTTTCAGCCACGACCTTCAACGACGTCCCTCTTATGTGTCAAAAACCAGACTTTTATATAGTCTTGCTCACATCGATAATCAATACATAAGTCGATATCCACTATTCTATCTCCTTATCTTTATTATAGCGCCAGATCCTTTGCAGGATCGGCAGAGAGCATGTCCTCGGTCTATATTGTTCAACAGGTTCTTTCCTAAAATACCTTACGGGCTTTCTTCACTCTCAAATTTTGTCTCATGCACGCTCGCAGGTTACAGAGACTCTGATTTGCCCTTCAGATAAGACGTGGTCTATTTAGTGTTTGTAAAATAGACAAGTATTTCCGCGATACCAGCATTATACATCTGTTTTGTCATTCTTTATTCCCACATTTTTCCTATACGAGGGGCATGCCTTTTAAGTTTTGTCGTTTGAAGAAAAAAACACAACCCGTACCTTATAGTACTTTTTATTGTTTTTCAAAGTATTCACCACGTAGCCTAATACACTTTTCCATTCGCTCAAACCAGTTATTATAACATTTATTCCACTCTAAAGAGGGGGTGTTCAAAATGGCTGACTTGAAAGCGTCGACTGCTTCTTCACCGGACTGAAACTGTAAAGAAATCGTTGGGGCTTAGGTCAGGACTGTATGGAGGATGGTCAAGAATTTCTACTTTTTCCTGCTTCAAATACTCAATCGTTTGACGAGCGCTGTGTGAGCTTGCGTTGTCGTGGTGCAGGATGATGCGTCGCTTTGAGTTAGATTTTCGAAGTTCGGCGATGACTTGTGGTAAACAAACTGTGGTATACCACTCGGCGTTAACCGTTCTACGATCTTCAAGTGCAATAGCCGCAACATGGCTGGTTTTTGCAACGAACGTGGCCACCATCTTCTTTCGCTTCGAGAACGAAGAACTTTAGTCGCTTTGGCTCGTTTAAAAAGACCCAGATTGTAAATTGTTGTTTGGAATCAGGATCGTAGGCATAGATCCAAAATTCGTCACCACTGATGATGTCGTAGACGTGATTTGACTCTCCTCGGTTGAACCTTTGCAGAGTTTTCTTACACCATCTGACGCGGGCCGCCTTGTGATCGTCGGAAAGCAGATGCGGTATCCAACGGCAAACTAGCTTTCTCACACCAAGCGCTTCATGCAAGATCTTCTGAATGGTTGTCCCTGAGATGCCTAATAGAGTCTCTATCTCTCGATATGTCACATGACGATCTTCGAGAATTAGTTGTCTCACAGCAATGATGTTATCTTCAGTGAAGGGGGATTTTGGGCGTCCTTCGCGAGATTTGTCACTAACACTAGTATGTCCACGCTGGAATTCTAAATACCAGCGTTCGACAGTCCGCAGACATGGGGCTTCATCACTGAACATAGATGTTAGCTCTTCGAAACACTGAAGCCGTGTCAGGCCTCTTTTAAATTTGTAGAAAATTATTGCACGAAAGATTCATTTTCGTACGTAACCTGACAGATTCCAGTCGACGTTGTGACTAAACAATAGCATTAATCCTTATACTTTCAACTATTTTGAGATTCAAAATTTAAACACATTCGAATATAGAGCAGTTCCAAATTCAAAATTGCCGGGAAATATGGAAACGACAGAACTTAAAAGGCATGCCTCGTATGCCTGAACCACCGGAAATATTCAGTAATATGTCTGATTATTACTTTCCACAGCAGTGTGAGGACCTTTTTTTTTCAAAATATGCCATGATGTTACCCCTACTTAGACCAACTTAGCCTGGTCCCGTTTTACCGCAATAAAGCTCCAGATGCGACCATAAATCCTTCCAGAATCTATACTGTGTCGTTTTTATTGGGTGCGTTTTGTGACCTTCTTCTATTACGGTACCGTAAGTATTGCAGGTGAAGCATAATTAGGGCATGGGGGTAAAATTTATTGAGGTCGAGTCTTCCCGGTTTGTGTTCAAGATATACGGGTCGGATAAAATGTACCGTTTGAGATAAGGGATGAAATAAGTCAGTGGAAAATAACAATGGAATGTACAAGAGGAGATGATAATTTTGATATGTTATTGTAAATCACAAGTGGGTCTTAAAATGAACATGGACAAAACCAAAATAATGTCTAACGTCCATGTCGTACCCACCGCACTCACCGTTGGGAACTCTACTCTTGAAGTTGTCGACGAATACATTTACCTGGGACAGGTAGTCCGGTTAGGTAGGTCCAACTTTGAGAGAGAGGTCAATCGACGAATCCAACTCGGCTGGGCAGCGTTCGGGAAACTGCGCAATATCTTCTCATCCAAAATACCTCAGTGCCTTAAGACTAAAGTTTTCAGTCAATGTGTGTTACCAGTGATGATATATGGATCAGAGACGTGGTCTCTTACAATAGGTCTCATAAAAAAGCTCAGAGTTGCTCAGCGAGCTATGGAGAGAGCTATGCTCGGCGTTTCTCTACGCGATCGAATCAGGAATGAGGAGATTCGTAGAAGAACCAAGGTTACCGACATAGCCCTTAAGTTGGGGCAGAAAGATTCTAGAGTGGCGACCACGTATTGGCAAGCGCAGCGTGGGACGACCGCCTGCCAGATGGACCGACGATCTTGTGAAAATCGCAGGAAGTCGTTGGATGCAGGTGGCATCGGACCAGTTACGCTGGAAAGCGATTGGGGAGGCCTATGTTCAACAGTGGACAAGTATGGGCTGAGATGATGATGATGATGATGATTGTAAATCAAGTACGAGAATGAACGATAGCTAGTAGTTTGAATATAATAGTCGTGGGCTTATTGGCCGCAAGGAACAGATCTTTGTGTGACCTACAAATGTTGGTTTCAATCTGCGTGTTTGTGTACGTGCATTTTGTGTTTGTACGATACAGAAATAATATTTTTCATAACGGAGACCTTGTCCCAACGCTGTTATGTTGTATGGCAGCGAGAGCTAGGTATGTAAAAAGGAGAATGAAAGTAGGATAAATGCGGTGGAAGTGCCAGCTCTGCGGAAGATGTGCGGAGTGAAGCTGACCGACCGTATTCGCAACAGCGTAGTAAGAAAGCGAGTACGTATGAAAGATATATCGGTGTAAAAATGAGAAATTGTATGCTCCGTTGGTTCGGGCATATAGAAAGAATATCAGAAGAAAGAATTAAAGAACAGATATACAATGCGAAAGTGGAAGAAGGTCGGTGCCGGGGGTGACCTAGACTATCTTACCATGACCAAATAGACCGAGTCTTACCTGAACGACCAGTCAAGAGTTTCTTTAACCGGCGAGCGTGTATGAGACGAACTATGAGAGTGTAGAGCCAGTAAGGAAAGAATCTGTTGGAACTCCGTACTCTCTGCCCACCCCGCAAGGGATCTGGCGTAATGATATATATAGATAGATATATAATCGAAAAACAGCTACTATGTACATAAGATACTATAATATTATAGGTATCACAACAAAAACTTCTAACTATAAAAAGCTGCAAAGCTGACATCATTTCCTTAATTTCCAGATTTCATCGTAACTACGAGTAGAATCGTCATTTGATGACTTTGAAAGAGTTATACAAAACACATCAATTTGAACTCTGTCTGCAGAGTTAAAAGGATTTTTTTAGCTTGAAGTTTAATATAATATACAAACATTCAATATGTAGTGTGTGTGCAGATATTTAGGTCAAATGAAATGATACTCCATAACTGTTCCGTGTATACGTTGCTCTTATTAAGGACAAGCTTTTTGTAGACAAATGGATAAAATAAATTGGGCTCAACAATATCTCTACGACGTATTTTGACTACGCGAACTCAATCACAATATTGTTTCTTTATAGAGATAGCAAATGATTTAGTGGCAGGTACATATTTTTGAAATCATAACCCCACAATGACGTTTTATTAATGAGTGTGTTCATAAATTTAAAATTTACATACAAAAACACCCAGAATGAAACAACATTTGTGGGTCTGTTTGTTTGTGTTTCCGTAGCGTAGACATACTTGTGCAAGCACGGAACCCGCGCCAACTTGATCCAGTGAATGGAGCTACCACTTGTCTAACCGCTAGACGAAGCCGTTCGTCGTTCATGTAATTGGAAATAATTCAGAATATTACCTAAAGTAATATTTATTGACTTTTATGCAATTTATTTGGTTCTGGTTCGAATTCTAGGTAGGCAGCGTTATTGATGATTTCATATTGAAAAATTCTAAGGAAAAAAATGAAAATACTCTCTAATCTATTACATTGGGAGTTAACATCATCGGCGATATGTGAGTGTTCATGGTACACCTCTCCTACCCAAAGTTAGTAGAAACATAGGCAGTGTATATATATAAATGTCTAAATATTCTTCTTAAATAAAAATGGCGTCACACACATGGACAAACTCATCACCATCCATCTTGACATTGAACTATTAATTATGTGGGACACAAAACAATAAAATCTTCATACGCTCTGTACAGTAGTGTCTAGGACAGTATCGGAACTGTTTCCTTGGACTATATAAAGCGTTTGACGCAGTAAACATACATTTAAATTTTAGAATTTATAAATAATTAGTTTATGATTCCATGAATATTATTCAGTGCTATATCATGTAAATTAAACTCTTTTTTCTATAAAAGAAGTTTAGTTTTTAATGTCCACTGATTTTCATATGGTGATCCGCAAGGGTATATTTTAGGACCTATTTACTGTTGTATCGAACTTTAGTTTAACTAAATTGTGTACAAAATGCAAATAAACTTTTCAGCAAATATAATAGTAGTCATATTTATACTAATAAGAACTGTGGGAGTTTTAAGTAGAGATTTCAGTGATAGTGAAAGAAATGTACGTGCGGCATTTATACAAAGACTTTTGAATAAACAAAAACATTTAGAAGGCAAGATTAAATTACAAGGAAGTCCTAATAGATTTGAAGGCAAGTACAATCCCAAAATTTATTTTGTTTTTTTACATAAGCCATCATAATAATATACGGTCCTCAAATTGACGGTATGGACAGTTTGATTGGCTTCCCAAAGCTCTCCACTAATCCCATCGAAGGATCTAAAAATTTACATTATTACACCCACATTATTACACCCACAGAGCACCAAAGTAGTAAGAGTTTGATGAAAATTATCTTCAAATATTGTTAGGCAGTATTAACGTACTCATAAGTATTCAGCGTTAATTAAAAGTTACAAGACATTATTATCAATTCTTAACTAAATTTCGATAGATTTTCTAACTAAAACCTTTTTATATTATTTTTTGGCTATATATTAATTTGTTTAATATTATTATTATTTCACTGAGATTTACGGGCTTCACCCGTACCTTTGAAAGGCTTTCATGGGGATATTGGTCCAACACATACATGGCCTTCGCGAGAAATTAATGTTATGTAAGTCACCTGCTGAGATCACTAGCTGAAAATGAAGAAATATAACCAGCGAACTGACCCTGGCAGGTGCAAGGACTATTGTGAATTATGGAAAGAAAACAAGGGCTATGTAAATGAAGTTTGATGGAGAAAAACTGGACTATTTCAAAGGGGACGGACACCAGCTATAATTAGTGGACACCGGCCATAATTTTTATAATCATTAGTGCAAGACGTCCGCTACAAGACAAAAGTCTCGCCACAACCTATATAGTTAAGACTTTTTAGCGTTCATTCGCGGTTTCTTACGATCACTATCTATAAATCTTATTAATTCTTTCTAGCCTGTTAAAACCACCTCAGTATCCTAATCGTGTAACAAAATTATCCAAACAAAAACCATTCTACCAAAGCCATTAATGTAGATAGTATGAGCAGTGAATACACAATAAAGGGTTTTTACAACATACTTAGCGTTAATCTCTGCATCTTAAGAGTCCATTCAAAAATCCATTAAAATCTAATTACTTTACCAAGATTAACCTTTATAAAGAAAACTTAAATCCTTGTTCATTTATTTTAAGACAGTCACACCTAAAATTTTCCAATATTTTGCACAGACTAATGCGCCCAATATAATTAATAGTTAATGGTGCATGAAAATATTATAGAAAGGTGAAATATTATTTTAGACGGCTAACACCTCTATGAATAACTCTCTTTATGAGTTCAACTTAATTATTGTTAATAAAAGCTGTTATCCCACTACTGGGAAAAAGCCTTCCTCTACTTTATCCATTCTTCTCTGTTAGTTGTTTCCTAATTTAGGTCTATCAAACTCAAACTCAAATCGTTTATTTTGTATAAACCCTGCGGGGTTGCTTACAAAGTGTCATATTTACACTTTTATTTTAACTTACTAATCTACCACCGGATCGGAACGCGGCCTCCACTGAAAAGATCCAGCGAGAAACTCAGCGGGCTTGTCTTTTTTGTTTAAGTGTGGTGCCTTACGACTGAGATATAAGACTATTTTTAAATATATATGCTATAATGAAAAGCTAGAGGATTCTGGAAGGACCAGTCTCCACAAGCAGCACCCGCAAGAAACTCCACAGCCACTCCTTTAAGACAAAAGCTATTCTGTACACACTGTCAATTGTGGGGTGTGGGAGACAAGGTACATTACACTAGGTAGGACTAAAAATGAGAATATATGAAACATTATCATAATACAGATTGAGAATATGACTACATACTTCATTTGCATTAGCAGGGACTGTTAATAGTACTAGTTTTCAAGCATTTTTGTCGTTCAAGTATTCATCTAATGAGTATTAAGCCTGCTTACAAAGTGTCCGTAAATTTATTTTCACTAAGATGGTCACTAATCAATTGGAAGTTTATTATATAATATAGCACAATAGCGGATGGTTTATTATAAAATATAACACAATAAAGGATGTGTGAATTTTGGATAATCGAAACTGTAGTTTATATTTTTATATATATATATATATATATATATATATATATATATATATATATATATATATATATATATATATATATATATATATATATATATATATCGATGTCAGCCGCCCAACCACACAGTAATATGCCATAAGACATTGCCAAATTATTCTCGCAGTGGGTACATCTAATTCTTCTCACGGCATAGGCAGCAGAACTAAGCCGTTTTCCTAAAGTTTTAATATGTGGGCCCCATTGTAATTTAGAGTCTAGCGTAATCCCTAAGAAAGTTGTATCAATAAAATGTTCAATAAAATATCACAGTCACTACGTTTTACATTCGGTAAAGAAAATCGGATACATTTCGTTTTCTTGCTATTTAATGCTAAATTATTAGTAGTTATGCACCTTAAGAATAGCGTTATTTACGTCGTAAAGATTATCAACATATCTACCTACTTGAAAGATCAAAGAGGTATCGTCAGCAAACAACACTATCTTTGCTTGTTTTTTAACTACTTGAGGTAGGTCATTAATATAAACCAAAAATAGAAACGGACCCAGTATTGATCCCTGAGGAACGTCCATTTGTACTCTAGCTCCTGGAGACTTAGCACTGTTTATTTGAATGCATTGCTTCCTACCTCCTAAGCATGATTTTATTAAATCAAGAGCTTTCTACGAATTCCGTAGTGCTCTAATTTAAGCAAAGGTATTTCATGATTTACACAAGCGAATACCTTAGAAAGGTCACAAAATATACCAATGGTATCCTGCGAACTTTCCTAGGCATCAAAGATATGTTTTAACAGAATAACACCGGCGTCATTAGTACAACGTCCTTTGGTGAAACCGTATTGCTGATCATCTAGGATGTTATTTGCTTATCAGTAATTCAGATAATGAGTCGCACTCCACTCCTATCTGCAGCCGAGTGAAGAGCATCGTGAACCGTGGTATCAAGAGCTGTGCAAATCTTAATCGTCCAGGGTGTTGGGTTCCTTCCACGTGGTCGCTACCAACTTAATATTCATCATTCATTCATTAATCATACCCCGCAAGGGATCTGGCGTGATGATATAGATAGATAGAAGATAATCATTACCAAAATACACAAAATAGCTGGTTTTTTTATTAATTTATATACAAAAATGTAGATTTGTGTTTATTTGTTTCCTACTTTGACCGGAAGTTCAATCAACGGATGTTTTTTTGCACACAGATACTTAAAGGGCCAGAGAGTGGTGGTGCTGGGAGTACTTGGCATGTGCCTAGTAATCCATGTCACTCTTCGGCTCTTTCTGTATCTATGTGCAAGTAATATTGGCTTCTTTAATATAACTATGTACATAGCTATGAGTACGAATTCCCGGGTAAAAGCAAACCATTAATAATTTTTGTTCTTCATTGTGTAATTACCAGGAAACGTATACATTTATCACGCCGGTCGTTGGGGGGCGATTTGCGATGACTCATGGGATGACGCAGCAGCTTCTGTAGTTTGCCGGACTTTCAACAAAACTGGATCAGCTACTCATGGAGGACAATACGGAGAAGCTACTGGTAAGTTGTTATTTTAGGATCCTTTTAATTGGCCTGTCTTAACGTGTTTGATTGGTGGCATGAACCACATTGTCCGGCCGTTGGTTTAGGCTTGCTTTTGTAAAACATACATTATTACTGGTTTTGTTTTACTTCCCATGCTTAGATTAATTACTTGTCTAGCTAGAGCTTCGTGCGCGTTGAAACGTCATAAAATTTGTCTTCCCATGGGCGATCACGATGTCCTGGAATCGAAACCTAGGTAAGACTCCGAGATCCTCAGAGGTAGTCCTCGTAAGAGATCCTCGTGACGGTGTTTGCTTGTTTTTAACTATTTAAATGGCAGGAAAGTCTAACTTTTGATTGACACTACTTCGTCCCAAATTGTGGGTGCATTGACCAACCTAAATTTTAAATGCACCAACACCCAGAACGAAACAAATACCATGGATCACGCAATACAAGGACCGAATCGATGACTATACAATCCGGTAAAGAACGACGAGAAAGACTTATACTCAAAGCTAGATAAGGTGATCAACAAGTACATAGACACTGGCAATGATTCGAGATATATTTGATAAAACATTTCTTATTGCACTAGAATGTTTTTTACCACAATTTATAGCTGTCACTTCCTTCTACTTTTAAAGCAAACAATATCCGCTTATCCCAAAACTTAATCTAAATATTTTCCTCAGAAAAGTTCTGGATGGACGACGTAGTTTGCGAAGGAGATGAAAAATCTTTATCGCAGTGCATATTTACTGGATGGGGTTCTTCAGACTGCGCTCCAAGCGAGGCAGCCGGGGTTGTATGCCGTAATATCATTGATGAAGAAGCTCCTAAGAAATTGAAAAAGGAAAAAAAGTGGTTGCATGAAGTTCTTGATGTTGAAAGCGCTAGTTTGAGACTAATTGGTGGGAGAACAAGCTATGAAGGCAGAGTGGAGGTAAGAATGATGATATAGGTATAAACGGCTACTGAAGTTTTGCTTCTTCGGGACCTCAGATCAATTTCCCTAACCTGAGTAAGAATATTTCAAGGTTGAGCAGAAAGTCAAATTTAATAATACGTTTGTGTAATTGAGGTCATTTGAGAGTGAGGTCATTCGTTCTAATCCTAGATCAGACTAAGTGTAATAACTTATTATCGAAGAACTTTATAGAAATATATTTTTTTCTGCTGTAACATTCCTAGTGTCTATCAGTCCAGAGTTTGAAATTGTGGCCAGTATAATGGTCGGCTTTTTGTGTTTATTTTGTCTTTTAAAATATTAATTGCTGGATTAAATGATACTCTCCATTTATATTTTAGTAAGATAGGATTACCTATTAAGGAATTAACCTCTGACATGATCCTTCACTGATTTGACTCAATTTAACGTGTTTCCGAACTAAAGGTTTTTACATGTCTTTTAAGATCTTCCACAATGGGGTCTGGGGCAGCATCTGTCCTGATGGCTGGACTCTCTACGAGGCCTCTACCGTCTGCCGTCACCTGGCTCTCGGCTTTGCAGAACAGTCTCTGCAGACAGACTACTTCGGCAAGTCCAGAGTGGTCCTCAGCGGAGTCCAGTGCGAGGGGAATGAAACCAACCTGTTTATGTGCCAGCATCAGGAATATGGAGATGTGACGTGCCCTGGTGAAGTTGGTTAGTTGATATTTAGTTATCACTAAGTGGAAATGATGAGAAATATCCTACGGCTGTTGGGAGGAAATAAACGGAGACTGAGCAATGGATGTATATCATTTAAATACGCGTAACAAGACAATTACAGGGGAAGAATTAAGTACGTGTGCTTCGAACGGAGGGCAATGACGCAGTCCTTTGCCGTGGCCGCGGTTTCTTCATCACAAAAAGCATTACGACGATTTCATATGCATTTCTAAAAATTATTCCTTAACACGCGCGCATACGTTCTGGTATCATGGTTAATCAATCTAAGTGCTTGAGGAATTGTTAAATTATCGAAATGGAATGGAAAGCTTTTCCTATTAAAATTGTAAACCAATAATCTAATTGAGGTGTCTGAGGTCTTGTATACATTCGACATCGATACACTTAGCTGCTTCAAGCCCTATGCGGGAAGTAGCGACAATAACATAATATAAATACAATATTATAGCAAAAGAAAATATACAGACTAACATATGCTGAATCTGGATTGTTATTTTAATTCAAACTTAAGCCACATTCCTTAATTAAAGTTCTAACACAAACATTTCTGCGTGTGAAGATAACAAGCGCTTGGATAAAACACTACGGCGTTGTATTATGTCGGGTACAGACAGGGTTCTTATTCATTATGACCAAAGGCAGCGCATTACAATAATTTCGTGAAATTTACTTCCCTTCTTTTGGATACTACAGACAGAATCAAACACCGACCTCGCCGGCGAGGTTGGTCTTAACGTCGCTTCTGAAACACGGAGACGCTCGTATATGAAGTGCCACAAACGGTCACCCATCTCAGGTCGACGAGTCGAACACTGCTTAACCTTAACAATCGGTAAACACCGCAAATTATGCTTGGTCTTACGTTAATTACGTTACAAATTGTATGGGATTCGATTTCCACCCGAATCGATATTTTGTTTCTTTTTAGGATCATTATTCAAATCTGAAGACTTAACATGAAAAGATTGACGTTAGAGTAACGCTAGCCAGTAAGCTTGCTGACACGTTCATGTTATTTAATAAATCGTAGAGTGACAAGGATGGCATATTATCTTGTCACGGTCACGTTAATCTGTTCATGCTAAGCCATCAGGTATTGTGTACGTTAAATAGGAGTGGATTTTCTTTCTATTTATGTTGAACTATCTCCCCAGACTCATCACGCCAGATCCCTTGCGGGGTAGGCAGAGAGAACAAAGTTCCAACAGGTTCTTTCCTTTCATACCTCTCTGGCTTCCTCCATTCTTATAGTTCGTCTCATACACGCTCGCCGGTTACGGAGACTCTCGACTTGACCTTTAGATAAGACTCGGTCGTTTAGGTCGTGGTAAGATAGTCTAGGTCCTCCCCGGTACCTACATCCTTCTACTTGCATTGTATATCTGTTTTGTCATTCTTTCTTCTGACATTCTTTCTATATGCCCGAACCAACGGAACATACCCTTTCTCATCTTTATACCAATACTATCTTTCATACCTACTCGCTTTCTTACTACGCTATTGCGAATACGGTCGGTCAGCTTCACTCCGCACATCTTTCGCAGAGCTCGCATTTCCACCGCATTTATCCTAATGTGATTTTCCTTCTTACATACCCAGCTCTCGCTACCATATAACAGCGATGGGACAAGAACTCCGTTATGTATGACCAGTTGCGCCTTTTGGCTTAATTGCATGCTCCCAATTAGCTTTCCCATCGCACCGTTCACTCTGTTCCCTGCACTCACTCTTCTCTCTATGTCAGTGGTGTATTTCCCATCCTTTCTGAAGGCGCATCCAAGATATTGTTACAGTAGCGGGGTAATAAAATGCCGAATAACATGCGAAGTACTTCGAATGCAAATACACACGCGAACTAATCACACACTAGTACTACTCTTGTTAGTACCCAAATACTGCTTCCAAGTTACCGAGTTGCTGAGACCCTCTAAGTACATCGAACAATAGCCGGCGCGGCCCACAAAGCGGTATTATTATTACATACCTATTGGTGCGTGAACAAATAGGTACTTGTATACCGAGCCCGCTCGCCGGCGATAATTAAAGGGGTGGAACCTTCTAGACGTTTCGCCACTTAAGCGCGGATTCTAGATCTTTCCAGTCAGATCACCGGGGAACCTAAGGGTGTGTTATGCGTTTTAGAATCGACATCCCCCAATA
The DNA here is from genome assembly GCA_905147815.2 of Phalera bucephala. Lineage (NCBI taxonomy): Eukaryota > Metazoa > Arthropoda > Insecta > Lepidoptera > Notodontidae > Phalera > Phalera bucephala. The sequence continues at coordinate 16,336,969 of LR990630.1, read as the reverse complement.
AAGACTTTTCAAGATATCGGGGTATGTTCGGGTCGTAACGATCAAAAAGTAGTGAGAATGAGATAGAAAATAATGACTATTGATAACTTAATAATTTATTTTTCTACATAGTTTCCGAGTCTCTCTACACACCGAGTCCAGCGCTTTTCCAAGGCTTCATTCCTTTCGCAAAAAAAGTTTTGTCTTGGTCCTGCAAAAACCTCTCCACGGCATCCATCACCTTGTTATCGTCTTCGTATCTGTTTCCCCTTAAGTATTTTTTCAATTTGGGGAACAGATAAAAATTGCTAGGCGCCAGATCTGGTGAATAAGGGGGGTGGTCAACCAATTCGAAGCCAGCTTGCTGAATGGCAGCCATCGCAACTGCCGACCTGTGCGCGGGTGCGTTGTCGTGATGAAACAGCACGCCCCTTCGAAGTTTCCCTCTCCTTTTCTCTTTGATGGCATTCCTCAACTTGGGAATTAAAGCTGCATAATATTAGCCTGTAATAGTGGTTCCACGCTCCAGGTAATCAATCCACAATATTCCTTCTGAGTCCCAAAATATTGAGGCCATAACCTTGCCAGCCGATGCCACGACACGAAACTTCTTCGGGGTCGGTGATGATGGCCGTTCCCATTGCGAAGATTGCTGTTTTGTCTCGGGACCAAAATGATGGACCCATGTTTCGTCCATTGTTACGAAACGAGACAAAGTTTTCAGAATCTTCTTGAAACTTGTCCAAGAATATCTTCGGAATGTCTAGTCGATTTTGTTTCTGACTGTCGGTTAACATTCTCGACACCCATCTTGCGGAGACTTTTCTCATATTCAAAGATTGTTTCAATATGGATTGAATACTTCCATATGAAATGCCCGTTTCTTGATTTAAGTAACGGTTGGTAACTCTTCGATCGCTCAATACAATTTTCTCGACTTCCGCAACATTTTCTTGGGTGACTGACGTCGATGAACGGCCGCAACGATGTTTGTCTTCCGTGCTCGGTCTCCCTACTCGAAATTGAGAAGCCCACCTTGCGACAGTGGAATACGGCGGAGCAGACTCTCCTAATGTTGCCTCCAAATCGCAATGAATCTCTTGCGTCGTTAACTTTTTTAAACAGAGGTATTTAATAACGGCTCGCACTTCGTTTTTCTCCATTTTCGAGAACACGTTCCGACACCAAGCAAACAAATGAATTAGAAAAAACAAAAGAGAATCGAAGATTTGTTTATTAATATTACAAATATGTATCTGAGCTATGCCTGCCAGTTTTTTTTTACCAAAGAGTATGTCGTTCTCACTGCTTTTTGATCCCTCCTCGTATAAACTCATTCATTCCCTTGCTCCAGCATATCGTTACCAACCACAATCCTTGCATTCTTCCTTCTTGCAATTTATGTTGATAATTTATTTAGGTATAATGTTTTTTTAATGTTTTAAAATCAGTTTAGAAGCAGTATTCAAATCTACAGCCAACTTTAAGGTAACGTAATTAACACAGGAAACATAAACAACGTAGTAACCAATTTGTATTTATGTAAATTGATTCACGTACACCGTTAAGATTAGCATTAGGGAAACAATTTAGCGAATACCTGTGGGTATATGGTTTTGTAGTTTACCATAAATTATAAGCCTATATATAAATTATAATAGACTAGTTCCGGCCCGCAACTTCGTCCGTGTTAACTTTAGACCGGAACCTAACATTTTTCCGGGACAAAAAAACCTATGTGTTGATCCAGGTAAGAAACTGTGTGTCAAATTTCATTTAAATCCGGTCATCCGTTTTTGCGTGATTGAGTTAAAGACATCCAAACAGCTAAACATGCAAACTTTCCCATTTATAATATTTAGTAGGATTGTAAGATAGATACCTATTTATCATTACAACTAGTATCCTTGAAGTGGTAAATAAGGACGGCTAGAACTAAAATACGATATTTTGTAAACAAATTCATAGGTATTAAATTTTGATTGACTGCTTAAATTTTCTGAATTACCTGCCTGCATAGAAGCTTGTTTAAAAATGATTTTAATTATTAACTTATTCAATAGAAAAACCTCAATAACGCTTTAACCAATCTTAGATTTGAACCCAGGACCTCATTGACCCAAGACTAACATTCCAACCAAGACAAACTGACGACGCAGTTGTATTGCGCATAATCACTCTCTTCCTCTCTTTATTCTAATGGAGGGAGTTTGGTATCCATTCTTCCTGGCTACCCCGTTAGAGATGTGTCGTGATGATACAATAAATAACTTCACCCTCTCAGTAACTACTTTATATTCCGTACAAATAAATTTCTTTAACAGTATTTCCGGGTTTCCTTTGATATCAGAAAGTTAGACAATAAATTGCTGTCAATGAAAAAATATTCAGTCCAATATTGCTAAAAGAAAAGTTTTCTATATGGTTATTGAAGCGATCATTCTTGTCAGTATATGGTATAAATAGAAAATATACCGTAAACACCGTGACGCCTATATTCCGCAAGCGGGTAGAGTGTACTGTAAACGCTCTCGTATTAAAAGGGCACCTTGGAACACTTCCTAATAAAAAACGACCTTCTAGTAAATCATCCCATTTGTAATTTACCGTATAATCGTTCCCCACCTATCAGCCACTACCGCCGCCCGCGGCATATCCCCACCGACCATCCCGATGCCCTACTCTTCTTTCGAATACAGATACCGCTCACAGGATCAGGCACCGACTTCGCCGGTTAGGTCAAAGAATCCCTTGCCCGCCAGCCAGTGCAGAGCACCACGGCGAGACACCACCTCCCCCATGGCAACTGCGCAAGCCGAGGCCGTTTCTCCTTGAGACGCCCTTAAGCTAGTTGCCCCCTTGCCCTTCTGGCTCGAGCGTAGTTGTTGCACGCTCGCCCTCATGTCCGGTAAAGCGGCCAACAGCGCAGATCACACGCACACACACAGACCTATAATGGATGGACGATTTAGCGTGGTGGTTAAGAGCTTAAGCCGCTCTGCCCACTGTGTCTAAGTCGCGGGTTCGATTCTTGCACGGGACAAATCTTTGTGTGACCCACTATTATTTGTTTCGGTCTGGGTATCTGTGTATGTGAATGTTCATGTTTGTAAACGCACCACGATACAGGAATAAATCACAGCGTGGGGTATACGTTTAAAAAAAATATGTATATTGACGGGCAACTTGACAGATGCAAATGTCAACACAAAAAGGATTTTGCCAGCTTAATAAAATAAAATAATAATATCAGCCTATACTGCCCACTGCAGGGCAAAGGCCTTTTCTCACAAATCGAGGTGAGAGAGATTAGGTCATACTCCACCACGCGGACCCAGTGCGGATTGGTGGAGGCAGGTTTGTGGCCACCTGCTGTTGGAACTTATCAAGCCACCTTTAAGGCTTCCAACTCGGCTTAACGACTACCACATTAATTGGTAACCGGGACCAACGGCTTAACGTGCCTTCCGAAGCACGGAGACGCTCGAATATGAAAATGCCACAAACCAGCCAGCTTGATACTTTTACTAAATCAATTGGCATAAATTATCGACTTGAAAATACATTTAAACAATATATTGTGTAGCAAATGAATTTATTTTGGATATAAATGCCGATTTTACTTAAGATGTTTAAGTAAATATGAATTAAATATTATCGGCGTCTTTTTACATCTTTCTTAACATAGAAAACTGAATAAAAATAAGTTTCAGTTGTATAAGATTAATTTTTATTTTATTTCGATTATTGCCGAAAAAGTAAATTGTGGTACATGCAAGGTACATGACTATTTAAGAAGTGTCAAATTCTGATAACACTTTAAACGCTGACATGTCCATGGAAATGTGAACACGACTATAGTATTATGATCCAAGCCATACATATAGCATTATATATGATCCTAGCAAATATCAAAAGGAAAGTAATTTTGACAGTAGACGTAATCCATAAAAGTACAGACACAATAGTGAACGTTACTACAAATAAAATGATTTCTGCTGTATTCTTTTTTTACAAGCTTTAATTTAACTTCCACTGTTCGTATGTTTTATAATCCATTTTTAAGCACTTTGTATCCGATAGAGCTGAAATTTGGCATACGTATGTAAAGTCGGTAACAATGCAATAATATGGTACCATGGAACAGCTCTGATGATGGAGTGGGAAGGTGGCTATAGGATCATGTGAAGTATACAACGTAACCCGCTCGTGGTGTTAAGGCTTGTTAGATTGGTATTGACAAGTATACTAAGTAATACGCGTAAATCTAAGAACTCAATCATGAATCTAAGTATATTTATGTTTAATCTATACTAAAGCTCATCTATTTAGCTCGTTATGCACTTTTCTCCCATACCCCATGAATGCAATGTGTGTTGTATACAAAAGAATTCCAACCTCTCATTTTGAAAAAAGAGTAACCGTGGAGTTGCTTGCCCTTCTTTTTTACAGGAATGCCATTCTGAACGGGTAATAGAGTTTTAAGTAATCAATGACTTTCCTTTTTTTGACTATTCATAAGCACTTTTTGGGCAACATGAATAGGATTCCGGACTCATGATCGTGTTTATTGCTACAGGATATGTAGCAGCAGTCGTCTGTACCCAATTCCTAGCTGATCTCGCCTTGGATGGGTCAGCTATTGAGCGGTCAGCACACCTTCAGGATGTCATGATGTTCCAGCTCCAGTGTGCTATGGAAGAGAACTGCTTAAGCAAGTCTGCTTACCAGGTCAGCTTATAGAAACTCAATTTATTTACTAAATAGGTGCATGATGGCAGTGATAGTGCAAAACTATATAACTAACAACAGATATTTGCCACAAGGAACTTTTGGCCCATCGATAACATTGACAGGGGGCGTTGGTGTGAAATTAGGCCAGGATTAGACACCGACCTCACCGGCGAGGTCGAAGAAACCCCTGTCCGCCGGCCCGTGCAGAGCACCACTGTGAGACACCTAGTATACGCCCTCCCCCATAGCGACTGCCCAAGCCGAAGCCGTTCCTCCTTGAGGCACCCTTGAGCAAGTTGCCGCCTTGTCCTTTTGGCTCGAGCGTAGTGGTTGCACGCGCGCCCTCTTATCGGGTGAATCTGTAAGGGCCCGCGGCCAACAGCGTAGATCATTCACACACACAAAAGTGAAATTAGGGCTAACATTTAGTACAACTTTCTAACTTCTAAGGAGATATTTTAACAGGTGGGTCCGCACGGTTTCTTTTAAAAAAAAGAACTTGGGTAAATTTTAGTCATGAACTAACATTTCACTTGATGACAGCGTTAGTTCCGATTTTGGGCGCGGGCCAAAAGATCCTGGTGGAACTATAATAAGGCAAACTTTACCGGAAGACCAAAAAACTAAATATTTTCTCTTTTATTTACATAATTAGTTCTATTATTATTATAAATATATAATACTTGCAGTTTCCCGCGACTGCGTACCCGGGCGACAACAGCGCCACCTACCGGGTCTATGTTAAATAGCCTATGTAACTTCTGAATTAGGTATCTTTCTAATGGTAAAAGAATTTTTGAAATCGGTCCAGTCGTTTTTGAGTTTATTCGTTACAAACAAACAAAAATACAAATCTTTTCTCTTTATAATATTAGTATAGTTGTGCCTGAACATCTAGATACCTATAAATGTGCGTTGTTAACCTTTTTAATATCTAAAAGTACAGACAGTCAGTACCATGACCAAATAGACCGTGTCTTATCTGAAGGGCAAATCAAGAGTCTCCGTAACCGGCGAGTGTGTATGAGACGAACTATGAGAGTGGAGGAAGCAAGAGATGTATGTAAGGAAAGAACCTGTTGGAACTCTGTACTCTCTGCCTACCCCGGGAGGGAGCTGGCGTAATGAAATAGATAAAAGTACAGACACATATCAGATATGTAGAAGAGAAAATATTTAGATTTTTGCCTTACCTGTAAAGTTTACCGTACCTTATTTATTCCGTATTGTCCGTTTTTAGTTAGGTACGCAATTATGCAATGTCACCGACGAGAAACAGATTACAAACAAAACCAATAACAATAAAAGATCATAAGTAACTAAATTTAGTTCTGAGAAGTAACCCTTGTCAATGTCGCTAAATAAAAAGAAGTATTTATTATTTTAAGTAGAGTATACGTTATAATGTCATAACAAATGACATCGAAATCCGTTCGGTAGTTTTCGCGTGATTGAAACACAAAGAGACAGACAAACAATAATTTAAAAAAAAATTGTGTCGCCTATATCCATAAGGAAGTGTGAAACACAATTATCAAAAGATATTCAATGTATGTACAGATTCAGCTTGGTTACAGTTGTGAAAGTTTGTACGTTTGGATGTTTAGATGGTGGTTACTCAATCACGCAAAAACGGCTGATCGGATTTGAATGACATTTGGCACATGGATACTTCATTACCTGTGTACACATAAGATACTTTTTATCCCGGAAAAATGTTAAGTTCCTGTTTAAAGTCAAGGCGAACGAAGTCGCGGGCAGAAACTAGATAGTCCATAATGGTTACTAAGTCCTGAACTACCATCAACCGAAAGACGCCTTGGTCTGGACAATGACCTCCTCTAAAAGCCGGGACGACGACCGGATTGGTGCTGTTAAGCATCCAAACCATATTTACCTGCGACCTTCGCTAGTTCAATGGACCATCTTGTGGGAGGCCTGTCTACTCCAGGACTATCTTACCATGACAAAATGGACCGGGTCTTATCTGAAGAGCAAGTCAAGAGTCTCCGTAACCGACGAGTGTGTAACGAACTATGAGAGTGGAGGAAGCTAAAGAGTTCTGTAAGGAAAGAACCTGTTGAAACTCTAGAAGATGTAACATAATTAACACAAGACATATTCTCATGGGCGGGACAAATCGCTCGTAGAACTGACGGCCGGTGGGGCAGAAAGGTTCTCGGGTGGCAACCTCGTACCGGAAGACGTGGAGTGGACAGGCCTCCCACAAGGTGGAGCGATGACCTGGTGAAGGTCGCAGGTAAACGCTGGATACGTACAACACAAAGCCGGTCGTTGTGGCGATCTTTGGGTGAGGCCTTTGTCCTGCAGTGGACGTCTTTCGGCTGATGATGATGATGATGATATTCTCGTATCGTTCTTTTTTTTGCCAAAAATGATGTTTCAGTGCGCTACAACAAACTAAATATATTCTTGATTCAAAGCAATACGCAGATTTCAAATGCATTTCTAAATCGTATTCTTAATACCCATACATACAATTTTCATGGTTATTAAGGTATAAAAGTGCTTAAAAAGGGTAAAATACTAAATTTTTAAATTTTATTTTCGTATTGATTTCGTAAAGCAATTATCTAATTGGGGCGTCTTCTTGCGTTATATACGATACCCCTTGTATATTCTCTGTAATGAGTACGAGAGTGATATTTCAGAACTAAAAGTCACATGATCAGAACAAGGCGCTTTCCATTGCGGAAAGAAAATGGAAACGAAATTGGTTGCAACTTGACTTGATCCGCTATCCGCTATCTTCTTCTACTTCTTCTTTAAATGATGACTTCACACTATTTTCAAGTATATTTGGCCAATATCCAGTGAGATGTATAATCGTGTTGTTTCTAAATTAATTCAATTCTCCGATGAACTTGATGACAACAAAGATGATAAAGAAATTGATGAAGTACCCCGCCCTGGATAGTTAAGCGATGGATACTTTACATACTAATTGCGACGGCCGTTTTGAGGGAAATCGAAAAGGCACGTTTTATCACTTTGCTTCAATTACCTTTACTCATGCACATATAAGAAGACATAACGGTTAATATTCCACCAACATTACACATTATAATTCGAAATAACACAAGTTTTGGAAATTTAGACAAATTGACAACATCACTCTTCGACTTCCCGCCAAAACTCCTCACCGCTATCTTCTCCTTCTTTAAGTTATGGCTTCACACTAATTTTAAGTGAATTTTGCCAGTATCCATTGAGATATGTAATCGTGTTTGTTTAAATTAATTCAACTCCCCGATGAACTTGATGACAACGATAATAATGAAATTAATGAAGTACCCCGCCCTGGATAGTAAAGCGGTGGATACTTTACATACCAATTGCGACGGCCGTTTTGAGGGAAGTCAAAAAGGCACGTTTTATCACTTTGTTACAATTATCTTTACTCATGCACATATAAGAACACATAATGGTTAATATTCTACCAACATTACAGATTATTAGTCGAAATAACACAAGTTTTGCAAATTCAGACAAATTGACAAGATCACTCTTCGACTTCTCGCCAAAACTCCTCTCCGCTATCTTTTTTCGATTAAGGTTTATTTTGTTTTTTTTTTAAGATTCGACAAACGAATGATAACTGGCAGTTCGAGACTCGTCGACTGCTCAGATTTACTGCAGCATCCCTCAACATTGGTAATGCTGAGTTCAGGCCGTACCTCCCGAAACACCTGTGGCAGTGGCACCTCTGCCATATGTAAGTCTGTATATTTTCGCTTCTGCTGCATTATAACAGAACCATTTCGCTGTGGTAACTAATATTTAATGCGTTAATAGGCATGTGGCAGCGTGTTATTTTTTAATCGACGGAAGTCCGACGGCTTGATCTAGTGGTTAAGAACTTAAGCCACTCTACCCACTGGATTGAGGTATCGCGGGTTCGATTCCCGCACGGAACAAATTTTAGTATAACCCACAAATATTTGTTTCGGTCTGGGTGTTTGTGTACGTGAATTTCATGTTTGTAAACGTACCCACGACAGGAATAATTCCTAATGGGGGGCAACGTCTTTTTATTAAAATAAAAAAAGTATTTTTCGTCAATTATACACCAATTTTGATGTTTTTTTCCATTAGGTCTGTTACTTCCAGCATTATGCTGAGTTCGGGACCGTTTTATAACGATGTTAGAAATTAAGTATATTCAAGTTTTCGTCTCTTCAAGTTTTATATGTACTAACGCTTTCAAAAAAACTAATATTCTTTCTTTCTTTATTCATATGTAACATCTTTATCCCGGTTGCTGGATATTTATTGTGTGAGTGATTTTGAAAAAAGGGACGGAAATGTGTTACAGGAAACCGGGAAACGCGCGCTATTTGATTTGACTAATGAGCGCGCGCAATTTGAGTTGACCAATGAGTGCGCGCGGTGGAACCAGGAAAGCGCGCGCTATTTGATTTGACCAATGAGCGCGCGCTATTTGATTTAACCAATGAGTGCACGCGGTGGAACCGGGGAAGCGAGCGCTATTTGTTTGACCAATGAGCATAGTAGGATGATTAGCATAGTAGACATTTCATAGGATAACATGTCAGATGCTACACATCATATGCGACTACTGTAAGGCTTGCTCGTTTTTTTCTTTCTTTGGGGGAGCCCCTATTACATTGCTACCTGACATGGTTGGCGAAGTGTGTATAGTGCGACAAGGATATTTTGGCCCGTAGATGACATTAACAGGGGGGGCGGTGGTGTGAAATAGGAGTTGTCATTTAGTAAAATTTTCCTATGCCCAGGGAAATATTTCAACAGGTGGGTCCGCACGATCACTAATTAAAAAAAGAACTTGGGTGACATTTCACTTGATGACAGCGTTAGTTCCGATTTTGGCCGCAGGCCACAAGATCCGTATATGACTGTACACAGTACATTTCTGTCAGTTATGCTTGTGGAATATAGGCATAATATTAATCTTATATCCATTGCCGGTCAATTTTCAGCGTGTTTGTTTGTAAATTGGTCTTTCTGATACTTATAAATAATCCTGTACTGTCCCAATGCTTAACAAAGACCTCTTATAAATTGGGGTGAGTGATTAGGTTGTATCACCTCGCGGACCCAAGGCGGATTTATAGGAAGGGTTTGTGGCCACCTACTGTGGAAGATTATCAAGCCACCCATAAGGCTCAAACTCGGCTTATCGACTACCAAATGAAGGGGTAACCTAGATCAAAGGCCAAAACTACAGGTGACATAGGTTTCGAAGCCAGGACCACACATGTCTCAACTATATCAACAACAAAAAAAGCGATAAAGAAGATAAATTTACCCACAACAAATAGACAATACAGTATGTTACTAAATAACCAAGAAAAACAACTGATAATGTTCCGAATTCGTCCCAACGCAGCATTCTTTTTTTTAAGAAAACGTATGCCAGCGCTAGGATTAATTCCTGTAACTTGGGTGCGTTTACAAACATGAAACTTTACATACCCAAATACCCAGACCGGATCAAATAATTGTGGGTTACGGGTATTGAACCCGCGACTAAAACGTCGCGCGATAGTGGTCGAGCACGCAACATCTGTCAAGTTGTGTGCCGATTTGTATCGGTGTTTTGAGGACAATGGCCTCTGACAATGATTTGTGTAAGAACTGCAATATTGTGATAAGTGAACTGTTAACGTTCATCCAAAACAAAGTTGATGTGATGGATGAGGAGAGCATAGATAAAATATGTACTACTTCATTTTCGGAGGAGGATATTGAAACTGCAAAAAAGTAGCTTTTCGACTCCATAACAACAAAGCAACGGAATATTCAAAGAAAAAGGAGCGGGAAGTCGCAGCGTGATATGTATGACATTATTGCGTTATTTAAGCAGGTTGACCCGGAGCATGTACCGATATTTGTAACAAAAGAACTACACAAATTACCACCGGGTAATTTTGATCATATAGATGTGACAAGATTATTAAAGGACATTTTAATCATACAGAAAGAAGTCAAAAGTATAAGGGACACGTTTGTAACCGAAAATCAGCTAAGTGAAATCAAGAACGAGCTGAATAATTTAAAACAGGGATCAATAGTTAATAATTTTGATGTTAATGTCAATCATAAAAGAGGTAGCTGTAATATAAACAGTTTCTGTTATGATAGTGGACCCCTATACCTATAGACCTACCGCACATAATTGCAGATAAAACCGAGCAACGTCAACCAAGTTGCGCACCAGCAACAGACAACAACATAATATTGTCGTCAGCTGATCGGGAAATAAAAGCCGCACGAGACATATGTGTTCCGTCCTTATCACCACAGCATAATCATAAGGCGTTAACGAAGACGGCAAATCGACCTGTCTCCTTCGTTGACGGGAAAACTGTGCATGTTGGCGCGACTAAGAATGCAACGCAACCGCAAAGTCCGGTTATTAGCCTGCGCCCCAAAGCAAATACGCTAGCGGAAAGTGCAGCGAGCAGTGACGTGAGTAAAAAAGAACAATCACCATGGGAATGGAAAGTTGTACAGAGAAAGCGAATGAGAAATAAATTTATAGAACACGAAGGAAAAGCTGCAACGAAACCAGATGATAGGTTTAAGGCAGCCGACATTAGAATTCCATTGTTCATCAACAATGTGGACGAAATGACGAGTGAAAACGATATCATTAACTACATACACGAAAAAATAAAAGTAGCGGTGACTTTAAAGAAAATAAACATGACAAAACAAAAACGCTATAATGCGTACAAAGTTTTTGTACCACACACCAAACTGGCATTGTTTTTAAATTTTAATTCGCCGCTTTATATATTTTAACAGGGAGAAATATGAAGGAAAAGATAAAAATGAAATGTATGCAGTAAGGAATGACGGGATACAACAAAATTGTAATGGATAGATATACTACACTAGTAACTTTCAATTGTAGATCTGTTATACGGTCAGTGGATTGCATAAGAGGACTTTGCAATGCAGCGGACATAATAGCACTGCAGGAAACGTGGCTCATGCCACAGGATATTCCTTTACTGGGCAGCATTCATCCAGAATTCCAATTTACTGGAAAGTCAGCTGTCGATGCGGGCGCCGGAATTCTTCGCGGAAGGCCGTATGGAGGTGTCGGCTCTGTTATGGCGTAAAAGTGTTTTTAAGTCTGTGTCAGTCGTACAGTGCAATAGTGTGCGGTTAACGGCTATAAAATAGTGGTAGCAGAGCGCTCGCTTCTAGTGTTTAGTGTATATATGCCTACTGACGCGATAGATAACCTTGCGGAGTATACGGAATGGCTCGGTGAGATTGCCGCGATTATACAAGAGTGCAACATAGACTCAGTGTTCATAATGGGTGACTTTAACGCGCAACCTGGTAGCCGTTTTAGTAATGTGCTTCAAGATTTCTGTGTGGATCAAAACTGGAGATGTGCTGATATTGATATTCTAGGACTTGACTCGGACTCGCACACGTACATAAGTGATGTTTACCATACCAAAAGCTGGTTAGACCATTGTGTGGTATCCGAAGCTGGTTGGAAAGCGGTGGTAGATGCAAAAATTAATTACAATGTGTATTGGTCAGACCACTTTCCTTTAGAGATAAAATGTAATTTCAATTTAATTAGGCCTAAATTACACTAAAAACTATAAAATAAACAATTTGGTAAATTTTGAAAACAGACCAGTAAACTGAGTCCTAGGTCGAGCTTGCCTGTGAGTGTGGAGGGTGTTAGTGAGCCTGCCAAAATTACGGAATTATTTAAAAACCATTTCAGAATTGAATCGCCATTGATACCAACGGGGAACTCATCGCCTCTCATGAGATCAAGTTTTAATCCGCATGTAAGGTTCATGGCTGAGGAGGTGGCGGCAGTGCTGAAGGGTATGACGCGTGGGAAATCACCGGAGCACGACTCGCTTAGTATTGAGCACCTGCAACATGCGGTTGTTCACTTGCCCCGAGTGCTAGCCATGCTCTTGTCCTTTTGCATGTGTCACACATACTTGCCTGACGAGATGATGAGAACCCTGGTGGTACCAATACTCAAAAACCGTACGGGGGATACGTCTGATAAGACTAATTATAGGCCCATATCATTAGCAACCATCGCAGCCAAAGTGCTGGACAGTGTGCTGGACAAGCAGTTAAATGAGCATATAAAGCTTCACGATGCTCAATTTGGATTTCAGCCCGGACTATCAACAGAGGCGGCTGTACTGTGTCTCAAGCATACTGTACGGTACTATACAGATAGGAAGACACCTATCTATGCGTGTTTTCTTGATCTGTCAAAGGCATTCGATTTAGTGTCCTATAGCAAGCTCTGGAATAAATTGTACGCAGAGACCACAGTGCCAAGTGAACTTATCAACCTATTAAAGTATTGGTATGGGCACCAAAGTAACTTGGTTAGATGGGGAGGCTCACTATCCGGAGCGTACCAACTCGAGTGCGGCGTGAGGCAGGGGGGGCTGACCTCACCCAAACTCTGTAATCTCTACGTTAACCGGCTGATTGAGGAGCTCACCAGCGCCAAAATAGGTTGCTCTATAGATGGTATATTTGTAAACAATATAAGTTATGCAGACGATATGGTGCTGCTGAGCCCCTCAATCAGTGCCTTAAGAAAACTGGTAGGGATTTGTGAGAGGTATGCAGAGGCCCATGGTCTTAGGTATAATGCCGACAAAAGTGAGCTACTCGTTTTCAGGGCGGGGACTAAAGAATATTCTTCGGTTCCACCGGTAATGATAAGAGGCTCACCACTTAAGTTAGTGTCGGAATTTAAATACCTGTGACACTGGGTCACCGCAAACCAGAATGATGACCTAGACCTGGAAAGAGAGCGTAGGGCGTTGTCAGTGAGAAGTAATATGTTGATCCGCAGATTTGCAAAGCGTACCAATGGTGTAAAACTAACCTTGTTTAGAGCCTTTTGCCAAACGTTTTACACCTGCAGTCTGTGGATCAACTATACTAGAAGGGCTGGCGACGTCCTGCGCGTATAATATAACAACGCGTTTAGGGCATTGATGGGGTTGCCGAGGTACTGCAGAGCCTCGGGGATGTTCGCGGAAGCACGTATAGATGACTTCTACGCGATAATTAGAAAGCGGATCGCGTCCCTGTGGAGGCGAGTGCGCGCCAGCCCCAACAGTGTCCTGCGCACAGTGGCGGTTGAAGGGCCGATATTGCGGCACTGGACCACCGCACATGTGGTGCCGTCAAACCGGGCGGCCAAATAACATTATTTTTTTTTTTTTGTTTTGTTTTGTTTTCTGTTTGTTTCTACTAACAATAGTTTTAAGAGTCGTTGTAATTACTAACATATGTATGGATGAATATCCGAAATAAATATATTATTAATATTATTAAAAGACGCAGTGGGCGGTGCGGCTTAAGCTCTTAACCACTGCGCTAAATCGTCCGTTGTGCTGAATGCAAGTAATCAGCGCTGGTCTTCCGTTGGGGCAGATATGTTTACAAATCTATTTATATTATAGGCACTATCACAGTATGGAGGTGTTTGCCACATTCGATGTTCTGGATGCGGCCGGTCACCGAGTGGCCGAGGGTCACAAAGCTTCCTTCTGTTTGGAAGATAACACGTGCATGCCAGGAGTCGAGAAGAAGTATTCTTGCAAGAATTATGGCGATCAAGGTGAGAATACGTGTCATCACCTTGAACACGATAGGGATAAAATAAAACATTTTTGTTTTAGATTTCATTGCGGATTCTTTTTTAAATTTCAAGTTCGAAAAGTTAATATTAGAAATAAACCACGATAAGTTACATTCAAGGTTCTGTATTTTTCTTAGAAAATTTGATAAATAGGATATTGTTTCAGATTATAATCATAGTTATTTACTGAGTAGGTAGGTAGGTAGGTATGTTAAAATGGGGCGAAACATAAAATAAAATCGTTTGGGACTATAAAGGTTTTTTTTGAATGAAGGATGAAAATGCCAGTGAGGTCTATAAGGGAAAAAACCTGTTGGAACTCTGTACTCTCTGGCTACCATGCAAGGGTAGATACTTGCATGGTAGCCAGAAATTATCATTAGCAAGGTAGTATACGTATTAATATGATGGGATAAAAAAGGGGCCAATATTATGCTCACATGCTGCCCAGTGGCTCACATACCCAGAATTGTTTTTTTTAAATCGGGGCTGTTAAATCCTAAAAATAATCTTTCGGACTATTGTCTGAAAGATTATTTTTAGGAAACAATAGGCTGTGGATACAGAATTTGTAATAATTAAATACTAGAAGGCAAATAGCCCTCGATATTATTCGAAACCACTGTCGCCACTTTGCCATCCATATGCACCGTTTGTACAAAATGGACGCCGACTCACATACGCTTACATTATTGCTGTTTAAAATATTTTCCGATGAATTGTATTACCTTATCAGTATAGCTACAAGTTTTGGAAGACTTAAGGTACGGCTAAACCAACGCTTCCAGCCAGTGGCAATCAGTATCTCCATATGATCGTGCGTGCAGACGCCGCACAAATCGCGCGCAGGACGCAGGACGAGTTGGTGTAACGTCCATACAAATACTACTGCAGGAACTGATCGCAACCATGCTCGCCACCGCGGATGCGGCTGGAAGCGTAGGTTTGGCCGTACCTTTATACCAATTTCAGTCACTGTATCCACGCAGTCCTGAAATATTTTGTAATAATTTTCTCACATGTGTGGCGACAAAATCACGCAACAATAACATTTATATTTTATTATTAGGATTTCTACGGCTGTTGATCTCTCGGAACAGCCCACTTCATTATTAAAATTAGACGTTATTAAGTGGATTTGAACCCATTAGTAACGTTCAAGTACTGATAGTGGCGACAAATTTAATTAGTTTCTTGTATTTCAGGAGTTTCAGTAAACTGTTCTGATATCTACATGTACAATATTGATTGCCAGTGGGTGGACGTCACTGACGTGGAACCAGGCACCTATAGGTTTAAGGTGAGTCTTTAAATAAAGAAAAATCCTTGTGTGGTTTTATGAAACCACGGTAAAAGTGAAACATATTGGCCTTGGCTGCTCTGGCGAGCGCCTTTCACTTTATCCCTACTCCGCGGCCGACCGTCACGCGACATGCAACACACAGACCAAAAAGTTTGAGACGATCTAATAAAAGTTTCACTCACACAAAGCAAATAAAATCATTAGTCTCATATCACGGTCGTTAGGCACTACACAGGAGCTAGATCGTAATCTTCTTAATTGTAACCCAAACACACAATATGATTGAAAAAATAAAAAGGAAAAAAGAGAAAGAGAATTAAATAAAAAAGACATGCCCGCTGTGTTTATTTTCCAGATCTTGTCAGTGGAAGCTGGGTCCGAACCGATGATTAGCAGTTAGATCAGATAAAACAAAATATAAATTAACAATTTGTAAGTGCCCCCTCAGCGTTTATACAAAATGAATTGTCTGAGTTTAAACAATTCTACCTCTAAAAATTTATAACAGTCTGGTACAAAGCTGGAGCTTATGTTGTTAAGAAATAAGCTCGTCAATAGCTCACTTAATAATTATAAAAAATCATTATTCGTATCTTAAATTTCATGTTTGTAAACGCACCCACGAAACGGGAATAAATCCTAGTAAGGGCTACCTACGTTTATTTAAAAAAAAAAACAAAACAGAAAAGAAATGTTCCAGTGGTGGTCAGAGGCCTCCTTCCAGTTATCTTACTCCTCTGTGTTAGTTGCTGTGTTAGGCGAGTCTTTCAAAACGGTGTCTATTTCGTCCCGCCATTTCCACCTTGGTCTGCAGCGTAAGCTTTTCGTATTTCGTGAAGACCAGTCAGTAATTCTTTCGTTAAATAAATATACAAGCTATATCACAAATAAGGCAAGACCTCAGACACCCTGATTAGATAATTGCTTCACAAATTTAATACAAAAGGCAAAATTCCAAATTTACCCCCTTTTTAAGCACTTTTATACACCAATTTACCCCAAACTTGTACGTGTATTTAATAAGGAGAATTCAACTATATTTCTAAAACGTATTTCTCAATACGCAGAAATACGTTTTAGAAATATAGTTGAATTCTTCTTATTGCTTCAAATCAACAATAAATTGAGTTTATTGCAGCGTACTAACAAGTAACAGCATTCTTTGCAAATTAAAAAAAAAGTATGACATAGTAAAAATTGTTGGAATCAATTCGGTTATCCATTTAGAACAAACTACTTTGAGGTCTTGCATTTATTATATTACACCTTGTTTAAGAAATGAGCATAGCCACTTAGATAATTCTCGATTATATTCTAGGTAGTGTAGCAAAAGAAAAACCCATCATTATATATTGGGTTTTTAGATTTTCGCGTATATTACACATGTAATAAAACTTATATAAACAAATAGATTTGTAGACATTTCGAGTGCTTTGCAGCCAAAAGCGGTAAACCATGTGGAGGACCATGTCGGGATCTTAAAAATCAAAAAGCCTCGACGAAATTCGACAAATGGTTTCGGTTTTTTCATGCTCATAATAATTTCCAGGTGGCAGTAAACCCTCATGCGAGGATAGCGGAACAAAACTATCACAACAATGCTGTTTCCTGCCATCTGCTGCTAACTCAATCCTACGCAGCCGTCTACGGGTGTACACCAGAAAGACCTTAAGAAGTCAATGAACTTTTCACTGGATTCTCTTAGAAAACATTTAAACAATTCTAATCACCAAGCCAGATCCTTACCTGACGTCTGATAGACTATGCAGTTTCTACCTACCCGCGAGCGAGTACAGAATACCGGTAGATTCATTCCTTACAGACCGCTTAAACAATTGTTATATAAGTTTTAAGATAAAGATCTAACAAATAAAAAAATAGTTTCACCCTCTACTGTCCCGCTAGTGGGCAAAGGCCTTCTCTCACAAATCGAGGTGAGGAAATTAGGTCATACTCCCCCACGCGGACCCAGTGCGGTGCAGTGGAGGCAGGTTTGTGGCCACCTGCTGTTGGAACTTATCAAGTCGCATATAAGGCTTCCAACTCGGCTTAACGACTACCACATTAAGTGGTACCCGGGACCAACGGCTTAGCGTGCCCTCCGAAGCACGAATCTGAAAATGCCATAAACGGTCACCCATCTCAAGCCGATCGAATCGAACGCTGCTTAACCTTGGTGATCGGTAAGAACACCGCAGTTGCACAGCGCTAAGACTGCCAAACAAAACCTGTCTTATTTATTTTTATAAACACGAAATCCTGCACTGACTAGTAATGATGCGCAAAACGATCACGACGGGTTTAGATTCTGGGGAGTCTGGGGACTCCGGATCTTACACAGGCAGCGAAGTGGGTATACACAGTACACCTCTACCGACCCCGCTTGGGGAAAATAGGCTTGACGGTAATTTCTCTTTTAATTTTTCTCTTTTAAAAACGAAGCCCCACACTAGGATTAACTCCTGTGTCGTGGGTGCGTTTACAAATACACAAATACCCAGACCGGAACAAATAATTGTGGATCACACAAAGATTTGTCCCGTGCGGGAATCGAACCCGCGACTATTAGACACAGTGGGCGGAGCGGGTTAAGCTCTTAACCAATGTGCTAAATCGTAGTAAGTAATGCGCTTAGTAGATTTTTTTTATTTTTCTGCTCATTGTTTATATTTAACAATGGGAAATCGACGACCTTACGACCTACCCTACGACGGCAAGAGTTCATTAAATCAATACAATTAATACGGTTTTAAATTCTTTATTACTCAAATACTTATAATACACCTATTATCACAATGTCATTAATTACAGACAAATTATAATTATAATAGATATATAATTAATTGATCACACAATATATGGATGATTTGAGGAGTGATTTTCCAAAAAGGCTTATTTTTACGATTAATATTTAGATAATGGTATGTTTTAATTAAAGGACATTCTTCTGCGCCCATACACGAATTGCCTCAGAACCAACAGCACTGACAAAATACTTGTATGATTTCAAATTACTCATAAATTCTTTTAAGGCATTTATTATTAAACGGACAAACGGGGGAATTGCAATATTGCACAAAAATCATTAGATTTTGACGTTTTAATTCAGTACATATGACGGTGTATTGTGTATTGACATTCAGTAAAGATGTCGGCGACTACGATATAAATACTATGGAATATTCGTTTTAAATTAAAAATTGTCCGTTAGGTTCGGATAGTTGTCATTATTTTAATAAAATAGATAAATAATGATGGCATGGGTCAAATGTTTGTTGCTTCTGGGGCAATTTTCGACAATATCCTTTAATTTACTTTTCACCTTAGATAACTTAATAAATATTAATAAGTATTAACAAATGGTTATATAATGGTTTATATATCAGTAATCATCATACATGAGGGTCGCAAACAACATGAGTAAATATCGCAACAGAGACAAACGTTTATACAACCGCGCTATGATATGATACATCTCGGATTCCCACGGTTATATGGCTGAATTGACGTTTCCACCTTCATACTAATTCAAAAGTTCCAATCAGCAATATAAAATACCAGCCTATACTGGTCCACTACTGAGCATAGGCTTTCTCTCACAAATCGAGGTGAGAGAGACTAGGTTATATTCAGCACGAATGCCCAGCGACGACTGACTTGCACAACACGACAATATGCTACATACAAAATAGTGCGTACTCATTAAATATCTTCCTACAAACATACTATCTTAACGCAGTTGTATAACCTTTATCTCTGTTAGGATATTTTCTCATATGCCCAATATAAATAAGCCACCGAATACAGCCACCGATGGTTGTCGCTCGCCACCTCCTCGCTACTGCTGGCTGGCTCGTGGCTGCTTCGGGTGATCGGTGGCTGCTTCGGGTTGTCGGTGGCCGCCACAATATGTAGCACTTCCCGTACACGTTTTGTGTAGCGAGTGACGGCCACCGGTGGCGTGTCGCAGACACTGAGTCGCGAGTGCTATACACTGATTCGCGAGTAGACGTCACTCGGTACACGTGTGCGGCAAGTCCATACAAAACGTATGGAAAATCGTGTAAACTGCTTATCGCTAGTCACCGGTGGCTGTTGAAGTCTCGTTCACGCAAAGCCTTAGACATCTCGTCATGTTAAAATGAAAATCGGTAATTCTTTGACTTACAGAATACTTGTGAACACTCTATAAAGATCGATTGATTCGTGAAATAATAATATTTCAGATTTTATTGCGGTTCAATTTTACTATTTTCCCGACGTTTCCAGTGCTTTGCAGCATTCATGATTGTGCGATGGACATAACATGTTCTTCCTGGAAGCCTTATGAGCCCTTGATAAGTTCTATAAGCAGTCGGCCAGAAATCTGCCTCCACTAATACGCACAGGATCCGAGTGATGGAGAATGACATATTCTCTCTCACCTCTAATTGTAAGAAAAGGCCTTTCCCCAGTAGTAGATTAGTATAGAAAGGTTTAATAAGTAACTTATGTACTGAATTGTAAAAAGGACATTGTTCTGCGCCCATACATTTGCCCCAGAACCAACGGCAATGAAAAAATACTTATACACTATACGTATGTTTTCAAATCACCCATAAATTCTTTTAAGGCATTTATTATTAAACGAACAAGCGGGGATTCGCAATATTGCACAAAAAATATTAGATTTTGAGGTTGTAATTTCGTAGCCAGTAATATGTATAAGACATTCAGTAAAGATGTCGGCGACTTCGATATAAGTACATACAATACTTTGAAATATCCGTTTAAGATTGCAAATTATCCGTTAGATACGGATATTTGCCATTATTTTAATAAAATAGATAAATACTGATGTCTTTGACAATGTCCTTTTAGACCAAATTTTAATTCCGTAAACAATAATTGGCAATAAAATAATACCTAACTATTCAAGATGTTAATTTTGTATAGCAAAAAAAGACTATTTTAAAAGTGTGACACATAAGATAGAGTAGGTATAAGTATTAAAATATATTTTTACTTTAAATCTTCTAAGGTGCCTTAATCGCTCGTTGGTCTAGTGGTGTAAAATGCTATGCGATCACGAAGTCCTGGGTTTAAATCCTAAGTCAGAGAGAAATAGTTTTTCTATCCTTCCTAGTATCTGTCCGATGTCTGGAATTGTGTCCGGTGTATGGCTCACCCCATATTACATAGGACCTAGCATCGTAGGCGAAAAGTGGGAGTACTTAGTACACGTCTGCCATCCCCGCTTGGGGAATATAGACGAGACGGTGCGTTTTAATTTAAAAGTATTCATTACAACATAGTCTTGAAAGCAAGTTAATCTTATCTACTCTAATACCTCGTAATAGGAAAGGTTATATAAATATTAAAATCACCTTGAAATCCCCACCTACACCACACACATTTTATTTATTTTATTACTTATCGTGTTATAATACTTAATACGTACAAATACGGATCAGAAAACTTAGCACGATAAGATTGACGTTAGCTTGACGATAGCGAGTAAGCGTGCTGTCGCGTTTATAGCGTGACAAGGATGGCATATCTCCTCGTTAGCGTCGTGCTAAGGTCGACCATTTCGCGCTAAGCCTTTAGTTTTATTTTATTGTACAGACCGGCCATTATATTAATACTCAATATAGCTTTATTAAACATCAAATATGAACTATTCCATATTTTTATTTCTAACGTATTTGTAGATTGAAAATTAGCCAAAAAATACTAAGAACAGATTAGCATTTACATTACTTCACAGAAAAAGCATGCTATCGCGTTCATATTCATTTGGAAAATTTGGTGTAAGAAGAATGGCACATCAACTCGAAAGCGAAACGCTAACATCAATATCTTCATGCTAAGCCCTCAGATTGAAACTATCGTAACGTTGCAAAAATAGCGTGCTATCACATTCATCTTTATTGGAATATTTTGGATTCTGAAAAGGATAGCGTATCAACTCGGTAGCGTTACGCTTAGACACATCTGTTCGTACTTAGCCATCACTTTGAGGATCCTAAATTTTTTGTAAACGCAAGAAAAACTTAAATTAAAAAAAAATCATTACCGTCATAACTAAACTACATAATAATACTAAAATTACACTTACTTTGTTCCAACTCGTAAACTTAAAATAATCTTACAAAAGTGTCAATCACAAACATAACCTAATTTCCCATTCAAAATTGAGCAAATTTTCTACAAATTAAAATAGACGAGCTTCAACCTTTCTTAAACTTAAGGAGCAAGATACTTGTTGTTAAGTAGATGGCAATCCAGGCTGCTGTGGAGATGAACCCAGAGAAGACGGTGGGTTGGGCTATAGACCAGCCTCGTTGAAGCATTGAGCGAAGAGCTTCAGTTGATAACGATAGAGGCAGGATGTAGCTGACCCATTGGAGAATCATATGCATACCTGATGAGGTAAAAGAATGTAATCAAAATTGGTAGATAAGGAACACATGTGCGACGGAATATTTAGTGCAGTGGTCATGCTTAAACTGATCCGACCAGTGTATCAAATAGTTGCGGGATCGGTCCTTCCACAACCTTACTCACAAATATTTGTTACGGTCTGGGCGTTTTTATGCCAAAGGAATCAAATCTGTATTATTAAATAAAAGTATAAAAATATAAAACTTAGGCCAAGTCTAAAAAAAATGACTCGAATGCCCGTAAAGGATCAGGCGTGAAATATAGACAGGTAGATAAAATAACGTACAATCGACAGTCATGGCAATATTTGGGCGTGGTCTGTATATGAAGGACTAAAACCGAAAGACAGTCGCTCCAGAATATCCAAGACGGAGCTTGGAGTTCCTGGAGCAAATGTCTGTCGACCGATGACGATGGCCGCATGACTTGGACTAAAGCTGTCCAATAAATATTAGAAAAACTCGATGCTCGAACCTACATAACATGACTTAACTTCTGGCATGCTGTCTCTGCGATTATGCGTGTTTCCACAACTAGGGTTATAAACGTAGAGTAATCTACCTATCTGTATCACCACGTAAAGTAATACTCTGTTTATTAAGTATCTCATAAATACTGCGAGAATACACGCCACCAGTCCATGATATATGAAATAAAAGAGTATAACCCACCTTCGACCGGCCAGATGATCCCACATAGCATCACCATAGGCAAGAACGAGCCGAGAGCCAGGTACGTGGCTGTTCTATCCGTATCACAGATGCAGGATACAACGAACCCTGAGGAATAACATCATAATTAATCCTTTAATTATTTTTTGAGCTGTAAAACCGCCACATAATTGGGCGGGTTATATGAGGATGTGTCGAATGAGTCCCACAACAAGGGCATTGTTGCATAGCAGAGCCTTTATTCACAATAACCGTGACCGTATATATTTGTGAAATGATCGTGACGTGATAATTTCACGAAGTTGTTGTAACGTGACACATTTGGTCAGCGAATAAGGACCTTAGCCCAGAAAGCAGTGTAGTGATGCCCTCGACCCAATATATCGAATGGCCATTATTAGCAGGGGATAGAGATTGTTAGAGAAAAAATGGAGAGATCTTTGCCCAGCAGTAAGACACTTTCGGTCAGTTTAAACTAAAAATAATTTGTCGGTCGTCGGTCCTGGTGCACATTGCATATTTTGCGATGTGACCGAATTCCTGGTCAAAATGGTGACGAGAGAAAGGACAAGTATTACCAAAACGTGGTAATGCTGCCAATTCTGGACATGCTACCCAGCGGCAGCAACTAGGCACATATTATTCTTTTAGATTTGAGTGTTCTATATCTGGTATGAGGATGTATTAATATGATTTATGTAGCAATACCCATAATCACTGTTTGCTAATACAGAATGAATTTGATCAATCTGCTAAACGATGACATCAGAACTGAAAGCTTAGTACGAACAATTCGACGTTAGTAACGTTCTCGAGAGAGCATTACGTTCATCTTTATTACAGTATTTTTATGTGAATAGGATAGAATATAACTTTGATAACCAAGAATAGTAGTAGCTACTTCTTTATTCAGAGTCAATAGCGTTACGTTATACGCTAACATCAATAGCACGCTAATCCTTCAATATGCGATTTCATATCAAGTATACTTTAAGCAGCTCTTGTAAAGAAGATACGACGCATTAAAACTAATTTTACATGATTTTCAAATTCTACCTTTAAATAGTATATGCTAAATCCTTACCGAAAGTCATTCCACACAATCCTGTAATCAGCGTTAGAAGTATTACCCATCCAATGGGCCCCTTCATCGTGAGGCCGAAGAGTAAGAAGCCGATGATCAGAACTGCTCCTGATTGCAGCATCATCACCAACATCTGAACTAACACGTGGGAAAAGAGGATCTCGGTACCTGAAACAAATAACATATCTTTATCTTTATATGTTGGATGATTATTATCTGCTGCAAATAGTACGCGAGTCCGCTAGTTGGCGCTTCGGCCACGCGCTCATGGAACACGAGTTAACTGTTATAAATTCATTTATAATATGTATTAAGCTTGTTTACTAGTCAAGTCACCATCAATCTATAAATATAACAGATTCAAGTTTAATTCATTGCTGTAATATAAATGTAATACCAAATAAATGAAAACCAAAATTATGGTTTTTGAACGGGAAGAAACCAGAACGAATGCAAGGATTGTGGTTGGTAAAGATGTGCTAGAGCAAGTGAATGAGCTTGTATATCTTGGATGCGCATTCAGTAAGGATGAGAAATACACCGCTGACATAGAGAGAAGAGTGAGTGCAGGGAACAAAGTGAATGGTGCATTGGGAAAGCTACTTGGAAGCCGGCACTTAAGCCAAAAGGCGCAGCTGGCCATACATAATGGAGTGCTTGTCCCAACGCTGTTATATGGCAGCGAAAGCTGGGTATGTAAGAAGGAGAATGAAAGTAGGATAAATGCGGTGGAAATGCGAGCTCTGCGGAAGATGTGCGGAGTGAATCTGACCGACCGTATTCGCAACAGCGTAGTAAGAAAGCGAATAGGTATGAAAGATAGTATCGGTGTAAAGATGAGAAAGGGTATGCTCCGTTAGTTCGGACATATCGCTGTTTTAAGTTTAGTGCATAGCTGTATAATACTAACTTGAAACTCTGACTTCTAAGATACAGGCAATCGCCTAATTTGGGAACCACCAGTATTATAATTTGTTAATTTTGTTTATGCACTAATAAATTTGATTTTAACTAGATTGCTTCTTCTTCTTCTTCAGCCAAAAGACGTCCACTGCAGGATAAAGGCCTCCCCTAAAGACCGCCACAACGATCGCCTTTGTGCTGTATGCATCCAACTTCTACCCGCGACCTTCTCCATGTCATCGGTCTATCTTATAGGGGGCCTACCCACTCCACGTCTTCCGGTACGTCGTCGCCACTCGAGAACCTTTCTGCCCCAACGACCGTCAGTTCTACGAGCGATGTGCTCCGCCCACTGCCACTTAAGTTTAGCAATTTTGGGTGCTATGACAGTGACTTTGGTCCTCCTAACTAGATTTGGATAAGAGAAATGGGCAGATGATGGAAAAGAATGCGGAAGTCATGATGATGGAATGAACTTTGGTCTGGCAAATCGCCTTGCCATGTTCTTCATAGTTCAATTGTTGATGTTGTGTGTGAATAAGTTACCTTTGTGAATAAATAACCGACAGACAATTAATATGTTGTTTCATCACCCCTGTCTGAATGTCAGTTTGGCCATCTGACGATATAAGTGTAATTCCAGTGTGCGTATTGTCGTCATTCTTTTTCTCCTAAACAGCTTAACAGATTTTAAAATTTTTTTTACTTATTGATACCTCGTTGGTCTAGTGGCAAAGCTATCGTTTTGTAATCACGAGGTCCTGGGTTCAATCCTAGGTCGGACAAATGTAGATTTTCTGACGAAAAATTCCCAGTATGAGTCCGGTCACTGGAATTGTGCACGGTATATGGCAATAGGCTCGTCCCCTATTACATGGGACCTAACATCGTCAGCGAAAAGTGGGTGTACTCAGTACACCTTTGTCCTTTATTTTTAGAGAATAACCCTACTACGAAAATACTACGGTTTTTTTTTAATGGAACTAAGCCCGCCACACATTCTCACCGCTGTAACCCCTCTAAGCCAGGATCCAATGGTCTTTTTAGATGTCACCAAGGACTGAACTTTGCAGTATCCCTATACGGCTAAGTATTATGGTTACGCTTCTTGGCTAATGACCTATAGGTACTTTGGCAACTGCTACTTTACTAAGCTAAGTCGACTTTCTACAGTTCGTTAATGCTAATATGAAACTGACAAATATAGGGAATGCTGACATTTTACAACAAAAAGTCACGTGATCAGAACAAAGGACTGCCTATACCTACCTAACCTTTGGAGGGATGGAGGGTCCCTTCCATATACTTTTGTACCATCTGCTGAGAGTCTCTCACCTGGATTAGAGTTACGATGGCCGGTCTAGAAGTTTTTAAATATACTCGGACTCGGGTCGGCCGGAGCAAGGAAAACATGTTCAGGTGGAGACTTACAGACAATACCTATTGCACCTTACATCGTGCTCTCTTTGCCCCCACACCTACACGCAGCAGGATCTAATGAAAGCCACCTACAATGCAGTCGAAGTGGCCGCGTTCTGAGCTGCTTCTATATAAATTCAAAATTTTTACCGTTGAAACGATAAGAAGGCTACCCTCGACAAGGATCTTTTTGGCACGTGGAGAAAATCGGAACTAACGCTGCCATCGAGTAAAAAGTGAAGATGAGATTTCGCTTGAGTTGCCGTTTGCTATGAAATTTACCTAAGAAATAATTCCCTGGGAGTAGAACAATAGTAACCCTTATTTCCCACCAACGCCCTGTCAATGTCACCCAAGTGCCAAAATATATTTGTTGCACTAAATGTGTCGATTGCGGACACAGAATTATTCAAAATGCTTGTAAGTCGGCTAAGTCAGCTGGTTCCGTACACGAAGTACGGAATAGGAATTTGGGTAGTATTATTACAGCTGGAAGAGTTCCTTTCATGGCAGCTGAAGCGTACAGTGACTTAAATTCTACTTGGGCTAGTCGTTTGTGTGGCGGCCGTTTTACTTACTGAATCAGGTGGTTACGGGTTCGATCCCCACACATGGCAAATCTCTACGTGATACATTGAAAACTTGTGTTAACAAACGTTAACACACCTTTCATACAATAATTATGCATTGCTATTATATATATAATATAATTGCTATATAATTTGCTTTGCTATCCACGAGGTCCTGGGTTCAAATCCTAGGTTGAACAAATGTAGTTTTTCTATCGTAAATTCCCAGTCGGAAGTCTGGAATTGTGCCTGGTATATGGCAATAGGCTCGCCCTATTACATAGGACCTAGAATCGACGGGGAAAAGTGGGTGTACACAGTACACCGCTGCCACCCTTGCCTGAGGGATATAGGCGTGATGGTGTAGGACAAGTTTTTATTAAAATACTAAAACCGTTTTAAAGGTACCCACAAAAAATTAAAAGCTCAAAATAGCCACAACATTTTTGGCAGTCTACAAAACTACAAGCTCTATTTTATCCGAAAAAACAGTACACGAAGCATTTTGAAATTGAAGTAGCATACATTAATTCCAACGGTTTCATCTCAGTTGAAACCCATTCCTGCGTTACATGAGGCCAATTTACCACCTTACTTGCTCTTTACCGTTCCATAACTACTCTTTATGGCTTTTTAAGGGGTGTACAAGTTTGGCTAATATTCTACCATTTTAAGTAATACACCTTTTACAAGATAAATGAATAACCACTCAGATTTACTATCTAAAGAAAAAATCAGCTATTTCAGAAAAGTTTTACTGAGCAGCCATTTTTATTCGCTAAAATTAAAAAGTCTCTGAACAAATGTTTTTGTTTATTTTCTATACTAGTATTATAAATAGAAAGGATTTGTTTGTTTGTAACCGGGAAACTTTGCAACGACTGAAATGATTTTAATAAGCCACGTTATCCAGAAGCAACATTAGCTATATTATAATAAGATTTCAGTCTGATATGATGGTATTTTCATAAAGTTATCACAAATTAAACGCGTTTGCAGGCGCAGAGTAAGGGCTAGTTAGTAATCTAGCCCTGCTAGATTATTTGTCTTTTACAAATAACGCAGTCTTATCCGAAGGACAAGTCTAGAGTCTCCGTAACGGGCGAGCGTGTATGAGACGAACTATGAGAGTGGAGGAAGCCAGAGAGGTATGTAAGGAAAGAACCTGTTAGAACTCTGTACTTTCTGCTTACCCCGCAAGGAATCTCTGGCGTGATGATATAGATAGATAGGTACAAGTAACCCGGTAGTCAAAGTCAAAAAATAATTATTTGTTTAGGCCAATACAAGAGCACTTACAAACGTCAAAATTTTTTTTATATCTACCACCGAAACGCGGCGTCCACTGAGAAGACCCACTGAAAACTCAGCGGGCTAGTCTTTTAATTTAATTTGTTTTGCCGTTCTGGTAACCATTTATTTTCCTTTTTCAAAATTGTATTCTACAGAATTGTTAGATGTTGCTGATTGAGGAGCTGCTCAAACCCAATTTGTTTTATCGTCAAGATAATCCGAAATTTTGTAATAACCTTTCTTGCACAGTCCAATGCCTTTTTAAATTTATTGAAAGACATGTTTCGGATATCTATGTGTAATTTGTTGTAGAATCGTATACATTGCCCCATGAAAGAATGACTAATTCTGTGGAGACGAGTAGAGATCTATTTTATAAGAGATAGAATAAGATCATCTTTGTTCCGTGTATTAACATATATTTTTTAAAGTTACTGATATTCTTTTTAACATACAGTGAATAATGATATTATTTATAAAACAACTTACCCGTTATCCCGGAGACCAATGATCTCTCAAGAATACCCTCGTTCCTCTCAGCCAGCATGGCGCCTGAAGTCAGAGCGACGGCCAAGAAAAACACAATCCTGAAAGCAATATGAATTGTTATTTGGATAAAGGAACAATAAGAGTGAACCAGTAATAGCCAAGTTGGTTGGACGCTTTTCTTGTTAGTGCAAGGTTCAAGGTTTAAATTCCAGGTCAATGTCTGTGTTTTTACTTCTATGTTTGACTGTCTCGTTGGTGGCGTCTGGTACAGCTGGCGATTTCGGGGTCAAATCTTAGGTCGACAAAGCGTGTCGGAATATGTTTGGTGTAAGGTCAATAGGCTTACCCCCCTATACATTAAAACAACATCTTCAGCAATATAGGGTTATACAGTACACCTCTGCCACTTCCGCTTGGAGAGTATAAACGGGAGAGTTTTAATATTACAATAAAAATGCCTTTTCAGTGACTGCCAAGCTGTTTGTTCGCTGGTCTTAAAAATGCGTGGTCTAAGGTTCAACCACTGCATCTTCAGGTTTATTAAAACCTACGATTGATCGCCTTGCAGGTCTAGTGACGCATTGTGTTCAGATCCTAAATTGGACCAGAATAGTAAGATAACTTTTACGTCCAGAATAAGTCCGAAATAATCCCAAAAATACGTGAACTGTCCCCGAAAAACACCTAGTTAAAAAGTGTCTAGTACTATGTTCACCCTCGTCTATACTTTTGGCGAAAATAAGCGTTAAAGGTACTTACGTAAGTATCACTCCAGGGCCAGCGAAGTCGGTGAAATTCGGCACAGTCAAACCATAGATGGGTTCGTTAAACTGAAACATACACCAAATTATTAATGTGTCCCTGTTCTTAATATTTAAGCATACATCTATCTATCTATATCATCACGCCAGATCCCTTTCGGGGTAGGCATAGAGTACAGACTTCCAACAGGTTCTTTCCTTACTTACCTCTCTGGCTTCCTCCACTCTCATAGTTCGTCTTATACACGCTTGCCGGTTACGGAGACTCTTGACTTGTCCTTCAGATAAGACTCGGTCTATTTGGTCGTGGTAAGATAGTCTAGTAGTCTTAAGCATACATCAACCTATATTTATAGGTATCTACTGCAGTTCAAAGGATTCTCTTAAATGTCGCTATGGCAACCAGCTTCTGTTGTACGCATGCATGGAATAAATACCTCAGATTATAGGAACTGTCTTATTACTGGGCAAAGGTCTTCTCTCACAAATCATGCTTGAGTTGAGTTGTTAATAGTGCCCGACAGCTTCGGCTTCAGCCACCTTCAGTAAAAAATACCACCTTCGGCCGGAAATCGGCAATTTTTTGGCCCAAGCCCAAGGATTCCGGCAAGCACCGAAATTAAACGATCTGTTACAATTTACGACTTACGAATAATAAATATAATAATAATATTAACCCTGTTAAGAAACTGTCCCACCGTTGGGCACGGGCCTCCTCTCAAACCGAGAGGGTTAGGCCATAGTTCACCACGCTGGCGCAGAGCGGGTTGCCGAACTTCACACGCCTTCAAGAACTCTTAGGCATGCGGGTTTCATTACAATGTTATCCTTTAACGTTAGAGCAAGTGGTAATATATATATTTTTTTTACTTTCTGACTAATACACTGACTTACGAATGCTTTAAAGTAAATAATTAATATTATTTCAGTGTTATTATTTTTTGCGTAATTTTAACCTACTCAGTAAGAAATGTGTTTGCTAAGTGTTCAGGGCAAGGGGCAAAAAAATCTGCCTCTACCAATCCGCACTAACTTAATCTCTTTCACTATAATTTGTAAGAAATGTCTTTGCACAGTACGGAACAGTCTGCGCCGAGTTATTTATTTATTAATACAATGCTGAAAATCGTCATCTTGCCGATCTTTGAGGGAAGCCTTTATCTAGCAGTAGACATCTTTTAGACTTCACCTTTAAGACTGCCTTGTTGGTCTAGTGGCAAAGCGAATTGCTTTGTGATTACAAAGTCCTAGGTTTAAATCCTAGGTCGGACAAATGTAGAACATCCAAGTATGAGAACGGAGTCTGGAATTGTGCCCAGTATACGGCAATAGGCTCGCCACCTACTACATGGGACCTAACATCGTCGTAGAAAAGTGGGTGTACTCAGTACGCCTCTCCCACCCCCGCTTGGGGAATAAAGGCGCGACATCTTTTAGATGATGATAATGATATAATCAAAAACACTTACATGAACGGGTACAGACAGTATTCTTCTTGGAAGGTCGCACGCCTTCGCCAACTCTTCTGATGCTTCCATGAAAGACAGTTGCAGATCTCTGTTCAACATCCATTCCACTTGCTTATCTGTAAAGGACGGTACAGTTAAAAAAGAAGTTAGAATACAGCGTAGTCTTAGTGATCAACCACTTCAAGTCAACCCAATCTACCGACTTGATCCAAGACCGTCGTAAGTACGCATTGACATGGCCAAAAAACGGAGCCCTACACTAGGAATAATTCCTGTGTCGTGGATATGTTTACAAATATGAAATTCATATCCATTAACACCCAGACCGAATCAAATATTTATGGGCGACACGACAACGTCGCGACTTCTTGATGCAAAAGACGGCGCGGCTTAAGCTCTTAAAAGCTTCTTCTGTAACCTATTTCGTGATATATGTTGGCGTAAGGATTTTCATTTTTTGAAATTATCTTGTCTCCTGGGTATGTTTGCAGATGCGCACCTATACTATGCGCATACCGATGACTACTATGCTATAATGCGTAAGAAAGTTGCTTCAGTAATGAACAGAGTGCAAGGAAGCACCAACAGCATCATAAGGTTATTTGCGGAGAGGTTGGATGGACCTACTATAGGTAGATTTATCAAGCTACATGTTAGACGCGGGGCTTGATAAATCTTCCTTAGATAAATTCCTCGTTGGTCTAGTGGCAAAACGCATCCCTTTGTGATCCCTTTGTGTGGTTTAAATCCTAGGTCGGGCAAGTGAAGTTTTTCTAACGAATATTTCCCAGTACGAGTCCGGAGTCTGGAATTGTGCCCGGTATATAGCAATAGGCTTGCCCTCGTACATGGGACCTAACATCGTCGGCGAAACGTGGGTGTACTCAGTACATGCCACCCCCGTTTGGGGAATATAGGCGTGACGGTGATAAAAATAACCCCTTCCAAATTTTAGACAACGTCGCTTTAATGTTTTTCTACGATAAGTAAACATCGGCTCAATAGTAGAAAGATAATACCTGAATAATAAAACAATGCAATTTTAAAGATGTTTATCTTTAAAGTTTGGTATTAAATATTAATACCAAGCATCAAGACATTGTTTTAGAGATAATTCTATAAAACTTTGTCGCCGAAAGAGTTGGTTAGGGTATGGCCTCAGTGACAGATGAAGGAGAATTTTTGACAACACAGAATATATTGTTCAACATCGTTTGGCTCAGTAGACCTGAAATGCGTGGCGCATTTCCATATTCGATAGTTTTATTTCTTTGGAGATCACGTTAGGCCGTTGTTCCCATAAATCTAAAAATTACAACGTCGCTCATTTTTCTTTATTTATATTCTTCTTTATTGTGCAAAAGAAATTCAAATTTATTAGCATATTTACAAAGGCGAACTTAACTCAATTTGAGTTATCTACCAGTTAACCTTTAAGTGTAGACAGATCAGTTTTATGGAAGTGGGGGCAATTGCAAAACAATCTAAGAGTTACTTAAGAAATGACGAGATCATTACATATATACATTATACTAACAATACATACTAGTATAAAAATACATAATTTAATTACATAAAAATACATACATATATAAATTTATATCAAAAGGAGAGGAAATGCTCTTCTTTTAAACACATCTAAAGAATAACTATCACGTATGGAGTGAAGAAGGGAATTCCAAAGTTACACCGCATGCACAGTAAAGGAGCCTTTATAAAGACTAGAAGTATGACG
Source organism: Phalera bucephala (assembly GCA_905147815.2). NCBI lineage: Eukaryota > Metazoa > Arthropoda > Insecta > Lepidoptera > Notodontidae > Phalera > Phalera bucephala. The sequence goes on along the minus strand of LR990630.1, from coordinate 16,304,464 downwards.
AGGAATTCGGAGAAGTAGAGAGGGAGTCGTACGACAAGTTTTGTCTCTGGGAATAAGAAACTCGTAGCATTCGCAGAGATACACATGCGAGTTAGGGTTATGAAGAAGAATAGAATACAGTTCATTCACTGTCTCCTTATATATAATGGACTATGAGAGTACATTGAGACATTTTTACATAGAGAGAGTTTGGCACGAATAGATTGACGTTATCGTAACGTTGTGGAAAAAATCTGTCACGTTCATCTTTATTTACTAAATTTTTAATGGAAAAGGGACGGCATATCAACTTAATAACGTTACTAAAAACACTAATCTGTACATGCTTACACCTTTGAGGGCTTAGCATGAACAGATTGGCGATAACATGAAGCTAACGAGTTGACATGCTATTCTTTTTACTCCACAAACTTACTAAATAAAGATGAACGTGACAGCACGCTTTCTTGACAACTTTACATTGACCTAGACTATCATACCAAGACCAAATACGCCGAGTCTTATCTGAAGAACAAGTCAAGAGTCTCCGTAACCGGCAAGCGTATATAAGACGAACTATGAAAATGGAGGAAGCCGGATAGGTATGTAAGAAAAGAACCTGTTGGAACTCTGTACTCTCTGCCTACACCTCAAGGAATGTGGCGTGTTCATTTAGATAGAGAGTTACATTACCATCAATCAGTTTCTGCTAAGCCCTCTTTCTTAAACTTTGTGTGATCCACAATTATTTGTTTCGGTCTGGCTAGTTGTGTATGTAAATTTTCATGTTTGTAAACGCACCCACGATACAGAATTAATTCTAGTGTGTGGCATACAGGCATAAATCATCATCATCTCAGCCTATACTTGTCCACTGCTGAACATAGGCCTCCCCAATCGCTTTACAGCGTAACCGGTCCGATGCCACCTGCATCCAACGACTTCCTGCGATTTTCCCAAGATCGTCGGTCCATCTGGCAGGCGGTCGTCCCACGCTGCGCTTGCCAATACGTGGTCTCCACTCTAGACTCTTTCTGCCCCAACGCCCGTCCGATCTACGCGCTATGTGGCCCGCCCATTGCCACTTCAGCTTGCTAATCTTAAGGGCTATGTCGGTGACCTTGGTTCTTCTACGAATCACCTCATTCCTGATTCGATCGCGTAGAGAAACGCCGAGCATAGCTCTCTCCATAGCTCGCCGAGCAACTCTGAGCTTTTTTATGAGACCTATTGGAAGGGACCACGTCTCAGATCCAAATATAATCACACACTTTGACTAAAAACTTTAGTCTTAAGGCACTGAGGTATTTTGGATGAGAAGATGTTGCGCAGTTTCCCGAACGCTGCCCAGCCGAGTTGGATTCGTCAATTGACCTCTCTCTCAAAGTTGGACCTACCTAACCGGACTACCTGTCCCAGGTAAATGTATTCGTCGACAACTTTAAGAGTGGAGTCCAATCCAACGGTGAGTGCGGTGGGTACGACATGGACGTTAGACATTATTATTATGCTTCCGGCGTTTTCTCTTCGAGCAAGACGGAATTAAACAGCCTCTGAAGGACTTTAAGTACCGGCGTTCCGCCCGCTTTCAGAAGCTCTGCGGTAATTCCGTCTTCGCCCGGCGTTTTGTTATTTTTGAGTTGTTTGTGAGCCATCCTAATCTCATACAGGCTGATGTCCGGGATATCTTCAGTGTAGTGTCGTGTTAGCTTGGCTCTTGGGTCTTTTTCCAAGTCAACAACAGGTTCAGTTTCTGAGGTATACAACTAGCCATAGAACCTCTCTATCTCCCTTAGTACCTCTGACCTATTCGACGTTACGTTTCCGTCCTCCGTCTTCAGCTTCGTCAACTGACTTTGCCCAATAGACGCGTCTCTTGCGAACACTTTAGAGCACTCGTTCTAGTTCAGAAATAAATCCTAGTTTAAAAAATAAAATAAAAAATCGAACTCTGGCATTACGCACACATAATACGTAACGCCATGTTTGTTAGCAATACAATATGTAGACAAGACTAACAATAAGATACGGGTATCTTTAGACATTTAATTACTTAGTCTTAAGAACTTACTTACCTGAGTAATGGCATGTGTTTAAAATTCTATAAAACTGACTTTTGACATTTCTCACTTTAGATTGTATCAACTATAGAATAAAAATTATGCGCTAAGTAAATACTTCAGTAAAAACTACTTAGACACGTTTATAGATACGGATGTTAATTTAAGCTCTATTTTTACTCAAAAAACACAATACTCCACATTTCCCTCATCCCAAGAGATACCGGAAAATAACATGGCATGAGAGAAAAAAGCGCTCTTTTTTTTCTCCTTTTAGGTACATTGAAATCGTAGCCATTGTTCTGTATTAAGCCGAGAGGTAGTTTGTTCGACAAATAGCCATCATAAAAACAGGCTTAGGAGGAAAAGCGGGTACCGGAAGCCGAGCGATGATAATGAACCAATTAAAGTAGAGTAACTTTTTTTTAGGCGCACGTAGCGCTGTTCTACCGCGGTGTTCTTAGCGATCACCAAGGTTAGATAGCGTTCGGCTCGGTTGGCCTAAGATGGGTGACCGTTTGTTGCATTCTGATAGTCGAGTGTCTCCGTGCTTTAGAAGGTACCTTAAACTGTTGGTCCTGGTTACCACTTAATGTAGTATTAGTTAAGCCAAGTTGGGCGCCTTATGGGCGGCTTGAGCAATTCCAACAGCAGGTGGCCACCTGCCGCTTGGTGGAGTATGACCTAATCTCTCTCACCTTGATTTGTGAGAGAAGAGCTTTCCCATGCAGTGGGGCAGTAAAGGCTGATATTATTACTAACTTTTTATATTTCCAGGTTCATACGGTTTTTCAGAACCGGAGTCGCAGGGTGCAATTATTATTATCTACACGAGAGGGGCATCACTGAGTTTCCTTGTTCGCCCATCGTGGAGGACTGCCCCGCTAGGAAACTCAGCAGCGGATTCCAGGGCCTGCAACAGCTGACAGGAGCAGCCTGCCAGCTGTTGCAGGCCTGCATTGTGTAGCCACAATGGCTTCACCACTCTGACATAAAAATTTTGTACATGGATCGCATTACTGAGAATACCTCGATGATGTACTCTCAGTAATTCTAGTAAGTAAGTTCCAACAGATTCTTTCTTTACAGACCTCTCTCGATTCCTCGACACCATCAATATATTGTTGATACTAGTTTACGGATCATGAATAAAATGATAGCCAAAAACGGCCATGTTTAAATAGTCTTACGTAACCATACCTACTCGTAGCCAGCAACTGTTAGTTAGTTTTAATTGATGAATGACCTGAGATATTTTTCTCTCTATCTATATCATCATGCCAGATCACTTAGGGGGTAGGCAGATAGTACAGAGTTCCAACAGGTTCTTTTCTTACATACCTCTCTGGCTTCCTCCACTCTCATTGATATTTTTGTATTATAGTATTAGCAAACTGTAGCATTTTAACTTGTCCTTACCTTGGCTATCGTTGGATCGCAAGACCACATCCAAACTTATTCTCTTAATTTCATCACCTATCGTATCCACACATATAATATATTCTCGCCGGTTACAACTCTTGACTACCCATCAGATAAAACACGTTCTATTTTTTTAGTCTAATTTAACCAAGGTCAAAAACAGAAGCACACATTCATTAAAAGTTTATAACCTCTCATGTAACATATCCTTTAGGGCCAAAGCAGACTTGCTACTTTAACATCGGCGATTGGAGATTTAGATAGATCGATAGATAAAAAGTTTATTTGCAACAAAAGGACACACAGTACAAAATAGTTTAAATTAAAATTTTACTGTAGTACGTGTGTCACACTGGTACAAAAGGGCCACAGCTCAGCGCGGCATTTGCGCGAGGAGCAAAACGCTGATTTTCAGCTGCAACCATGATATTTATGCGAGAAACTCGTGCAGCGTTACAGACATGAACCTAAAAATTGTTATTAAATATATATACATAAAAATAAGAATACATAAAATATTATTTATTCGCGGCAAAAAAATTGAGTTTATGTTAGGACTATACGAGCACCGACGACAACTGAAGAACGCTACCAAGACGATCAAAGCGTAAACCTAGTTTTTACATCTCCAAAATTGCTGCTTTTGAACCCTTTTTAAAAGTAACCCTTGTTGATTAGTAGTTGCTGTTTGGAAGCTCGACGCAGATTCGGGTGCCGGTCGTGGTAACCTAGTGAGGCTTTGGCTTTGCGGAATACAGCTAAGTGTAATAGCTACGTGCAACGATCTCAATTAAAGTAAATAATCGGCATGATGTACCACCACTCGTCCCCTTTTTTTAATAAGGACTCGTCCGATTGACGCCTAGCTCACCTGATGAAAACTGACGAAGAAGATGTAGTTGATAACTCAGTGATAGCCTATCCACTCTGATACAGACTAAGAAGACGGAAGGCTACTTCGAACACGAATGGATCGTTTGGCGGCATGACTTTGCTGGAAGGGTGGTGACCAGCCACGGTCATAGCCTACCACTGGTTAAAACCCCATGCTTTAGCTCTCCGCGCGCCGATGCAACATCGATAACATCGATACAGACGCGCGATTTTGCGATTTTGATTGATACTGCGATCGAACGCGGCAAGAAACCAAAACGCGATAGATAGCGTCGTGTATGCCATAACCGTTAATTAAAAGACCAGTGGCATTGTTAAAATCGTGGCGACCCGCGGATTACTTATAACATTTGCATTTAAATTACTCCGCCATCGGTTCCAATCACAATCATCCTTTGATGATTTTTTATTAATTCTAAAAAAATATATTTTAGACTCTACTGCTATATGTTTAGATATATTTTTGAGTGGCGTTTGAAACGTTAATTTTAGCTTCTATGTAAATTTGGTTTCTTTAGGCAGCCGTTTTTTAAATATTGAATAATTTATTACAGACGGAAGTTAATTGGTTGAAATGTCGCCTTTGTAACAAAAGAACGTAGGTTCGAAGGCAATACTGAGGGCTACAGACCATTTAACTATAGTAACTTTGTCGAAAAATTTGGTTGTCCCGTTCATCCTTATTTAGTAGATCCGCAGTAGTAGTAAAAGAGATGGCATATCAATTAGATAGGGTAACGATAACGTCAAATTGTTGCTTCTTGGGCATCTGGTAGATTACTCGGTCAATCTATATCTATATCTCGTCATTTCATTTGAACCCTATAAGGGTTCAAAGGGTCTAGCTAGTCGAGTCTAGCTTTCGAAACCAAGTCGCACCTCTGGGTAACGTCAAAGCAACAATGTTATACAAGTTTGATTGACATTTATGAAAGACCGTGGGAATAAAGTTTTACAAGTATTCCAAATAATGTCCTTGAAAAAGACGCAAGACCTTGTACATGGTTCATTGGGGCCAAAGACCGAGGACTCGTGGGAGTACTGTACACACCTCTGCGACTCTCCAGGGAAGGCGTCAGAGATATTGAATTATTGAAAAGAGACACTCGCTGCATTGCACGACCGTGGTGCCTCAACGATCATTGAAGTTGAGAAGCTCTTGTTAGTCTATTGGACTCGTCTAGTCTGAGATGTCAAAGTCAAAGACAACATTTTTTTATTGTATAGGCCATTATAAGCGCATTTACAAACGTCAAAATTACATCTACCACCGGACCGGAACGTGGCTTCCACTGAGAAGATCCGGCGAGAAACTCATGATGGGTGACTAATATTCGATTTACGGGGGTCTCTGCACTTTAGGAGACACGTGAAACCACTGATTCTAGACGTTAGCCCAAGTTTGTAGTCTTATAGGGTGGCTCAATAAGTTCCACCAGCAGGTAATCACAAACCTGACTCAATCCACACTTGAACCATGTAGTGGAATTTAAATTATTCTCTCTTGACCATCATCATCATCAGCCCGTGTCAGTCCACTGCTCTCGTGTCAGGCCTCTCCCATGGCACGCCACTGCACTCAATCTTCAGGTCTCCTCCTCCAATCCCTGCTTACTGCCTTACAAATATCGTCGCCCCACCTAGCTACAGGGCGCCCTACCAACACGCGGTCTCCACTCAAGAACCAGTCTTCCCCAATGGCCATCGGTTCTGCGGCATATGTGACCTACCCATTGGCACTTCAGCTTGCTAATGTGCTGAGCTATGTCGGTAACCTTGGTTCTCTGACTTCTTCTGTTTCCGAACTTCGTTCCGGATTTGATCCCTAAGAAAAACTCCAAGCAAAGCTCTCTCCATAGCTCGCTGAGCAACCTTGAACTGGTGAACAAGCCGCACGGTGAGTGGCTACGTTTCGGCTCCGTATGTGTAAATACATTTTCATATGCCAAATTCAATTTTGCTACATAATAATAAAGTAAATTTATATTGATAACACATTTTTTTCCGTTCGAGTAATGCGTACTTACTTTCATTAAGCCACGACGAAATAGGCTTTATTATGTTCAAGTGCAATATCATGTAGGATATTTTTATACAGCCAGTGATTCTCAAACTTAGAATTTCTGTGCCCTATGTGTATAACATATCCTCTAGAGGATGTAACTAAAACAATGCACTGACATGCGCAATTCATCGCTATATTATCCTTTCCATTAAATTAATCCTACAAATATTATAAATGTGAAAGTTTGTATGTTTGGATATTTAGATGTTTGGATGTTTGTTACTCAATCATGCAAAAACGGCTGAACGGATTTGGATATAATTAGGAACAAATTCAGTTTATTACCTACCTATTATAACATATAGGCAGAGATAGGCAAAATGTAATCAGATTAATGATTACAATTGCATTTAGTAATATTCAAACATGATTCAAGAGTCAAATTGTAATCGTAATCGTTGAAGATTGCAAAATCTATTAAAACTGTTACCGAGCCGAATCCGTACATTAAATATTTTTGTGAAAATTTTAATTAGGTTACACTTCTTAATCGATATAGAAGAGGCCAAAACAAATTTTCGATCATCTGATGATATCTATATAGATATATTGAAAATCGATAAATAGGTTATCTTTTTCAAGTATTCTACACTTAGTCCGCAAATACACCGTCACGCCTATATTCCCCAAGCGGGGGTGGCAGAAGTGTACTGAGAACACCCACGCTTCGCCGACGATGTTAAGTCCCATGTAATAGGGGGCGAGCCTATTGCCATATACCGGGCACAATTCCAGACTCCGGACACATATTGGAAAGTTTTTCGTTTGAAAAACTACGTTTGCCCGACCTAGGATTTGAACCCAGGACCTCGTGATCGCAAAACGATACGCTTTGCCACTCGACCAACGAAGCTGACTGCATATAGTCCGCAATTAAATATCATTGAATTTTAATTTTTTATATTCACGGTGAGCGCCATCATAGAAATAGTTGGCTATTTTCTATTCTGTGGTTATATAAGTGAGTACTTTCTAATCACCTATTTTAAATCCAAATTCATGTGGACCATAAAAGTACTTATGAACAGTCAAGAAAGACATTGATTGATAATAGATAATAAAAACTCTACCACTCGTTCAGAAGACACTGAGACTGAGTTGAGATTTCATTATGAATTGACTTACATTTGGTATTCTGCTTCACTAAAGTATCGAACCGATTTCAATACCATCACAGTCTAATTTCGATATAATGTCAAGTTGTTTAATATAAAAGAATATTCTTAATCATTTTTTGACAGATGATTAACATAATAAATAATATTTAACATAATAAATAATATAAATAATTTTTATTATTTATCATGTTAATCATTTATTCATCACGCGTTAATCTCAGCTAATAAATACATATCTAATTGAAATCTTCAATTTGACGATGTTTTGCATATTTGTTGCAAATATCAGTTCAAAATTTTATTGGAATACCGTTTAAATTTTGTTCAACTTTCGGTGCAATCTTGTCTCGGTCGATGTCGATATTTTACGAATGTTTGCGCGCCATCTATAATGAGTGGCGACACTAACGGACGACATGAAATTATATCTGCATGTTGCAAATGAACGGCCAATCACGCGGCGAGCCCTACCGACGTCATCTGCAACGAGCTTCAGAACATTACATTCTACAATTCGAACCATTTACGATATACGTTTTTTTCATATACATAAAAATGGAATTAACGAATTAAATTTATTTTGATACGATATAATAAACGATTCATTTTTCTGACGACTACATCTCTATTAACTAAAAAGTCTGATCCTAGATAAAGCGAGTCACGTCGTAAATAACGAGAATACCATTTGTGGCATTTATGAAATTTATATTAGATCGAGATTGCATTTTTAACACTTTTAAATACGGTAATTGACCTTCTGTATATCGTTCCTGAGAAAAAGAAAATCTAGTTTCTCTATCTATCTAACTTACACTATTTATTTCCTATTAAAAAAAATCCTAGACCCCTCAACAACATATTGAGAAACATTGACAACAGCTGTTTAAACAAGTTTCCGTTCAAGCGAAAATCGAAGGTATTTTTTATACTCAAAATAGTAACTGTGTTTATTTTCACATAACATTTAAGGGAGTATTTACTTTTATGTTGAATTTTGTAATTATATACCACCATGTACACTTTTCAAAAGTATTGATAGTAGTAGAAGATAGACATTCCGAATAGTTTACAAGCATTTTGAATTATGGTCTATCTATCTATCTACGCCAGATCCATTGCAGGGTAAGCAGAGAGTATAGACTTCTAACAGGTCCTTACTGGCTTCCTCCACTCTCATAGTTCGTCTCATACACGCTCGCCGGTTACGCAGACTCTTGACTTGTCCTTCAGATAAGACACGATCTATTTGGTTATGGTAAGATAGGCCTTCCCCGGTATCTACATCCTTCCACTTTCGCATTGTATATCCGACCGAAAGGTCGCTGGGACAGACTGGATGCAGAAGGCGGAAGACCGTGTGCCATGGCACGTGTAAGGAGAGGCCTATGTCTAGTAGTGGACTGCAATAGGCTGATTAATTGAACTATTCGAATGGAGACGCTCGTAGCGCAGTGCGACCGTGGTGTTCATAGCGATCACCAAGGTAAAGCAGCGTTCGGCTAGGTCAGACTGAGATTATCCACCTTCTGCGAGACTGTGGTTTCCCAGAAGGAGGAGACCGAGCGGGATCGGGAGAGGGCCGATCCTGCTCGATGAAGGCGGAGGCACAGCCCGGCTAGGCCCCCAAGCACAATAGCCCGGGGCCTAAGCCCGCCGTAATATCTGACGGGGGAAAAGCAACATCAGCATGGTGGAGGACGGCGAGGTCGGCGGCGCGGTTTGACCATCAAGTCTCCCCCTGATAGCGGGCTCTTCAGAGCGCGGTAAGAGGGGCACCGGTGCGTTCTATACAGGAATCCCAGGAGCCCCTCCAAAGTGCTGATGTCGGCCACCCTGGGGTTTTTAGTCGGTAGGAATCCGATACGCCACGCTAGCTTCCCCCGAGGCTCGCGGAAGTCTTATGCAGGATTTTTATCAGGAAAAAGTAGGTCAACCTGAGATGGGTGACCGTTTGTGGCATTTTCATATTCAAGCGACTCCATTCTTCGGAAGGCACGTTAAGCCGTTCCCGGTTACCACGTAATGTGGTAGTCGTTAAGTCAAGTTGGAAGCCTTATAGGCGGCTTGATTAGTTCCAACAGTGGACACAAGCCTGCCTCTGCCAATGCGCACTGGGTCAGCGTGATGGAGTATGACCTCATCTCTCTCACCTCGATTTGTGAGAGAAGGCCTTTGCCCAGCAGTGGGACAGTATAGACTAATATTATTATTATTATCCATTTAAAACTAGAACTTTGATTTTCGCATTGAATTTGTAAAGCAAACTATAATTAAGCTTTTTTGACGGGAAATCGAAGAGTGATCATTGTCAATTTGTTTTCATTTCCAAAACTTGTGTTATTTCGAAATATAATGTGTAATGTTGGTGGAATATTGACCATTATGTATTCTTATATGTGCACAAGTGAAGGTTATTGTAACAAAGTGATAAAACGTGCCTTTTCGATTTCCCTCAAAACGGCCGTCGCAATTTGTATGTAAAGTATCCATCGCTTTAATATCCAGGGTGGGGCACTTCATCAATTTCATAATCATCTTTGTCATCAAATTCATCGGAGAGTTGAATTAATTTAGAAATGAATATTTCCGAATAATTGACATTGGCAAAATACGCGTCGTCGTGATGGCATAAACATAAAAAAAACTATAATTGGAATGTCTGCGATAGAAAGAAAGAAAGAACAATAATTTATTTTATACAACTAAACACAAAAGAAAGAAATTAGTTACAAATGTAATGAACATGAGAAAGAGTATTAATAAAAAAAAAGTAGAAATGCAAAGCAGTGATTGTGTGAGACCCAAAATTGGTCCCTGCCTCACCTAATGCCGCAGCTGTATTATGCTGCAGCGCTGATCTTCCGGCAGCGCCATGTTTCCGTAGCATTACGGGTGATCTCATTTAAGTTACAAATTGTAAGTCATTTAAAAAACTTACCTGTGTCATCCATATGAACTTCCATATCCGAGTTCCTAACAGCCCATTTGTTCGCGTGTCTTGGATCCGTGATCCTCAGTTGGAGAGATTCAGAGAAGTTGGAGCGGAACACCAGCACAGCCTTGGCCTTGCCTCGGCGTGCTTCTTGCATAGCTAGCTCTTCGGTTGGATAGTATATCTATAAGAAAGAAAAGAAAATATTTGTGTGATGTTGAGGTATTGAGAGATATTGAAAAAACTAAATATTGCAAACGTTTTCGCAGAAGAGAGCGGAGAGACGAAAGTGACAGCACTCTTTCTTTGTGGTACATACCACAAAGAAAGAGTGCTGTCACTTTCGTCTTCATTTAGTGTATTTGTAGCGCGAAAAAGATGGCATAACAACCCGAAAGCGTTACGCTCATAAGTTATCCCGTTCGTGCTAAGCCTTTACCATTCCGATCTCGGTCTCGAACCTATTCGCGCCTTTATTAAAAAGGCGACCACCTGATATTCCAATCATAGAAATCCGCTAATCGTAGCCGCCGCCGACTACGAACCTAACTCCCCTCCTATCAGCCGCTACCGCCGTCCGCGGCATGTTCTCACCGACCCTCCCGATGCCCTTACACCCCTTCTTTCCGATACAGATACCGCACAAAGGATCAGACACCCACCCTCGCCGGTGAGGTCGAAGAATCCCTTGCCCGCCGGCCGGTGAAGTGCACCACTGCGAGACACCTAGTATACGCCCTCCCCCATAGCGACTGCCCAAGCCGAGGCCGTTCCTCCTTAAGGCGACCTTGAGCTAGTTGCCCCCTTACCCTTGTGGCTCGAGCGTAGTGGTTGCACGCTCGTCCTCTTGTCCGGTGAAGCTGTAAAGGCCCCGCGGCCAGCAGTGTAGATCATTCACACACACACACAAGCTAAGCCCTTATCGATACTAACATTATAAATTCAAAAGTAACTCTGTCTATATTACTTTTTTACGACTAAACCACTGAACAGATTTGGATCTAATTCGGTAAGGAAAAAGATTTTAATCAAGGGAAGGACATAGTCACTTATGTCTTAAAAAAAGGTTGAGGCTGTGAAATACACGCCGGAAAATAAATAGTACGAAATTGTGGATACAGTTAGTAGTAGATAAACTTATGCCAACACTAATTTCTGCCCGCAACTTTAATTAATATCCGCATACATAAATTACTATCGGATCTATTTATCAATCTGATTGAAGGCAGTTTAATTAATTGATTGATTGTCAGTTGCTATCGCTTCGATTTGAATGGCAACATTTTTTTTCTATTGCAATTGATTGTAGGGAAATAAAAAACTATGTCAACTTGGAATAACGGACAATTTAGCGCAGTGGATAAGAGCGTAAGCCGCTCCGCCCACTGTCTCATAGTCGCAGGTCATAGCGGAATGCCTTAACCGGAGTCCCAGATTAATATCTGCGTACATCAATTACTATCGGATCTATTTATCAATCTGATTGAAGGCAGTTTAATTAATTGATTGGTTGTCAGTTGCTATCGTGTCGATTTGAATGGCAACATTTTTGTCTATTGCATTAAATTATAGGGGAATAAAAAACTATGTCAAGTTGGAATGACGGATGTTTTTACGCAGTGGTTAAGAGCTTAAGCCGCTCCGCCCACTGTGCCTCATAGTCGCAGGTCATAGCGGAATGCATTAATCGGAGTCCCAGATTAATATCTGCGTACATCAATTACTATCGGATCTATTTATCAATCTGATCGAAGTCAGTTTAATTAATTGATTGGTTGTCAGTTGCTATCGTGTTGATATGAATGGCAACATTTTTGTCTATTGCATTTAATTATAGGGGAATAAAAAACTATGTCAACTTGGAATGACAGATGTTTTTACGCAGTGGTTAAGAGCTTAAGCCGCTCCGCCCACTCTGTCTCATAGTCGAAGGTCATAGCGGAATTTTGTCAGTTGCTATCGCGTGTCAACATTTTGTTCTATTGAAATTGATTATAGGAAAATAAAAACTATGTCATCTTGGAATGAATATTAACCTTGACATGGAAAAAATAATATCAAAATATAATAAAAAAAAATCAAACAATTTTACGTCTACATTAAGCGAGGCTGTCAAAGGTGTTCCTTGTCCACCCACAAAAGTGTTCTTTGTCCCATTTATCGCCGAAAAGACTAGGTTACGACAGTGTGGATTTTTGAAGCCGGGTTTCTGGCCTACCTCTATTGGAATTAATCAAACCGCCTATAAGGCCTCCAACTTGGCTTTACATTCACCATATGAACCTCGAACGCGTGATAACCAGGAACAATGACTTAACGTGCCTTTCAAAGTATGAGATGCTCGAAACTGAAAATGTCATTAGTGTCATTCACGATCACCCATCTCAGCCTGACCGAGCCGAACGCTGCTTAACCTTGGTTATTGCTAGAAGCCATAGTATCACAACGCTAGGAGCTGTTTAATAATCGGTGAAATAACGTCTACCGGGGCATTATTCGCCACAAGACTAACGACTGCTTCGTTAGTCTAGTGGCGAATAATGCGCTTTGCGATCACGAGGTCCTCTGTTCAAATCCTAGGTCGATTTAGTTCCTCTATTGAAAAATTCCCACTGTCAGTCCCCAATCTGATATTATGCCCGATATATGGCAATAGGCTTGCCCTCTATTACATGGTACCTAAATTCGTCGGCGAAAAGTGGGTGTACTCAGTACACCTCTGCCACCCCCGCGGGGGAATATAGGCGTAGCGGTGGGATCAAATAATACCACGCTAATAAATGCAACCTTTCTGAAGTTTTTACTCAAAAATTCACACAGCGTTGTGCTTATTTCGTGTGAGTTCAAATTTGCATAATGATGGACCTACATTGTTGCCCCCGTTGTTCCTAGTTGAGGCAACAGCGCGAGTAATGTAAAATACCTGCTGCTAAATTGTCTAGCTAATGAGCCTTTAGGACTTGGTTACCTACAGGAACTATTCTCATTTAGGATGTTTAGAAATTACCACGGTAAATATTATGGTATCCCACTAATATTGTATCAACGAAAGCCAACTCTACTGCTGACAGTGACACAAAGATTATCAGAACTTTATATCAGAATATTTTTTTATTCATGTAAACCATTACAGTATTTACGAATCGTCAGAATAGTAATAAAGACTCTACCATCACTTCGGAATTTCATTCTTATGGAGAAGAAGGGCAAGAACCTCCGCGGTTAAAAAAAACACCGTCACGCCTATATTCCCTAAGCGGGGGTGGCAGAGCTGTACTAAGTACACCCACCTTTCGCCGACGATGTTAGGTCCCATGTAATAGGGGCGAGCCAATTGCCATATACGGGGCACGATTCCAGACTCTGGACTTATACTGGGAGGTTTTCGTTAGAAAAACTACATTTGTCCACCTAGAATTTGAACCCAGGAGCTCGGATCGCAAAGCGATGCGCTTTGCCACTAGACCAACTAGGTACCTCCACGTACACACCAGTAACTCCACGGCATGGGTGTATTACAATGAATTGAGTACTGTCAAAATATTGCTAAAGGAAATAAAACTCTTACTCACAGACACTACATTGAATTTTCTATGATTTAAACAACTCGAGAAACCATGATGATTGAGAGCAATAACCTGGAGCCCGGTGTCACGCTCGCACCCATTACGATGCAGTACGGTGACCATAAGGTAGAACTAATACGGACTATACCTATTTATGATATGGTTTAAATACGCCGTATACCATTAATCACCGAATTCAAAACGGACAAGGTTCTCAATTCGTCTTTATATACAGAATGGATTAAGATGGGACAGTAAGGGTAGTAATCTCAACGGTTGTAGAGATAGAAAAACGGTCCAAGGAGACTATCCTTAATTAATGCGATATTTGGAGCTGAATTTACAGATTCTGAAAAAAATACAATCAGCAAGAAAATGGGCAGTTTAATCAAAAACTTTGACTACTACTCATTTAAGGTGTGGCATATGCGTAAAAATTACGGCTATAAAGAGTGCCCGAGAATTATACGTTACTTATATGTCAACAAGTCCATATTCATACCAATGTTTGGTCACCCTACTTAGAAAGAGACGTAGGGCTCTAAGTGAGTATCCTTGTCATCACGTTTTTTGTGCTCAATCCATTGTAATATATCCATGCTCCACGGTTACTCTTTTAAAATTACTATTTTATTACAATTTCTTCCATCTACATTTTTTTGTGGGGTATGGGAGAACAATGTAGTATCAGGTGAATCTAAATTTAAATAATCAAGTTATACTATTTATGAGAATGGCTACATGGTTCTCTCAGTTACAGATAAAGAAAAGAGAAAAAAATGATCAATTTTAATTAACTACGAGAAGGAAGAACATGTTATCCACATTCAGTTAGAGCTGGAATAATACCTATTCAAGCATTTTTTTAATTTTCACGTTTTGTAATATTAGTAGTTACCTGCCCCGGCTTCGCACGGGTGAATTATACACATAAACTTTGTCTTAAATCACTCTGTCCATTGGTGAAAACCGTATAAAAATCGGTTCGGTAGTTATTGAGTTTATCGCGTTCAGAGGACTGACAGACAGCGGAGGGACTTCATTTTATCATATAGAGTGCTGATATTAATATATTTATGCGAGGTGTAGCGTAAATAACGTTAAATTCAAAATGAAAACCAAATTTCCATATTTTTTCACCCTTGTTTTAAGCACTTTTACATTCCAATAATCAATAAAACTTGTACGTGTATTTATTTATTTATTCTTTATGCACTTTTATGTACATAGGCGGACTTAATGCCTGAGGCATTTTCTGCCAGTCTACCTTAGGGTGGTGTAGAGACAAGTGTGGCAGGTGCGAAATTACACGAGTTGGAGAGGGTAAAGAAAAACAATATAAATAACAACTAATTATCCATATATAATACCCAATACATATAAATTATATATAACGATAATATACATATATACATATTTATATATACCACAAATATATACATATATAAATAATTATACAATGAATACATAAACTAGAACTGTGCAACATAACAACGTGAAGCAACTAACATTGAGAGGGATTCAACCTTTTGTGTAGATAGTCCAGCAGACTTTTTTTGAAAGTGGGACGACTAGTGGCCATCCTGAGTTTCAGAGGTGTGCGTTTTGAGAAATACATGTTAAGAATACATTTGAACTCTCCTTATTACTATGAATCAAGAATAATTTTAGTTTTTTATAGCGCACTTAAAGAGAGACCAAGAAATAATGACAAAACAGATATACAATGCGAAAGTGGATGGATGTAGGTAGCGGAGAAGACTTAGACTATCTTACCACGACCAAATAGACCGAGTCTTATCTGAAGAACAAGTCAAGAGTCTCTGTAACCGGCGAGCGTATATGAGACGAACTATGAGAGTGGAGCAAGCCAGAGATACTTCTCTAAAGGAAAGAACCTGTTGGTAATCTGTGCTCTTTGCCTACCCCGCGAGGGATCTGGCGTGATGATATAGATAGATTTAATGAGTAAAAGCATTTATTGTAAATTAAAAAAATAATTAAGTACATTAAAAAAATGTTGAATCAATTCAGTTACCGATTTAGAACATCCTACTTTCAGGTCTTGCGTTTATTATATAACACCTTATATAAACCCCCCAGCCGTAATCGGCTATGGCGACCCGAGACAAATGAACTGTGAGCATGAGTTCGAATATGATTCGCAAAACCGAATTTGCCCTTAAAAATTCGCGGTTCATTTGTCTCGGATTTGCAAAGCCGATTACGACCGGGAGGTCTATATAACTAAATTTTACTAATCTATATATTAATACGTGAAGCAAAAACTTTGTACACATTTTTACGAAATATGCGCGGACGGAGGAGTATGAAATTTCCCACACTTATAGTTTATATAGAGAAGGAATGCAGAATGCTAATATTTTTTTTAAATTATGCATAAAACATACATTAAATCAATGAAAAAAACATAACACACTACCATGTATTTGACACAATACACGTCAAATTGATGTTTGTCTATAGTCTTACTGAATGTCAAACATAACCAGCAAACGATGAAAGAGTAGTTCGAATATCGACCTATGTGCGACCACTAGTATTTTTAAATTTGTTGTTTGTTATTCAATTACACAAAAACGGCTGAATGGATTTGGATGAAATTTGGCGCACCGTTTATTACATAGGATACTTATTTTTTTCCTGAAAAAAGGTAAAGTTTCTGTCTAAAGTCAACGCGGACGAAGTTGCGGGCAGAAACTAGTTATATTATAAACGTGAAACTTTGTAAAGATGGAGTATTCATGTTTGTTACTTTTTCACGAAAAACTAAAGAACGGATTTCAACTTTACAGTTACAATGCATATAGATCAGAATAACATATAAGCCATAATTTATAAGAACACTAACGTAGACGGCAGGGCAGCCGCTAGTAATATATACAAGGTGTAACATAATAAACGCAAGACCTGAAAGTAGTTTGTTCTAAATCGTTAACTGAATTGATACCAACTATTTTTAATTTATATAATTTTTTTTTAAATTTTCATAACAATGTTACTCCTTGAGTGCGCTATAATAAACTAAATTGATTCTTGATTCAAAGTAATACGCATATGTCAATTATCTAATCGGGGTGTCTGAGGTCTTGCGTTATTTACGATACACCACAAAGTGTATCGTAACCCTTCTTATATACAAATATGCGCGTTGATTTTGTAAGAGCTGTTTTATAGCTCGGATTTTTGAAAATTGTTGTCTTTAAGGAATGATTTTAGGTTTGTTAGGTTAGGTTGATTGGTTGGTGGCGTAGTTTGACATTGTTAATTCTTATGTTCTGCCTAGAAATGTTAAAATAACTTTAACGACGACTTGGTTTAACAAGTAGTTAGAGATTATTCCGATCCATTCACCGGATCAGTAGTCCCGAATTCGATGCGTACACGAGACATCTTTGCGTGACTCACAATAATTTTTTTCCATCCAAGTGCCAATATCAAAATATTGTGAAGGACTACAAAATTGAACTTTGAAATACTTAAAATTCAATGTAAGCTAACTGGCTTGGCTTGCATCTTGCAGGGTAGGCATACCACAAGACAATAGTCATGGCAATATCTGATATAAAAACGGAAACTTTCTTACCAAATTATCCTGCCGTTTCGACAAAAAGTCCAAGTACTCGCAACTGAATCTAGTCAAGTTCCATTCCCACGTCTCCTGATCCTGCGGACACCAGGTCTTGTCGTAAGGGCAGAGGGTATCCGTACTGTTAGTCTCATAGTTCACGACGGCTATTGGCAAACCAGTCGGGTAATGGCCGATGGCTAAGCAGAAGAATATCATTTGAGAGATTGGCAGGCCGAGAAGGAAGGCTAAAGCTCTGAAAAAGAACAAAAGATTCGAATTCAAGTCCTAATTTCTTTCATTAATATTAAAGTTAAATAACGATAGCACCAAGAATGTTGGCTGCATAAGCCACATGCGAGCACACCATCGTCAGCAATCGCTTCGTGACAGTAATCGGTTTGGATCACATCATCACCATCAAAGTTAAATAAAAGTAGGCGTGATCTAGACGAGTAACAAAGTTTTAAGTTTAAAGTATTTTTTATACACAAACACTAATCTTTATCATCTCAGCCTACACTTGTCAACTGCTGAACATAAGCCTCCCCAATCGCTTTCCAGCGTAACTGGTCCGATGATATCTGCATCCAACGACTTCCTGCGATTTTTACAAGATCATCAGTCCATCTGGCAGACGGTCGTCATACGCTGCGCTTGCCACTCTAAACTCTTTCTGCCCCAACGCCAGTCCGATCAGCGCGCTATGTGGCGCGCCCATTGCCACTTCAACTTGCTAAACCTGAGGACTATTTCGGTGACCTTGGTTCTTCCACGAATCTCCTCATTCCTGTTCGATCACGTAGAAAAACGCCGAGCATAGCTCTTTCCGTAGCTCGCTGAGCAACCCTTTTTTGTGAGACCTATTAAGTAAGAGACCATGTCTCTCCGTATGTAATCACTGGCAACACACATTGACAAAACCAATCTTACTTAAATGATATAAATCGACTTTCATAGCGAAACAATTATATGTAGTAAGTATGCACTAAGCTATTCTAAATATAACTCAACGTTCATAGTCCAGCTCTAATCATTTTCTTAAGCTTGGCAAGTTGAAAGAAGGTTTATCTTTAACCAATATTGCCTATAAATCTGGTAGTAATACAGAAAAAAAATCAAACTGGATCACATGTTTCTGCTGTCATAGACAACAGTTATAAAAGAACTATTAACTATAACTTACAATTACTAATCAAAAAATATAAACTCTAACCCGAAATTTCTAAAGAGACTTAAAAAGTTCTTCCATATTAATGCCTTCATGTGATGCCACTTCATCGGCATGTACATCTCCATGCTTCTCTGTGGCTTTTCCTCTGGAGGCATGGCTTCTACAGGTGCTGTGAGTTCTGGAGTTACCACAACTCTTCCTTTGCTGCTCATGGACACGTTGTCTCCAAACTCTCCAGATATTTCACCTATTTCAGCCTCTTCTAAGTCAATAGCAGATGGATTCTGGAATAAGGGTAAATATATAAATATTTCCCGACCAAACTAGGCAACAGAAAATTTTACACCATAAAGCAGTGGTTGTTTTGTCATACTAGCTCTACCCGCAACTTCGTTCGCATTATTTTCAGGCGTGTATTTCACACCCTTAATTTTTTTTGAGACTGAATGTATATTATGTCCATCTTCTGGATAAAATCTAAGTTTAGATTAGTCTGCAATTAAAGCTTACACTAAAAACATTTTCCAAACTACATTCTTTGGAAGTTCTACTCTTGAATCCCAAAATTTTCTCTGATAATTGACCTACGCTTTTAATAAAATTTAGCTTCATATACCCAAAAGAAAGACAAAAACAGCCAGGTTTGATTCGTAGATTTTACTTCATGTTTGCTACTTACTGGTATGGCAGGTAGTTCCACTTTCTCTACAACACCAGCGAGAATACTTGACCGCCTCCTCTTGCCTAAATTCTGAAGCACTGATAACTTAAGAAACACATCTTCTAAACTCTCTCCTTGATACCGGCGGATCAGTTCTGTTGGTGACTCTTCGGCCAGGAACCTGCCTCCTCGCATAAGTCCAATCTATAATAAAGTTTTTAGTAACATTTCATAATTTTTTACTAATACTTTCTGCTGTGTTAACGAAGTGACAAACTTTTATAATATAAAAGAGATTTTAGGCATGCTATGATCTTACGACTGCCTCATTGGTCCAGAGGCGAATATTGCACGTTGCGATTACAAAGTCCTGGGTTCAAATCCTAGGTCAGACAAATGTAGTTGTCCTATCGAAAAATTCCCAGTATCAGTTCATACAATACCTCCCTAAGTGGTAATAGGTGGACGTTAAAAAATTATATTACTCTGAGGATGTCTTTTAATACTTACAATATCAGCCTGTTTTGTTTCATCAATGTAATGTGTAGTTATGATGGCCGTAGTTTTTCCGCCTTTGGTTATGTCAACCAAATGGTCCCAGATACTGTAAAAATATAGTATTAAAAAGTTCTTGTAAATTAAAACACAATTTATCGCAAGCTCTTTATGTTTAGTTTAGATCTCATCGACTGAGGCCACAGTGATGTAAACAATATTTACATTAATTACGCTTGAATCCAAATAGTCATCTTATTTAGTTATTGTTTAAAAATATCACCAATGTGTGATGACTTAGATACTACACTTTAAAATAAAAGAAATTTACCTTTGTCGCAGAACAGGATCTACCCCAACAGTGGGCTCGTCAAGAATGAGGAGTTCTGGGTCATGTATCAGAGCGGCAGCTAACGATGTTCTCCTTTGTTGACCGCCGGACAGATTTTTGACTGGCCTGGAATAAAAATAATTATTTATATGTAAAGCTACATTACGACATAAGCTTTAGCATTTTGTAATAAGTCGACATCCGTACTTAAAATTTTGCATACGGTCAATTCAACTAAGTGTCAATTTCATACAGCCAGGGTAATGGAATGACTAAAATATTGTTTTTATTTAGATACAGATCAATACTGGGACAGGTTCTCGAGTAGCGACCTTGTACAGAAAGACGTGGAATGGACAGCCCCCCCTCCCCTCCCACAAGGTGGAACGATGACCTGAGCCGGTCGTCGTGACAATTTTTGGGGACACGTTTCTCCTACAGTGGACCTCTTTCGACTGATGATGGCTATTAACACTATTAGCCCTTGTGCACTACATCCAAAATCCAAATAAATACAACGCAAGTGACAAAAAAGTTTCATTTATGAATCACTAGTTTCTGACCGCGACTTTGTCCGCGCGTTGACCTTACATTTTTCCGGGATAAAAAGTATCAAATGTGTTAATGCAGGTAATAAACTGTGTCCATCGTGAGAAGTGGCCTGCGGGCGCCGAGCGTGGGCAGCTTGTCCCCTGACCAGTAACAGGCGTGTGACGGAAGTGCGCTGCGTCCTGCGCACCCTCACAAAAGAAAACACAAGGCATAGAGGAGAGGTCTGTGGGAAATAGACCAGGCCCGCCCGCGCCGCAGATGTTTTGCCACTGGCGATTCCTGCGGCAGGGCAATTGGGCAATAGACGGACGCCGGGGGATTTTAGTGGGTGCGAGCCCCACATAACTGCCACATCACCAAAGCTCACGATGTGGCAGTATGCGGCAGGCATTTCCCCTCGAAAAAAAAAAAGTATTAAACTTTGTGCTTAATTTTATTCAAATCCGTTCTGCCTTTTTTGCGTGATTGAGTAACAAATATACAAACTTTAACATTTATAATTTTAGTAAGATTTATAAACTAACCTTGTAGGATTAGGTAACTGTAGTAAAGTAATCAGGAAATCTATTCTGTCTTCAACCACCTTTGTCGGCATATTCGCAATCCACCCGAAGTATATCAACGTTTCCCTTATAGAGAACTCGCCAAATAACGCTATTTCCTGAAAATTAATATTTAGTTAGTACAGATATCTATCTATCTATCTGAAGGGCAAGTTAAGAGTGTCCGTAACCAGCGAGTGCGTAAGGAAAGAACCTGTTGCACCTCTGTACTCTCTGCCTACCCCGCGAGGGAGCTGGCGTGATGATATAGATAGATAGATATCTATCTATCTATATCATCACAATTTACAAACTTTGTCATCGGCGTTTCATTTTTATCTATGTATTTGTATTTTAATGATTGTAAGCTGTAAAATTTTTGAATGAAATCTTTATTCGCTTGAGATATGGTACATAGGATATTAGGTTTAGGTAAAATGTTACTACACATCTCGCCTTTAGTAGGCATAATAAATAAATCACGCCAGATCCCGTGCCAGGTAGGCAGAGAGTACACACTTCTTACAGGTTCTTTCCTTACAGACCTCTCTGAGTTCCTCCACTCTTATAGTAGAGACATCAGAATACGAAAGACGCTCGTAGCGCTGCGTAACTACAGTGGTTTTAGCGATCACCAAGCTTAAGCAGCATTCGGCTTGGTTGACCTGAGAGGGGTGACCATTTTGTGAGATATTTCCGTCTCCGTGCTTTGAAAAGCAAGCTAAGTCGTTGGTCCCGGCCATTGAATATGATTCTTTTAAAGCTTAGTTGATAGCCTTAAAGGCGGCTTGATAAGTTCCGACAATATGGTGTCCCAAACCTGGCTCTGTACCGATTTCACGTGGTGGAGTAGGTATATCTTATACTCTCCTCTCACCTCGATTTGTGAGACAAGACCTTTTTTTAAAAAATAAGAAATTATACTAGGATACACACTAGGATTTCTTTCTTTCTTTTTCTTTTTTTTTAAACTAGCCCTACACTAGGATGTATTCCTGTATCGTGGGTGCATTTATAACATGAAAATTCACATACACAAATACCGAGACCGGAATAATAATTGTGGATTACACAAAGATTTGTCCCGTGCGGTAATCGAACCCGCGACTATTAGACACAGTGGGCTTAAGCTCTTAACCACTGCTCTAAATCGTCCGTCTAAATCTGCCCAGCGGTGGTGGTTATTTATATCAAATTAACAATACATGAGGTGAACTTCCTATCATAATATCAATGTTAAAAATCTGCGGTTGGTCCGCAGATTTTTAGCAAGTTGCAATCATATTCTATGTATTCGTTTTTCACAATCGAAGGCACCTTATTCTGGCCATGTGACAAATCGTATCGTACCGATATCACCTTGACACTGTGTTTTATCTTTGTATAATTTTATTCCTGTAAATTTTTCCATTTTCTGAGGGCTTAGCACGATAACGTGGTAAAAATAACGTTATCGTGACGCTTGCGAATACATGTTGTGTTTGACGGACGATATAAGAGCTTAAGCCGCTCCGCCCACTGGGTTGAATAGTCGCGGGTTCGATTCCCGCACGGGATAAATCTTTGTGTGATCCACAATTATTTGTTCCAGTCTGGGTATTTGTGTATGTGAATTTACGTGTTTGTAAACGCACCCACGACACAGGAATAAATCCTAGTGTGGGGATACGTTTAAAAATTATAATAATAATGAATGTTGATACGTTCGTGTATTTAATAAATTGTAGTAAGACAAGGACGGCATATCAACTCGCTATAATAATAATAGCCCTGTTAAGAAACTGTCCCATCGATGGGCACGGGCCTGCTCTCAAACTGAAAGGGTTTAGGCCATGGTCCAACACGCTGGCCCAGTGCGGGTTGGCAAACTTCACACACCTTCGTGAAACTCTTAGGCATGCAGGTTTCCTCAAGATGTTTGCCTTCACTGTTAAAGCAAGTGATAGTTAATTTTTAATACGCACATGCTTTGAAAAAGGCAGAGGTGCGTGCCTTGAACCCTCTTACTTTACAGTCCAACGGTCTAACGACGAGGCTATCAACCCGCTAGCGTGACGATAACTAAATCACACCGTCACTCCTATATTCCCCAGAGGGGGTGGCAGAGGTGTACTGAGTACACCCACGTTCGCCGACGATGTTAGGTCCCATGTAATAGGGGGCGAGCCTATTTCCATATACCGGGCACAATTCCAGACTCCGGACTCGTACTGGGAATTTTTCGTTAGAAAAACTACATTTGTCCGACCTAGGATTTGAACCCAGGACCTCGTGATCACAAAGCGATGCGCTTTGCCACCAGACCAACGAGGCTGTCAACTATATAACTAAATCTTTTCATAATAATCCCTTATTAGCGTTGACGACTGTAAAAAGTCAACTTGGCTACAGGGACTAATCTTGATTTCAAAATTTACTATTTGGTTTAGTGTAATCATATTAAAAAGAACTGATTGTTCTATTACGTAAAAGGCAAAAATACAAATCCTCATAATCATAGAAATACACAATTACTAACAAAAGTACAGAAATAATCAAGAAATGCCAAGATATAATACGTCAATTCCCTCAACCATTCCATCTCCATTGTCCATTGTTGTGTATAAAATGTCGACGTAACAAGAAAATAAATAGAGAAATTAGCCATTTTATGTTATTACTTTAATAGCTTATGTGTAGAATCTGAATAAAAGCTACAGACAATGTAAAGAACTCGATTCTAGAAAAACAATAATAATAATAATAATCGGTCGTTTCAGTCAACGGCCTAATAGCGAAGAGCTTCGATAAACACCTCGAGAAGCTCTCGCTTGGCAGTTGGGTGAAGGGCCTGATACAGAAGGCGGTAGTATTGGACACGGCGCGCATCGTGAGGAGATTTCTCTCTTTGGAGCCCTGACCACCGGTAGCTTGGGTCGCAGACCCCGTTGTCAGTGGAGCACATTTTTTATATAATATATGTAAGAATATTTGTTTTTTGTATTTTTATATATATTTTATAAGAAATTGTGGAAAAGTCAAGAGTCTCCGTAACCGGCGAGCGTGTATGAGACGAACTATGAGAGTCGAGGAAGCCAGAGAGGTATGTAAGGAAAGAACCTGTTGGAACTCTGTACTCTCTGCCTACCCCGCAAGGGATCTGGCGTGAGGTTATAGGTAGGATAGGTAGGCATACATAATAATAATAATAACCCTTTCGCCTATATTCCCCAAGCGGGGCTAGTAAAGGTATAGTATATTCACTCACTTATTGCCTACAATAGGTCCCAATGCAATAGAATGAAATCCTTCACAATTCCAGTCTTAAATGTAATACCCAATTTACAGACTGCCTACTTCCGCGTGAAGTGAGGATAGGTTAGTCGTATAAACACGCCACTTACGCTTTACTTCCCTTCCGATACTATCACTGCCTCCCTTCGTTGGCGGTGAAGTGTCCGGTGTTATATTAAAACGCGTCTGACTGTTTCTATATCAAACTTTATTCTGTTTCCTTAAATTCTACTTATTACAGTAAAGTTCTTACTCTAAATAATACTACACCTTATGATACGCTATCTTGAGTAAACCTATGCTACACTACACTACAGGCGGTGTTTTGAGCGAAAGACAAAACACTGACAGGCCACACCCACTTAGTGTGGTCGGCTTAAAAAAATTTGGGAGAAACTAAAGTATAAAAATCTAAAGAAATATACAAAATAAAATAAAAAATGAGGGTGGTGCATTAGGAAAACCATGCGAAAGCTAGTTTTAAAAATTGCCTAGGGGATATTTTGATAAAAAATATAATTTATAGAGATATAATAGAGAAAAAGAAAATTTGATGTCGGAAAATTAGAAACACAGAGCAGTGCGAAGGAAGTATGTGAACAGTTGACGCTGCCGCGGTACCACTCATTGATTTTGGCGAGAAGTAGCGGCGATAGCAGTGTATAAACCGGGTATAATATTTTTCGATTAAAACCTCGATAACATTTTCTCCTACTTAGAATTCAAACCAGGAATTGTATTCCAAGTATCTCTAGCCATCTTTTCTTGAATAATTATTGTCCAGATGATTCAAATCAAGAATAGCTCATATAACACAGTTCTAACAAGTTATTTCTTTACCGACCCTCTGGGTTCCTCCACTCTCATAGTTCGTCTCATACACGCTCGCCGGTTACGGAGATTCTTGACTTGCCCTTCAGGGACTATATCTGCTAATTAAATACGTAATGTACTCCAGTGGCATATAGAATACCATTACACATTTATTTCACGAACTTATCGTGGCGAATGAGGGCTCATATAAGACTGGTACAAAGGCATGATTCATACATCTTTTCGTGTATGAGTGAAAGTGATCTACGGTGTTGGCCACGGGGCCTTAACAGCTTCAAAGGACAAGAGGGCGAGCGTGCAACCACTACGCTCGAGCCAGAAGGGCAAGGGGGCAACTAGCTCAAGGACGCCTCAAGGAGGGCATATACTAGGTGTCTTGCTGTAGTGCTTTGCAAAGGCCGGCGGGCATTCTTCGGGATTCTTCGACCTCAGCGCCTAGGTTGGTGTCTAATCCTGTGTGCGGTATCTCTATTCGAAAGAAGGGAAGTAAGCATCGGCTGGGTCGGCGAGAATATGCCGCGGTAGCGGCTGATAGGAGCTGAGTCAAGGGCGTAGTCGGCGGCGACTACGATTAGGGATTCATACACCGTAACAACTTATTGCCTATAAATAAACAAGTTCCTTATTCGTTATGACCAAACGCAGTGCGTTACGATAACTTCCTAACAAGATCATGTATTCTGTATACTGCTGGAGTACTATTTTTTAAACGTAGCCCCACACTAGGAATCATTTCCGTATCATGAGTGCGTTTACAAACATGAAATTTACACAAACACCAGACCGAAACAAATAATGGTGTGTCACAGATTTGTCCCGTGCGAGAATCAAACCCGCAACTACTCGATCCAGTAGGCTAAGCGACTTAAGCTCTTAACCACTGGATCAAGCAGTTGATTGTCTATGGAACGATCATTTTACAAAGTTATCGTAACGTGTCGCGTTACGGGCTTATTTAGGTCTAGCGAATAAGGGCCCAGGTTTACGTAAACAAATCTTCGCTTGAGTGATCACAACACACTATTATTACATGTGACATTGACTTGACCACATTAGTGGCATATGACTAATCATTATCGACATTATCTTATTTAGCTACTAGCTTCTACCCGCGAGTTCATCCGCGTTGACATTTAGACAGGGACCTAACATTTTTCGGAATAAAAGTGTCGTATGTGCTAATCTAGGTAAGAAGCTATGTGTGCCAAAGTACATCGTCGAAAATGGCCCCAGAACCAACAGACATGTGACCTATACCATAATTATTCATATTCTGTATTCTAGTAGTGGCAAATATCCGTATCTAACGGACAATTTGCAATCTAAAAGAAATATTTCAAAGTATTTTAAGTACTTAAATCGAATTCGCTGTCATTTTAACCGAATGTCAACGTTGTATGTATTTCAGTTGTAGAATTTCAATCCTATCAATCGGTTATGTTCAATCGATTACATTCAACCTTAATCGATTCGATTATTGCTAATATATTATAACATAACGCTTTACAGTTTTTTTTGTTGGCTACTAAGTTATAACCTCAAAATTAAATACTTTCTTTTGCAATAATGCCATTCTCCCGCTTGTCTGTTTAATAATAAATACATGACGGTAATTTGTAAGTGATTTGAAATCATACAAGCATATTGAGATTGCTGTTGGTTCTGGGGCAAATAATGTATGGACGCAGAACAATGTCCTTTCATCCAAATCCGTTTAGCTGTTTTGCGTGATTAAGTAAGAAACATCCACACTTTCACACATACATCTAAACATACAAATTTTCACATTTATATTAGTAGAATAGCAGGACTAGCTGTTACCCATGGCTGCGCACCGTGTCTTTAGTAATTTGACATATAATAACAATAATAATAATATCAGCCTACTGCCCACTGCTGGGCAAAGGCCATCTCTCACAAATCGAGGTGAGAAAGATTAGGTCATACTCCACCACGCGGACCCAGTGCGGATTGGTGGAGGCAGGTTTGTGGCCACCCGCTGTTGGATTTATCAAGCCGCCTTTAAGGCTTTCAACTCAGCTTAACGACTACCACATTAAGTGATAACGGGGACCAACGGCTTAACGTGCCTTCCGAAGCACGGCGACGCTCGAATATGAAAATGCCACAAACGGTCACCCATCTCGGGCCGACCGAGTCGAACGCTGCTTAACCTTGGTGATTGGTAAGAACACTGCGGTGGCACAGCGCTACGAGCGCCTCACATAGGTATAGTAGTGAATTATCTCCCTAAGGGATGATTATTCGAAAACATTAAAACACATAGTACTTGACTTAGCCCGCCACAAATTCCCACCGCTGCAACTCCTGTAAGCTATGATTCACATAAAAAACTACTTATAAATAGTTACCTGCGGCATGTACCCTATCCTGGGTCCCGGAACTCCACTGCCAGGGCTCCCAGGCTTTCCCCCCAGCACCCATATTTCGCCAGAGTTCAGTCTCCGTCTTCCTACTATACAGGACAGAAGTGTCGTTTTTCCGCACCCAGATGCTCCGAGAAGACCATATCTAGAAGACAAAAGAAAAATTAAAAATAAATTTACACTGTCACGCCTATATACCCCAACCGGGGGTGCCAGAGCTGTACTATATACACCCACTTTTCGCCGACGATGTTAGGTCCCATGTAATAGAGGACGAGCCTATTGCCATATACCGGGCACAATTTCAGACTACGGACTGGAATTTCTTCAATAGAAAGGCTACATTTGTTCGATATAAGATTTGAACCCAGGACCTCGTAATCGCAAAGCACATTATTCGCCACCAGACCAACAAGGCAGGAAATTTATTGAAAATTGATAATTGGAAACACCTTAGAATTGGTTACAGTAACGTCTCGTAAGTAAACTTTCCATTATAATAATAATAGCCTTTATTTAACAATCTTACATAAAATATATTTACAATATAAACTTATTTACTCGTTTGACACCGGTCCGTGAAGATTGTCTTGCTGTCCAGCATAGGCCTCCCCTAGAGTACGCCACCGAATGCGGTTCAGAGCTTGTCTTCTCCAAGTATACCCCGCTATTTTCATGATATCGTCTTCCCATCTACGCCGCTGTCTCCCTTTCTTTCTTTTGTGTTGTCTCGGGCACCATTCTGTTAGGTCTCTAGACCATTTACCTATGTTACTCCTAATCATATGACTTGCCCACCTCCATTTTAGTTTTTTTAATACTATACGTGATATCTGTGACTCTTGTTTTGCTCCTTATAGTATCTAGCTTAATTTTATCTTTTAATTTAATGGTCATCATGCTTCGCTCCATACTGTGCTGGGAAGTTTCTAATTAGCGTATGCTTTGATTAGTTGGGCTCCATGTTTGGCACCCATATGTCATAACAGGCAGAATGCAGGAATTAAATAGTTTACTCTTCGCTTTCAACGGTACGAAAGGATTCTTCATTATCTGTTTGAGAGACCAGTATCTTTTCCATGCCAAAGTGACTCTGTTATTTATTTTTTTCTTTGTGAACTTTCCATTACGGAACAACAAATTATAAAATATATAATAAATCTGCCTTAAAAATCCCAAAGCTGGACAAAGGTGTCCTCCGACAAATCGAGATGAATGGGAATACTTAAGTAGAACTCCACCACGCGGACCCAGTGCGGATTGTTGGAGGCAGGTTTGTAGCCATCTGCAGTTGGAAATTATCAAGCCGCGGCAAAATCAAAAATATGGGCGACCGATTACCTTAATGATGGAAGCCGCGACCAATGGCTTAACATTCCTTCCGATGCACGGTGCCTACTCGGATTTCGAAATGTCACAAATGGACACCAATCTTATATTGACAGAACCAGCGCTGCCTAACCTCAGAGATTCCTAAGAATACCGCGATACCAAAGCGCCAAGAGCGCCTCAAAATAAAAAAATATCACAACTGATTGCCTCACTGGTCTAGTAACACATGGTACTATTAGCGATCATTAGGTTCTTGGTTTGAATCCTCGGTCGGATATTATTGTTGAGGTTTTCTATCAAAACATTCTTCAAATAGAGATGAAAACGTCACTTCGGCGCGTCGAAAAAAGTGTAACCACCTAAAAGTATGCCGACGTAGCTTTGAACCCGATTAGTAATTTGGAGTAAACATATATCCATCTCTTTTACCCTTGTTCTCCACCATACCGACATTATGTCGATCCGATAGAGGTAGCAATATTACTAGTAGTGGGAGGCTCGGTGTTGCTAACTATATGATTTTTCCCATAATTTAAATTCACAATGAATATAAATTTGAATAAATCTTATGAATATATTTTTTGATTATATTTTTTATTGTTACATTTCAGTTAGAATCCAATACATAAATGAAAAAATTGAATTATTACGGTAATTAATGTTATTCAATATGATACTAGCATTGTAATACAGATTATTTGGATATTAGTTATTACTGTCTATTAGAGTATGTGGTTAAACTATGAAAAGATTATTGAATAAGTGATAAACAAAAACACGACTAATGTTATTTATTTTAATATTTTCAAAATACGCAAGTTGATGGTTTTAGTCTACTTGTATTTAGAACGGGTAAAATAAATACAAATTTACAAAATGCGTATCTCTTCAACAAACTCAGGAAAACGTTGTTGCCCATTTCCTGTTTCCAGTACGACTACTTGATCCAGACGTTAAGAGCGGTAGGCCACTCCGGTTAATAGACTGAATAGTCGCGGGTTCGATTCCAGAATAGTACAAATCTTTGTGTGACTCACACAATTTGTTCAGGTGTGGGTATTTGTTTGTGTGATTTTCATATTTGTTACCGTACCCAAGACACAAGAATAATTACTATTGTGGGGCTTTTTTAAAATAAGGAGAGAAAAAGGTGGTTAATTCCCCAATTGCTTTCTACGACATGCGTGAGAACCAATGGGGTGGAGCTATTCCTTACCGGATTCATACGGTAATCATGCAATAAAGAATTATGTATAGTATTCGCTTTGAGCAAATAGCTTATTTCTTTTCATAAAATTCTAATGAAATTGCTAGAAATCTGTACTCTCTGTCTACCCCTCAAGGAATATGGCGTGATAGAAATAGTACCCTTTGGGAACCATCAAAATTAATAAAACAGGTATTCGTATAGTACATAATTATAGGTTACAAAACCATCCAACATTTTCCCATAAAGACGGGAACACCAAATGGTATTTTTATTGGCAACACTGAATCTTAAATTTATTTTTGTAACTTGAAATCGGTTTTTTATTTTATTTATCTAGTGTTAACATATATATCAATGTTAGTAGCATAGATATGTTAAATAATTATGGTCATTGTTATTTACTCATTCTATACCTAGCATGAGTAAATACTGAGCTGCGTTTATCCAACATTTTTTTTCCTCCGCAAAGCCCCCGGAGTTCATACGGAATATCGATCTCCATTCCAATCTCGGTCTCGAACCTATTCGGGCCTTTATTAATAAGGCGACAACCCGATATTTCACGAATGCGTCCAATCATAGAAAACCACTAATCGTAGCCACCGCCGACTACGAACCTAACTCCCCTCCTATCAGCCGCTACCACCGTCCGCGGAATGTTCTCACCGACCCTCCCGATGCCCCCACATCCCTTCTTTCAGATGCAGATACCGCACATAGGAACAGACACCGATCTCGCCGGTGCTGAGCACCACGGCGAAACACCTAGTATACGCCCTCCCCCATAGCGACTGCCCAAGCGAAGGCCGTTCCTCCTTGTGGCGCCCTTGCTCTTCTGGCTCGAGCGTAGTGATTGCGAGCTCGCCCTCTTGTTCAGTAAAGCTGTAAAGGCCCCCCGGCCTACAGCGTAGATCATTCAGACACACACACACACACACAAGTGATGGTGTCAGCTTTATTCTGATTTATTACGAAATTTATCAAAACAGCAGTGATAGCCTAGTGGTTAGACTGTTGGACTGCAAAGTCAGAGGTCTGGGGCTCAAACCCAGGCACGCCCCTCTGTCTTTTCGAAACCATGTGCGTATTAAAAATTAATTATCACTTGCCTTAACGGTGAAGGAAAACATCGTGAGAAAACCTTTTTCCCTAAGAGTTTCTCGAAGGTGTGTGAAGTTCGCCAATCCGCACTGGGCCAGCATGGTGGACTATGACGTAAACCCTTTCAGCTTGAGAGGAGGCCTGTGCCGAAAGGCACAGGCCTCCTATGGCCTAAGCCCTCTCAGTTTGAGAGGAGGCCCGTGCTCAACGGTGGGACAGTTTCTTAACAGGGCTAATATTATGTATCAAAACAACGTAATTCGCGGCCATGTATATAGTGAGTCAAACATTCTTTGAATATTTCGCGGTAATGTCACTCTTTAGCTGCAAATAAGGAAAGAATCTAATTCTTTCCTTATTTGTATACAACTGGTTTAACCGAAGGTTTTTACCATGTTTTGAAACAGACAGCCGCGAATGACAATTTCTTGAACAAGTACCAATAGGAATTATTCATTAAACCAATACAAAGGAGACAGAAGAGTCAGATAATTTGACAGACGATTTAGCACAGTGGTTAAGAGCTTAAGCCGCTCCGCCCGCTGTGTCTAATAGTCACGGATTTGTCGCTCAAATTTTTGTGTGATCCAAAATTATTTGTTCCGGTCTGGGTATTTGTGTATGTGAATTTTCATGTTTGTAAATGCACCTACGACACACGAATAAATCCTAGTGTGGGTAAATCTTTTTTTTAAAGATAACTCTCAGAGTGAGGCAGAAGAATTGGGTTGACAGTTATTTTCCCTTTTGTTTTTACCTTTTAAAATGTACTATAGTATTTTTAGATAGGATGGGTAGTGACGGTTCTAATTACCAAACGAAATTAATATTTAATTCAATGGTGTTAAGGCATAAAACTATAAGTATAGCAACGGGTCATGTCTTTCATTACCATTGAATAAATCATAATTTCGTTTGGCAATTAGAACTGTCACCACCCATCCTATGTGAAAAATAATATATTTAGCTACTACTACTATATCATCACGCCAGATCCCTTACGGGGTAGGCAGAGAGTACAGAGTTCCAACAGGCTCTTTCCTAACATACCTCTCTGGCTTCCTTTACTCTCATAGTTCGTCTCATACACGCTCGTCGGTTACGGAGACTCCTGGCTTGTCCTCGGACATTCTTTCAAAGTTAGCTACGATAAGTTGAAAACACTTTGCAAAATTAAAATGTTATTTTCAGGATAGCTTATACCTCTTAGTTTTACAGGATCAGACACCGACCTCGCCGGTGAGGTCGAAGAATCCCTTGCCCGCCGGCCGGTGCAGAGCACCACGGCGAGACACCTAGTAAACGCCCTCCACCATAGCGACTGCCTAAGCCGAGGCCGTTGAGGCGCCCTTCATCTAGTTGCCCCCTTGCCCTTCTGGCTCGAGCGTAGTGGTTGTACGCTCGTCCTTTTGTCCAGTGAAGCTGTAAAGGCCCCGCGGCTAACAGCGTAGATCATTCACACACACACCTTTTAGTTTCACTTTTTTTTTAGACGTATGTACTACATACTAGGAATTATTCCTGTGTCGTAGGTCAAAGAACCCAGACCAAAACAAATATTTGTGATATACGATGATGGTATAAACGATCACTTCACAGTGTAATCATAACGCGCTGCGTTACGCCTTTAATTGGTCTTAGCAAATAATGGTCGTTATCATATTCAGATCTACTGTCTACATACATGTTTCTGCATCGCGTCGGGAGACGTCGCCGATTTTTGCGTTGTGATATCGGCGCGCTTTGATGTGTGTTGGCCCTTCATGCTACCGCCCACTACCTACAAAGTCTTTCACTACACTACTC
The DNA here is from genome assembly GCA_905147815.2 of Phalera bucephala. Taxonomy (NCBI): domain Eukaryota; kingdom Metazoa; phylum Arthropoda; class Insecta; order Lepidoptera; family Notodontidae; genus Phalera; species Phalera bucephala. Next base: position 16,271,138 of record LR990630.1, on the reverse strand, counting down.
TAGCACGGTATCTATGTAGCGTCTAGTATCTATGTATATTATCGCGCCAGATCCTATACGGTAGCCAGAGAATACAGAGTTCTAACTAGTTTTCCTTACAGACCTATCCGGCTTCCTTCACTCTCATAGTTCGTCTCATACATCTATCAATAAGTAGATCTTATCGTCTATAAATTGTGGATGCACGCAGTAACAAATATTTGTGGGTCCCACAAAGATTTGTCCCGTACGGGAATCGAACCCGCGACTACTGATTCAATGGATGGAGCGACTCGAGCTCTTTACTACTGGACCAAGGCCGTTCTTTTACATGGAATATTTACATATTTTTAACACTATTTACCTTAAAAATTACATCAGAACTTTGCAGCGTTTAACTTATTGCAGCTGACTGCACCTATATTTCTTTTAAAAACGTAGACCCACACCAATATACAGAGTTATATCAATATAATAATATAATATAAGCCATTTTAAGAAACTTTCCCACTGTTGGACACGGGCTTCCTCTCAAACTGAAAAGGCTGAGGCCATAGTCCACCACGCTGGCCCAGTGCGGGTTTTCTCACGATGTTTTCCTTCACCGTTAAAGCAAATGATAGTTAATTTCTAATACACACATGCTTTCGAAATCACAGAGGAGCGTGCCTGGGTTTCAACCCGAAACCTCTGACTTTGCAGTCCAACGGTTTAACCACTAGGCTATCACTGCTCCTGGTAGATTAGTAAGTCAAAAAAATGTAAATATGACAATTTGTAAACACGCAGGATTTATGCAAAATAAACGATTAGAGTTTGATATGAAAGTTAGTTGAGTATCTGTTAGATTAACATGACGTGTTTACTTACATGGATCCTTTAGGTACTGTCATGTTCAAGCCGTCGAGAATTACGTTCGGGTTCTTGGTTGTGCCATATTTCTTGTGTGCCCGTCTCACACACACAGCCTGCTGTTTCCTGTAGAATAAATACATATTAAAATAACCCGTGTATATTTTAGATCAGAGGCCTAACCCCGAAGAAATTGACGTTATAGTAACCCCTGGAGAAAGCGTGCTGTCAGGTTCATCTTTAGTCGATATACAAGGTGCAACATAATAAACGCAAGACCTGAAAGTAGTTTGTTCTTAATCGGTAACTGAACTGATTCCGACAATTTTTAATGTATCTTACTTTTTTTTATTGCAAAAAAATGCTTTTACTCCTTCAGTGCGCTATAAAAAACTAAATTTATTCTTGATAGCAATAAGCAGATTTCAAATGCATTGCATGCAAGTTTCATTGTTATTTGGGGTATAAAAGTGCTTAAGAAATGGGTATTACCTTTAAATTTGGAAATTTTATTTTCCTTTATAATTTATGAAGTAATTCTTTAATCGAGGTCTGCTTATTGCTATCAAGAATAAATTTAGTTTTTTATAGGGCACTGAAGGAGAAAAAGCATTTTTTGCTATTTAAAAAAATATTCAAGATACTTCAATAGTTGTTGGAAACAATTCAGTTACCGATTTAGAACAAACTACTTTCAGGTCTTGCGTTTATTATGTTACAGCTTGTATATTTTGTTAACTGATTGTTTTTCAGCTCATTGGGTGATCTTGTGAACATGACAAAAAATGCGAAGAAAGAAATAGTTATACAGCCAAATTTATTTAGAATGACGTATTGAAGATAGAAAAAGTGAAGCTAAGGGCCTACCGCGATCGACCTTTTTTCAACTAGACGAGTGACAGTGATACAATTACTTTATAAATGAATAATAAGGGACGGCTATAATGAGCGCGTGCTCGGAAAGAAACGACGTATGTGCAAAATAAATTATGTCATGAAATAAAACTATTTTACGCATTTCATCGCGGTTTATTTTTGATTTTTAGTTCCCGACGTTTCGAGTGCTTTGCAGCACCCATGGTCACGGGAGGGACTGAGGTGTTAGACGTCCAAAAGGCATAGTTGTTCCGGGGTACCCTCAAACTTCTTAATTATTTATGTTGCTATTGGTCCGATCTACGCAGAATGAGATCACGGTGTCTTGAGGTCTTGCAGTGTTATGCTTGGTTTTGGATTTGATTATATTAATCACCGGATCCCAAAAATAAACCGCGATAAAATCCGTAAAATAGTTTTATTTCATGTGTAATATTCGCGTAAATCTAAGAACTCAATAAATTTTATCATATTCTAAAAAAAACTACACTATGATATAAAAAATGCTTTACAAAAACTTTGGTACAATTATTTGCTATGTTTTAACTAAATTCTATTGATAAGTCAATGAAGGAATCGGAAAATGTAATGCAATAAAATTGACTTTAGATTTTTTTCCACAGAAAAGAAATCGTGTATTCCTATTACCGGGTTCTAAAATATACTGTCAAAAATCACATTTCTAAATATTTGCTCTTTAATATTTCTTGTAGTGCAAGGAGTGCACACATGTACATGATTCACGTTTTTTTTCGCATTTGGGTTAAGTAGAAGTGACAAAATGAAAGAAAGGTACCTACCTGGATGCAATAGTAGACTTTTGTGATTTGAACTGTCTGTGTCTCCTGGATATCAGCCCTTCCTCGATGGTGCTGATGGTGATGGGCTGTTCTGAGCGCACGTCCTCCATGGAGATCGTGGCTCCTTCATTGTCGTATGCAGGCATATTGTCTGTAAAAAATTAAATTATTTTATTTATTTGGTAACATTCTAATTTTCCGCAGCGTTGCACCCAATCAACAACAGCGCCACCTACCGGGTCCAATTACAGTTAAAAACGGTCTAGGTAACGCTATAACTAAAAAAAATATATCTAAATCTGTCAAGCTGTTTAGGAGGAGTAGAAATACTGACAAATTCACACCGTAATTTTATAAATAAAGATTGGTTATCCTTATCTAAAGAGCAAGTCAAGAGTTTCCGTAACCGGCGAGCGTGTATGAGACGAACTACGAGGAAGGAGGGAGCCAGAGAGGTCTGTAAGGAATGTACCTGTTGGAACTCTGCACTCTCAGCCTACCCTGCAAGAGATATGGCGTGATGATTTACATAGATAAATAGATAGAACATAGTTTATTTATAAATAGACCAGCTGTTTTCCGCGGCTTTGTACGCGTTTATTTTGTAATTTGACATAGATAGGTAGGATTTTTTGGAATAATAATTTTCCAAGACTTAAAAGACACCTCCATATTAAGTTTCCTTTCAATCCGTTCAGCCGTGTTAATGTGGAGAAATAAAATCAACTATCCCCTGAAATCTTGCATTTCCCAAGGTAAAAAGTAGTCAAACCTCTAAGAAATCCTACATTTTCCAATGATAGCGTATTTAAAATCGGTTCCACCGATCTGGATATTAACACAGCTAAACCTTTTTTTTATTGTGCCTGTATGTGCATAAAATACTTCTTTATTTCAAACTCACAAATCCCAAATCAATATTCCCGTGTGCTGTGCGGGGCTCGTACCTGCGACTATTTGACAAAGTAAGTAAGGCGGTCTACGTTATGTCGCTTAAACCAAGTCGTTTTTGTTTTTCAAAAGTATTTATAAAGTCGACTTAAGTATGAGGAAATTTTCGCTGTAGAACAATTTCAGCAGGTCCCCAGGCTTCCAGTCGCCGATGAAGAGAAAGAGGAAAATCGACGGATTGCTGGGCTTTTCTTTCGACCAAATAAGATTAATATCTTTGGACCTTCATGCAGGCCGGTTAAAACCCACCAAATGCATATAATGTAGGATAATATCGGCATGATCAAGTGTGTAAACAAAGTTACATATTTCATATTATTATTTCGCGACTTAAAATACTTTATTACTATCTACCAATCTATATTAACACGTCAGATCCCTTGCGGAGTAGGCAGAGTGTACAGAGTTCCAACAGGTTCTTTCCTTACAGACCTTTTTGGTTTTCTCCACTCTCATAGTTCATCTTATACACGCTTGCCGGTTACGGAGACTCTTGACTTGCTCTTCGGATAAGACATGGTCTATTTAGTCATGGTAAGATAGTCTAGATCTTCTTCGATATCTGCGTCCTGTTCCAGATACTCTATTAACTGACAGCGGCGTGGAACCATTTGACCCTTTGTAAATACGTATATTTCTTTTTTTACTACCGTTTTTATTGATATATCTTTGCTGTTTTGTTATGTAATTGTACATATTGTACATAATTTGTGAAACTATAAATTGGTTGTTTTCTACGTCCTTTTACTTTTGAATTTGTATATCTCTGTGGTTTCTTTCATATTAAGTTTCTTTGTAATCCGTTAGGTATGAAGAAATAATAAATATTCCAAAGAAGTCGTGCCATATTTCGAGATAAAAAGTGTTCTGTTTTATTTTACGATGTAAGACACCTTCATATAACGTTTCAGTTTAATTCGTTTAGCCATTTCAATATGAATAAATACCAGCTATGTCGCAAGAACCGATTCGTTCGGAGATAAAAAGTATCTCGATTATTATTTCGAGACCTAAGACACCTTGAAAGTGTTAGTAAGATCCATTATGTCATTTTAGTATGAAGAAATAACAGCTAGATGTTCCGGGAGAACCTTGTAGTAAATATATATTGTATAAGCATTATTCCAAGATTGAAGAGACACCTCCATATTCAGATTCTTTTAAATCCGTTCAGTCGTGTTAATATAGAGAAATAAAATCAACTATCCCCAGAAATATTGCATTTCCCGAGCTAAAAAGTAGTCTTGTATAATCACTGAAAATTGCTCCATTTTCCAGTAATAGTCTTTTTAAATACGGTTCCACCGTTCTGGATATTAACACGGACAAACAAACATTTTTTTTATTGTGCCCATATGCACTCAAAATAACTTATTTATTTCAAAATCCCAAACCAATATTCTTGTACGCTGTGCGGGGATGGTACCTGGGGCACTATTCGACAAAGTTAGTTAAGTAGTCTACGTTTTATCGGTTAAACCAAGTCATCTTTGTTTTGCAAAAGTATTTTAAAGTCAACTTAAAAATGAGTAAATTTTGTGTACAACAATTTCAACAGGTCCCCAGGCTTCTAGTCACCTGTGAAGAAGAAGAGGGAAATCGAAGGACTGCCAGGCTTTTTTAGCCTAAATATGAATAGTATCTTTGAGCCTTCATGCAGACCGGTAAAAACCCACCAATTGCATATTGGAGTGAGTTCATTTACCACTTACACGGATAGTATCGGCATGATATTTCACGACTTAAGATACTTCAATAGTATCTATCAATCTATATCATCACGTCAGATCCCTTGCAGGGTAGGCACAAATTTCAGATTTCCAACAGGTTCTTTTCTTACAGACCTTTCTGGCCTTCTCCACTCTTATAGTCCGTCTTATATACGCTCGCCGGTTACGGAGACTCTTGACTTGCCCTTCTGATAATACACGGTCTATTTGGTAATGGTAAGATAGTCTTGGTCTTCCCCAATATCAACGTTCTTCCACTTGCTCATTTTATATCTCTGGGTTTCTTTCATATTAAGTTTCTTTATAATCAGTTTAGCCATTTTATTATGAAGAAATAATAGATATTCCGCAGAAGTCATGCTACTGTGTATTTTGCTATGTTATATATTTTGGTTTGTAACGATGTGCTGGAGCAAGTGAATGAGTTTGTATATCTTGGATGCGCCTTCAGTAGGGATGGGAAATACACCGCTGACATAGAGAGAAGAGTGAGTGCAGGGAACAGAGTGAATGGTGCGATGGGAAAGCTACTCGGGAGCCGGCACTTAAGCCATAAGGCGCAGCTGGCCATACATAACGGAGTTCTTGTCCCAACGCTGTTATATGGTAGCGAGAGCTGGGTATGTAAGAAGGAGAATGAAAGTAGGATAAATGCGGTAGAAATGCGAGCTCTGCGAAAGATGTGCGGAGTGAAGCTGACCGACCGCATTAGCAACAGCATAGTAAGACAGCGAGTAGGTATGAAAGATAGTATCGGTGTAAAGATGAGAAAGGGCATGCTCCGTTGGTTCGGGCATATAGAAAGAATACCAGAGGAAATAATGACAAAACAGATATACAATGTGAAAGTGGAAGGATGCAGGTACCGGGGAAGACCTAGACTATCTTACCACGACCAAATAAACCGAGTCTTATCTGATAGAAAAGTCAAGAGTCTCCGTAACCGGCGAGCGTGTATGAGACGAACTATGAGAGTCGAGGAAGCCAGAGAGGTATGTAAGGAAAGAACCTGTTGAAACTCTGTACTCTCTGCCTACCCCGCAAGGGATCTGGCGTGAGGTTATAGATAGATAGATATATATTTTTCGTAATAAAAAGTGTTTTGTTCTATTTTACAGTGTAAGACACCTTCATATAAAGTTTCAATTAAATTCATTTAGCCAGCTATGTCGCAAGAACCATGATTCTTTCCGGTATAAAAAGTATCTCGAATATTATTTAGAGACCTATAACACCTAGAAAGTGTTAGTAAGATCCATTCTGCCATATTAGTATGAAGAAATAACGGCTATCTCGGAAGAACCGTGTGTGAATATATTGTATGTTTTGTCAATTTTCACCAAACTTATTTCTGTATCAACTATCTCTATCACCGGGTTCAGTCTTAGCCCCACTTAGCCCGCACAGGTGGTCTTTGTAAAATATAAAATAAACTATAGCGTGATCTTATTCAACACACACCACTAATGCCATCTCAAAAAGTGTTAGTCTTCTAGATATTAATCGTCCTTAAAGTTTCGTAGCCGGTCCATTAGAGTTTGAGTCAGTCATCGTTAGAGTTCTTTCCGGAAGAAACAATCCTGAATGCATCGTTGGTTTATACACGAAATCATGTCTGAGTGTTTAAATCAAACATATATGAACAATTTCCAATAAGTGCTTTTAACTACTGCATAGTTTTTCGTGAGGAGACGAACCTGAGTCCAATATCAATTCAAGGAGGAATTCATGTGTAGGCAAAATAACATAGTTTACGTTGTAACATTGCAGTTCGGGACAAACAGTAATAAAGTTTTGCGGAATATCCCTCGACAGAAGCTTAAGTTGTTTTGGAACAATAAATGCATTATCAAAATCGATTTTTTTTTCTTTCCCCAGAAACTGTTACATTTCTCGAAAATAAAAGTATACAGAGTTGTGATCCTTAGTACAGGCTACAACTATCCCAAATTTCATTGAAATTCATCAAACAGGTTTGGAGTAAAGTGTCTTTTTAGAAATACAATATTTCACTTATTTTCGTATTTTCTGGAAAAACCTTTTGATTTTCCGAGATAAATACTATACAATATGTTAGCCAACATTTTAATGTATCTGCATGGAAAGTTTTATCAAAATCCGCCCAGTAGTTTTTGCGTGATGACGGTTCATATCCTCCGGCAGACAGACAGACAGACAGACAGACAAACAGACACGAAAGCCAAAAATTGTAGAATTGGCTTCTACGTCGATAGAAGGATACCCCTGGGTTGTCATTTCTTAAAAATATTCCATGTACAGACACGACTTCCTTACAGTTTTATTATATGTATATAGATTTGTATTAATAGAAGAAATGGAAGATCTTTGCTCAACTATAAGATGCAATAGATTTTTTGAAATTATTATTATTGTAGGGTAACAGAAATACTGTTACACTTGCATTCTCCAAGCAGAGTGACAAAAGTATACTGTGTACAGTCAAATTTGACTGACGATATTTAGGACCCTATATAATAGGCGAAGAGCCTATGCTATTATTCTTTATTTCATAATGTACCTCACTCCAGACCACTATTAAAATGATTCTCTAGAAGAAGTTTTGTTAAAAATCCCATCAACACTGCCCGACCTTTTCGAATCCAGGACTTTGGGATCTACCGTTCTCAGCGCTACTAGAGCAAATCAATCTAATAACGTAATAGTATTAAAAATACAGCTGAGACGCTCTTAGAGCTGCAGTTCTACGGCATTGGCAGCGATCACCAAAGTTATGTAGCATTCGACTCGGTCGGTCTGAGATGGATGACTGTTTGTGTCGCCCCGTAGTTCAGAATACTGTTGTTCTCAGTTAATTATTGACGTGATTTATTTTTAAGTTGAATTGGTAGTCTTAACAGCAGGTGGCCACAAACCTGCCTCCAACAATCTGCACTGTGCCCTCGTGGTGGAAGGTCCTCTTACCTCGATTTTTGAGGAAAACTTTTGCATGGCGGAGGGATAGTATACGCTGATTTATTAAGGGCCTACTGGGATCCACCATTTGTCGACTGGGAGAGTGACAGTAATGTAATTAATTTACAAATGAATAGTAAGGGACGGATATATGACGGTCGATTTAGCGCAGTAGATAAGAGATTAAGTAGTTCCACCTAATGTGTTTAATAGTCGCGGGTTCGAGTCCCGCACGGGACAAATATTTGTGTGACCCACTATTATTTGTTCCTGTCTGGGTATTTGTGTATGTGAATTTTCATGTTTGTAAATGTACCCACGAAAAAAAAACTATATTGAGCGTGCGCTTGGAAATAAACGACGTATGTGCAAAAACAAATTTCATCACTTTCTAAAGAAACTACACTTTGAAATAAAAACAGCTTTACAGGAACTTTGCTACAATCATTTGCTATGTTTTGAAGTAAATTCTATTAATTAGTTCTTAAGCATTTCGAGTAAAACCCTACAGTAATATAACTTATCCATCAGAATAACACATAGGCTATCAAAAGGATATTACAGAAAATGGCGTAGGAGCCGCGGGTAACGGCTAATGTGCTTATATAAATATCTCGTTGTGTGTGACGGTGGAACCACGAATGCATTACAGCAGCTAGGGCTGCCTTTGGGGTACCGCCGGTATAATCTGTCTTAGCCCTTCCTCATCGGCCGAAAGACGTCCCAACAAAACAAAGACTTCATGCAATCATAACTTAATGAACCTCAATTAAATCATTTTATAATACAGTAAAATGGAATCTCTTTCTATCAAACTAAATGTAGTCCTCGTCTTGTTGTTATCACTGAAAAAATGCTACTTATATTCGGAGATGGGCAAAATGTAATCTGATTAAAGATAACCGGAATCAGCGGAATCAGAAAATGTAAAGCAATAGACATGACTTTATATTTTTTTTCTATAAAGATAATTTCGTTTAATCCTGTATTCCTTTTAAGAGATTCTAAAAAACACAGTCAACAATCATATTCGAAATATTAAGTCTCTAATTTATACGTCTTGAAGAGCATGGAGTACAACACATCATCACGCCAGATCCCTTGCGGGGTAAACAGAGAGTACAGAGTTCCAACAGGTTCTTTCCTGACATAACTCTTTGGCTTCCTCCACTTTTATAGTTCGTCTCATACACGCTCGCCGGTTACAGAGACTCTTGACTTACCCTTCAGATAAGACTCGGTCTATTCGGTCATGGTAAGATAGTCTAGGTCTTCCCCGGTACCTACATTCTTCCAGTTTCGCATTGTATATCTGTTTTGTCATTCTTCCAAAAAAAATCAGTATCTTTATAAAGTCTGATGAGGCTATATACATCGCTTTAATGGAAAATTTAGTCCATCATAAAAGACGGCTTACTAATGGAAACATTTTGCTAAATATAGTAACAACTAGTAAAAAAAACTACGCACGTACTTATTAGCAAATATAGCTCCGGAAATCTAAATGAGGCGTGCATCAAACATCCTCATTGGGGTTTTTGTAACGAATTTGTAAGCAAAACATTGTGTTTCAAGGTTTTGTTAGTTTTAGTTAACTTTGTAATGCATAATGAAGGAAGGAAAAGGATCCGGTTAGATTGTCAGAACAAGACGGTATCACAGTTAATATACGGAAACAGTTAAGCATCTTAGAACTCGCGGACCGAATAAAAATCACGGGGTTATTCCGGTCCGATCCCCAAGATCGATCCCCTGGTGTTTATTATTATTATTTAATTTCCAGTCTGATCCACTAAATATATTTTGCATTTCCGATCAGAACCCCCAACATTTTCGGAAGGTGGATCAGGATCGGAATAGAAATAATTTCAAACTATAACTGATCCCCTAGGGCCTTACTTCCCAAAGTGGTCCAGGTAGACCCCCAGGGTTCCACGGGAGACTCGACGGGGATCTACATTGGCGTGACAAAAAAAATGGGGGTTCACAATTCGTAAGCGGGGGTCCACAAAAACTTATTTGCTTTCGATAGTGAAGAACTAAAATGTTGGCTTGATTTCACCTATCAATGTAGGCAGATAATATTTTAAGAAGCTTAGCGACTGTTACTTGTAAAAACTTGCATATTCCATATTCAGTACAACGTGTCGAGACTTGCAAAGCGCCACCGCTGCCGCCGCCGCCGTCCGGCAAAGGGACGAAATACTTGTGGTGTGTGTGCTTGCAATCTTGCATGAACTTGTTTGATTCTTCACCAATATAAATACGAATGCCAAGGATAAACGTTACTCATTTGGTTCCGGAATTTTGAAAAGAAAGTAAAGTGAATCCATGTTAGTGTTTGCTAGTGTCAGAAAAAGTAGGTATTTACCTGCCTTTTTGTTATACCAACTTTTATTTTATGTTGTAGTAAGTATATTTGTAATGTTTGCGTGTGGAAGGTACGTATGAAAAATTAAATACTGAAAAGAGTCATTATTAGATACTTCCATAAAAGAAAAGAAAGCCGAGAAAGGTTAACCTTTTTGTCCCGACTTTATTAGTATTTTTTTTTACCGACTGTGTGGTGATTCACTAAAGGAGAGACATATTATGATTGACCTGCATGATTGTAAATACTTCAGGTTCCTAATGCTAAATGACTTAATTAAATATATTTTCATAAATTGTACGCGTCTTTACGTAACCGTAACGTGCATCAAAGTAATAAATAAATAATTAAAATCGCGGAGTTTTGATATCTCAAATATTATCTAAAAAAGTAATTTCTATCGAATTTACAGAAATTTGAGATAAAACTATTTTACGGATTTTATCGCGGTTTATTTTTTGTCGGTTGTCGGTTGTCACGGGAGGGGGTCCCTCCCGTGACCATGGGTGCTGCAAAGCACTCGAAACGTCGGGAACTAAAAATCAAAAAATAAACCCTGATAAAATCCGTAAAATAGTTTTATTTCATGTGTAATATTCGCGTAAATCTAAGAACTCAGTTACAGAAATTTATCAAAATATATTTAAGAAGAAATGTTTTACATTACATTAAAATCGGTTCAGTATTCACAAAACTCTATTATGGATTAGGATGCATAATAGAGTTTTATGAAGCGATTTATTGCTTTGAATAATTAGAATCAGTTTGCCATCGGGTCTCTGTTCATTTCATTGCAATAATTAATTAGGTAATCCTATTCTGTTAAAATAGCCATATCTTGTTAAGTAAGACCGCCTTAAGATTACTAAAACAAAGTTTTTTTTTATTTACAGGTAGGTAACTGATACGAAACGTGGCTGAATCTAAGAAGAAATGTCGACAGTATAGCGTAGATTATTAAAAATTTGGTTTTCTTCCATCAAAGGCAGACAAGCGATTGCCCATATGCTTTTTATGCAACAAAGTTTTGAGCAATGACTCTATGAAACCATCGAAGCTCGAAGATCATCTAAGAAATGTGTCATCCTGATAAAATAGGTAAAGTTTTGAAATATTTTCAAGCATTGAAGGAAAAATATGAAAAGAGACCCACCGTGCACAGTGTGTTCGCTTTAACATCTGAAAGTAACGATGATGACTTGCGGGCATCTTAGAATATCTAATTACCTTTAGCGAAATCTGGAAAACCGCACACCATTGGAGAACAGTTAATTTTACCCACTGTTAAAGAGGTTTTAAAAACTGTTCTGCATGAATCTCCATTTGACATACTCAAAAGAACTCCTTTGAGTAACAACACTGTACAAACACGTATTTATGAAACGAGATCTGATATTGAAAGTTTCTTGTGTAATTATCTGTAAACAACTAATTTTTCTATTCAACTGGACGAAACGACTTTACCTGGTAATTAAGCATTATTATTGGCATATGTTGGATTTGTTATGGACGAAGAAATTCATGAAGCGAAAATTTTGGAGACGGACACTAAAGGTGAATCAATATTTAATGTCCCGAGTGATTTTTTAAGGAAAAATCGATTCCATTCACAAACGTTATTTCAGTGGCAACAGATGAAGCTCCTGCCATGGTCGGGCGATATCGTGGGTTTATAAGTCATCTTAAAAGAATTATTCCAGAGGTAATTGCAATTCACTGTGTCATCCACCGATAACATCCTCAATTTAATAAAAATAAACTAATTTCAGCTATTCTTGGAAAATTGAAATTTATGAAGCAAAATATTAGTTGGCGCGAATTTTCCCAGTTTTCAAACTTGTCACAAGTAAAATGCCTTGATGAGGATATTCAGACATACGTTAAACATTTAATTGCCCTGCATGATGACTTCAAAATCAGATTTGAAGATATTTTGACGATGGAAATACCACCATGAATAATGAGAATGTGATATTACAAGAGGAGCTACTCGAGCACTAATGAGGAGCTCAAGGTAAAATTTAAAAGAGGGTATCAAACATTTTGGCTGCAGGCAGAAATACCCGAAAAATATCCTGGGCTGTAGGGAATTGCGAGAAAGCTTTTGATAGCGTTCCCCTCGTCATATCTTGTCGAAAAAAGTTTTAGTGTCGTTACAAACCTTTTAACAAAAAGAAGTCGGTTAAAAAGGAGCAGATTGAATATCACGGAACGGGGAGATTTGCGGTTATTCCTAACAAAACTGAAGCCAAATATTAATTTTTCGCTGTCAATCCATCAAATACATCCCTCCCATTAAAATTATGACTATTTTGTGATTGTCATTCTTTATTGTATACACACAGAAAATGTTACAAAATAAAAATAATAATAAAATAAAATGTACAAAGGCGAGCTTAACTCAAAATTGAGTTCTCTGACAGCAAACCTTTAAGTGACAGAGAGACAAAACATTAAAATAAGAATAGAAATGAGTGTACAACACGAAGAGAATTGTTTTAGATAATAAAATGATAGAATACATCTAGATAGAATATATACCTATAAATATACTACACACTATATGATAACATGAAATATACTACTTGATATAATACATACATACATATAACTTACATAGATAGGAAATGTTCTTTAATTCTTTTCTTGAAAATCTGTGGAGTGGAATCATTATAGAAGTTACGTTACGTTATTAATGTTTAATTTTAATTATATTACGAATGTTATCATTGTACAATGTAATATGTCTCCCCTTTAATTACCGCCGGCGCGCGGTCGCGGTATGTACAAGTACCTATTTGTTCACGTACAAATAATAATACCGCTTTGTGGGCCGCGCCGGCTATAGTTCAATGTACTTATATCGATGTACTTAGAGGGTTCGCGTCCGTTCTAGAACTTTCATACGAGTATATAAAAATCTTTTATAAAAAAAGGTGAACCGACTTCAAAAAGCAATAAAATAAATATTTGAAGTCGGTGCTGGTTGGTGCAGTCGGTTACTTGGCACCGACTTCAAATATTTATTTTTTTGCTTTTTGAAGGCGGTTTACCTTTTTTTATAAAAGATTTTTATTTTACAATTTTAAGTGACCAGTGAATTATTCTATAGTAGGGTACCTATAGGATTGACGTAATACCCATAATATCTCAATTTACACATGCCTATTGTTTGTTGTTAAGGAGTTTCCTGGTGTATCTTCTAAGTCCAAGGTCCAATGTCACTAAAATTAATATGGGATCACCTTAGAGATATACTGAATCCAATGCAAAAAAAATATCAAAATCGGTCCACAATTGACGGGAATATCGCTGAACATACATAAAAAAAAAGCATACATACAACCGAACATAGAACCTCCTCCTTTTTGAAGTCGGTTAAAAAGAAACACACAGTGTGGGCACGGACACAGTCTCTTCTCAGAAGCGATAGTGATCAAATCGGAGAACAAACGATCTAAGTGGAATATACCGGCGACTTTAGCAACGATATACGAGTGACTGAGCGACTTGGAAGCAGTATTTGGGTACCAACAAGAGTAGTAGACCGCGTGGTTCCCGGCTTAGAATAGGACCAACCCATCTCATCCCATCGGGTGTCGTACAAGGCGACTAAGGGAAAACTAGGGAATGGGCAGCAGCGTTCCCTTAACACTTCTACTATCAAAAACTGCGCTCGCCAACCCGCCTGCCAAGCGTGGCGAGTATGGCAAACCCCCCCCCCCCCCAATTTATTAAAATGGAAGAAAAAGATAAAACCAGACCCCTAGTCCCCGGCGGTCCTGTTCGTCCTGGCCACGGTAGCAGCTATGGTAACGACAGGACAAGGGGTGCTAAGAATCTCCGGCAGAGATTCGGCTACCACCAACTACGAAAATTGGCCCTGGTGACATACAACGCACGCACGTTAAGGACAGATGAGAAGCTTGTTGAGCTGGAAGAAGAGATAAACAAGTTGCGGTGGAATATTGTTGGTTTATCGGAGGTCCGAAGAAAGGGCGAGGACACGATAACCTTAAAATCCGGCAACTTGTTTTACTACCGGGAGGGCGAACAGCAGTCCCAAGGTGGTGTCGGATTTATCGTCCACAAGTCACTCATAGACAACGTTGTGTCCATCACTAGTGTGTCGAGCAGGGTAGCGTACCTGATACTCAGAATATCCAAAAGATATTCGCTGAAGGTCATACAGGTCTACGCACCGACCTCGGCATACTCAGATGATGACGTCGAAGTAATGTATGAGGACATTAGTAGAGCCATACATACTTCCAAAGCACACTTTACAGTGGTTATGGGTGACTTCAATGCGCGGGCAAACGGGGCGATGATGAGTTGAGAGTGGGGCAATTTGGATATGGGCAGCGCAACCCCAGGGGTCAGAGGCTGGCCGAATTCCTGGAGAAGGAGGGACTCTTTATGATGAACTCTTTCTTCCAGAAGCCGCCTCATAGGAAATGGACCTGGATGAGCCCTGATGGTTCCACCAAAAACGAAATAGACTTCATAATGAGCACCAAGCGACAAATATTTAATGATGTCTCCGTGATCCACAGGGTAAAAACCGGCAGTGATCACCGAATGGTCAGAGGCACATTAAATATTAATGTCAAAATGGAAAGATCGCGTCTGATGAAGTCTACGCTCCGACCTTGTAATGCACATATCCAAAACCCCGAGAACTTTCAACTCGAATTGGCAAACCGCTTCGAATTGCTAGACAGCAGCGCATCAGTGGACGAAATCAACAACAGGCTGGTAGAGACTGTCCATACGGTCGGGTCCAAGTATTTTAAGCCCCACCGTAAAAATAGACCTCAAAAACTATCCAACTACACCCGAAACCTCATGGCTGAGCGACGTTCCATGACGCTCCAAACCTCCGATGATGCTAAGTCCTATAGGCAGCTCAATGGACAGATATTGAAGGCCTTGCGACAAGACTTACGGTCCTTCAATACAAGGCGTATTGAGGAGACCATAGCACAGAACAAGGGCTCTAAAGTGTTCGCAAGAGACGCGTCTATTGGGCAAAGCCAGTTGACGAAGCTGAAGATGGAGGACGGAAACGTAACGTCGAATAGGTCGGAGGTGCTCAGGGAGATAGAGAGGTTCTATGGGCAGTTGTATACCTCAGTAGCTGAACCTGTTGTTGACTTGGTAAAAGACCCAAGAGCCAAGCTAACCCGACACTACACTGAAGATATCCCGGACATCAGCCTGTACGAGATTAGGATGGCTCTCAAACAACTCAAAAATAACAAAGCGCCGGGCGAAGACGGAATTACCGTAGAGCTTCTGAAAGCGGGCGGAACGCCAGTACTTAAAGTCCTTCAGAGGCTGTTTAATTCCGTCTTGCTCGAAGAGAAAACGCCGGAAGCATGGAACAGGGGTGTGGTGGTACTGTTTTTCAAGAAAGGTGATAACACTTTACTGAAGAATTATAGGCCCATCACACTGCTGAGCCATGTTTATAAGTTGTTTTCGAGAGTCATTACGAATCGTCTCGAACGCAGGTTTGATGACTTCCAGCCTCCCGAACAAGCCGGTTTCCGGAAAGGCTTTAGTACCATAGACCACATACATACGCTGCGGCAGATTATACAGAAGACCGAGGAGTATAATCGGCCACTATGCTTGGCGTTTGTGGACTATAAGAAAGCCTTCGATTCGATCGAGACTTGGGCGGTTCTTAGATCTCTCCAGCGATGCCGCATTGACTATCGGTACATTGAAGTGTTGAAGTGCTTGTATAATAACGCCACCATGTCAGTCCAAGTACAGGGGCAGTGCACGAAGGCGATCCCCATAAAAAGAGGAGTAAGGCAGGGAGACGTCATTTCTCCGAAACTGTTTACGGCCACCTTAGAGGACGCCTTCAAGCTCTTGGAATGGCAAGGACTTGGCATCAACATCAATGGCGATTCCATCACTCACCTTCGATTTGCCGACGACATTGTGGTCGTGGCGTGAAAGATCTAGGACGAATGCTCGGTGACCTCAACAGAGTATCTCAACAAGTGGGTCTTAAAATGAACATGGACAAAACGAAAATAATGTCTAACGTCCATGTCGTACCCACCGTACTCACCGTTGGGAACTCTACTCTTGAAGTTGTCGACGAATACATTTACCTGGGACAGGTAGTCCGGTTAGGTAGGTCCAACTTTGAGAGAGAGGTCAATCGACGAATCCAACTCGGCTGGGCAGCGTTCGGGAAACTGCGCAACATCTTCTCATCCAAAATACCTCAGTGCCTAAAGACTAAAGTTTTTAGTCAATGTGTGTTACCAGTGATGATATATGGATCAGAGACGTGGTCTCTTACAATAGGTCTCATAAAAAAGCTCAGAGTTGCTCAGCAAGCTATGGAGAGAGCTATGCTCGGCGTTTCTCTACGCGATCGAATCAGGAATGAGGAGATTCGTAGAAGAACCAAGGTCACCGACATAGCCGTTAAGATTAGCAAGCTGAAGTGGCAATGGGCGGGCCACATAGCGCGTAGATCGGACGGGCGTTGGGGCAGAAAGATTCTAGAGTGGAGACCACGTATTGGCAAGCGCAGCGTGGGACGACCGCCTGCCAGATGGACCGACGATCTTGTGAAAATCGCAGGAAGTCGTTGGATGCAGGTGGCATCGGACCGGTTACGCTGGAAAGCGATTGGGGAGGCCTATGTTCAGCAGTGGACAAGTATAGGCTGAGATGATGAAGAGTAGTATTAGTGTGTGATTAGTTCGCGTGTGTATTTGCATTCGACGTACTGTTTTATGTGTACAACGCCCAATAAAGTACTTCGCACGTTATTCGGCATTTAATTAACCCCCAAACGTAACAATATAAAATGTAGCTTAAGTCACCGGGAACATAATAAGAAGTAGATAGATTCAGATGAATAGTTTAGGCCAGCTACGGTGCAAAATTGGGGTTTTGCTGTAGTTTCGGTTTCGGCAGAAAACCGGCAGAAACTAGGGCCGAAACCGAAACTCCGTTGGTGAATGTTCGAGTGACCTTCGGGAGCAATCGACAAGGGTAGAAGCGACTCAACTACGATTAGGCATGTCGATTAATTGTAAAAAATCGATCATTTATATCAGAATCGAACGCATTAAAATCGATTTAAAAGTAATCGTTAATCGAGCAATCGGGGTCGGTATTAACCACGCAATACAATCTCATCATATTTGGCCCTATTGGATTTGTTTTGACTAGTGCAGCTATAGTTCTAGGTAGATCTCATAATGAAGCTAGAAGATAAACAGGAGTCCCATCATATTTGAACTAATCAGATTTGTTTTTAATAAGTTCTGTAGAGCACAGCCAGAGTTTGATGATTTTTAATAATAATCAATGTAGAACGGGCCCATAGCAATTCGCCAAACATACAACGTATCGTAGTGGTATCTATTTTGACAATATACAAGTACTATATGCCTTTGTAGGGAGCAGAGTCTGATCCAAGAGGAAGCCACAGGAAACAATATATTTCCGTCCTATTTTCACAATAAAAATTTGTTTTTGAAAGGATAGGGAGTCATGGCTGTTCCAGTAGTCATACTCGTGAACGGGTGCTGCTTGTGGAGACTAGTCCATCTGAAATCCTTTAGACACTTTACAGATAACATCATTAGATTCATATCTCAATCGTAAGGTATCACACAAGAGCTAGTTAACTATTTAATTGTAACCTAAACATAGCACCCACGCAATATGATTGTAAAAAACAAAAGAGAAAGAGAAGTAAATAAAAAAGACAAGCTCGCCGAGTTTCTTCGCCGGATCTTCTCAGTGGAGGTCGCGTTCCGATCCGGTGGTAGATTAGTAGTTAAATAAGATTTAAAAAAATACAAATTGACTATTTGTAAGCGCTTAGCGTAGGGCTTATACAAAATAAATTATTTGAGTTTGAGTTTAAACCCGTTGCGCTACGTGTGTTCCTAACCCCGGACTACTGTTAAGAATTTTTCGATACAAGGCATTTTAGTATAACTAATTTGAATAAAACGCAAATATATACCTACTTATGCCCATTAAGATTCAACAGGCGTGAGAAAAACCTTTTTTTACTAAAAAAAATACCACACGTTCATTGCTTTGTGAATCATTTACATGATTGCGTAACTAAGTAATAAAGTTTGGGTTAGATTAACACAAATAAAGTAGGTGCTCGACCGCAGTGTTCTTAGTGATCACCGAAGGTAAGCAGCGTTCGACAAGGTCGGTCTGAGATGGGTGAACTATCTATATCATCACGCCAGATCCCTTGCGGGATAGGCAAAGAGTACAGAGTTCCAACAGGTCCTTTCCTATTATACCTCTCTGGCTTCCTCCATTCTTATAGTTCGTCTCATACACTCTTGACTTGTCCTGAAGGACAAATAGAATACAATATCTTCAGACAATATCTGAAGATAAGACTCTGTTTATTTGGTCATGGTAAGATAGTCTAGGTCTTCTCCGGTACCTACATACTTCCACTTGATCTTTTGTGATATATTCATATTTCAACTTCTCCGTGGTTTGGAAGGCACGTTACACTATTAGTCCCGGTTAACACTTAATATGATAGTCGTTAAGCCTTATAGGCGGCTTGATAATTTCCAACAGCAGGTGGTCACAAATCTGCCTCCGCCAATCCGCACTGGGTCCGAGTGGTGGAGTATGACTAATCTCTTTCACCTCCATTTTGGAGAGAAGGAGAGAAGGCCTTTTTCCAGCGGTGAAACAGTATGAGCCTATTGCAGTAATATCTCATATCATCATTCAACTGTCGTGTACACACACACCGTCACACCTATATTCCCCAAGCGGGAGTGGCAGGGGTGTACTCAGTACAACCACTTTCTGCCAACGATGTTAGGTCCCATGTAATAGTGGGCGAACCTATTGCCATATACCGGTATAATTCCAAACTCCGGACTCATATTGGGAATTTTTCGTCAGAAAAACTACATTTGTCCGATCTAGGATTTGAACCCAGGACCTCGTGATCACAAAGCGATGCGCTTTTCCACTAGACCAACTAAGCAGTCGGTGTACACAATACACCAAAAACAAATATTAGTCGGTCACATAAAGAATTATCCTGTGCGAGATCGAACCCGCGACTACTCAATCGAATGGGCGGAGCAGCCTACTCTTAAACCACTAGACCAAACCTCTTAAACGATACACTATGTTTCTAACACGATTTAAACTTTAAAGCGTTAAAAAAATATCGACAATCTCGACCTACCATAGGTAGATGTTAATAAAGTTATTTTTTTATACTTCTCTCTTTCTCTATTTGGCAATTATTATTCCCATCTGATGGTGGGGTCTGCCTTCTAAATTTTCTTCTTCCACTTCGCTCTGTCAGACGTGTCGTGTTCGGAGGATTGCAGATACACAGGTCTTTATTGGCCACATCTGCCCATCTGTTTTTGGCCGCCCTCTGAATCTGGGCCCTGATAGGTTTAGATAGGCCGTAATATTACCCACATAATCGGGAGGTCTTCTCTTTATGTGCCCATACCAACGGAGTTTACTTTTTTCTAGCTTATTAGCGATGTCGCGAACACCGAGACTCCCGCGAATGTCGTTGCGAATTTCATCGAGTCTCGGCACCCCACACATCCACCGAAGCATCTTCATTTCAGCCACTTGAATCGAATGGACTTGGCGCTGCGTTACGGCCCACCTTTCGCTACCATATGTTAAGACTGGCCTCAACATGTGTTTGTACACTAAGCCCTTAAGCTTAACGGGCATGCTGTCTATAACTAAACTGTAACTAGCTTAACCGGTAATTGGTCCTGTGTCTTTAACGAAATTCACATACACAAATGCCCAAACCAAAACGGACATTTTTGGGTCATAAATAGATCTGTAGCGTGCGGTAATCGAACCTGTGACTACTCGATCCGATATGCGGAGCGACTAACGTTCTTAACTAAGCTTCAGTCAATAGTTAACATATAATTCAGTTTACTTAACTAGTTCAACGACCACCCAAGTCAACATAAATCCACGAAAGAACCCTACAAAAGAACTGTTGAGACTCAACCAATTAGTAACCCGCTTAATCTCAACTTAAGCTGAAGAATAAACACTTTAAGTTTGACTTAAGTTGTTTGCAGAGCCCTCAAGCGCGCACTTACTTACCTTTACTAACACAGGGGTCAGTTACTTTAAACTTAAGCCAAAAAATACAAATATAATTATAGAAGTAGCTGCTAAATATTATTTTTTGCAAAACTAAGTTTGACTGAGTTGAAACATGGTAAAATATATTTATTACAATAAATCAATGAGACTATTTCTAATTTTTTTATCATATCAATATGTAAAATAACGCCTAAGCGGGGTTGGCAAAGGTGTACTGAGTACACCAACATTTCGCCGACGATGTGAGGTCCCGTGTAATAGGGGGCGAACCTATTGCACAATTCCAGACTCCGGACTCGTACTGGGAAGTTTTCGTTAGAAAAACTACACTTGTCCGACCTAGGATTTAAACCCAGTACCTCGTGATCACAAAGCAATGCGCTTTGCCACTAGACTAAAGAGGCAGTCAATCAATATGTACGTATTTATAAACTCAGAATTTGTTCCAATAAGTTAGCTAATATTGTGCGACAAGGGTCACTTGGCCCATGGATGACATTGACAGAGAGGCGTTGTTGTCAAATTAGGGTTAGTACTTAGTATTTTTTTTTACTTCCAAGGAAATTATTCAAAAGGTAGGTCCTCACGGTTACTAATTAAAACAAGAACTTGGGTAAAGGGCATTGTCGAAAATTGCCCCAGAACCAACAAACATTTGACGCATGCCATCATTATTTGTCTATTTTATTAAAATAATAGCATATATCCGTATCTAACGGACAATTTGCAATCTAAAACGAATATTTCAAAGTATTGTAAGTACTTATATCGAAGTCGCCGACATCTTTATTGATTGTCAACACACACAATATAACCTCATATGTATTAATGGCTACTGAATTATAACCTAAAAATCTAATACTTTTTGTGCAGTATTGCAATTCCCCCGCTTGTCTGTTTAATAATAAATGCCTTAAGAGAATTTATGGGTGATTTGAGATCATACAAGTATTTTTTCATTGCTGTTGGCTCTGGGGCAAATCATGTATGGGCGCAGAACAATATCTTTTCATAGCAAACAGCAATTCTGCGACTGTCATGATGCGACATTTCACTCGATGACAGCGTTAGTTCCGATTTTGGCCGTGGGCCAAAACAACCTTGTACGACTGTATCTACATTCATAAACTTCCGAGTTTTTAAATATAAATACATTACAATATACCCTCTTTCATTTATTTCAATATCTTAGCTAATATATCACCGTCAATGCTACGTCACCCAAGCGGGGGTGGCAGAAGTGCACTGTAATAATAATAATCTTGATTGTTCCAATGTAAGGACATTACAGTTATCTGAGATGGGAGTCTTCTTTTAAGCTTCTTATTATTTTTATTTAATACTAGCTGAACCCGCAACTTCATTGGCGTTATTTTGAAACAAAAGGTAGCCTATGTCCTTCCCGAATTTGATCAAAATCTCTTCAGCGGTTCGGGCGTGAAAAGGTAACAGACAAGCAGACATACAGAGTTACTTTCGAATTTATAATAACTAGTGGTCGCCCATAGGTCGATATTCGACCTACTCTTTCATCGCTTGCTGGTTATGTTTGGCATTCAGTAAGACTATAGACAATATTATAACAAACATCAATTTGACGTGTATTGTGTCAAATACATGGTAGTGTGTATAATGTTTTTTTCATTGATTTAATGTATGTTTTATGAATAATTTTAAAAAAATATTAGCATTCTGCACTTCTTCTCTATATAAACTATAAGTATGGGAAATTTCATACTTCTCCGTCCGCGCAATTTTCGTAAAAATGTGTACAAAGTTTTTGCTTCACGTATTAATATCTATCTATCTATCTATAACCTCAAGCCAGATCCCTTGCGGGGTAGGCAGAGAGTACAGAGTTCCAACAGGTTCTTTCCTTACATACCTCTCTGGCTTCCTCGACTATCATAGTTCGTCTCATACACGCTCGCCGGTTACGGAGACTCTTGACTTTTCCATCAGATAAGACTAATATATAGATAAAATCTTTACCCGCAACTTCGTTCGCGTTATTTCAGGCGTGTATTTCACTCCTTTACGTTTTTTTGGAGATAAAAGGTATCGTATGTTCTTCCCCTGGATAAAATCTATGACTTTACCGACTTTGATCAATATCTGTTCTGCGATTTGGGCGCAAAAATGTAATAGACAGAAAAAACAGAGTTACTTTCGAATTTGAAGGGCAAGTCAAGAGTCTCCGTAACCGGCGAGCGTGTATGAGACTAACTATAAGAGTAGAGGAAGCCAGAGAGGTCTGTTAGAAAAGAGCCTGTTGGAACTCTGTACTCTCTGCCTACCCCGCAAGGGAAGTCGCGTGATATAGATAGATAGATAGAATAGTATGGAAGTATGATATAACTTAAACTTATGCGAAGATATCCCACGCGGATACCTCATCGATAGTTAATTGATGAATTTTTTATCTTATCCATAATGACTTCGTATAAAAACAACTGACCGGTTTCGACGTTACGATGTGGTCAGGGTACAAAGTGCGGTTATGGAAAATTACCATGTAATTCTTCCGCTTAAAGATCTATAGCAATGCGGTTCCAATTTATTAATTAAATCGATGATTGTTGTAATTTACATTGTTGCATTACTCCTTACAGGTTAGTTGTTCTTTTCCGGATTTTTATGCAATGTTTAAAGTTGAAAAATTGACTAATATTGTACAATTTTAGGTCGTGCATCTTTCACAAGATAAAGTTTTTGAAATTACTTGATGTATTGTCGTCTGGAGCGAAGCAAAAGTTATTATTATCATTACGAGCCGATACCGTTCCACTGCTGTGCTAATTCCTCCTTCCACTTTGTCCACTCTCCTCTGTTATTTGCTTTCTCAGGCCAGCCTTTTACAAAAGTATTCAGCTCATCCCCTTTCTCAGTCTGAGAGTCTCCGTAATCGGCATGCATGTATGAGATGAACTATGAGACTGGAAGAAACCAGAGAGGTCTGTAAGGAAAGATTCCTTTGGAACTCTGTACTCTCTCCTTACCCCACAAGAGATCTGGCGTCATGCTATAAATAGAGATAGATTGGGCATTGATCACGATACATTGAACATTAGCCAGCGCGTCCCACAAATTATTACATTTATTTTATTATTACATACCTATTTGTACGTAATCAAGTAGGAACCTGTATACCGCGACCGCGCGCTGGTGATAATAAAAAAGGGAGGAACCTTCTAGGCTTTTACCTTTCGGCACTCAAACGCGGATTCTAGATCTTTCTCCACGGATCGATAGGGGACCAAAGGGTATGTAAAATAAACCTCTCCCGATATAAGGTTTTCGAAATATCGGGGTATGACCAGGTCGTAACAGTATTAATATAAATAGATACATACAATGCCATGCCCGGCATACACAAGAAGGAGTGGCATTATTCTACGACCACGTAACTGCGTGTTTTTCTAGAACAAAAGGTATGACAAGATTATTTGTTTATTTTTACAGAAATCTTGTTCGTTTTACGACTTTTTATATCTTAACTCGTGTTAAGGTCTATTCAGACCTAAGCAATATTCATTACCGCATTGAGTAACAAAAACTGCGTAGATTTACGCTACCTAAAGCGGTTTGAACAGTAGATCTATTGTAAAAAGATATCACTACTGTTTTTGACAGACCTACATGTGACAGACAAATGTCGACTGGCTGAGAATCATGCAAAACTGTAAAAAGTGGCGGAATCTCGTTTCGAATTAAAGATTCACTTTGGGGCTCGCTGGGCCAACGGAGCGGTGGTACATATTATGCAGTGTAGGTCTGTTACTTTAACGCCATTCGTGAATTAGCCCTCATTTGCATTAGTGCTTTTTCAATACCAATAAAGCACTGGAATTAATTTAACAAAGGGCTTACGGAACATTTTTTTAAAAAGCGCTGACAGCGCTTCCTAACTGCACGTTGAAAAAGCGCTTATTTGAATACGGTCTTAAGGACTACACTATATTCATATGAAATCCTTGCGGGCTGTTGGGATAAACCTGTTTCGCAAAGCAAGCAAAAATATACCCTCTACCTGGACGATAAGGCGTAGTGGTTCGGCGGGTATTCCAGTTTAGCACATACTGATACCCAATGGAATACCTTGAGCAGTGGAGAATATTGTTTTTAATAATTGTTTACGTATGTGTGCGTACGTATGTGCGTGTCAGTGCGTTATTGATTTACGCTGTTGGCCAAGGGGTCTCTGCGGCATCTCTGGGCAAGAGAGCGAGCGTGCAACAACAACGATTCAGACAAAATAACAAGGGGGCAACTAGCTCAAGGACGCCTCAAGGAGTAACGTCCTCGGCTTGGGCTGCCTCTATGGGGGAGAGCGTAAACTAAGTTTCTCACCGTGGTGCTCTGCATCGGCTTGTGGGCAAGAGATTCTTTGACCTCGACGGCGAGATCGGTGTCTGATCCTGTTTAGCGCTTAAGTCTGAATAGGGCTTTATACATAATTATAAGTGACTCATGGTTTTAACATAAATACCGGCAAATGGATAATAATATCTACGTCATAGGCATTAAGTGTTTCCTGTACAATTTATAAGTATTTACTAAAACTGGTTTTAGTAAATACTTACTTGGTACTAACTATGCAAATATCGATACTAAGGTAATTTTTGTTAACATTTTCTCACACTAGAAATCATTCTCATATCGTGGGTGCATCAAATAAGTATTGGTCATTCAAAAAATGGTGTGTTTTGAAATAAGTTTGATGCCTAGATGATTCACACTCTAGACTGTCAATCCACCATGCAGGATGCTATTGTACACGAGGAGTAACTTTTAAAAAGGGTTTATTCTAGAAACATAAATGTTTGAATGCGATAAGGTTCGAACAAATAACTTCTATTAAACCTATCTTAGGATCGTTCAACTTGACTTAGTCCTCACTAATAATTCTCATCAAAAAAGTGACTTATATTTCAAATAATCTTATTTATCTATACAAGTCCATATAAATACTTTTGCCACTAGTTTGCCGGGTCCAAATTCATCGAGCACGATTGAGCATGACTCGTGAGCCATACTCCAGCTTCTGGCTCATGAGCCGTGTCCAAAGACAATAAATGACCAAAGCAGTCCACAAAACACGGAAAGGACCCCTCTTTTGTGTTTTATGAGGCAGCCCGAGCCACATCCACATGGGCCAAGAAATTTGGCTTGTAAGACGAGCTCGGTCCGTGCTTAGTCGGTCTGGAACCGGCTATTATAGTTTTTTTCATCTCTCTATCTATATCATTACGCCAGATCCCTTGAGACATGAGCGAGCGTGTATGACCGGCGAGCGTGTATGAGACGAACTATGAGAGTGGAGGTAGCCAGAGAGGTCTGTGAGGAAAGAACCTGTTGGATAAAGGTCTCAAGTGAAGTAGGAACTAACGAATTTAATATGTTTTAATATGTAGGTAGGTTGAATATTATAATATTAACGTGGGCCATAGGTCAAAGCTATAAAATTAAGCTCGACACGCTAACCATTGTCAACCCATTGTGTTTTAATGGTGCTGTAAATAATATGGTTACATTATAATAACTCGTCAATGTATTACAATTTATCCTTTTAATATAGTTACATAGATGCTAGTAAAAATAGCTAAAGTCTCGCATTAATTTGAAGATAAATCAAAAGATTTTTATTCATGTAGACCAAAAGGCACTTACGAATAGTCAAAAAGAGAAAATTATAGATTACTTAAGACTCTACCACCCGTTCTAAAAGTGATTCTTGTGAAGAAGAAGGGCAAAAAAATCTACAGTTACTCTTTTTAAAAATGAGAGTTTTACAATTCTTTTTATATACATTGCTTTCATGGGGTATGGGAGAACAGTGCAGAACGAGCTAAATAGATGTGCTTAAGTAAAGATTAAACTTAAGATTCATGGTAGCAGTCAGTGTCTACACAGTCCTCTTATTTACAAAATAGAATCTTTGCAAGGGTAATAATAAAAAGTATAATAATAATAGTAAGAGAAAAAAAGGGTGACTATAAAATATGTAAATATCCCGGAATATGTGTGGTTAAAATTGTTGGAACTCTGTACTCTCTGGCTATCCCGCAAGGGAACTGGCGTGATGATATAGATAGATAGATAAGAAATTGTCAGACGAAGTCGTCCATTATCGCCCGAGAAGTCGAGTGACATCGGGTGACGTCTCCGTTAAGTAACAAAAAATTTCGTCAGGCCCATATACCCCAAGCGGGGGTGGCAGAGGTGTACTGAGTAAACCCACGTTTTGCCGACGATGTTAGGTCCCGTGTTATTGGGGGCGAGCCTATTTCCATATACCGGGCACAATTCCAGACTCCGGACTCGTACTATGAAGTTTTTCGTTAGAAAAACTACACTTGTCCGACCTAGGATTAAGTAAGTAACAGAGGGCTAAATACGAACAAAGTAACGTTAGAGTAACGTTGTCGAGAAAGCGTGCTGTCTCGTTTATCTTTATTCAGCAAATTAGTAGTATGAAAAGGACAGCATATCAACTCAGTAGCGTTACGATAACGTCAATTTGTTCTCTTCTAAGCTATCAGAAGTCACAAAGTGCAGACGTGTTTTGTAACCAAACATCTTTAGGTGACATGAAACAAACGTCTTATGGCCAGTTTCAATATAAAACTTAAGGATAGATTTGCTTACTGGCAGTAGTATTTTGACAGACTTATCATACAAAATATGTCAAAATCCTATCCGTAGTAGGCAAATCTGTCCTTGAGTAAAATATTGAAACCGACCGTCAATAAATGTGGGTGAAACAGATTGTGAGACAAGATATAGAGAGACGGTGGTCGACGTCACCCGACATCGCCCGACTTCATCTGACACTTCAAGCGACACAAGTTGCGGGACTTTGTTCTCCAAATAAATACGAGTGGCAAATTCTTCGCAATGGCAGTCTATGGTAGGACTGCCGTTGGAATGGAGATTCTAGATAGACCGTAAAGCTTAAGAGTAGCTTCTCATATATAATATATTATGATACTTTATATATATTGAGTTACAAGTAATGTAAGTAGACTTTTAGCTCTAGTGTAATACCTCACAACCTAGATATCTTAATGAAAATCTTAATGAGCAAAGTCTAAAAAAATACAAGTAGACCCGAAGATATTGGAATTGATCAAAAAAGAAGCGCCTATTAGGAAGGGCTTGTTTAATTACTGTTCTTTTTTTTAAATCTATTTTATCGAATCTAGAAAAGATTTAGAAAAAAAAAATCTAATGAGTATTTTTGACTGTTATCTTTAGTTTCATACTTACTCATTCACCCCCACAGAATAAAGAAAACTAGTAACGTAGGTAGATATACAAGGTGATATATATATCATTGCGCCAGATCCCTTGCGGGGGTAGGCAGAGAATACAGTTCTTACAGGTTCTTTCCTTACAGACATCCCTGGCTTCCTCCACTCTCATAGGTCCGTCATAGTTACGAAGACTCTTGACTATAATACACTATGATATCAATCGATAAAAAACCGGCGAGCAATATAAACGTAAGTGGCCTCAGGTAATGAAGTTAATGGGATATTGACGTAGGAATGACGTCAAGCGCAGACCGGTCCACCTAACCAGCTGTAACTGCACAAATAATCCGTGGCTAACAACGAATAAAAAATAACCAAACAAGAATCCTTTTTTGCAACGGGCTACCGCGATAAAAACGTATATTTGTACCTCATGTACAGGATTAAAAACCCAATATATACCAAATATGTTTTTTGACTCCATCTATACTTAATATTATAAAGAGGTAAGGTTTGTGTATACAATTTGTATACAATGTATACGCTTCTACAACAAATTACCTATAGAAACATGCCTATTAATAAGTTTAAAAAAAAAAAAAAAAAAACACCGTCACGCCTATATTCCCCAGAGGGGGTGGCAGAGGCGTACTGAGTACACCCACGTTTCGCCGACGATGTTAGGTCCCATGTAATAGGGGGCGAGCCTATTGCCATATACCGGGCACAATTCCAGACTCCGGGCTCGTACTGGGAATTTTTCGTTAGAAAAACTACATTTGTCCGACCTAGGATTTGAACCCAGGACCTCGTGATCACAAAGCGATGCGCTTTGCCACCAGACCAACGGGGTAATAAGTTTAAAAAGGTAATTAAAACTAGACTCTGTGAGAAGGGGTATTACAAAATTTCGGATTATCTTGACGATAAAACAGATTGGGTGTGGGCAGCTCCTCAATCAGCAACATAAATCAATGATGTATAATACAATTTTGAAAAACAAAAAAAAATGGTTATCATAAAGGCCAAATAAATTAAATTAAAAGACTAGCCCGCTGAGTTTCTCGCCGGATCTTCTCAGTGGAGGCCGCGGTCCGATCCGGTGGTAGATGTAAAAAATGTAATAATTTTAACGTTTGTGAGTGCTATTGTGTTGGCCTATGCAAATAAATGATTTTTGACTTTGACTTTATGAGTTTGGATATTCGGGGTAATCGCAAGTACTACCTATCCAATTTTAATGATTCTTTCACCATTAGAAAGCTACCTTATCCAAAAGTAACATAGGCTGTATAACATAGACCCAGTAGGTGGCGCTGTAGACGACCGGGTACGAAGTCGCGGGGAAGTGCTAGAATTTTATAATATGGTAAAAGGAATACACGATTAAACGAAATTTTCTCGATTGTTTTAGATTTTCTGATTCCAACGCTTAAGAACTAGTCAATAGACGGTACTTAAAAAATAGAGAATAATTGAAGCATAGTTCTTGTAAAGCAGTTCTTTATTTCAAATTTTTTTTTTAGAATTAGATAAAGTAGCTTGTTGATAGTAGAAATGCGAGGTCTGCGGAAGATGTGCGGAGTGAAGCTGACAGACCGCATTAGCAACAGCGTAGTAAGAAGCGAGTGGGTATGAAAGATAGTATCGGTGTTAAGATGAGAAAGGGCATGCTCCGTTGGTTCGGGCATATAGAAAGAATGCCAGAGGAAAGAATGACAAAACAGATATACAATGTAAAAGTGGAAGGATGCAGGTACCGGGGAAGACCTATACTATCTTACCACGACCAAATAAACCGAGTCTTATCTGAAGGAAAAGTCAAGAGTCTCCGTAACCGGCGAGCGTGTATGAGACGAGGAACCCAGAGAGGTATGTAAGGAAAGAACCTGTTGGAACTCTGTACTCTCTGCCTACCCCGCCAGGGATCTGGCGTGATGTTATCTATCTATCTATAAAGTTTGTTTTTGCACAAACGCGGCCTCCACTGCAAAAATCCAGCGAAGATACTCAGCGGGCTTGACTTTTTTATTTAATTCTCTGTCCCCTTTTTCCCTGTCTATATTTTTCGATCATATTGTGTGAATACAATGTTGGTTTAGGTTACAATTAAATAGTTTACGACTCTAGTGTGATGCCGGACGACCAAAATATATATGTGACTAATGATGTTATTAATAAAGAGTGTTTAAAGGATTCTAGATGGACCAGTCCCCACAAGCAGCACCAGTCAAGCAGTTTTAAGAGTTATATTATGTTGAGATATAAGAATCTGTTTATTAGTTTTTACAAGGTTAAAAGTGTGTGTTAAGGTCATGACAGTATGGTGACTTTTGAACCCATAAACAGACGTATTAATGGAAGCTTTATTGGTTATAAATTAAATTATAATAGTTAATTATTAAACAGGTTGTGATGTCGATTCTTGGAAGCCTATGACGTGCAGTGGACGTTTTTTCGGCTAATAATGATGCTATTGTAATTATATTGTATAGTCTACGAGTATACCTACATACTTGTTTAATAACAATACTATACATTTTCGGTTACTGTATACTTCCTTGTTGGTCTAGTGCTGAAGCGCATCGCTTTGTGATCACAAGGCCCTGGGCTCAAATCCTAGGTCTGACAAATGTAGTTTTTCTAACTAAAACTTCCCAGTAAGCCGGCGAGCATGTATTAGGAACTATGAGAGTGAAGTACGCCAAAGGGGTCTGTAAGGAAATGACCTCGTGGAACACTGTACTCTCTGCCTACCCCGCAAGGGAACTGGCGTGATGATAGAGATAGATAGATAGAACTTCCCAGTATGACTCCGAAGTCTTTTGTGCCCGGTATATGGCAATAGGCTCACCCCTATAACATGGGACCCCTATTACAGGAGTCACAATGGTAAGAATATGTGGCGGGCTTAGTCTAGTACTTTTCGTCACTTTTCGCCGTCGATGTTGGGTCCCATATAATAGGGGGCGAGCTTATTTCCGTATACCGGGCACAATTCCAGACTCCGGACTCATACTGGGAAATTTTCGTTAGAAAAACTTCGTTTGTCCGACCTAGGATTTGAACCCTCGTGATTACCAAGCGATGCGCTTTGCCACTAGACCAACGAGGCAGTATAAATAATACTAGTGGTCGCCCATAGGTCGATATTCGACCTACTCTTTCATCGTTTGCTGGTTATGTTTGACATTCAGTAAGACTATAGACAAATAATATTAAAGACAAACATCAATTTGACGTGTATTGTGTCAAATACATGGTAGTGTGTGTAATGTTTTTTTCATTGATTTAATGTATGTTTTAAGCATAATTTAAAAAAAATATTAGCATTCTGCACTCCTTCTCTATATAAACTATAAGTGTGGGAAATTTCATACTCCTCTAACCGCGCAATTTTCGTAAAAATGTGTACAAAGTTTTTGCTTCACGTATTAATATATAGATAACGATGAAAGAAACGTTAGAAATACGTTACTTTTTTTTAATAAAAACAATACTTACAACAACATTTTAAACAGGCTTTTTTGTAACTAACAGACCTGTCAATTCATTAAAGCATTAATACGTATATGAATATTATTTAATAAAATTTAGTGATGGGTAAAACCGAAGTTAATTCGCACTAACCATAAAAGGAGAATGGTTGTTTTTGTAAATAAGCTTGTTTTGTTTTTGCTAGTCATTGCGCTACGTTTTAGAAGTGAGAAAACATTTATGTCGAAGAATCTAACTTTTTGTGTGTTTATTGAGACGAATTGTAAACATGATAGGAAAAAAGACCGGTTGGATTTTGTACTCTCTGTTTACGATTTAAGGTATCTGGCGTGATTTTATAGGTAGATATAGCGAAAGTGGAAGGATGTAGGTATCGGGGCCCCTAAACTTTCTTACCATGACCAAATACATCGAGTCTTATCTCAAGGACAAGTCAAGAGTCTCTCCGTAACCGGCGAGGGTGTATGAGACGAACTATAAGAGTGGAGGAAGATACAGAGGTAGGAAAGAACCTGTTGGAACTCTGTACTCTCTACCTACACCACAAGGGATCTGTGATGATATATATAGATAAAGATGTAAATTTTGATGTCGGTTAACTCCCAAAAAACTAAGGAAATGGGGACAATATTACGTCATGAATTTGAGGTAATGTATTTGGCCCTTAGTCGCACTGTAGACAACTGCCAAATCCAGAAATAAATTCTTGGTTTATGCCAAAAATATGCAATTTTTAAAAGAGGTAGTTATAACACTTTTTACTGATTCAGGTCAAGGTAAAAGTTATACATGTTACCATAAGACGCTGCAAAAGTTCAATGCGACCTCTTCCTTATAAGCGCAGACCCCATAATGAGTTGCCTTCGATAATCAATTTTATTCAAGGTATTTTTAATACATCTTACCTTATACATTAATAATAACGCAATACTTGTTTATTAAATACAAAAAAATAACATATACTGCCCCAATGCTGGGCAAATCCCTCCATTAATCGGGGTGAGAGAGATAAGGTCATACTCCACCACGCGGACCCAGTGCGGATTGATGGAGGCAGGTTTGCGGCCACCTGCTGTTAGAACTTAACAAGTCACCTATAAAGCTTCCATCTTGACTTAACCAACGGCCAACGGCCTAGCGTACCTTCGGAAACAAGGACACGCTTAAATACGGAAATGGCAAAAACAGACACATCTTAATGTGGCTGAGCCCAACGTCCGGGTGTACCTTCTGTAGCACGCAGACGCTCAAATATGTAAGAAAATATACGTGGTACATATGATGTACGTGGTAAGTATAAATATAAGTGGGAAAATCGTCATGGATATTCGCCAGCTTCGGGGGAACCTGGCGAGCCTGGCCAGTCGAACCTCTACAGACTAAAACACCATGGTGGCCGGCATTTACACTTCTGAGGAGCTCCGGGATCTTCATTAGGAACGCACTGGCGCCCATATATGTCGTGCTCCAAAAAGCACTTCTTCGAAAGAGAGTTTTTACTAAAAATCCTGCACAGGACTTCCGCAATCCTAGGGGGAAGCTCGCGGGGCGTGTTGGCTTGCTACCGTCTTAAAACCCCAGTGTGGCCTGAGGATCTCCTTATGGAACACACTAGTATCCCTTTTGTGCCGCGCACCGAAGAGCCCACCATCTGGGGGAGACTTGATAAAACGCTCCCCTTTGCACCGACACGGTGCTCACGCTGGCGTGGCCCACTCCTCGCTGCCGTCTTCCTTAGGGTCGCTCGTAAAGGACGTTCAGGGCCTCCGCCTCTCGCGTCCACGACCCCGTAGTGGAATCCCTGGACAAATGGTCACACATCTGAACCCAATGGAGCCGAACCCTGCTTAGCCTTGGTGATGGCGGTCCCGCAGCGCTACATACATTTCTGTATATTGACGACGTAATTCGCATTTTATTGAATGCTGTAATTATCTTCAATCATAATGTTTAATAATTTTCTTGTGATTATGAATATAAAGAAACAGCCTTGAATTAAATGATGCGGAAATATAATATCTAAGAATTGATGTATTTGCAAACAACGATTTAATGAGCATAATTCAATGGCGAACTCGTAGTACTATGATATCGCGATATTTCTTGCGATCGCTGAGGTTAAGGAACGTTCGTTTGGTCAGCCTGAGATGGGTGACCGTTTCTAACATTTCCGTATTCAAACGTCCTGATGTTTAAAAGGGTCCTTTGCAAGAAATTAATCAGCGTTCGACTCAGTCAGCCTGAGATGGTTGCCCGTAGTGGCACTTCCGCATTTAAAAGTGTTTGATATATTAAAAGGTACCTACTTTGCAAAAGGTTAAGCAGCGTTCAGCTCGGGCAGTCTGAGATGGGTGACCGTTTGTGGAGGTTCACTTTTCGAGCGTCTTCGTGCTTCGGAAGACACATAAAGTTGTTACTGTATTACTTTTGTTGTTATTCGTATGTATGTACTTCTTATTTTTTCAATAAGTTTTATTCTTAGTAAGTTTCTTTTCATAGAACGTAGACAAGTAGTAATAAGTTAAGCAATAAGAAAACCTTACAAGTTCTCTGTTTCTCATTTTATTCAGGGATAACGTAAAAACCACTGTACCGACTTCATTCTGAGAATAATGTTACGACTTCAATACACTCCGATATCTCGTAAAACGTTAATTTTAAAATGCATTATACACACTTCCCCCAGCGTCCCCAAGCGATTTGTCTAGAATGATCTAGAATCCGCGCTTAAGTGCTGAAACGTCTAGAAGGTTCCACCCCTTTAATTATAGCCGGCGCGCGGTCGCGGTATACAAGTACCTATTTGTTCACGTACTAATGGGTATGTAATAATAATACTGCTTTGTGGGCCGCGCTGGCTATTGTTCGATTTACTTCTATCGATGTACTCGTACTTAGAGGGTTTGCGTCCATTCTAGAACTTTCATATAAGTATGAAAGGAACACAGAACGCGGGGACTGACACAGTCTCTTCTCGGAAGCGATAGTGATCAAATCGGAGAACAAGCGATCTAAGTGGAATACACCGGCGACTTTAGCATCGATATACGGATACTACGAGTGACTCAGCGACTTGGGAGCAGTATTTGGGTACTAACAGAGTAGTACTAGTGTGTGATTGGTTCGCGTGTGTATTTGCATTCGACGTACTGTTTTGTGTGTACAGCGCCTAATAAAGTACTTCGCACGTTATTCGGCATTTATTTACCCCGCAAACGTAACAATAAAATAGTTTTCTATAATTTCGTAGGTACATACAAGGTGTAGCATAATAAACGCAAGACCTGAAAGTAGTATGTTCAAAATTGGTAAACATTTTTTTTAAATTTGCCAAAAACGTCTTTACTCTTCTTCTTCTTCAAGTTATGGCTTCACACTAATTATAAGTGTATTTTGCCAGAGTCCAGTGAGATATATAATCGTGTTTGTTTAAATTAATTCAATTCCCCGATGAATTTGATGACAAGGATGATAATGAAATTAATGAAGTACCCCACCCTGGATAGTAAAGCGGTGGATACTTTACATACCAATTGCAACGGCCGTTTTGAGGGAAGTCGAAAAGGCACGTTTTATCACTTTGTTACAATTACCTTCACTCATGCACATATAAGAACACATAATGGTTAATATTCCACCAACATTACACATTATTAGTCGAAATAACACAAGTTTTGGAAATTAAAAACAAATTGACAACATCACTCTTCGACTTCCCGCCAAAACTCGTCTTTACTCTTTCAGTGCGCTATAAAAAGCTAATTTTATTCTTGATTCATAGCAATAAGGAGGTTTTAAATGCATTCCTAAATCGTATTTCTTAAAACACACACAAACACGTACAAGTTTCCTTGATAATTGGGATATAAAAGTGCTAAAAAGGCTAAAAACCTTTGAATTTAAAAATTTGGTTTTCGTTTTGAATTTATCAAGCAATTCCCTAATCGGGGTGTCTGAGGTCTTGCGTTTTTTACGTCACACCTTGTATAAGTTTACCACTAAATATGTAAATCAATTAAGTAATAATTCACACCAGTCGCCCTCGGGCTGTCCGCTTAAATGTGTAACGGAAACGTATTTGGTTCATTGGTTATTAGCACTATGCCCCTACTATGGAAATTGTCCATATTCTATTACCAGCGGACACTCGCGACTACATCTGGTTTAATATGTTTATAGATTATAGCCTATGTATCACTCTGATGTACAACCTATATAACTGAAAATTTGGCATAAAAATCCGTTCGGATCTTTCGCGTTAGGATAATTTCAAAAGTTTTATATTTAGACCGAGACGAGAGACCGACCAAATAGACCGAGTCTTATCCGAAGGACACTTGACTTGTCACTTGATTTGAAGGACAATTCAAGAGTCTCCGTAACCGGCGAGCGTGTAAGAACTATGAGAGTGGAGGAAGCCAGAGAGGTATGTAAGGAAAGAATCTGTTGGAACTCTGTACTCTCTGCCTACCCCGCAAGGGATCTGGCGTGATGATATAGATACGATATGATATAGATGGATATATTTATACTGTCTGGTAAAATTAAAGATGAAGAATTGCATTCTAAATGACGTCTGCTTAACGTCTTTCGTAATGACGTCTCATTTAGATGATTAGGGATGATTAGGATGATTATAGATCGTAATTTCACGATGCTCGTAGCGTGCAAGGTTAAGCCGCTGCTTTGGATCGATTAGCCTGAGATGATAACCGTTGATGACAGTATCATTTTCGACCACCTCCGTTGAACCATTAATCCAGGTAACCACTTAATGACAAATTCCAATAAAGAAAACCCCCGGTATCCATCAATGCATACAAGGTCCTCGTGGTGGAGTACCACTTGTTTATTCCTAACCTTGATTTGGAAAATAGTGTATAAGCTGATTTCTAATTTAACTAGCGGTGCCCCGCAACTTCATTGCGTATGTATGTATTTTAATAAAATACTAGTATATGCACGCGACGTCTGCGTTTAATTTAGACAGAACCTTACATTATTCCGCGATCAAAAGTATCCTATATGTTAATCCAGATAATAAATTATCCATGTGCCGAATTTCATCCAAATCCGTTCGGGCGTTTTTGTGTGATTAAATAACAAATGTACAAACTTCTAAACATCCTCACATTTAAACACAAACGATCACATTTATAATATTAGTAGGATTGCCATTGTGAAAATCAAAAGTATACGTTATATAAAAATAAAATTAAAAGCGTAAATCTATCTATCTATCTATAACCTCACGCCAGATCCCTTGCGGGGTAGGCAGAGAGTACAGAGTTCCAACAGGTTCTTTCCTTACATACCTCTCTGGCTTCCTCGACTCTCATAGTTCGTCTCATACACGCTCGCCGGTTACGGAGACTCTTGACTTTTCCATCAGATAAGACTCGGTTTATTTGGTCGTGGTAAGATAGTCTAGGTCTTCCCCGGTACCTGCATCCTTCCACTTTCACAAAAAAGCGTAGTTTCATCAAAATCCTTTTAGTTATTATACGTGAAAGGTATAATACTATTAGCCCTGTTTAGAAATTGTCCCACCGTTGGGCACTGGCCTCCTCTTAATCTGAGAGGGTTTAGGCCATAGTCCGCCATGCTGGCCCAGTGCGGGTTGGCGAAGTTTACACACCTTCGAGAAACTCTTAGGCATACAGGTTTCCTAACGATGACTTCCTTCACAGTTAAATTTTTTTTTGAAAAGTTAACAATTATTATATACACCAACCTCACTAACCCTTCACCGTAACCTCATACACAATTTATTATGTTTTCTTTTCAAATATTATTGTTTTATTTCTTTTTTTATGTTGATTTTAATGTCCAATTAATTTAATTTATAATAATTATAAAAATAATCAACGTCAATTACACTACTAAATTGGGATAACTAAAATAAATAAATAAAACTTCGGCGTTTGTAATATTTTAATTTATCATACAGTTCTGTTTAATAATAATAACTGGGGTTAACGTACTATCAGAGTGGAGGAAGCCAGACAGGTATGTAAGGAAAGAACCTGTTGGAACTCTATACTCTCTGCCTACCCCGCAACGGATCTGGCGTGATGATATAGATAGATAGAATTGTGGTTAAATTATGTTTGATGAGTCATAGAGTCACTTAAGTTACAAATCGAGTTTTAATGCCATAGTATTAATTGGATAGGTTAATGGCAACATGCACTCGATCTAATTACTGGTTCGCTGATACATTAAACTAATTAGGGTTGACACTGGCCTGCTTGCCTGATGAATTATCGCAAACTTAATTAGGCACGCCTATATTCCCCAACTTTGAGAGAGAGGTCAATCGACGAATCCAACTCGGCTGGGCAGCGTTCGGGAAACTGCGCAACATCTTCTCATCCAAAATACCTCAGTGCCTTAAGACTAAAGTTTTTAGTCAATGTGTGTTACCAGTGATGATATATGGATCAGAGACGTGGTCTCTTACAATAGGTCTCATAAAAAAGCTCAGAGTTGCTCAGCGAGCTATGGAGAGAGCTATGCTCGGCGTTTCTCTACGCGATCGAATCAGGAATGAGGAGATTCGTAGAAGATCCAAGGTCACCGACATAGCCGTTAAGATTAGCAAGCTGAAGTGGCAATGGGCGGGCCACATAGCGCGTGGATTGGACGGGCGTTGGGGCAGAAAGATTCTAGAGTGGAGACCACGTATTGGCAAGCGCAGCGTGGGACGACCGCCTGCCAGATGGACCGACGATCTTGTGAAAATCGCAGGAAGTCGTTGGATGCAGGTGGCATCGGACCGGTTACGCTGGAAAGCGATTGGGGAGGCCTATGTTCAGCAGTGGACAAGTATAGGCTGAGATGATGATGATGATGATGATATTCCCCAAGCGGAGGTGGCAGAGGTGTACTGTGCACCCACTTTTCAAAGACGATGTTCGGTCCCGTCTAATAGAGAGCCTATTGATATTGTACAGGGCGTAATGCAAAACTGGACCAATATCGGGATTCTTTCTATACAAAATTTACACTAGGTCTATTTGTTCGTAGTACCTTTTTTTTTTTTTTTTAACGTGGGGAAATCCTCATGGACTTCCGCCAGCCTCGGGGGAAGCTGGCGGGGCATGTCGGACTCTTACCGACTAAAACCCCACGATGACCGGCATCGACACTTCAGGGAAGGGCTCCGGGATCTCCGTTAGGAACGCACCGGTGCCCCTCCATGTCATGCTCCGAAGAGCCCGCCTTCGGGGGGGGAGCCTATGGATCCGCTCCCGCCCTGCACCGTCACGGTACTCACGGCGGCATGGGCCACACTCCGTCGTCCTCCTCGGGGTCGCCCGTGAGGGACGCTTAGGGCCCCCGCCCCAGTATCCCACAATCCCAAGGGCCCCCCTGCGGATGTTGGTGCAGGGGGGGGGGGGGGGTCCCCGCCAGATGTTGCGGTGGGGGACACAAGTTAGCCCGTATTATAAAGCCCCGGGCTACTGGGCTGGGGGGCCTGGGCGAGCTGTGCCTCCGCCCTGGCGCCGTCGCCTTCGCCGGGCGGGATCGGCTCTCTCCCGATCCCGCTCGGCCTCCTCCTTCTGGGACATAACAGTCTCACAGAAGGAGGATACGGCCCCCCACGCCGATTTCCCTGCCAACATAGCCGCTACTACTGCTGGCAGGGAGAGGTCCGGTCCGATCCGGTCGACCAGGATCCGCCGCTCGGAGGCCCACGCTGGGCACTCAACGAGCGTGTGTTCTGCAGAATCCCGGTCCTCACCACAATGGTGACATGTCGCCGTCGCCTCGCGTCCGATCTTGCTCAGATAATCACCGAAACAGCCGTGACCGGTGATTATCTGAGCAAGCCTGTAGGAGATTCGCCCACTCCTCCGCTGTTGCCAGGCTTCGAAGGCCGGCAGGATGGCTTGGACGACGCGCTTGCGCGCGATGTGCTCCTGGCTGAGCCTCGCGCGCCACTCCTCCAGAGCGCGTCGTCGTTCCTGCCGTCTAATTTCGAGCGCGGGAACGCATTCGTCGCTTTGGCGGACGTCGCGAGTCCGGTCGTAGACCCTCGCGTCCATGTCCGCAAGGATGTCGAACGGCGGAAAGCGTGCCAAGAGGGTTGCCGCCTCGCAAGATACGGTCCGGTATCCTCGTGCGATGCGGATGGCCATCTTGCGCTGCAGGCTATAGATTTTGGTCCTGCAGCGCCGGACGCCCGACAGTCGGTGAGACCATACAGGCGCCCCATAGAGAGCCACCGATCGCACGACCCCCCCGTAGAGGCGGCGTACCTCCTCTGACGGCCCCCCGAGGTTGGGTAGCAGTCTATGCATGGCACCCACTACCCTTTCGACTCGGGGGACAAGACGCTCGAAATGCTCTTCGAAGCCCCAAGTAGTTCGTAGTACCTAGGCCAAGTCTTAACTGAAGGACAAGTCAAGAGTCTCCGTAACCGGCGAGCGTGTACGAGACGAACTATGAGAGTGGAGGAAGCCAGAGAGGTATGTAAGGAAAGAACCTGTTGGAACTCTGTACTCTCTGCCTACACCGCAAAGGATCTGGCGTGACGATAGATAAAGAAAAATTACACTTTGACCGACCTAGGATTTGAACCCAGGACCTTGTGATAGCTACGCTATAACAAATAGCAGTGATAGCCTAGTGGTTAGACCGTTGGACTGGAAAGTCAAAGGTCTCGGGTTCAAACCCAGGCACGCACCTCTGTCTTTTCGAAAGCATGTGCGTATTAAAAATTAATTATCACTTGCTTTAACGGTGATGGAAAACATCGTGAGGAAACCTGCATGCCTTAGAGTTTCTCGAAGATGTGTGAAGTTCGCCAACCCGCACTGGGCCAGCGTGGTGGACTATGGCCTAAACCCTCTCAGATTGAGGGAGGCCCGTGCCCAACAGTGGGACAGTTTCTTAACAGGGCTTATATTATATTATTTATAACAAATAGAAATTATTATAACGACTATTCAGCGACGAAACGCAGCCATCTTTCTTGCCACCATTCCACGCGGATGCGGTCTTTTTGATTAAGGTTTTTTTGTAGTTTATTTTCTATTTTAGTTAAAAGTGAGTGTTTTTATTATAAGTTAACATAATTTACAATGTAAATAGTTGCTAATAATTAATATGATAATAATAAAAAAAAACAGAGCACTGTCTAAAAAAAATAACATGAAGCAGTTTCGTTCTAACCTTTTAATTGGTACTCAAGCATCACAAATGACTTACCTAAGGCTTATATAGACACATCTCTACTACACTACATCACTACATAACCACTCTGGCATTGGTATTTTAGGGTGTGTCAACATAGCGGCTCGACCCGGCTAACAACAATTGACAGGTAGGAGAATCGACTATCGTGGTGTGGCTTTGCTTTGAATTAGCGTGGCTTAGCTTGACTTTAACTTGGTGTGGCTCAACTCGGCAAGAGACTTGGCCTGGCTCAACTTGGCAAGACACTTGGCCTGGCTCAACTTAGCAAGTGACTTCGCGTTACAATATCAACGCGCCCGATCCATACGCAGAGAGTACAGAGTTCTAACAGGTTTTTTCCTTACAGACCTCTCTGGCTTCCTCCACTTTCATAGTTCGTCTCATACACGCTCGCCGGTTTCGGAGACTCTTAACTTGCCCTTCAGCTAAGACACGGTCTACTTGGTCATAGTAGGATAGTCTGGGTCTTCCCCGGTACCTACTTTCTTCCACTTTTGCATTTTATATCTAGTTTGTCATTCGTTCTTCTGACATTCTTACTGTATGCCCAATCATACATCAAATAATGATGCATTATAAAAAAGCTTACAAGATTCAAAACAATGTTTTTTTCCTTATTTTTCGTCATGCAATGCAAATGACTGGCTTAAAAAAGGAATGATTCGTTATATTAAAGTCTAGAATCTTAAAACTATTATAGTTAATAATTTTGACACATATCATCATCTACATGTACTGGAGTTGCAAAAAGTTAGAAGTTGTTTTGTAATTGCAAAAAAACAGACATGTTTTGTTTCCAAATGTATCTCGTATCGGACTTTATTAAGAAACATTCTGACATACCTTTAAAATGTCAAATGTTTCATAATTTTGGTTTGTACATGA
Organism: Phalera bucephala; assembly: GCA_905147815.2. NCBI lineage: Eukaryota > Metazoa > Arthropoda > Insecta > Lepidoptera > Notodontidae > Phalera > Phalera bucephala. The sequence goes on along the minus strand of LR990630.1, from coordinate 16,229,656 downwards.
TTACACAATATTAAATAATACAAAATCTTTATTGGTAATTAGCAGAAGAAATACGATTTCAGATATTATTTTCAAAATACTTTTTATGAACAAGCTTTTATTCAGCAGGTACTCCATCACGCCTATATTCCCCATGCGGGAGTGGCAGAGTTGTACTGAGTACGCCTACTTTTCACCGACGATGTTAGGTCCCATGTAATAGAGGGCGAGCCTATTGCCATATATCGGGCACATTTCCAGACTCCGGACTTATACTGCGAAGTTTTCGTTAGAAAAACTTAACTTGTCCGACCTAGGATTTGAACCCTCGTGATCACCAAGCGATGCGCTTTGCCACTAGACCAACGAGGCAGTCTAGTACAAATAACATATCGATGTTTTGTCAGAAATACGTTACTTTTTTTACTTATACGAGTAGCAATAATTTGAACAGTTTTTTTGTTACTAACAGACCTGTCAATTCATTAAAGCATTAATAAGTATATGGAAATGATTTAATAAAAAATATTAATGGGTAAAACCGAAGTTAATTCGCACTCACCATAAAAGGAGAATGATTTCCTTCATCTTCTAAAACAAAAGGTATGATAGAAAATTATTTGTTTATTTTTACGCGCTTTGCCACTAGACGCAGTCATTCTGCAGGTAATTATGCAATTCAAAACGACCAATCGATATTTGATTTGTATACAAGATTTCGTGTCTATGCTGCTGACCGTTAAGGAATTCCTTCATCTGGAGCCAATCCTGGGTAAACAATCAGGTCATGCTTACCATAAAAATTCAATGTCATCGGAGCTGAACCAACATATCAAAGGACATTGTCGAAAATTGCCCCAGATCCAACAAACATTTGACCTATGCCATATCCTACGCTGACATAAAAATACCAACTACTGACAACACAAGATTTCTTGGTATAATATCAGAAGACAGTCAACTCAAATGGAAACACCATATTGACAATATACGTAAGAGACTAAATCAATGTTCTTATGCGCTTTATCACTTATCAAAAATTGTCAATGGATCTGCTGTTCTTGTTGTCTATAATGCATATGTATCATCCACGTTACGTTTTGGAATAAAATACTGGGGTAACTCTGTGAATATTTTGATGGCTTTTAGGGCTCAAAAGAAATGTTTACGTGCAGTATGTAAACTTAAACCTACTGAGAGTGTCAAACCATACTTTAGGAAACTTAATATTCTTACATTACCCTGTATGTATTCGAGATAGCAAAATTTGTAAAGGCAAACTTTCATCTATTTGAAACACTGCATTCTAAAAGGCGTCTTAATGAAATTCAAATCCCTGCTCATACTACAGCTCTATATTCCAATAGCATTTTGTGTATGGCTCCTAGAATATATAATAAAATTCCTGGATACATTAGAAACCACACTGATTTAAATGTATTCAAAAATAGCCTGCTCGAACTGCTAAATAAAAAGACATACTATTCTGTGTGTGAATTTCTTAATGATACAATAACGTCCTATAGCAAAAAAGGGTGGTGACATTGGTTTTGTTATGAATAATGATTTATTATTAATTAATTAAATTGTAATGGTAAATTATGTTTATTGATTATTATAGTAATTTATAACTAATATTTTGTACGCCATTGAATGGCCAAACATAGCGCTCATAAATAACTACTTAAAGATTACTACCTCTTTAACCTATGTTTCACAAATAAATAATTTGAATTTACTTGACAGAACGACAACGGTTTTATTTATCTCTAGTTAATGGTTCTTCCGGCTGAAGCATAGTTGCTGCACGCTCGCCCTTTTGTCCGGTGAAACTGTAAAGTCCCCTCGGACCACATCGTACTCATTCAAACACAAAAAACTAAAGATATCATCATTTTCTTAATAACACTAAAACAAGATTTTATGTGATAAAATTGCAGTCATTAAAACGATTACGCAATTAATTTTTTTCAACTTTAACTGTAATATATTTTTGAATAACAATACTTTGTTTCTATCTATCTATCTATATCATCACGCCAGCTCCCTCGCGGGGTAGGCAGAGAGTACAGAGTTCCAACAGGTTCTTTCCTTACATACCTCTCTGGCTTCCTCCACTCTCATAGTTCGTCTCATACACACTCGCCGGTTACGGAGACTCTTGACTTGCCCTTCAGATAAGACACGGTCTATTTGGTCATGGTAAGATAGTCTAGGTCTTCCCCGGCACCTACATCCTTCCACTTTCGCATTGTATATCTGTTTTGTCATTCTTTCTTCTGGCATCCTTTCTATATGCCCGAACCAACGGAGCATACCCTTTCTCATCTTTACACCGATACTATCTTTCATACCTACTCGCTTTCTTACTTTGTTTCATGATTATATTATCCCCTTCCCCTCGGACCGCGAAAGCGAGTAGTCGTGTGATCCCATATTGTTCGTTTTGCCAATTTTTATTAAAATATTTTAAATAAAATTTCAAAAATAACTTCAGTAAAGTACCAGGAGCGCATAACGCTTTGATAAACTACAAGTCAGTGAAAGTGCAGGACAGCAACATTGTAGACAAAGGTCATTGTCCGAGTACCGCTGCGCACGCGACACACCCCCTTGCGCCCCGCTAACGAGCGAGCGCTTGCCACAATTTATAGGCGAGAGCGTTTAGCGGTTTATTTCTGGGGTCTGGCCCAAGTGAAAAATAAGAAAAATCCTGTTTAAAATTTAAGCAACCTCAAGACTAAGAGCTAACAACGCACGCACGCACAAGTGTACCTTATCAACGTCCTTGTAATCATCTGCACGCTTTACAACTATCATCAAGTGAGTAAAAAAAAATATATTTTTATTACCCTAGTCACCCTAGTACTTGATTGCCAAGTAGTTGTTGTTCAGTATGTCTTTGAAGCGCACTCCACCTGAAAAAAACTCACAAAGATTATTGAAACCGACTACGTCTACACAAGAGTCCGACACTGCTTCGGACTGGGTGGGTTCAGATAATGAAAATCAATCGATCAGTACAAGCCGCTTCAAACGGAAACACGGTGACTCCACCCTATCCGAGATTAAAGACATATTGGCTGATTTAAAGCATCAACAGCAAACTCAAACACAAAAATTTGATGAAGATATGAAAAAGATGTCACAGCAAAATAGTGAAATACAAAAGTCGATCCAATATATGTCAGAAAAATATGATGATATATTAAAAGAACTTCAGCAAACAAAAACGGAAAATTTGGTTTATAAAAATAAAATCAAAGTGTTGGAACAAAAGGTTGAGGTCCTAGAACGAAACTCGAAAGCTACAACTTTGGAACTCAGAAATATCCCAGAAACTCATAAGGAGAGCAAATCGACGTTCGTCAACATAATGAAAAATGTCGGTGTGGCTCTCAACCTCGAAGTGCAAGAAACTGATATTCGCAACATATATAGGGTCAAGAAAACAATGAACAAAATGACCCCCATAATAGTGGAATTCTCTACTATCCAGGGTAAGGAAAATGTGATCAAAGCCTCTAAGAATTTTAATAAAGGAAAAGAGAAGCTCAATACGTTGCATCTTAATCTTGAAGGTCCACCGAAACCAGTGTTCATATCGGAATCTCTTACACAACAAGGAAGGCGACTGTACTATTTAGCAAGAGAATGCGTCAAAAAGCGGAACCTAGCAGGCTGTTGGACCGCATATGGAAAAGTGTACATCCGCGAAAAAGAGGGAATACCGGCTTTACTAGTTACATGTGAAGAAGATCTCCGAAAACTAGAACCTCAATGACTAGTCTTTCCAATTGTTGTTTTGTATTTAATCCTAAGCTTTACTGTACACTATTATTTCTACCTGTTCTCTGCACAACTATTCACGCAATTTATATTATATACAACCTATTTGCATAATATACAATTAGTTATAATTATATGTAATAAACTCACTTATAAAATTCATACACTTTACACCCGAACACATACTATTTACACTTACCAACTAAACTATACACACACTTACAGATCAACATACATTGAACAAAACGCTTACTTATTCCTACTCAAAATGCTTATCCGACTCTATATTCAACTCACTAACATATACGACCACGACCCATACTATGAGTTAAAATTATCACTATCTTATATATTAAATGAATTTATTATATTGCTCAATGCACAATTAACCTGTCTACAGCTTAGGTACAGGATAAAGCATAAAAATAATATCATAATGCTCCTTATATATATAGATCAGCAATTCATTATTTATAAAATTCGATAACACAAGTAATTTAATGCATAATATTGACTTATTCGACGTAACGATTCCGATTACTTGTGACCCGGAAGACTGCTCCTCGCACATACAATGTCCTAAAGACTATCTGAAGATACTACAGCAAAACATCCGTAGCTTAAACCGTAATTTTGACGAATTGAATGTATTGCTTACAAGGCTGGAGTTTACGTGTGAAATTATCGTACTCTCAGAATGTTGGCTATCAGGTACGGTAAATATACCTACACTACAGGAATATAACTCATATAAAACGCACGATAACTATAATCAAAACGATGGCGTGGTAGTATACATCAAGAATGATGTCAGTTGTAAAGTAGAGGAACCGACTTTCATGGATGCCAACTGCTTGCTGATTAAGATTAGTGTAAACACAGCTGTGATTGCTATTTACAGGCCTCCTAGTTTTCAATGTTTGGATAACTTTCTAAATTCACTACATAGTCTTCTAGATACACTAACTTCTTTCACAAATATTATTATAGTTGGTGACGTAAATATTGACTTACTAAAATTTAATTCACACACAAACTCATACCTAGACACCATTACACTTCATGGTCTACTTCCTGCTATAAATACTACAACGAGAGTTAACTCCTGTTTGGACCATGTGATATTGAAAACGAAGCTTAATGCTTACACATTCACCTTAAGTACCACTATCACAGATCATGTAGCCGTCCTATTCTGTATTAAACCTAACGAAATGAAATCTAAACATCCAAAACCAATTCAGATTTTGAAACTTGACATAGAAAAATTAAAAGCTGAATGTATCGGTTCCAATTTTGACTTTATTTACAAGGAAAAAGATTTAAATATAGCTACAAATAAATTCATTGATGTAATATCGCAACTTATTATTAATAATTCTATTATAAAGCTGATCCCAAGAAATAAAATATTAATAAAACCTTGGATTACAACGGGGATGCTCCGATGCATTCGTACTAGAGATAGGATGCATAGAAAGCAAAAAAATGATATAAATAATGAAATATTAACAGTCTCGTATAAAAGGTATCGTAATTTATGCAATAATTTATTAAAAAAACTTAAAACACAATATGAAAGGGATCAATTATTAATGTCTAAAAATAACTCAAAAAAGCTCTGGATGACGATTAAAACTATAACCAACAATAAATCAAAAAATCAATTGCCTTTAGAACTGATAACTCATGATAATAACCCTGGAACCGCAATAAGAAAGGTAAATCAATATTTTACTAATATCGGCAAGCAACTAGCACTGCAAATCCCAAAATCTTCCACGCCTTTCAAACCATTAACATGCTCACCCATAAATTCATTTGTACTGCTACCTACTGATTATGAGGAAGTTTCTAGAACGATCAATGAGCTAAAAAGTGATTGTGCTCCAGGCTGGGATATGATTAGTGCCAAAGTCATAAAAAGTTTATCTGAACAAGTAACACCTGTACTCACTGACCTTATAAACCGCTGTTTTGAGACTGGAATTTTTCCTAAAGCTCTAAAACGAGCAATAGTTCTTCCTGTGTATAAGGAGGGAGACAGAGGCTGTGTCAATAACTATAGACCAATTGCAATCTTAACTACACTATCTAAAATATTTGAACGCATTATCAATAATAGGCTAATAAAATACCTTGAAGGCGGCAAACTATTATCAAACACTCAGTACGGCTTTAGATCTGGCCGCTCCACAGATGATGCAGTTCTTGAATATATTAATTTTCTTGTAAAGAAAATCGATTCGAGAAAAAAATGCCTAACAATATTCCTTGATCTGAAAAAGGCATTTGACACAGTCTCTGTTCCTCACCTTATACAAAAACTTTGTGATCTTGGCGTACGAGGTGTTCCCCTTTCTTTAATGTCAGAATACCTCACAAAGAGAACTCAAAGTGTAAAGATAGGTGAATACCAAAGTGAAGAACTACCAATTGAGTTTGGAGTGCCACAAGGCAGTATAATGGGACCAACATTATTTCTCTGCTACATTAACGAATTGTGCAACTTGACACTGGAAAACTGCCGAATTTCATCTTATGCTGATGATACCACAATTACCTTTTTTGCAGACTCATGGAACGAACTTTTCTGTCTTGCACAAACTGGGTTTAATAGAGTATGTCATTGGTTATCCTCAAATTCCCTTACACTTAATGAAGATAAAACCAAATATATAATTTTTTCTATTCACAATCGGCCTGAAATTACCCACCTCACCACTCCCATCTATGCGCACAAATGTAACTTTCCCCTAAACACAAACTCAAACTGTGACTGTCCTACCATTAGTGTTACACAAAGCGTAAGATATTTGGGAGTTGAAATAGACGCAAACCTAAATTTCGAAAAACACATTCATAACGTATCACAGAGAGTGCGTAAGCTTGGGTATATCTTTAGACAACTTCGTGATGTAGCTGATATCAATATTATGAAAATGGTATACAAAGCATTAGTCCAATCCATTCTAAGCTACTGCATCACTTCTTGGGGTGGTGCATGTAAAACCAAAATTAGTGAACTGGAAAGAGCCCAGAGGATGATACTAAAAGTAATCTTGTCAAAGCCCCGTTTATTTCCTACGAAAATACTTTATGAAGAAGCAGAGGTACTGACTGTACGTCAACTATATATATTATTAACCATATTGCGCAAACACTCTTCTATATCTGTAGAAGAAGTAAATACTGTGGTCCGTTCCAGAAGGTGGTATGCAGTGTGTGGGCCAACTGCTGTTAAAACTTCGTTTGCACAAAGATTTTTCCTTCATCGTAGTGGAATATTGTACAACAAACTCAATAAAATATTGAATATTCATAACTCTCACAAACATGAATGTAAGCAAAAGTTAACAAAATGGCTAAAAAACTTAAGTTATACCGAAACTGAGAAATTATTTAAGGTAGAGGTATAAATGTTTGGTTTTTAAGTATATATAATGTGTTTAATTTCTGAGAATAAATTATTCTTCTTATTCTTTTAAATCGATTTAATATCTGAAACGCAATAAATGAAACAGAATTAAATATATATTCAAGCATACACACATTACATTTACCATATAATCTTATCTTTCTTTATTTATAAATATTATATTATTGCATACGTATTCTGTTCACACAAACATAAACTCAGACACACACACACACACACACATACACACACACACACACATACACACACACACCCACACACACACATACATGCACTCACATGCACACGCAGACACACGCACACACACGCACACACTAACATAGTATGAACTATCATATTCACAAAATCACTCGTCTGCATTTGTTCTTAAGTGATATTTCCCTTAGCTAGACAGGGGGGCCTGGAGTCCTATAATACAGGCTTCGGCTTAGTTTAGGCTCCAGATCTCCCACAAATTACATTGTAACCCCTAGACTTACTATGTATCTGTACGCAATTTGTAATTTGTGGAGATGAAATAAAAATTATTATTATTATTATTATTAATAACATTACATGTAGATTTAAACCTCATTGCAATGCATATAAATAAAAATACATATATTTATGTTTCGTAAGTGCTGTAAATAATCTTAAAACAATCTGACGGACGATTTAGCGTAGTGGTTAAGAGCTTAAGCCGCTCCGCCCACTGTGTCTAAAAGTCGCGGGTTCGGTTCCCGCACGGGACAAATCTTTGTGTGAGCCACAATTATTTGTTCCGGTCTGGGTATTTGTGTATGTGAAATTTCATGTTTGTAAACGCACCCACGACACAGGAAAAAATCCTAGGGATTAGGTAATTTTAAAAAAAAAATCTTATACCTTCATACGAATTTGTAAATAGCAGTAGAACAAAAAAAAAATTAGCTTTAACTACAAATTAAATAATAGTTATTACGGTCATCAACATAATTTTAACATTCTCAGTTTTTCAAATCGATTGCACACTTTTAGGTGGCATCAAATTCATTATGTTTCCTGATCTAAATATATTTGAATATATTGCTAATGATTTGGCTTCGACTATGTTCACCGATATCTGTAAAATAACGAGAATTATTGATTTAAAATACTGAGGATGTTAAGCTACTTATGTTGCTGACCGTACATTGTATATAATTGGTTTATTTTTTTAAAAAGCTACAATGTTTTTAACAATCTACACTAATGTTTCAAAGACGAAAGTTTTGTATTTTTGTATGTTTGTAAGAAATAAGAAGTTCTTGTTTTTTAACTTTAGCACTCATTGCTGTGCAATTAGCTTGTGGAGAAACTAGACTTCATACACGGCGCACGTCACTTGGGGTAACACTGAAAATCAGTGTTGTTTCGTGGTTCACGCTGCAACATAGATTTACGCTGAGTGTTACCCCATTAGTGCGGCTACGTACTATGTACCTATTTGTAATTTTGTATTTTTTTTGTGTTATTGTTAGATCTTATATTCTGTAGTGTACTGCTATTAGCTGGACTAATAAATATACTTTTCTTTCTTTCTTTCTTTCTTTTAAATAAACTCAAAAACTACTGGACCGATTCCAAAAATTCTTTCACCATTAGAAAGCTTTCTAATGGTGAAAGAATTAATGGTTATCCAGAAGTAACATAGTCGACCGGGTACGAGGTTGCAGGAAACTGCTAGTATATAATGCAGGATGGATTTTTGAGATGGAGCAGTAATGGCAGCTGCGTTAACCGTTGTAGTGACAGGAAAACGGTCTTAGGAGACTATATTCAACTTTTTGTGACATTTTGAGCTGCTGCAAAAAACTTTTTTTTATGCCAATCGATTTTGTTTATTATAAAGATCAAAAAGTTTTATTGGACCAACTGAAGTCGCAATACTAAAAAAGTCAGAAATCGCAATAAAAACTTTTCCCATACATTTTGTAGGAAATCGTCTTTTGCGATTTGTGACTTTTTTAAGCACTCTCACGTAAGTTTTTAATCCTTATAAGAAACAGAATCGATTGGCATCGAAAAAAGCTTTTGTATAAATTGCCCATTCTCTTGCTGATTGTACATTTTTAACAAAATCTTTAATTGGAGCTCAAAATGTCGAAAAAAGTTAAGGATAGTTCCCTAAGGTCGTTTTCCTGCACCTACAACGGTTGAGGTAGCTACTGCCCCATCTCGAAAATCCATCCTGTATATTCGTTGATACGATCCCCCTGATTACAGATCGCGAACAAAACACACCGTCACGCCTGTATTCCCCAAGCGGGGGTGGCAGAGGTATACTGAGTATACCCACTTTTTGCCGAAGGTTTAGGTTCCATGTAATATGGGGTGAGATGCCATATGCCGATTGCCATTGAATTTGCGTCACGGTTGTATAAAATAAGTCGAAAACATTCTGACTCCTACGTTACGATACAGGTCTACTTACCTAGTTTAGGGGTCAGAAAAATGACAACTTAGTCTTAAGTTGTACAACCTGATGTAATCGCTAATTGTATGTTGTTTACTATTATGTAAAAATAAACGTTATTATTATGTATCTCGCTGACATTCACGGGTTTTAACCGGACCTTTGAAAGGCTTGCATGGGGACATGGGTCCAACACGTAGAGGCCCTTTGCGAGAAATTAATGTTATGTAAGTTACCTGCTGAGATCACTTGCTGAAAATGGAGAAACATAACCAGCGAACTGACTCGGGCAGGTGCAAGGACTATTGTAAATTATGGAAAGAAAACAAGGCCTATATAAATGAGGTTTGATGGACAAAAACTGAACTATTTCAAAGGGGACGGACACCGGCCATAATTAGTGATACCTAATTACCCGTGGCCGGCGGTGACTCGCCGCTTACTTGATGAGCCCTCAAACGGTCGTCCTAGGACAACTGAGGGTAACACCGGTGTGAGCAGTTCAAGGGTGTAGAGAGGTGTGCTGCGCTTCCTCTGAAGTTACTGGCGGCGTTATGCCCTTTAACACTTCCACCCCTGGAGTACGTCGACGTAGGACCGCATTATCTTCCTACGTCGATATAGCTCTCACGGCTCCTCTCTGGACGGCCAATTAAGGCAAGCCAGAGCCGAGAGTCCTGCGGGCACCCTTCGGTTTCCACTCGACCGACGAAGATACGCCGAGTTGGGCGCCCTGACCGACTCTCTGAAACACTCGGGTCCGTGGTGTCGTTACTCACCAATAGGTCGTCACAAACTGCTCTTTATTATTGTTATTATTATCTATCGAGCACAACTCCAGACTCTGAACAAAACGACAGCCAAAAAACGCTTGCTTTTAGATAAACTTACATATCTATATTTGTAGCTAGCAACTGTATAAATTAGTCGTAATTTATGAATGACCTTAGATCTTTTTAAATGACTTAAAAAAGGAAGACTTTTTTTCTATGTATGTTCACCGTAGTTCACCTATGTATTTTGATGATTATTTTTGCATTGAATTTAGTGTAGCTTCGAGGTGGTCCCATTTTAATATCATTGGTATTGGACCTTGGACTTTGAAGATACGCCAGGGAACTACTTAACCACAAATAATACGAATCTGTAGATTGAGTTATTATAAATATTGTGTTAATCATATAGGTACCCTGCCATAGAACTAAACAAAATATTAACCGACTGCAAAAAAGGAGGAGGTTCACAATTCGTCTGTGTTTTTTTTAGATCGCCGTTTGTTATTAACTAATTTTGATAATTCTTTTTGTGTTGGGTTTAGTATAGCTTTGAGGTGGTCCCATTTGAATGCTTTCGGTATTGAACCTTGGACTTTGAAGATACACCAGTGGTCTTTAACAGCAAACAGCACGAATGTATAGGTTTCGTTTTTATGGGTATTATATCAATCCTGTAGGTACCTTACTGTAGAACTAAGCATTATAATATAATAAAGGTATAGAAATATTTATCATTAATCACTCATTACTTATTTTTTAAATAAATAGCTTAAAAAAAGGAAACCGACTTCAAAAAACCAAATATATATATTTGAAGTCGGTGCCAAGTAACCGACTGCACTAACCGGCATCGACTTATAACGTACCGTATTTTTTGATTTTTAAAGTATTTTTTCCTTTTTTTTAAGTTATTAGTAAGTAGTTTTTACAAATTGTAACACATTAATACATCCTCGCGTTGGCTATGGTTGGACCGAACTAATTCGAATTAAGACGACCTGCACAGTTGAACACAAATAAGCAACAACATGTTAACCAAGTGCGACGTAGCATTTAAATGAATACTCTAACTGTATACCAACAAAATTCAATCTTCAATAGCACATTGTTAATTTATGACACAATTTTGGGTGGCCATTGTGCTTATTATAAGCGTTCATTTTACTTGCATTGATTGTTTGTTTAGGTCAATCTTGCAAGCGGAATCAGGACTAGTTCTTTTTATTCTACGGAGTTTTGACATATTGATTCAGGTCCAATGACAATGCATTTTTATGGTAATCTTGTCCTTAATCTACACTCAGAATTGGCTCCAGACGAAGGAATTATTCAACGCCCTGACTGGCCGTTTTAAATTATTGTTCTTAAAAATGTAAATCATTTTTTTATCGGAGAGTCACCTTCAATCTTGTACAGATAATATATATCGATCGCCAACTCAGGAGCATCACTAGCAAACTCACTGACCGACTTATATTACTTCAGATGGCTGCCATTCAGTGCGTGTCCACTACACGTCACTTTATGCAATAGAATTACATACAACGATAATGTTAACATGTGCAATAAGACTACGAATATAATATTCGAGCGTTTCTATGCTTCGGAAGGCACGCTTAGTAATAATTTAAAAAAAAACGAAGTCTAAAATACTAGGAATTGTTCCTGCGCCGTGGGTGCGTTTACAAACTTGAAATTTACATGTGCAAATACCAAGACTGAAGCAAATATAAGTGGGTTACACTAAATTTTTTCCCATGCAGGAATTTAGACTCCTCGATCCAGTGGGCGAAACGACTCAAGCTCTTAAACACTGGGCCAAGCCGTCCGCCGCCGATTTACACCGAATAGTGCACACCGGAGCGGAGTGAATCGTATGCAGCCGACCGCGTCCGACCGAAGCAAGTCCGAAGCATTTTTAAGAGCTTAAGCCGCTCTGCCCACTTTGTCTAATAGTCGCGGGTTCGATTCCCGCACGGCACGGTCTGGGTATTTGTCTATGGGAGTTGTGAATTTTCATGTTTGTAAACGTACCCACGACACAAGAATAAACCTAAGTGTGGGCAACGCTTTTATAAAAAAAAAATGTTTTATGAGTTTTTTAAACAGTATTTCAGTGCATATTAAATCATATTTTTGAAATGAAACCTAGCACTCAAAGGTGTTATATTGCGAGAAGCAGCTGCAATAAATGGAACTAGAGTGTATGCACTCTAACATTTGCTACAATGAAATTACTTGAGGTGTCCTCTCAAGTACGTAGTACATAACCCAATGGTTAAAGCGAGCATACGCGAGCGTACGCGCGAATCCGCCTGAATGCTCCTGCACAAAGAACTTATATAAGTTCCTTGCTCCTACGTCTTAACCATTAGTAGCGTTGCCTCATCGCAGTCAGTATACTAAATTCCTACCATTTTGACGTTTAATTATCTATGCAATAATAAGGTTTCTTTTGTTTAACCGTAGGACCTAAGTTAAATAAATGAAAGCGGCCGAGCCAATGACGGCCCCCTAACGCACGCAACACCAGGCAAAAAGAGCCAGTTGACTACGACGACAGCCAATTGGCTTACAAGACGTTTAAATTTCACACAAATATAAACTTTAATAGCTGTACGGACGCTTTAATTTTTTTTACTGAATTATAAAATGCGCTTCAACGGGCGCCGATCCGCGCCGTTCGATGTAAATCATAAATAAGTTGATGTTTAATGTGGTAGTCCTCAAGCCAAATTGAAAGCCTTATAGGTAGCTTTATAAGTTGTAAAAAGCTAGTGGCTACAAACCCAGGTCCTTGTCTGTGTGAATAATCTACGCTGCTGGCCGAGGGGCCTTTACAGCTTCACTTAACAATAAACCTGGGTCCAAGTGGAGTATGACCTATTCTCTGAGCTCGATTTCTGAATCTTTCCCTAAAAAAGGAAAAATATATGTTAGTTTACTTTTCTCTGGATTTTCAAAACGCTTGAGTTGGCACTTAAACACTAAGTCTTCAACGTGCTTTAACGATCGTAAGCGTCCTGCATTTTATATTAAATGCATTTTATAACAATACTGAAAATACGCTCAGTCTCTTGTATAGTATCTGTATGTATATTCTCACGCCCAAGAAGCAAATATAAAGAGAAGTCGGCCTAAGCAACTGTGCTCTGTGTCTTCCTACCAGGCCCTGACGTCATCACGATAGGCGTGATTTACGTCAAACTGTCATTCTCAGCTAGAAGGCAAATACAGAAGTGGGTAGTATGTATCCATAAAATTAACATTGCGTAGTTTAAGACTATACTTACTAATAATATAACCATAAAAATATCTCCATTTATGTTTTCTAATCATGACTTTGCAATAATTATAATGCAAAATCCAGAGCCATCAACATATTTTCGTACTCGCTAAGCCATAGCCTATGAGTCATGTATTACCAAGAACTCGCTAATGTACAGTGTAATCATTGGGTAACAGATTACAAAATATTGGTGTGTAACCGGTGCGACCACTGGCCACAAATATTGGGGCCAATGTTGGTACAAACATTATCTTGATTTATTTATCCGCTACAATATTTTTTTGAGGAAGCCAGAGAGGTTCTCTTGGTCTTCTTGGCCGAGGAACATCTTGAAACACTGATGGGAGATGATATATATAAATTTTTTTTTTCTTCCGAGTAGATGGAAAGACTAGTCCACCAAATGATAGTTGCTCAGCGGACTATGGAGAGAGCAATGCTCGGAGTGTCTCTGAAGGATCGAATCCGGAATGAGGTGATTCGACAGAGAACCAAGGTCACCGACATAGCTCACAGGATCAGCTCGCTAAAGTGGCAGAGGGCTGGCCATATTTGCCGAAGGACCGATAACCGTTGGGATAGACTTGTTCTTGAGTGGAGACCGCGGCTCGGAAACCGTAGCGTGGGACGCCCTGTAGCTAGGTGGAGCGACAATATACGCAGGGTGGGTGGCAGCGGTTGGAGAAGAAGAGCCGAAGACCGGGCTCAATAGCATGCCTTGGGAGAGGCCTATGTCCGGCAGTGGACCGATACGGGCTGATGATGATGAGATGGAGAGACCACAGAAAAACACAAAAAAAAGTAATCTGGCGTGATATAAATGTTTTTTTATTTATTTTACATGCCTCTATTCTCAAAGCGGGGCTGGCGGAGGTGTACTGTGTACACCTACTTTCGCCGACGGTTTTAGATACAATAGGGGGTGCGCCTATTGCCAATATACTGAACAATTCCAGACTTTGAAATGCTAATGAAAATTATTCAACTATTAAAAATAATTCCACGTATAAACGTTTTTTTTTATTTGGTTGTAAACCTCAATAACACTTTAACCAAGGTTCAAATTCAGGACGTCGTGATCTCCAGACGCTCCATACGGCACTGGACCAATGATGCAATAAAAGTAAAATAAACACCTTCACGCCTATATTCCCCAAGCGGGGGTGGTGAGGTGTACTGAGTACACCCACTTTTCAACGACGAAAGTAAAATACTTAATGAAAATAAAGAAGGCACACACACACTCAATACAACCATTTTTTAACGAAGTATTAAAAATAACTGTACGAAAAAATAATCACAGGTCATTAGAAATCATGATAATTTTTAAAAATTCACAGAAATTTATATACGGTTAGCGGCGATCGTCAATCGATCATTATTAATTGGCAACATATTACCGTTATTTTGACAAGAGCATCTAACAAAAGTAACTGGAATTATAAGACTTGAGGCAGCAGGTACGTACAATTTTAAGGATTAAGATTATTTGACTAAATAAATAACAAAACAAGAATTGGAATGTATGTACTATGTACACACAATGATGTCAGGTCCCAGTATAATAAAGAACTAACTTATTGACATTATACCGGACACAATTCCAGAAGCTTCCAGACTAATAAGTACTGATAATTTTGCAATACAAAACTGCACTTTGTCTCACTGCCAAGCACTCTACACCACTAAACCAACGAAGCATCCAACCAGCAAAAATATTCGTAATACTTCAAATGTTGGACGAACTTGACTAATTAACATTGGCCCCAATAGTGTCGAATGATCCTCGGAGTAAATACGGAGGTCACAGCCAAAGGCGGCGGTTGCTTAACCAACCTGATATGGAAATTTTTCGGGTTATACCCAATAACATTAGCGTTGTTGGCCTTATTTCAGTCTATATTTATTTGAATCGGAAATTTCCCTTATATATAAGGCGTATCGCAAATAAAGCAAAACCTCAGATACCCCAATTACATTATTGCTTCACAAATTCAAGACGAAACCCAAATTTTAAGGTTTATTACCCTTTTTTAAGTTGTATATGTATGTGTCAATCAATCAATCAAATCAGCCTATTGCAGTCCACTGCTGGACATAGGCCTCTCCCAATTTGCGCCACAATACACGGTCCTCCGCCTTCCGCATCCAGTCCTACCCTGCGACCTTCTTCAGGTCGTCGGTCC
The DNA here is from genome assembly GCA_905147815.2 of Phalera bucephala. Taxonomy (NCBI): domain Eukaryota; kingdom Metazoa; phylum Arthropoda; class Insecta; order Lepidoptera; family Notodontidae; genus Phalera; species Phalera bucephala. The sequence goes on along the minus strand of LR990630.1, from coordinate 16,213,785 downwards.
ACCTAGCTGGGGGGCGCCCTACCTTACGTTTGCCGAGTCGTGGTCTCCACTCTAAAACTCGTCTGCTCCATCGGCCATCGGTTCTTCGACAGACATGGCCAGCCCACTGCCACTTTAGCGAGCTCACTCTGCGGGCTATGTCAACTACTTGGGTTCTTTGACGGATAACTTCATTTCGGAGTTTATCCCTCAAAGAGACTCCGAGCATAGCCCGCTCCATATGACTCCGTATGTCATGACTGGTAGAACGCACTGGTTGTAGACTTTCGTCTTCAGGCATTGCGTTAAAGGCAAAGAGAAAACCCGACGTAGTTTGATGAATGCTGCCCAGCCTAACTGGATCCTTCTGTCGACGTCTTTCTCAAAGTTGTTCCTACCAAGCTGGATAATCTGCCCAAGGTAGGTATATTCTCGAACAACTTCGAGCATCGATTCTTCGACGTAGACTGGTCTCGGCGTGACATGTTCATTGAACATGATCTTGGTTTTATCCAAATTTATGCCGAGACCAACACGTCGAGAGGCTACATTTAGGCTGTGCAGCATCTCGCTTAACTGTTCCAGCGTCTCTGCTATTATGACGATGTCGTCGGCAAACCGAAGATGCGAGATGCACTGACCGTCTATATTCACGCCCCGTCCCGCCCAGTTTAGCGTCTTAAAGACGTCTTCAAGCGCGTTGGTGAAAAGCTTAGGGGATATTACATCCCCCTGTCTCACCCCTCTGCGCAGCTCAATGGGGTTGGTTTTTTTTTCCTGGAGCTGAACGGTCATAGTGGCGGTATCATATAAACATCTCAGCACTTCGATATAACGCCAGTCAATAGGACATCGTTGCAGAGCATCCAAAACTGCCCAGGTTTCGATGGAGTCGAAGGCTTTTTCGTAGTCCACGAAAGCCATACACAGCGGCTGAATGTACTCTCCATTTTTCTGTACAATCTGCCGAACAGTATGGATGTGGTCTACGGTGCTGAAGCCTTTTCGAAACCCGGCTTGCTCTGGTGGCTGAAACTCGTCGAGTTTTCTGGCGAGGCGGTTTGTGACTACTCTCGAGAACATATGTATGTGTGCGTATTGAGAAATACGTTTTAGAAATGCATTTGAAATGTCCGTATTGCTTTGAACAAAAAAATAAATTTAGTTTGTTATAAAAAATGGTTCGGGCATATAGAAAGAATGTCAGAAGAAAGAATGATAAAACAGATATACAATGCGAAAGTGGAAGGATGTAGGTACCGGGGAAGATCTAGACTATCTTACCATGACCAAATAGACCGAGTCTTATCTGAAGGAAAAATCAAGAGTCTCCGTAACCGGCGAGCGTGTATGAGACGAACTATGAGAGTGGAGGAAGCCAGAGAGGTATGTAAGGTAAGAACCTATTGGAACCCTGTACTCTCTGCCTACCCCGCAAGGGATCTGGCGTGATGATAACGATTGATAGATAAAAAAAATTTTAGATGCATTATTAATTATTGGAACCAATTCAGTTACCGATAAGGAATAAACTACTTTCAGGTCTTGTGGTAATTTTGTTACGCCTTGTATAGAGTGTATAGATTAAAGGTCACGGTTATTTTTGATTGACAATAAATATATGATGAATGAGCCTGTACAGTCGCATTCAGCAAAGACCTCTCGCAGATAGAGTTTAGAGAGATTAGTATACTCCACCCAAACCAGTGCAGATCTCCACCAGACGGCCCTAGTTCGGATTGGTGACAGGTTTTTGGTCACCTGCTGTTTGAATTTATGAAGCTTATACGGCACTCAACTCTGCTTTACGACTACCACACCAACGACTCAGCGTGCCTTCCGACGACGCTTATATATAAAATTGCCACAAACGGTCCCCCATCTCAGACTGTCCGAGCGGAACGCTACTTAACCTTGGTGACGCTTAGAACACCACAGTCCTACAGAACTAGGACCGGCTGCATAATGAACGGACGGATGACAGACGATTTGGCGCAGTGGTAAAGAGCTTAAGCCGCTCTGCCCACGGGTTGAATAATCGCGGGTTCGATTCCTGCATGGGACAAATCTTTGTGTGATCCACAATTATTTGTTACGGTCTGGGTATTTGTGTATGTGAATTTTCAGTTTTGTAAACGCACCCACGATACAGGAACAAATTCTAGTGTGTGGCTACATTTTTTTCTAAAAAGAGAAAAAAAAGAGTCGTTAAAGCAAGAAGCCATATGAGGCGACTTGATAAGTTCCAACAGCAGGTGGAAAAAAACCTGCCTTCACTTATCCGCTCTGGAACTAAACGGTCTTGTGAGAAAAGGTTTTCTCCCAGCAGTGGGTTTGTACAAGCCGATTAATTATTGTCATAACTCAGTCGATCTTCTATTGTGTACCCACAAATCCCATTCCCACTTATTAAAATCAATTGTAATTAAAGATAAGACCCTTTGAATACCTACTACTAACATTTTCGGCGTTGTACTCGTAAATACGTTCATAATAACAGGTCACTTATTCGCTATAACTAAACGCGGAGCGTTACGATATCTTAGTGAAATGATCGTGTAATGATATTCGGAAGGCTCAGCACAAAAATATTGACGTTAACGTGACGCGAATGACTTAATATGCAATGAACTACAATGAGCTAGCATGTTTACGCGCTAGTGTCCCGCTAACGTCAACCTTTTCATGCTAAGCCCTCAGTATGCCACTGAAGCAACATTAAATAATCTTTTCACGAAGTTATCGTAACGTGCCGTGTTACGTGTTTAATTGGTCATACCGAATATGGGCCTGGTAAAACAATAGACGGCCTTCGAGATTCCAAAATCCTGCCTCCATTAACTTATAGTGCAAAGTTTTGGGTAACGTTTAGAAGCCTAAGAATGTACCGTAGAATAACGACTAGTTTGTTATGAATGGACAGTAAACTCCCTTTTATTAAACATTATATTCTTATTAACATTTATTTTTATTAGATCTGTGGTTTTAGAGTGCTTGGTAGCACTGTCGTGTGGATAGAGTTGGGGGCCCTGTAATGACAATGGTATTCTGGCGAGATTTGTAAAAAAGAGCGTACCTATAAATGGTTAAGATTGTTATAAGCAATTGTAGTGATTTCATGAAATAATATAGTAACGACACTAACACTTCTGGACTAGATTTATTTCAGTAGATTCATACCTAATGGTAAGCCATAAAAGAAAAACATCCTTCGAACTATATCCCTAATTTAAATAGATTCTGGTATACCCGGATTTACAGTTTTACTTTCGCTGCACACTTTCGCACCTTCTATGGTGGTGATACTAGTGGCACTAAAGGTTTCGCCATATAGCCGACACAACGCGACGGGAGCGCGACGGTGGCGCGGCTTGGGGAGTTGTAACGTACTGAAATATACGGGAGACGCCACACAGCACAGCCCCGCTCGGCGCGACGGCAAACGTCACGACCGAACGTAGACGAGCGCTTGCGTCGCGCTCCCTTCGCGCTCCGTCAGCTATTTGACCAAATCTCAAGGGATTTGATATGATCATCTTTTTTTTTGAAAGACGTCGCACCGCACTAGGAAATTCCTGCTTTGTGGTTGCAATTGCAAACACGAATCTAAACCAATATTATAAATTCCAAAGTAACTGTCTACCTCTTCACGCCCAAACCGCTGAACAGATTTTGCTTAAATGGGGCAAGGATAACGATTTTATCCAGAGGAAGCCCATAGGCTACCTATTGTCACAAAAAAGGGTGACAAATACACGCCTGAAAACGCAAACGAAGTTGCCGGTGCAACTAGTTTTATATACACAAGCACCCAGACCGAAAAAGGTTAGAAAGAAGAAAGAAAGAAACAAAAATTTATTTTCTGGAGAAACCAGGGCCACACACAAGATTACAAAATGTTATTAATAATAAGTCCTTGCACCTGCCGGGATCAGTTCACTGGTTCATTTTCAGTTCTTCATTTTCAGCAAGTGATCTCAGCAGGTGGCTTACATAACATTAACTTCTCGCAGAGGGCCTCTACGTGTTGGACCCATGTCCCCATGCAAGCCTTTCAAAGGTCCGGGTAAAGCCCGAGAATCTCAGCGAGAGCAATAATATTACCCAAGTCTCGCCAGCAAAAAGGGACCCTCATTCAGCTATATGCAGTGATAAGGCAATAATATTACCCTAACACAGCACTGGTTTTCAATGAGGCCCCAAGTAACGTGCAGACATTCAGCCAGAATATTAACAGTTTCGCTAACCCTTTTTAGAAGAGAGATTGTTTATTGAAAAAGAAAGAATATTTTTATAGTATCTCAAATCAAATCCCAGCAGTGATAGCCTAGTGGTTAGACCGTTGGACAGCAAAATCAGAGTTTCAAACCCAGGCGCGCACCTTCTCTTTTCGAAAGCATGTGCGTATTAAAAATTAACGGTTACTTACTTTAACGGTGAAGGAAAACATCGTGAGGAAACCTGCATGCCTAAGAGTTTGTCGAAGGTGTGTGAAGTTTGCCAACCTGACCTAAGCCTATGGCCTAAACCCTCTCAGTTTGAGAGGAGGCCCGTGCCCTACAGTGGGATAGTTTCTTAACAGGGCTAATATTATTTATAAATCAAATCCAATTTTAAGTAGTTTAACAACCCTCTATATCCCTACAGATTTATGAAACTCATAATACTTGTCATAAAATTTTATGTTACTGATATAGTTGCTTTGCATAACCGTAAACTTGTAAGTTTTCGTTCAAACGCCATAACGTGGTTGCTTTAGAAACCAGCCTATCATATCTTGGACTATCTATTGTCCGTGGCTTCGCCCGCACGTATTATATTCATGTACATCTATACATATAATAAAAGTGTAACGAAGTCGTGTCTGTAAATGCAATATTTTTCGAAAATAACGAGCAGCGATATCAAACTATCGATGTAGAAGCTGATCCTAGAATTTTTGGTTTCGTGTCTGTTTGTCTGTCTGGCCAAGGTTATGACCGATCATCACGTAAAAACTACCAGGTGGATTTTGATGAAACTTTGTATGCTATGGAGGTGTCCACCTCATATTGTATGTATCCCAAAAAATTAAAAGATCCCTACATTTTCCGTAGAACTAGCATTTTGACTGCCTTTATCCTGCTTCCATTATAATTTATAAATGTCCGATACAATTTTTATGTTTTCTTAATTGTTAGGTACTTTAAGTTCTTGGATTATTCCTAATGATATTTGCATGCCTAAAGGCAGAATATGGCGTACGACCAATGTAATTTTAACATCCACTGTAACCCATTTTTGCAAATAAACTGATTTGATTTGATTTCTTGCACGAAAAGTGGCATCGTCTACAAAATGCCTAAACATGCCTGAAAATTACGCAGACGAAGTCATGAGAACAGCTAGTTGTAAATAAAAAGCTAACCAAAGAAATCGCCCATTGGCAAAAATTAAAACAAAACCTGTTCAATCAATTTTAACTTCAACTTAAAGAGACGTGGCTGTGGAATTTGTTGTATATTAAATGTAAGGATAATAATTTCAACTAAACAAACATAGGAACCAGTCTTTCCTTACTGCTACAAGAATTATTTTAACTGTCAATCCAAACCGGGGAAAACTTGAAATAGCTTTTGATCTCTAGGGTCAAGATATTGTTGCAGATACCTGCCAATTTTTTACCGACTTCAATGAAGGAGGTTTTAAAATCATATATTTTGTTTTGACTGTCTCGTTGTTCTAGTGGCGAATAATGTGGTTTGCGATCACGAGGTCCTGGGTTCAAATATAGGCCGGAAAACTGTAGTTTTTCTATCGAAAAACTCCCAGTATCAGTCCGAGGTCTGGAATTGTGCCCGGTATATGGCAACAGGCTCGCCCCCTATGGGAAAAGTGGGTGTACACAGAATACCTCAGCCACTGCCGCTTGAGGAATATAGGCGTGATAATGTTTAAAACTTTTTTTATATATTTTGTTTTGTCATAAATAATTTGCCCTTCGAACACTGTTCATTTCAACCACCCCGAAAAGGATATGACGTGATTATATAAATAGTGTATCTATCATCCATATCATCACACCAGATACCTTGCGGGGTAGGCAGAGAGTTCAGAGTTCCAAAAGGTTCTCTCCTTACACACCTCTCTGGCTTCCTTCACTTTCATACATCGTCCCATACACGCTCGCCGGTTACGGAGACTCTTGACTTACCCTTCAGATAAGACACGGTCTATTTGGTCATATAAACAGTGTTATCATGTAAAAATAGAATATCAACAGACTTGACATCAGATTTGATCCAAAAATAACTCGCAGCTTCCCAATTCGAAAAAAAAAACGGAATAAGGAGGTATTTTGTATACCATGTATTTCTCAGATTGCTGCTGTAAATCATATACCGTTATAAGCTTTTGTCATTATCGAGTAGTAAATTTATTAAATATTAAACTAGTTCTTTGATAACTTGATTTAGCGACCTACGTAAAGTTTACTGTTTCGTAAGAAACGTGCGCATTACCCCACTGTGTTTTAACCTTAGTGCCTCCCTTTCTAATTCGAGTACAAGCGATACTTTGATAGTCGTCTAATGCCTGCGACTGACTCCTCGAGAATTTCTCGAGAATGACGATCAAGAAGCATGTATTATCAAATTCGAGTCAAGATTAAATTCCCCAAAAATTTTGAATATTCCATAACTACAACGCAATTGTATCTTATTTAATTAAAGAGTTAAGAGTATACAAACCGGTGGTTTATAATGACAAAAAAATCTTTTAACACTGTTTTAAATAAATGTATAAACGGTATGAGAGCTAAGCAAAACCTTGAGAGCTAAGCAAAACCTTGAATAGCTGAGAGTACTTATCAATAAATAACATTAATTAAAAAATGAATAAAGTATGAACAACTTCGATCTTGATCGTACAAGTAAATCCAAGTATGTATTGACGGTTTAAAAATTTTTGATCTATTTTTGAGACACTAAGGAGCGGATAACGGCTCCTCGCTCGCTACATTTATTTAAAAATAGTATCAGCAGTTTTTTTAGTCACAAAAAGCTACCGATTTTGTATACTCTTGACTTGTTAATTAAATAAGATACGATCGTGGTGTGGTTATGGTAAGATTCTACATTTCTGAGGAATAAAATCATTATTATAAAAGTCAGGGCCAGAAAGAATCACTTCTCGATTGATGCAACGATCATTCTCGATGGTATGTGTGGGACTAGCACTATGACTAGTGACGGGTAGTTGCGAAACTAGAGCTATATCGATGTTGCAAAAATACACAACACAAGACCGCGGGCTTATCTTTTCTTATATATTACGTTTTTTTAATCTGTTAATTGTCTTTATTTATAATTTATCGTTAATATGTAAAATATTATGTCCCGAAAAGTGAACAAAACGTAAGTAATGTTACCTTGATTTCTTTACAATTTACAAGTTTTAAAAAAAAATATTATACCTTTATTTATGAAATTCCGGCGTGTGTGTTCGTAATTCTTCTTCTCTTAAACGGAATGACTTGTTTAATTTTTTTTTTATACGTATGGGGTCACCTGGACAGTTTTTAACTATAGTTGGACCTGGTAGGTAGCGCTGTTGTCAACCGGTTGCAAAGGCGAGGGAAATTTTTAGTTATTTAATAAAACTAAAAATCATATAATGACTGTCATGACACTTCAGAGGGGCTCGAATTAGTCGCTAGGAACGCACTGGTGCTAATGACATGTAAACTAAAACTCTCAAACTCAAATTATTTCATCATCATCAGCCTATAACAGTCCACTGCTGGACATAGGCCTCTCCAAGTGCACGCCACTGGGTACGATCCTCGGCTACTCGCATCCAGTTTCTGCCAGCCGCCCTACGAAGGTCATCGCTCCACCTAGCCTGAGGGCGTCCTGCATTACGTTTGCCAGTCCGCGGTCTCCACTCAAGAACTCGTTTGTCCCAGCGGTTATCGGTTGTTCCGCTAATGTGACCGGCCCATTAAATTATTTATTTTATACAAGCCCTGTTAATGCCCCCGTATTTACTAATTGTCATATTTACATAATTTTTTTTTAACTTCCTAATATACCACCGTATCGGAACGCGGCCTCCACTGTGCCTACGTATATACAAACATAGTTGTTGCGGTTTAACAACGCAATTTGTTCGTAATTGCACACACTGTTTAACAATTAATGTACCTATAACGCTGAGTCACCGCTATGATATTACACATAGCGTCTTATGAAAGTGTTAATTAGACCGTCGGGGAACCACGATGTTGGGGCAATAGATCACACTTAGTCTGGTTTGTAAATGTACTTCTTGTAACCACTAACGCCTACCTTTAATATACACAGTCCTGGAGCGAAAGCTATCTATTTATTAAATCACGCCAGTTCCCTTGCGGGTGCCGTCCCCAGTTAGGCAGGGAAAACAGAGTTCAAACAGGTTTCCTTACAGACCTCTCTGGCTTCCTCCACTCTCATAGTTCGTCTTATCACGATCATAACACGCTCACCGGTTACAGAGACTCTTGACTTGCCCTTAAGATAAGACACTGTCTATTTGGTCATGGTAAGATAGTCTAGGTCTTCCCTTTTATCTTTACACCAATACTATCTTATATACCTACACGCTTTCTTACTACGCTGTTGCGAATACGGTCGGTCAGCTTGACTCCGCATATCTTCCACAGAGCTCGCATTTCGACCGCATTTATCCTGTTTTCGCTGTCCTTCTTACACACCCAGCTCTCACTGCCATATAACAGCATTGGGTCAAGCACGCCACTATGTATGGCCAGCTGCACCTTTTGGCTTAAGTGCCGGCTCCCAAGTAACTTGTCCATCGCACCATTCATTCTATTCCCTGAATTCACTCTTCTCTCTATATCAGCGGTGTGTTTCCCATCCTTACTGAAGCCGCATCCAAGATATACAAACGCATTCTCTCAACAAATCTCAGGTGATGTATGCAATGCCTACGTTCACTTGTAATAAAAAAATGAGTAGCAAAGACATTTTTTAGTCTTTACCACGAGACCAACGAGGCGGTATTCATGCTAAATTCAACTTCTATAAACTTGTTTTAAATGAAAATATATTTATAGAAATACGAGTTCTGTCTACTATTATTAGAAATATTTATAAAATATATGTACATATTAATGGTTACATAACTCTGATTATAGTTTATTTCCGAAATAATATGTAAAATGTATGTAGGTATCAATGTATTCATAATTCTTCTCCTACACATTGATGAATTATTATGTTGGTTCTTGGACCCGGTAGAGGGCGCTGTTGTCGACTAAATGCGAAGCCGCGGAAAAATGCTAGTATGTATATAAATTACCCTATATTGTCCAATTGCTGGGCAAATATCATCAAGCCAGATCCCTTGCGGGGTAGGCAGAGGGGGCAGGGTTCCAACAGGTTATTTCCTTACATACCTCTCTGGCTGCCTTCACTCTCATAGTTCGTCTCATACACGCTCGCCGGTGAGACTCTTGACTTGTACTTCAGATAAGAATCGGTCTATTTGGTCATACTAAGATAGGTCTTTCCCGGTACCTACATCCTTCCACTTTCGCATTGTATTTCTGTTTGTAAATGTCTCACAAGTCAAGGCGAAAAAGATTAAGTCATACTTCACCACAATGCGGATTGGTGGAGGCAGGTTTGTGGCCACCTGCTGTTGGAACTTATCAAGTCGTCTATAGGGCTTCCAACTCGGCTTAACGACTATCAAATTGAATGGTAACCAGGACTTAAGTTTAGCGTGCCTTCGAAAGCACGGAGGTGCACGGATATAAAAATGCTACAAACGGCTACTCATCTCTAACTGACCGAGACGAACGCTGCTTAACCTTGGTAATCGCTAAAAACATCGCGTATTTCTTCCAATCCCCATAAAAATATACTGAATATTAAAATATCTCTTTGAAACTTAGGCGTACTATGAACACCTCAACCTTTCTTCAAAATAACTGGTATGTTGATCGAAGCATAAATATGTACCTACGTAACTGTCCTCACATGACAAGGACATCAATCCCCAAATAGGTTGTCATCAATAACTTGAAGAAACATATATAACAAATAGTTGTGACCCCTGCCTTCAAACTAAACCAACCTAAACAAAGTTCAAGTTATATTTGGTCACCTTACAGCTATACAAATTTACAGCATAATATTGCAATCACGAAATTTTAGAAAAAAATCCGGTCTTAGACTCAATTCGGCAACGAAATGATAAAAGACATTGATTACTCAAAAATAACGTTAATTTTCCAACGTCCATGCAATGTTTACGATGCAGATATTTTTTGTATGTTTTCAAAGACGATTCGTCAAGAAAATTTAGTCATAAGGGGTTAGAGGAAAGTCACCTCTATTCATAGTTTATTAACCTCCATTTAAGTCACAAAATACAAATGCTAGGAGTCATCTGTATTCTTTTGTGTATGAATGATCTACGCTGTTGGCTTTGGGGCTTTACAGCTTCACCGGACAAGAGGGCGAGCGTGCAACCACTACGCTCGGGCCAGAAGGGAAAGGAGGAACTAGCTCAAGGGCGCCTCAAGGAGGAACCGCCTCGGCTTGGGCTGTCGCTATGGGGGAGGGCGTATACTAGGTGTCTCGCCGTGGCCGGCTGGCGGGCAGGGGATCCTTCGACCTCGCCAGTGAGGCTTATTCCTAATATCTAAACACGAAATAACGCTAAATTATTCTGTCTATTCGGATTACGCAAAATCCACTGAATTGTTTTTTATTAGACCTTCACATTTTGATAACATATAGTCCGACATATAGACCGCCAAATGTACATTTATCTTATGATAATATATTGTTTTTAGCTAGCTATCTAAAATAGAGCAATATGTTGACCGAAATGCGAGAATACTGTTTGGCGTCTCGATAGTGTAAAGGCACAGTAAAGTACTAAGGGGAGAACTAGCTACGCCATCACCGGGGTGGCATAGATATACCGTGTGTCTTCATATATATATTGCCATCAAAATTAGGTCCCAAAGTAATGAGGGGCGGGAGAAAGATATCAACCCAGGCGGGACTATTGTCATTATACCAGATGCAATGATCGACTCGGGTTTACGACTAAGAATTTCTCAATTGAAAAAGCTCACTTAGTCTGAGCTGGGATGTAAAGCCAGGTCTTCGTGATCGCCACGTACACTATACGCCACTAAAACCAACGCAAAATCTGGAACTAGTACTTTTCAGGAATGTATTCGTGCAACGTACCTATCTAATATTAAGTAATCTATTTTGTAATATAATACAACAATATAATCTTATGTTACTGCCGGCATTTTGTTTTTGCTTATGGTAACAGTTATAGCACAGCTTTGTAATCCAAACTGGATTTGAAAGGTCAACGAACGGAATAAGTTGATCTATCTATCTATCTATCTATAACCTCACGTCAGATCCCTTGCGGGGTAGGCAGAGAGTACAGAGTTAAAGTAGTTAAGTTGATTCGAGTAATAAGTACTCACAGACGTGTATAACTAAAAAGAAAATAATTCATCTACAAGAATACAGCTTTAAACAGCTGGTTCTCTTCGTACTATCAGCAGAAAAAACTTAATCTCACACCCGTGGTTAGAATGACCATCAATCGCCAGGTGTCGTATACACCCACAGTTGGCCAAGGATGTTCGGTTCCAGTTTGAAGAAAGCGAGCCCATTGCCATTATACCAGCAAATTCCAAGATCTTTAAAGAAATCTAAAAAAAAATACAAATAACTTTATTCGGCCCAGAATTCAAAGCTAGACCAACATGGCAGACTTATCCCCAACCAACAATTCAGGCAATTGTTTCATACAAATAATAAATGTGTACTATACTTACCTAACTAGAGTTGATCTTGTAAATTAAATCTAAAATCGGGAGAATTATCATATTTTATACTATTTTTTTCAACTATGTGAGTAGAGGACACTAGAGAGGTCTGTAAGGAAATAACCTGTTGGAACCCTGTCCCCTCTGCCTACCCCGCAAGTGATCTGGCTTGATAATATTTGCCCAGCAATTGGACAATATAGGTTAATTTATATACATACTAGCATTTTTCCGCGGCTTCGCATTTAGTCGACAACAGCGCCCCCTACCGGGTCCAAGAACCAACAAAATAATTCATCAATGTGTAGGAAAAGAATTATGAATACATTGATACCTACATACATTTTACATATTATTTCGGAAATAAACTATAATCGTAGTTATGTAACGATTAATATGTACATATATTTTATAAAAATTTCTAATAATAGTAGACAGAACTCGTATTTCTATAAATATATTTTTTCATCAAAAACAAGTTTATAGAAGTTGTAATTTAACATGAAGACTGCCTCGTTGGTCGCGTGGTAAAGACTAAAAAATGTCTTTGATACTCATTTTTTTATTACAAGGGAACAGTTAGGTATTGAATACATCATCTGAGATTTGTTGAGAGAATGCGTTTGTATATCTTGGATGCGCCTTCAGTAATTATGGGAAATACACCGCTAATGCAGGGAATAGAATGAATGGTGCGATGGAAAAGTTACTTTAGTCGGCACTTAAGCCAAAAGGCGCAGCTGGCCAAACATAGCGGCGAGCTTGTCCCAACGATGTAATATGGCAGTGAGAGCTGGGTATGTAAGAAGGACAATAAAAACTGGATAAATGCATGCTGACCGACCGTATTACAGCGTAGTAAGAAAGCGTGTAGGTATGAAAGATAGTATCCGTGTAAAGATGAGAAAGGATGTGCTCCGTTGGTTCGGGCATATAGAAAGAATGTCAGAAGAAAGAATGACTAAACAGATATAGATGATATAGATGGATAGAAATTCTTCGAATGCTTCTAAATGATTTTAAATGCTCCTAAAAACTTTTTTTGCAAGTGACACAGTTACATTGAGTGTATGATATATCGCGGTAACGTTATTGAGGCAGCCGTTAAGAAGCTGTGGCTAAATTGTATTTCAAAATAACTCATTTAAGATTGCATATGTGTCTACCGAAACGGCCAAGCAGATGGTTTTTGTGCTACTGGATAATTCAGTTCCCGGTTGGAACAAATATTTTGTAATCATAGCCCTTGCTCGAGTCTTTCTCTTGTCTCATGTCTGGGATATGCTGTTATTTTTACCGCTAAAGGAACCCTAAACCATTATCTAAAACTGTGTGTATTTAAATAGTTAATGGTCAATTAAAACAAAAAACATAATTAGCGTAACTTAATAATATGCATAATTATTTATGACTGTGCTAACGGTAGGTGTTGGTTCATAGTTATTTTTATTTCAATTTAGCACTTAAGTCTGACGTAAGATGTAACATTTTACGATTTACGAAAACAACCAAAAGTATTATTCAGATTGCAGGCTTTGCGTCAAAATAGATTTGCCCTGGTCAAATGAATTGAATGACTCTAGTGTACAATACAACAAACACTGTATTTGTTTCGAGTGTTTAACGGCATCTATGGTCATAAGAAGGATGTGGTATTCTGTGGGTGCTTCAAAGGACCATCATTCTTCTGATGGTCCTTTGAAGCACGCAAACCTTAAGGACCTTAAAACCAAAAATAAACATAATTATGTACGTCTTATATAAGGCACGTAAAGGGGCTATAAAAATGTAACACCTTAATATTATGTATCTAATTATTTACTGCATGAAAAAAATGTTAAAGAACTTGGCTGCGAGTATAACCTTGCAATTTTAATTTATCATCAATTACAAAATTATTCGTTAACATAGTTTAACCTTATATAATCATTTAAAAAAAACAGTCATACCTAACCACAAACAATTTAGATTTAGATGTAATTTAGATGCAAAAAAAGTTAATAGCGTTATTTTGATCAATAATACCGGTTTTTAAGATTGAGGTAAATACCCGTTTTTTTACAAATACCTTTTTGAAGATATAAAAATTCATATCATACACAAACCTACACGAAAATATTACATATTTCAACTTATTTATTTATTTATTTATTTACGATCACAACATAATGCACAATATAAAAAACATCGCCCCACAAAACTGTGCAACCAGTTTGACTGTGGGGTCAGTTGAATCTACAAACTTAATATAATGGTAACACTAACTTAACACAAACTTAGGTAATATTTTTTCAGATTCCTTTTAAATTTTTTATATTTGTCTCGCCCCTTATGGCCGCCGGCAGACTATTCAAAATGTATGGGATGCGTTTTTTTAGCGCCCTGTTATTTTAATATATTTTAGTCTTGGTAAACAAATCAAACAGGGTTACGACTAGAAAAATAATATTTGTAACAAATGATCGATTCTAATAAGGTACCGGTTTACATAAATGTTATAAGAGTCTCGAAAACAATTTAAATTCAATGTCAGAAGAAAGAATGACAAAACAGATACACAATGCGAAAGTGGAAGGATGTAGGTACCGGGGAAGACCTAGGCTATCTTACCACGACCAAATAGACCGTGTCTTATCTAAGGGGCAAGTCAAGAGTCTCCGTAACCAGCGAGTGTGTATGAGACGAACTATGAGAGTGGAGGAAGCCAGAGAGGTATGTAAGGAAAGAACCTGTTGGAACTCTGTACTCTCTGCCTACCCCGCGAAGGAGCTGGCGTGATGATATAGATAGAAATTCAATTTAACAGCCTTTTCTTAGTAGAGTCTTATTATTTTCTGTGTACATACATGTTTTAATAGTTTTTATACAAGATGTAACATAAATAACGCATGACCAGTAGCACTGCTGCTTACGAGAGGGAGGAACTGCTTTTTAAAGCTTTAAGACACACCATCACGCCTATATTCCCCAAGCGGGGGTGGCAGATGTGTACTAAGTACACCCACTTTTCACCGACGATGTTAGGTCCCATGTAATAGGGGGCGAGCCTATTGCCATTTACCGGGCACAATTCCAGACTTCGGACTCATACTGGGAAGTTTTCATTAGAAAAACTACATTTGTCCGATCTAGGATTTGAACCCATTACCTCGTGACAACAAAATCATTATATATGAACAAGCTAAGATATATTATAAGCATAAAGGTTTTTTAGGTTTATCGTAGTTTATTTTGTGTTTTAAGTTTCTGACGGTTCGAGTGCTTCAAGGCACCCATGATTCTTCCCGCGGAATACATTCTTCCCCTGATTATGAGTGCTTTGAAGCACTCGACACAATTAAAAAAGTATTTTTTAAGACCATGAATGTTTAAAGCACTTGGAACTAGTGGTTGGTTTATTGAAGGAATTTCAGTCAAATTTATTTTTTACCGAAGCCTGCAATCTAAAATACATTTTTGTCAGCCGAATGCAGTGTTGAATGTACTATAAATATCGTATGTAAAAAATTAATCCAGCACATGCTTGTTCAACCTTGACAAGTTTACAAATAAGTTTAAAATTAGTATGCTAATGAGAACCATTTATGTTATATTTTTGTACCAACGCATCCATGACACAGAAATAATGCACAGGTATGGAGCAAACGATTTTTAAGAGAAATAAAACGAATCCGGACAAATGTGTATACGTGTCACTTTATTTTTTTTTTCTTCGAATTTTGTGTGTTTGATTTAATTACGAATTATTATTGAATAATTGTGCCCCGCGGTTTCACCCGCCGTTTACCACAAAGTAATATGCTCGCAACGCATCGCTTGCCGTTTTCGTTTTCGATTAGCGTTCTTTCTGACTTTTTGGTCTGATTAAGCTATGGAACCCTAAAAGTTTGGTCAAATAGCCGACGGAGCGCGACAGAAGCGCTCGGCTACGCTCGGTCGTGACGTTTGCCGTCGCGTCGAGCGGGGCTGCGCTGTGTGGCGTCTCCCGTACATTTCAGTACATTGCAATTCCCCAAGTTACGACACCGTCGCGCTCTCGACGCATTACGTCGAAAAGGAGGTTATCACGCGGACTGTTAAGTGATTTTATATTATGCCATGGTCACTACTTCCCGAATAGAGCAAGTCCTAAACGACTTCGAGTAATAAGAGTTATTTCCAGCGCATACTCACTTCGTATTCGAACGGAACTCTACGCAACATTCTATATTTCTTAATGCATATGAAATCTCCTCCATCAGAGTATTTATTTACCCAGAAACTATACTATTTTCATAAAGATATCTCCAACCCAACTTTTATGATTGCTTACCCATGGTATGTATCTTTTGATGATCAAGCAATGAAGAAAGAAGATCAAGCTCACATTTTTTAATCCATATATTCCTTCAGATTTTTAATAATATCAGCCTATACTGTCCCAATGCTGGGCAAGACTTTTGCCGAGCACAAATCGAGGTAAAAGAAATTAGGTCATACTCCACCACGCGGTACAGATTGGTGGAGTTTAGATTTTTATCGTCAAGGTTTTCGCCAAAAATAGTTTCTTCCCCAAATTGGTTATAGTGAAAAAGAGACCAGACCGAATAAAAACATAAGTGGATCACACAAAGATATGTCTAGAGCGATCTACGCCTCTAAATACTAGACTACTGTTGTCAAATTCGGTGTAAATTTTTTATTTGTTAAGTATGGACGTTCGAAACATGTCACAACAGTCTCGATGAATCGTCAAATAACCTCGCTAATTAAGCAATACCTTCGAGTCTACGAATGCATTGAGCGAATTCTGAGAAACATTATTGTTGAAACAATGTTTGAATGTCATTGCAATAAAAATATTAAACGTAAAATAGAACTTGTTATGGAAGGGTTCTGTGGTATATAATCTGCCATGATTAAAAAATGTTTAAGGCTTTAGATTTAATGAATTGATTAGACGGACGGCTTGGTCCTGCGGTTAAGAGCTAATGTCGTTCCGCCCACTGGATGGAGTAGTCGCGGGTTCGTAACCCGCACGGCACTTTGTGTGACCCAAAAATATTTGTATCGGTCTGGGTGTTTGTGTATATGAATTTCATGTTTGTTAACGCACCCAAGGCACTCGAATAATTCCAAATACGGGGATACATTTAAAAAAAATAGATGGCCTGTATTTCTCATCATATTATATCTCGAATATTTTATGATGGGACTCGCTCAGGGATCTTTCTGGCGATCTATAATGTAAAGTAGCGCTTGGCTGTACCAGTCTGAAGTAGGCCATGTGATAACTATAACCGCAATATTAGTAATCATTCCTTATAATAAATAATTAATAATCAATATTGTGCCAAAAATTTACGTTAGGCTACATTTAAAAAATAAAACAATTGACACTTTTTCTGTATAATCTTTAAATGAAATTTAAGCTTAGTTCGAGAGTGTACGCTCTCGTTCACCCGCTGATTTCATCCCTTGTTATTTGAAAGCATCTATCTACCTCTTTTCACCCGTATCCGTTCATAGGGTATTGCCCTCATGGTCCCTCAACACGGAGCGAACCTATTTTTAATATTTATAAACCACTCGTTCGCCCCTCATTCGATATATAAGTAGGTATTATGTTTTCACTTCGATTACCATTTATTTCGACTTTGACATAAACTTTAAATGAGGGGCGAACAAGACCATTTCAAATTTTAAAGGGCGAATGGGTCATTAATTTTGCCGGGGACGAAACATAAGGGGTTTCACCCCTTGGGTGCGAGACCGAGTTCAAGCTAGAACTGTAACAGCCCTCTTGTAATAGCCGTCAACTTCTAAAACCTCAAAACAGAGGACAGTATAGAAACTGCTAATTATTTAACGCGTACAATACTTTGGCATTGAAGTTAATAAAAATAAAATAAAAATAGTTTATTTTCTTTATCTGCACTTAATCTACTTAAATTAATAAAAGGAGCTCTCCTTTTAAGCACATCAATGCCTGTGTTAGGAGGCCCCGCTCTTCTGCTTAAAGATAAATTGAGATCAAGTTTTGTACAAAACTAAAGTAATTGTAATAATTTCTTAATTAACAAAACTAATTAAAACGATAGGTAAGTTACTTTAAGTATCTATCTATCTCAACGCCAGATCCCTTGCGGGGTAGGCAGAGAGTACAGAGTTCCAACAGGTTCTTCTCTGGCTTCCTCGACTCTCATAGTTCGTCTCATACACGCTCGCCGGTTACGGAGACTCTTGACTTTTCTATCAGATAAGACTCGGTTTATTTGGTCGTGGTAAGATAGTCTAGGTCTTCCCCGGTACCTGCATCCTTCCACTTTCACATTGTATATCTGTTTTGTCATTCTTTCCTCTGGCATTCTTTCTATATGCCCGAACCAACGGAGCATGCCCTTTCTCATCTTTACACCGATACTATCTTTCATACCTACTCGCTGTCTTACTATGCTGTTGCTAATGCGGTCGGTCAGCTTCACTCCGCACATCTTCCGCAGAGCTCGCATTTCTACCGCATTTATCCTACTTTCATTCTCCTTCTTACATACCCAGCTCTCGCTACCATATAACAGCGTTGGGACAAGAACTCCGTTATGTGTGGCCAGCTGCGCCTTATGGCTTAAGTGCCGGCTCCCGAGTAGCTTTCCCATCGCACCATTCACTCTGTTCCCTGCACTCACTCTTCTCTCTATGTCAACGGTGTATTTCCCATCCTTACTGAAGGTGCATCCAAGATATATAAACTCTACTTTAAGTATAAAATAACAAAACGACAACTCATACAGTATAAAGTAAGTAAGTGGGGTTAATGTGTAACTATATAATATGTTTTAGGGTGTTGTTTAGATTAATATACAGATGAGTAACGTTCACATGTTCTTATTAAGCAAAACTTTTAACCATGCCTTGTGTATTAAAACTATGATATTATGTTTAAGATATGATGTCCATAAATGATTCAGTTTGATCATATGTTATAGTTTTAAGCCAATTTGTTAATATCATTTTGCAGTTATATTTATTCATAGAAGAAATTTTTAGAATTGCGTTTAATCTATACTAATATTATAAAGAGGTAAAGTTTGTGAGTTTGTGAGGTTGTAGGGGGTAATCTCTGGATCTACTGAACCGATTTTTAAAATTCTTTTACTAATAGAAAGCCACATCATTTGTGAGTGTCATAGGCTTTATATTAACCCGCAAAATGAAAAAATGTTTCGTGGTAGTTGTATTTGCAAAGTAATTTGGAGAAAAAACGGTCGAACGAAAACGTTTCTTACAAACGCTGTCTTAACGATAAGAGATATATGATTGAGTTTTAGAGAGTAGTGTTAGAGCTTGATTATGCCTACAAAAAAGTCAGCGACAGCATACATCTAACTTTTATATTTAATTCACAAAAAGTAGTTTTTTATATTTAAAAAATAATTTAAATCGTTAGGTGATGTTTATTGGTCATATTATCGACAATCATGAATTCTTATCAAAATAAGTAAATTTATCGTCTCAAGTATTTAAAACAAAAGACTTTTCCCTTATACTGCATATAATTTGGACAAATGGTTAAAGAGATAATACGACATAGGTATGGAACCGCGACCGTGTCGTAATCTGTTCAGTGATATTTCTATTAGACGGTTTTTTTCATGTACAACATGTCAACCTTTTTATAAATAAATTGTTTATTACCAAGAACATTTTATTTAGATTCTCCAATGCGGCCACATAACAATGCATCGGATGCAATACTGACACGTTCGTACGACAACAACGAGTTGTTAGTTTTTATTAATGAAAATTTACCGAAATTAGTTAAAGACCAAAAACAAGCTTTTGATGCAATTATTAATACTGTACTAAATAATAGGGGTAAAATACTTTTTCTGGACGTCCCAGGAGGCACTGGTAAAACATTCCTCGCAAATTTGGTATTGGCAAAAGTAAGACAATCCGGGAAAAAAGGCTTAGCCGTTGCCTCTTCAGGGATTGCCGCAACTTTATTAAATGATGGGAAAACAGCACACTCCACCTTTACGCCACCACTGACAGTATCATTGAAACAACAGTCACTATGCTCCATACGTAAAATGAACCACTCGGGAAACTTTTACAAGAGACATCTTTAATTATATGGGACGAATGTATCATGAGTCATAGAGCTCATGTTGAAGCAGTAAACCGAACGCTCAAAGACCTCAGAAACTCGGATGCTGTTATGGGTGGTGTTACTTTTGTTTTTGCGGGCGATTTTCGGCAAACACTGCCTGTAATAACAAAAGGAACACGCGCCGATGTCATCAGGGCATGCTTAAAATCTTCTTTCTTATGGAGTTCCGTTGAAACTCTCAATTTACGAACACACGTGAGAGCCAACTTGAGCGACAACTACGATAACGACTTTCCGCATCAACTACTGAATCTTGGAGAAGGAAAAATTAGCTGCCCTAACACCAACAGTACTAGCGATGACAAAAAACTTGATGATGGCACGATACACATATTACACGATAGATTAGGTCACATATTACATAGGTTAGAACATATGATAGACGCGATATATCCCGGTCTTGAAAATTTATTGGAAAGAGATTATCATTGGCTTTGTTCTAGGGCAATAGTGTAACCCAACCACGATACAGTAAATGAGATAAATAAAATGATTTTAGGGAAAATTCCCAGTCAAGTCAAACACTATAAGTCCATTGACACGGTGTGTAATATTGAGGATACAGTGCACTATCCTCAAGAATTTTTAAATTCTTTGACCTCTTCTGACTTTCCTCCTCACGATCTTATGTTAAAAGTTGGCATACCTATCATGCGTTTAAGGAACTTAAGACCCCCCCCCCCCTCCCCCAACATGTGTAATGGCATAAGGCTGCTTATAAAAGAGTTGCGGGAGAATATAATCGTGGCGACCATTCTCACAGGGCCAGCAGTGGGACAACTTCCTTATATTCCACGGATACCCATGATTCGGACGGATTTACCCATACCGATTAAAAGGCTACAGTATCCCGTCAAGATCTCTTTTGCTCTCACTATTAATAAGTCCCAGGGTCAAACATTCTCTCTGGTGGGCATAGACCTGAGAAAGCAGTGTTTTTCACATGGGCAGTTATATGTTGGCTTATCTCGGGTTGGAACTCCTGAAAGACAATATATTTTGGTACCAAATAATAACATTACATCTAATATAGTATACAGAGAAGTATCAAACAATTAAAATAAACTATAATGTATTCAATCATAATCATTTCATTCACTCATTTCAAACCCGGTAATATAGCCAAATTGGCATGCAAATACTTACATACATATGCTGTAAAAATACAACCCTCCTTTTGGCAGTCAGCAAATAAATAATAGCCCTCAGTACTAACCGAACCACACTCATAATTTCATCACAAGTAAAAACGTTTACCGCCCAACGAAGTGGGCACGGGGCTAGTTTATTATATAGAAATGAAGAACGCTTAGCATACTGTTGTAGAGCAAAATGAGTAGAAATGGGGTGAGTGGGTACAACAATATCATATCTTCTCCTATTGAGTAAATGTTGATCAAATTGTATAGTTCTATGTAGTCTTAGTATAAGATATAAAATATATAATTTTCTAACTGATAGAAGATTGCTAAATTTATAAAGTTCTGTGGTAGAGAATGTATAAGGCTGGAAATACATTACTTTCAAGAGCGATCGCTGTGCTCTTTCAAGCTCCAAGAATTTAATTTTTGAAGTTTCACCCCAGATATAGTTCACCAATATAGGTTGAGCTAATGCAATATATATTTTATTTATTAGATCCTTTGAAGTAATATGCCGAAGAGTTTTAAATATATAGATAAGCTTTCTTACTCTGCTACTGATAAGCTCTATGTGAGAATGCCAAGATAGCCGTTGGTCTATATTAATACCTAGATACTTCATTTTATCAACTTTATGTATTTCAGGACAGGAACAGGTTGAATTTAGAGAATTATTACAGTTATGAATCTTAACATAAAAATTAAATTTGGGTTGGGATGATTAATTTATAGAAAAACAAATATAGTTAGATTTATTAGTATTAAGAGTGAGAAGGTTATATTTTAACCATGTTGAAATCCTAGCTAGTCCATTTTCCGCATATTCATGTATAGCTTCTCATGTGTCACCATAGAAGATGACAGCAGTATCATTTAGAAGTTATTTCTTGTAACCAGTGATGAACCCTAAAAACATTGGCAGATACAATATACGTAATTAACACTTTGTTGCCAATCTTCAAACATATATTCGTCATAAAATATTCCGTCAAAAAAATATACTACCAGAAATAAAAAATAAACACCGTCATTCCGCGAATGTGTTAATTATATCCTTACTTATATTCTCGTTATTGTCAGTATCGTATTTGTACCAAAAGTAATAGTCCGAAAAATAAGAGCACGACTATGCCTGTAGTCTTAGGGCCAAACCAACGCGTTCAGCCGCGGCCGTGGTGGCGTGCACGGTGGCAATCAGCTCCTACAGTAATATTTCTATGGAAATGTTTACACCAACGCGTCCCCATCTGGGCGGAGTCTGCAAGCGCAATCATAGGGGGGTACTGATCGCCAACGTGATGGCCGCCGGGGACGCCATCGCGGCCACGGCTGAACGCATTGGTATGACCGTACCTTTATTGCGAATAAATTCGATCCAACCATAGACAACGTGCGGTCGCGTTAAAATGCTACAGTAAGCGACTATAAACTGCTACAATGAAAGGTCTAGTCGTGAACGATTTAAAACTATTTTCTACAATTGCAAGCTACAGTAAATACGTGTAAGTATGTACATAAGTACATGCAAACGCGGCCGTAACTTGGCTGTCATTTTGTTCATGATCAGTACGAATAATATATAATACGTCGAATACGAATAATATATCGATGTTGTGTAAAACTCATACACTAGCAGAACATGACACACGTCGACTGCAAGCGATCACGTAAATTAATAGAGAGCGTCTTTGTGAACTTATTTAACCAATATCTTAGAAAAGTACCTCGGAATTGGAAATAAAAAAAGACTAATGCATTTCAATGACAAAAAAGATTTTTTAATGATTCAATTAAATTTAAAAGAAATACTTTCGGGATTTAGGAGAAGCAGAGAATATTAAGTAATTAATTGGTTATACATATACTGTATTGTTAAGTATTTTATTGTATGCTATTTCAAAAGACAAAAATCACCCATTCCGCCCTCTTGAATTACGTGAAAAGCTTTGATCAGACAGATCAAAGGCCGCAAGTTAATTAGAGTATTGAGAACCACAGAAGCGATACGCAATTATAATGTTACTTTACACGATATCATTGTTAGGACGTAAAAAGGTACAACATTTCTCATCAACCCCAAAATATACAATAACTAACAAAATTGAAATAAAAACTAGCTTTTATAGCAGAAACACAACGAAGATATCTTGCTTAGTTGAGAAGTTCCTACGGCTTCCTTCCGTCTCCATCATCAGACCTTGAATACCATCCTGGTCTCAAGTACTCTTCAAGACAAATCCAACGAGCCCAAACACGGCGGGGTTATATTGAGTAGTTGGGTGGTTCCATTAGCCACCTTTCTAACAAACACCCAAACACACACAACCCAAAAGACTATCTGGTTGTATAGTACTTGTCAATACCAATCTAACAAGCCCAAACACGAGGGGGTTACGTTGTACAGTTCACATGATCCTACGGCCACCTTCCGACTCCATCATCAGATAAGCTCCATGGTACTATATTATTGCATTTTACCGACTTTATACACGTATGGTAAATTTCAGCTCAGTTGGATACCACCCGCAAGGGCTTGAAAAATGGGTCGCAAGATTTGAAAGAAGAACAGACATTCGAACATTGCTAGTTAAATAAAAGGTGGAAAATTAAAAAGGAAAAATTGTATCTCAATTGAGTGGCGGTAATACGCGTGACGATCGAGTTCCTTCATTCGAATCCTGGATCGGATAAAAATGTAATTTTCCATCGAAACATTCCCAGTATCAGTTTGGAGTCTGCGATTGTGACCAGAATAATGGTTATAGACTCGATCCATGTTATATTGGATATTAACATCTATATCATCACGTCATATCCCTTGCGGGGTAGGCAGAGAGTTCCAACAGGTTCTTTTTTTTTAAAACGTAGCCTCACACTAGGATTTATTCCTGTATCGTGGGTGCGATTACAAGCATGAAAATTCACATACACAAATACCCAGACCGGAACAAATAATTGTGGATCACACAAAGATTGGTCCCGTGTGGGAATCGAACCCGCGACTATTCGAAACAGTGGGTGGAGCGGCTTAAGCTCTTAACCACTGCGCTAAATCACCCGTCTTTCCTTACACACCTCTCTGGCTTCCTCCACACTCATAGTTCGTCTCATACACGTTCGCCGGTTACGGAGACTCTTGACTTGTCCTTCAGATGAGAAACAGTCTATTTGGTCATGGCAAGATAGTCTAGGTCTTGCCTGGTTTTTTCATTCTTTCTTCTGACATTATTTCTATATGCCCGAACCAACGAAGCATACCCTTTCCCATCTTTACACCGATACTATCTTTCTACCGATTCTATCTGGATACTATCGTCATCAGTCATCATCATGCCACCCCCAAAATAGTTTAGTAGAACTGGCCTCCTGGCATTTAATCACCATATAAAATATAAGATATATAAAATAATAATAAAATAAAAATGTTTTATTATCAGGCATCGTGGCCCATAGCGTGTTAGTACTACAACTTATTTTATATTAGTAAAATATTATATTGAGGCATTACGAAAACATAATTCATCTAGGGAAGATTTATCAAGCCCTGCGTCTGACATGTAGCTTGATAAATCTACCTATTTTTTTTTATTTTTTTTTATTTTTTTTTATTTTTTTTTAAAAACGTAACCCCACACTAGGATTTATTCCTGTATCGTGGGTGCGTTTACAAACATGAAAATTCACAAACAAATACCCAGACCGGAACAAATAATTGTGGATCACACAAAGATTTGTCCCGTGCGGGAATCGAACCCGCGACTATTAGACACAGTGGGCGGAGCGGCTTAAGCTCTTAACCACTGCGCTAAATCGTCCGTCGACCTATAGTAGGTCCATCCAACCTCTCCGCAAATAACCTCATGATGCTGTTGGTGCTTCCTTGCACTCTGTTCATTACTGAAGCAACTATCTTACGCATTATAGCATAGTAGTCATCGGTATGCGCATCTGCGAACATACCTGATGCACTGCAGTAAGGTGGAAGTCTCAACAGCACCCTGAAGGCATTATTGTATTGAATACGCAGGGTGTTGTCTGTTTTTTGAGTATGATTAGCCCAAAGGCCGCTGGTGTAAAATGTCTGACAGTAGGCTTTGAAAAGGGTTATTTTGACTGGTACCGAGGAACCAGCAAACCTTCGAGCCAGCATATTTCCCCTTACAGCCATTGCCCTGCGTTCCCTTTCCATATCGGAGTCATCTTTAAGGTCCTCAGTAACAATATGGCCCAGATATTCGAATTGGTTTACTGTCCCCACAAGTGAACCATTTAATTTTACTGGTGGGATATAACTTCTGGGAAAAGTACGAAGTGACAGTAATTATAAAAACATTTCAACTGTAAGACACCAGTTTTAATGATCTCGCCATGACATTTACAGACTTCCGTAAGGAAACTTTGTAAATTGAAAAAAATAATTAATTGACAATAACAGTTAAATATGATATTTATTATTGGACTGCCTCGTTGGTCTAGTGGCAAAGCGCATCGCTTGGTGATCACGAGGCCCTGGCTTCAAATCCTAGGTCGGACAAATTAATTTTTCTAACGAAAACTTCCCAGTATGAGTCCGGAGTCTGGATTTGTGTCCGGCCAATAGACACGCCCCCTAATATATAGGACCTAACATTTCTTTCTTTCTTTCTTTCCTCACAGCCAAATCTCTAAAAAGGTGAGCATCAACATAATAATATCAGTACTATCATCGTCATCATCGTATCAGTAATATCATACTGTCGCATTGCTAGTCAAAGGCCTTGTCTTACAAATTGAAGTAGGGAGATTAGGTCATACTTAACCACGTAGATCTAGTGCGGATTGGTGGAGGCATGTGGTCACCTGCGTTTGAGTCTTAACCAATAACAAGCCGCCTAAAAGGCTTCTAACTTACCTTAACACCAACAAATGGTAACCGGGACCAACGGCTTATCCAGCCTTGAATATGTAATTGCCACAAACGGTCACCCATCTCAGACCAAACAAGGCGAAAGCTGCTTAACCTTGGTAATCGCTAAGAATACCGCATTCGCACAACGCTACAAGCGCTTCAAGTTTAACAAACTTATACCCTAATCAACTATCTCTGAGATTTTACGTAAAAAAATCATAAAAGATTTTTAAAATGTCAGTTTTGCTGTGCGACATAATTATGTATTAAGAATAATGAAGTCAAACTGCGGTCGCAAGGGCCGTAAAACGGATTAGTAACAAATATTAATTAGTTTTACTTTTTTATTAATTACCTCCATATTTATACGTACTTACCAGACAAAAAAAAATATATTTAAGTTATGAATTATGACATATATTATGTCATAGGTTATAAAAAAGTTACAGTCGTACAAGGATCTTTTTGCCTGCGACCAAAATTGGAACTAACGCTGTCATCAAGTGAAATGTCACTTCATGACAGAGTTGCCGTTTGCTATGTTATTTACCCAAGTACATTTAATAATAAGCAACCGTGCGGACCCATCTGTTTAATAATATCTCTTTGGAAGTAAGACAATTTTAATTAAGGTTTCGCCACATAGCCGACAAAGCGCGACGGGAGCGCGACCTGGGAGGTTGTAATCTACTGAAATGTATGGGAAACGTCACACAGCGCTGCCATGCTCGGCACGATGGCAAACGTCACGTCAGCTGCCTTCGCGCTGATGCGATTACAAACGAAGCACGGCGGGAGAGAGAAGCCGTCACGTGTACGAGCGAGATGCCATCATGCGTTCGAGCAAGACGCTAGTATTATTTGATTGTCTTAATTAGCAATCACACAGACATTGCAGCTGGATTGCGTCACAAGTGAACAAACCCAAACGAAGCATGGCGCGAGCGAGACGCCAATACGCGTGCGAGCGGGACGCTAGTATTTTTGTTTGAATTTTAGACGTTGACGTCAACATGGTGATCGTCTAGCCGGCCGGCGCGACGTCGCGCCTTTAGTGTGACGTGCGCGCCGCGCTGCTGTTCGCCGGGGTCGCACTAGCGTCGCGCCCCCGACGCACTCCGTCGGCTATGTGACGAAACCTTAAATGTAAACCCTAATTTCATACCAACCCTCTGTGACATCCATGAGCCAAGATCCTTGTCACATTATAAGACTCTTAGTTCAAGCTAAGTTATTACACTAGTAAATCAAGGAGTATTATCAATACGTGCAGATGACATTACCGTATGCCATTCCGTTTTAAGTTGGGTTGTATCTGTTATTCCTTGATACATCGTTATTACATTTGTTACTTTTGTTAAAATTTTTAATGTAATTTATTGCTTCATTTATTTTATAAAGTAAACGTAGTTTGTCAAAAAAAAATTGAAAAATTGGGTTCTGCTTACATTTAATCTCAACCAAAATTGAATAGAGTAATAGGAAAAAAACGCAGTCGCTTTCACAATTGTGGGGCTACGATTTTTTAAAAAAAAAGATAAAAAAAGATAAGTTCTGAAATTCATTACACAAACACTAAGTCCGAAACGAATAACTGTGGATCATACAAATTAATGTTAAAAATGATTTAACTTATGGCGTGATCGAACCTGCGACGAGTCGCGCTTGTGAGCGGAGCGGCCTACGATCTAAGTCAATCTAACTACTATACTAATTCGGACCATACCATTTATTTTTAAGACTACTACTTAATTCTTATATTAATAAATCTATTAACATAACGCTGGTCGAATATGCAGTATAAAGCAGTGATAGCCTAGTGATTAGACCATTGGATTGCAAAGTCAGAGGTCTCGGGTTCAAGCCCAGGCTCGCACCTCTGTCTTTTCGAAGGCATGTGCGTATTAAAAATTTACTATCACTTGCTTTAACGGTAAAGGAAATCATTGTGAGGAAACCTGCACAAGGCCAGCGTGGTGGACTATGGCCTAAACCCTCTCAGTTTGAGAGGAGGCCCGTGCCCAACGGTGGGACAGTTTCTTAACAGGGCTAATATTATAATTATTATTTATGGTCGAATATAAAACTTACAAAGTTGATAAGTTAATTTAGCACCGTATTGTAAACCAAAAAGTTTGATTTCCCTTATTCTTGTTTCTTTACTTGTGTCGGTATTCCACTCCGCTAGCGATATCTATAGCCATAATTAAAATTGATTAGCTACAAATGTTCCAGTGCCAAAAACATATCTTCTTTTTATTTTTTTTTAATGAACAAAAACTATGGAGTATAGTCAACTCACAACGTTTTTACGTTTGATTCGAAATAATAAAAAATAACATACCTTTAATATTGAATAAAAATTATAATGGTTTATAATCAACTAACGTGCTGTAGCGCTGTGTGACCTCGGTGTTCTTAGCGATCAAGATCTATGAAGATCGGACGGGCACTGGGCCAAAAAATTTTAGAGTAGAGGTACCACGTATTGGCAAGCGTGGCGTAGGACGACCGCCTGCCAGATGGACCGACGATCTTGTGAAAATCGCAGGAAGTCGTTGGATGCAGGTGGCATCAGACCGGCTATGCTGGAAAGCGATTGGGGAGGCCTATGTTTAGCAGTGGACAAGTATAGGCTGAGATGTTGATGATGATGATCAAGGCTAGGTTCGGTGGGTCTGAGATGGGTAACCGTTTGCGACATTTTCATATTCGAGCGTCTCCGTACTTCGGAAAACACGTTAAGCCGTTGGTCCTAGTTACCACTTAATGTGGTAGTAGTTAAGTCGAGCTAGAAGCCTTATAGGCAGCTTGATAAGTTGGATGACATCGATTTGTGAGAGAAGTCCTTTACACAGGGTCTCGCACCCATTCGCCCAGTATGTGTCGCCCCTGATAACCTTGTGGCAGGAACATTGTGGCAGGATTTGACAAAGGGAAGATCTTCCAGCCAGATGGGTGTTGTGCCTTGTGGGGCCTGCCACTCTCCCTAAGAGTTGTTGAAGGGGGCCTGTATATATGTAACACGTCGTGCGCACTCTAATATCGCGTTCTAGAAATGTATGGCGAATCATCAGCACCATCTATCGGTAGGTAGTCACAACTATGTAGCGATGTATAGGGATCGCTACAACCTAAATGCGGTTAGCCCCTTGAAAGTTATAATTGTCCCCGTTTCCCCTCCTTTAGTCTATGTCAAAATACAGTTTTGCGAGTTTTGCTTTGTATAGTACTGGGACAGTATAATTCGATTTATTTTATTTGTTTACAATCAACGAACGACCCGCCCCACGTCCCACAGATAGTACAAAAAAAGATTAAAAACATCATAAGTCAGCCAATTTGCATAAAATAAACATAAATTATATATCTACTTTAACCTTCGTGAAAACCAAATGAGTATCCGTATAGTACTCGTACTTTCTAAAATTATCACGTACACGTACATATATATGCACATAGAGAGATCCGGAGGGCGACTTCAATTTATGTAATAAACACATAATCATGCCCATATTCCCCAAGTGGGGGTGGCAGAGGTGTACTGTGTACACCCACTTGTAGCCGACGATGTTAGGCCCCATGTAATAGGGGTGAGTCTGTTGCCATACACCGGGTACTATTCCAGACTCAGGAACAGGACCTCGTTATATACAACGCATACTTTTTTACCACTGGTCTAACGAGGCAGTCATTTATGTTATAATGGAGAAATAGATATAGATGAAATAAAACTATTTTTACGGATTTTATCGCGGTTTATTTTTGATTTTTAGTTTGAGGGTACCCCGGAACAACTATGCCTTTTGGACGTCTAACACCTCCCTCCGCTGACCATGGGTGCTGCAAAGCACTCGAAACGTCGGGAACTAAAAATCAAAAATAAACTGCGATAAAATCCGTAAAAATAGTTTTATTTCATGTGTAATATTGGCGTAAATCTAAGAACTCAGTAAATAGATATAGAATCATAGATAAAAGTAATCAGTAGAAATATAATAGCCTTAAATGATGATTGAAAACACTTAATAGACGGAAAATCCTTCCTTGAATCCGCTTGGTTAATAGTTTGCTTTGTTCTGCTTTTTTTTCAAGTAATTATTTCTAATAATCAATAATCGACTTGGAATACTATTTTTAACGATAAATTACGACACAGCTTAGCACGAAAAAATTGACGTGACCGTGACGCTACCGAGTAAGAGCAACGCTTACTTCAATTTTAAGACCTGTTTTCGTAAACTGGCTTGAAAAGTAAATGTTCATCGTATGGTATTTAAATATACTTTTAGAATATGCAAACTGATTTATTTTTACCAGCTTTTATTTAACAATTTTCGTACGTCTGTCTTTCCGGTTCAAATCTTGTGATCCGTTTTTTTAGCTTTTGCGGGTATCCGATTAAGCTAAAATTTGGCATACGTGTGTAAGTTTGGTGAAAATGCAATACGATTGTACTATGGAGTTGGTCTGATGATGGAGTCGGAAGGTGGACATAGGAACATGTGAACAATACAACGTAACCCCCCCCGTGTTTAGGCTTATAAGATTGGTATTAATAAGTACTATACAACTAGATAGTGTTTAGGGTCTGATGATGAAGCTGAAAGGTGGCCGATGGAACCACCCAACTACTCAATATAACCTCGCCATGTTGGGCTCGATGGATTTGTCTTCGCGAGTGGTTTAGAATCGGGTAGTGTACAAAGTCTGATGATGGAGCCAGAAAGACGCCACAAGAACTCCACAACTAAGTAAGATATAAAATAAAAACTTGTTGTAAAACAGATCTTTTTAAATTAAAAATATTACATTTCACATCTTCTGTGATGGAAAATACTTGAATGCCTCCTCAAGCTCAGTGTAAAACATTAAAAGCAGCCGACCAGCATGGCTATAGATTCGTCCCCAATAACATTGAGTCCTTACATCATCGTCGAAATTTGGGTAAAACATGTTTTTAAAATCCACGTCAATAATGTGCCAGTTATCACAGTTAGATTATTTAAATAATAAAAATTAACTGTCCTATAGAAGGAAGTTACATATGTTAAACAAAATAAATGGCATTTCCAACTTTCGTGCCCGTCGATAAGGTTACTTATGCCTAATATAAATACCGGATTATAGGACTTTGTTCGCCGGACACAACGAAATACTTAGATAGATGCTATTACATTTCTTCTTAAATAAAAAAACTCTTTAAAAAAAGGGAAACCGACTTCAAAAAGCAAAACATAAATATTTGAAGTCGGTGCTGGTTGGTGCAGTCGGTTACTTGGAACCGACTACAAATATTTATGTTTTGCTTTTTGAAGTCGGTTTCCCTTTTTTTTTAAGTTTTTAATTTTACAATTTTTAGTGATGAGTGAATTTATTATTATTTACATACCTCCTTTATTTTATTGATTTAAAACTCATAATAACTGAATTTTCAAATTCATGCTGTTTGCCGTATAGAAAACCCCTGGTGTATCTTCAAAGCTCATTGTCCAATACCAATAAACCGTAAAAAAATAAACCTTCACGGAGCTATACTGAACCTAGTTCAAAAAGATTTATCAAAATCAGTTTATAAGCAAAGAAATTACAAAAGAATACAGACGAATTATGAACCTCCTCCTTTTTGAAGTCGGCTAAAAACTACTTGTTCAACTGTTATTAGTTAACATTCCTTCGCTTCCAAATTTAGCGTTACGGCATTTTTTATGTCTCCTTTTTTGTAAATGAGGGAACCATGTAGCCATTCTCATGAACAGTGTAATTTGCTTAATTTAACTTAAACCCACCTGATGACCAACCTACATTGTTCTCCTATACCTCACAACAACATAAAAAAAATATTTGAAAAGAGTAACCGTGGAGTTCCTTGCCCTTTTTTACACAGGAATGACATTCCGAAGTGGTGGTAGAGTCTTTGTTACTTTCTGTCAATTCATAAATACTATAATGGTAATAAAAATTTTATTCTGATCCTAAATCACTTAGAAGCCTGAATATAGAAGTGTCATTGGTGAAATTCTTATGCAAACTGTTAAGGCCCATATTTACCATACCTTGACGAAACGTTTGTGCACTTCGTACACGCATCCCCCTTCGGACAAAACCATCATGATAAGTTAAATTCATTGCCTTGACTGTAAATAATAATTAAGTCCCATCCCCACGAAAGCAGGTAATTACAGGTAGATACGCACATTGCTTGCAAAATTTGTTTTAATTTTTTAGTTTTTAAAAGCCTTACATTTTTCTGTTGCTTCAAAATAAGAGCAAAGCATTCACCATCCAGTTTTAATAACGTAGAGACCTTGGAGTCTTTAACCTTCAACCGGTTTCATGGGAGCAAGTATTGCATTAAGGGCTAAATAGTTTGCTTTATACATGTAGGACAGGAGACATCAAATTGCGGACCACGGATCGGATCCGTCGGACGATATTACATTATTATTACATATAATAAAACCGAAATCAAAACTTTAAAAATTTCAATTGGGGTACACTTCCTTATCGATGTACAAGTTGTAACATAATAAACGCAAGACCTGAAAGTAGTTTGTTCTAAATTGGTAACTGAATTGATTCCAACAATTTGTAATGTATCTTACATTTGTTTTAATTTTGCAAAAAATGCTTTTAATCCTTCAGTGCTCTATAAAAAACTAAATTTATTCTTGATTCATAGCAATAAGGAGATTTCAAATGCATTCCTAAAACGTATTTCTCAAAACGCACACTTACACGTACAAGTTTCGTTGTTAATAGGTGTATAAAAGTGCTTAAAAAAAGGGTAAAAACCTTTAAATTTGGAAATTTGGTTTTCTTTTTGAATTTATGAAGCAATTCTCTAATCGGGGTAGATATCTGAGGTCATGCGTTTATTATGTTACACCTTGTAGAGGCCGAAATATTTTCTTTTTTGAGTTATTGTGTATTTGTCTGTCTTTCTGTCTCTCTCTCTATTTGTGTTTCAAAAACGTGAAAGTTTAGTACGATAATAACCCATACTAAAACATAAAAAAGGACATCGTCGAAAATGGCCCCAAAACCAACAAACATGCAACCTATACCATAATGATTTATCTGTTTTATTATAGTAGTTGCAAACATCCATATCTAACGGAGAATTTGCAATCCAAAACGAATATTTCAAAGTACTGTAAGTACTTATATCAAAGTAGCCTACATCTTTTCCGAATGTCAACGTCGTTATCGAATTACGGTTGAAGATGTCAATCCTATCAATCGATTACATTCAATCATGATCGATTTGATTATTGCTAGTGTATTTTCACATAAATATTTTACAAATGTATTGTTGGCTACTAAATTATAACCTCAAAATCTAATACTTCTTTTTGCAGTAACGCGATTCCCCCGCTTGTCCGTTTAATAATAAATACATGAAGATAATTAACAGGTAACTTGAAATCGTACAAACATTTTTTCATTGCTGTTAGTTCTGGGGCAAATCATGTATGGTATACGCAGAACAATGTCCTTTAGGATACTTTTTATCCCGGAAAAATGAAGCAGTCTGGGATTACGATTGGGGAATTCTAGTTGAGTATAAAAATACTAAGAACACTGCCTACTTCTTAAGGATCGCAGGCGTGATGTTATTTATTTTGATTCCGTCTATATAAAGTCCGGA
Source organism: Phalera bucephala (assembly GCA_905147815.2). NCBI lineage: Eukaryota > Metazoa > Arthropoda > Insecta > Lepidoptera > Notodontidae > Phalera > Phalera bucephala. The sequence goes on along the minus strand of LR990630.1, from coordinate 16,180,122 downwards.
ATATTCTACCTGTTATTATAATCATATTTATACTTCTAATGCATGTCCATTATAGTAAGACCATTTCGTACTTTGCACGTCACATCATGACTCCGCACAAAATTGCGTCCGTAACAGATTTATGATTATCATTTATAATCATCTCTCAGGCACTTTTTGCATAAAATCACGTTTTAAATCGCTCTTGGACGTGTTATTTACCGGCGAGTTTTAATGTGTAACTCAAGGATGGATCAAAGAATAGGTAATCAATATGTTTTAGGATAGATTTGGCTCCACAAATTCATTTTTTTTTATTCATTTAAATCAAATAGTACTTAGGAATAGTGTGTAATATACAATTGATTTCGTAATAAATACATTTTGTGAATTATTATCTATCTATACAAATCCTCACGCCGGATATCTTTCGGAAAAGACAGAATTTCAACAGGTTCTTTCCTTACATACCTCTCTAGCTTCCTGCACTCTCATAGTTTGTCTCATACACGCCTATGTAAAATTGTAATGTGTATTATAAACGCCATAAAATCCGTGAAAATAGTGTTATTTTTTGTGTAATGTTCGCGTAAATCGACGAACTCGACATATGAGTCGTGAGAAGCAAAACCAGCAACATCCATATCGATCGATATGGATGTTGCTGTTTCGTTTACACCTCTGCCACTCCCGCTTGAGGAATATAGGCGTGACAGTGTTACTATAAGAGACTAGCATCTTTAAAAATCTTGTGGTAATGTACCGACACCCATAAACTATAAGGGCATATTACCCTGTAGAAGCCAAACCAGCCGCATACATATCGATCCATATGGATGTTGCTGGTTATGCTTCTACATGACTCAATTATGTTATCCAATCTACATATTATGGAAGATGTGTACCTGTTACGGAATATTTATGACCCCAAATGACTACCGGAGATGGCTTACTTGAAAGCCTTCGCGTTTAAATTATGGGAATACAAGTAATTGCATCAAAACATGTCTGAATAAGATGTAATAAGAGTTGTTGTTGGGCAAACTGACCGAAGGTCTCTTACCACGACTATATGAACGTAAAAAAAATAATTTAAAATACCTTATTTAAAAATAAGCATTTAGAAAAAAATCACAACGAAGATATCTTGCTTAGTTTAGATGTTCCTATGGCTTCATTCCGGCTCCATTATCAGGTTTTGAACGCCATCCGGATCTAAAGTGCTCTTCAAGACAAATCCAGCGAACTCAAACACGACGGGGTTATATTACGTCATGAGGTGGTTCCTTTCACTACCTTCCGGCTTCATCATCAGACCCTAAGCACTATCTAGTTGTATAGTACTTGTGAATACTAATTTAACAAGCCTAAACACAAGGGGATTACGCTGTTTGATTCACAAGTTCTTATGGCCACCTTCCGACTCCAGCATCAGAACAGCTTCATGGTATATTATTGCATTGTCACCGACTTTACATATGTGTGCCAAATTTTAGCTCAATCGGATAGGTATCCGATTGAAATCCTGCAAGTGCTTGAATTATCCTGCAAGTGCTTGAAAAATGAATCACAAGATTTGAACAGGAAAGACAGACAGACAGGCGGACATTTGATTATTGCAATTTAAATAAAAGCTTGTAAAAACATAGACACAGACTCACATAAACTCACATCATTGCTGTAAAAAATATTTTCGGACGACTTTTATTATCTTATAGGTCACCCATCTAAATACTGACCGCGCTCGACTTTGCTTAACTTCGGTGGTATGGACGTTGGCATCTTATAGGTACAGTTAGAAGTTTAGGAGGAATCTCATATAAATTTCAGCACAATCCTGCGATACCTGCAAGTGCTTGAAAAAGGGATCACAAGATTTAAATCGGAGAGACAGACAGAAAAACTCGTAAAAATATCCACACGGAACAGACGGTTTAAGCTGCCATCTGCAGCACGAAGACGCGCTTATTTGACCACTAGCCGTGCCACTATCGATCTTTAAGTGAGCACAAATTCCTCCATACTACTACCCCCCTTGAGGGTAACGAATACCTTTTTCGTAACATTATTGTAATCTTACTTCGCAGTGAGAAAGAGATCCATGCCTAATTAAAAGTCAAAATCAAAAATCGTTTACTCTGCAATAAGAATATTTTGGGTATGGCCAAAATCGGAACTAACGCTGTCATCAAGGGAAATGTCACTTCATGACAGTCGCAGAGTTGCTGTTTGCCATGAAATTTACCCTAGTCTTCTTTTTATTTTTTTATTTTTTAAACGTACCCCCCCCACACTATGACTTATTCCTGTGTCGTGGGTGCGTTTATAAACATGAAAATTGACATACACAAATACCCAGACCGGAACAAATAATTGTGGATCACACAAAGATTTGTCCCGTACGGGACTCGAACCCGCGACTATTAGACGCAGTGGGCAGAGCGGCTTAAGCTCTTAACCACTAAGCTAAATCGTCCGGAATAAGTAACCGTGCGGACCCACCTGCTAAAATGTCTCCTCGGAAGTAGGAAAACTTTACTAAAAACCAACGCTCCCCCGTCAATGTCTTCCACAAGCCAAAAGATCCTTATCGGACTATAACAGCTGGCTATTAAAATAGTAAACCACAAATTCATTATTCCCAGAGGCAAACATTTGATGTCCATATGTATTACGTCATTTGCCAACTGCAAAATACTATTGACACTAAGCAAATCTATTGATTAAATATTGAAAATGGCTATTACTATACAATTTAGATAGCAATTTGGCTAAATTCGGTATAAATTAATCTATAGAATCACACCAGATCCCTTGTACAGAGGCAGAGAGTACAGAGCTGCAACAGGTTCTCTCCTTACAGACATCTATAACTTCATCCACTCTCATAGTTATATACGAGAATTATTATACGCTATGTAAAAGTGTACCGTGTATATTGTACGAGACAACATCCTTAAAAATATGTTTATTTCACTTGTAGTATATGTAATATAAGGAACGCAAGACCTGAAAGTAGTTTGTTCCAAATCGGCAAATGAACTGATTCCAATAATGTTTAATGTACCTTACATTTTTAATTTGCAAAATATGCTATTACTCCTTCAGTACCCTTTAAAAAAAATATTTATTCATGAGTCATAGCAAATAGGGAGATATCAAATGTATTTCTGATACGTATTTCTCAATATCACATACACGTACAAGTTTTATTGTTGATTTGGGTATACAAGTGCTTCTAAAAAGGGTAAATCAACTTTAAATTTGGAAATTTGGTTTTCATTTTGAATTTATGAAGTAATTATCTAAACGAAGTGTCTGAGGTCTTGCGTTATTTACTTCACCTTGTATAATAGTATATGTAATAATCGCGTAAATCTACGAACTCGAAATATACAATCCAAACCACCTATTATAGAAGATTTATTTCCGTGGATGACTAATGGAGATGGTTTTCTTGGAAGCCTTCGCGCTACAATTATGGGAACACCAGTGATTGCATCAAAATACACCCACCACAGATGTCTTCATACGATGTAATCTTTTTTCAAGTTTAAGCTGGCCAAGCTGACAGAAGGTCACCAACAACGAGTATTAAAAATAGTTTAAATAAGATAGCGACACGTAACCGACCGGTTAACCTGTAACCATGGTCACCCATGTAAGAGATGACCAGGTTTATCGGCGTGCAAGTGTTTCTTCATTGTACGAAACTAAACCGACCCCAGGTCTATTTAAAAGTCTTAGTAGAAAATCAAAATGAAAATGATATAGCAGTTATAGCCTAGTGGTTACACCGTTGGACTGCAAAGTCAGAGTTCGGGTTCAAACCCAGGCACCTCTGTCTTTCCGAAAGCATGTGAGTATTAAAAATTAATTATTACTTGCTTTACCGGTGAAGGAAAACATCGTGAGGAAACCTGCATGCCTAAGAATTTCTCGAAGGTGTATGAAGTTCGCCAACCCGCACTGGGCCAGCATGGTGGACTATGGCCTAAGCCCTCTCAGTTTGCGAGGAGGCCCGTGCACTACGGTGGGACAGTATCTTAACAGGGCTAATATTATTATGAATATTATTTTTAAATTCGATAATTATTTTTTTTATTTACATATAGGGTATAGAAAATTACAGTTTATATCATCACGCCAAATCACTTGCGGTGTAGGCAGAGAGTACAGAGTTCCAACAGGTTCTTTCCTTACATAACTCTCTGGCTTCCTCCCCTCTCATAGTTCGTCTCATACATGCTCGCCGGTTACGTAGACTCTTGACTTGTCTTTCAGATAAGACTCGGTCTATTTGGTCATGGTAAGATAGTCAAGGGCTTCCCCGGTGATATAAACAGTTTATTATATATTTACATAATAATATTACAAATCTATGTCTTGACCGCGTGGTATGGTGGCAAGAGTGCTAGTTGCATTCCCTCGCTGAAAAGCCATGTTAATTTTCTAAGCGAAAAATAAGCCAGCGCTCTTGTCACCAGTGAAGGTAATTCATCTCATTTACTTTTATGAATTAAACAAAAAATTCTAAAAAACTTCATAATATTTTTTCATTTACCACCGGATTGAAACGCAGATTTCACAAATTATGTTAAGATCTATCTATCTATATCATCACGCCAGATCCCTGGCGTGGTAGGCAGAGAGTACAGAGTTCCAACAGGTTCTTTCCTTACATACCTCTCTGGCTTCCTCTACTCTCATAGTTCGTCTTATACACGCTCTCCGGTTACGGAGACTCCTGACTTGTCCTTCAGATAAGACCCGGTCTATTTGGTCATGCTAAGATAGTCTAGGTCTTCCCCGACACCTACATCCTTCGACTTTCGCATTGTATATAAGATTTGTCATTCTTTCTTCGGACATTCTTTCTATATGCCCGAACCGACTTTCTATATGTTATCATAATACCATAATCTTATTTTTAAAAATAATATTATGATAAACTTTGTCTCTATTTACCTATCTATATCATCACGATTGATCCCTTGCAAAGTGGGTAGAGACTACTGAGTTTACACTACTACGACTACAGGATCTTTCCTTGAAGTCGTTTTTCGCTTAATTCTCATAGTTCGTCTCATCACGCTCGTCGGTAACGAAGGGGTACTTGACATTATCTATCTATATCATCCCGCCATTGGACGATTTAACTCAATGGTTAAAAGCTCAAGCTCCGCCCACTGTGTCTAATAGTCGAGGTTCGATCCCCACACGGGACAAATCTTTATGTGCCCCACAATTATTTGTTTCAGTCTGGGTGTTTGTGTATGTGAATTTTCATGTTTGTAAATGCACCCACGATACAGGAATAAATCCTGAAGGGGATACGATTTTATTAAAAAAAAGATTCGTTGCTAGGTAGGCTGAGAGTACAGAGTTTCAACAGATTCTTTCCTTACATACCTCTCTGGCTTCCTCCACTCTCATAGACAATTCCAATTAGACGATGCCAAGTCTTACCATGACTTGCCATCACCAAATTGGAATTTCCTAAATCTTGACACACAGTACATTTTTTGATAACCATTCTGTACTTGTTCGAATAACTATGAATAATTTATTGTAGAAACGTACACATTGACCCATTTCCAACAGAAAAGACAGATTTTCATAATATATCTTGGTAAGGTTCGATGGAAGCCAGGCATATATATCAATGAAGCCAGGGCCGATTTCAGTAATAAAATACAATAAGTTGATTCAAATCCGTATTACAAAATGTAGGTCGATGCGATGTATCATTAACTTGTAACAATGGCCGCCGAATTGAGTAATGAATTAGATTGTTGTATCATAATGACGGACCCGAAGAACAAGCATACTTATACCTTCATATTAGTAGGCAGTTATACGATCTAATTAGCTTAATTGAAATACTCATTCGTAAGGCATCACACTGGAGCCAGATCGTATGTTTAATTATAATAATAACAATATTATGTAATTATTATTATATAATAAGCCCCCAGGGTAGCTTGTGGCGAGCTGTTGGTGAGTAACGACACCACGGACCCGAGTGCTTCAGAGAGTCGGTCATGGCCCCCAACTCGGCGTGTCTTTGTCGGTCGAGTGAAAACCGAAGGGCGCCCTCAGGACTCTTGGCTCTGGCTAGCCTTAATGGCCGTCCAGAGAGGAGCCGTGAGAGCTTTATTGACGTAGGAAGATAATGCGTTCCTACTTCGATGTACTCCAGGGGTGGAAGTGTTAAAGGGCATAACGCCGCGAGTAACTTCGGAGAAAGCGCAGCACACCTCTCTACACCCCTGAGCCGCTCACACCGGTGTTGCCCTCAGTTGTCCTAGGACGACCGTTTGAGGGCCCATCTAGTAAGCGGCGAGTCACCGCCGGCCACGGGTAATTAGGTATCACTAATTATGGCCGGTGTCCGTCCCCTTTGAAATAGTCCAGTTTTTGTCCATCAAACCTCATTTACATAGCCCTTGTTTTCTTTCCATAATTTACAATAGTCCTTGCACCTGCCGGGGTCAGTTCGCTGGTTATGTTTCTTCATTTTCAGCAAGTGATCTCAGCAGGGGGCTTACATAACATTAACTTCTCGCAAAGGGCCTCTACGTGTTGGACCCATGTCCCCATGCAAGCCTTTCAAAGGTCCGGGTAAAGCCCGTGAATCTCAGCGAGATACGTATTATATAATTATATTAGCCTTGTTAAGAATCTGTCCCACTGTTGGGCACGGGCCTCCTCTTAGACTAAGAGGGTTTAGGCCATAGTCCACCACGCTGGTCCAGGGTGGGTTGGCGAACTTCACACACCTTCGACAAACTCTTAGGCATGCAGGTTTCCTCACGATGTTTTCCTTAACCGTTAAAGCAAGTGATAGTTAATTTTTATTACGCACATGCTTCGAAAAGACACAGGTGCGTGCCTGAGTTTGAACCCGAGACCTCTGACTTTGCAGTCCAATGGTCTAACCACTAGGCTTTCACTATTTAAATATGTATATGAAAATTAAAAAGACAAGCTGTCGGACGATTTGGCGCAGTGGTAAAGAGCTTAAGCCGCTCCGCCCACTGGGTCGAATAGTCGCGGGTTCAATTCTCGCACGGGACAAATTTTTGTGTGACCCACATTTCTTGATTGGGTCTGGGTATTTGTGTATGTGAATTTTCATGTTTGTAAACGCACCCACGATATATGAATAGATCCTAGTGTACGCTACGTTTTTCTATAAAAAAATATTATAAAGTTTAACTTTTAACTTTATAATATTTTTTCCGCTGAGTATCTCGCCGGATCTTCTCAGCAGAAGCCGCATTCCGACCCGGTGGTAGATTAGTAATTTAAACTAAATGTAAACTCGACAGGTTTCTCTGCGAGAACGATTCGGAAACAAGAAGATCAGCAGGAGAACCCAAGTCCGATACAGCCCTCAAAATTGCCAAATAAGTGTTAAGTGGCAGTGGGTGGGGAACATCGCTCATGTAAATGCCGTTGGGGCAGAAAGGTTTTGACAGACGATTTAGCGCAGTGGCTAAGACCTTAAGCGCTCCGCTCACAGTGTTTAATAGTCGCAGGTTCGATTCCTGCACGTAACAATCTTTGTGTGATCCACATTTATTTATTCCGGTCTGGGTATTAATATATGTGAATTTTCATGTTTGTTAACGCACCCACGACACAGGAATAAATCCTAGTGTTGGTTTACGTTTTATAAATTAAGAATAAAAATGGCGAACTTGTACCGGAAAAGGTAGAGTGGGCATGCCCCCCAACGGTGGACCGAAGACCTGATAAAGGTCGCAAGTCAAAACTAGATGCATACAATACAAAGTACCGGCTTTGTGGCGCACGATGACCCCATCGTAGCGCTCTTGGGACTTTTCTCCTGCATTGAACATCTTTTTGCTGATAATGAAGGAAATATATTTAAGTATACATTTTGTTTACTTTAAAACTTGATCGCAACGTCCTTAAAATAAAGAACGGAGCCTCCTAGCGCAATCTTTTTATTTATCTACCTATCGATATCATCACGCCAGTTTCCTTGCGGGGTAGGCAGAGAGTACAGAGTTCCAACAGGTTCTTTCCTTATAGACCTCTCTGGCTTCCTCGACTCTCATAGTTCCTCTCATACACGCTCGGCGGTTACGAAGACTATTGACTTGCCCTTCAGATAAGACGTGGTCTATTTGGTCATGGTAAGATAGTGGGGACCTTCCCCGGTACCAACACACTTCCACTTTAGCACACTTTAATTATCTATGTAGATTTAATATCACACAGCAGGTGGCCACAAACCTACCTCCATCAATTCACACTGGGTCGGCGTGGTGGAGTATGACCTAATCCCTCTCACCTTGATTTGTGAGAGGTCTTTGTCCAGCAGTGGGGCATATTCGTATAAATAAATAAACCTTTTTTTTTAGTAATAGTAGGTACATTACTTGGAACTAAATATAAAATAAACACCGTCACACCTCACTAACCAAGGGTGGCAGAGGTGTACTGTGTAACTCTACATCCAGATAAAGCTGATGTGTGTGTGTCTGTGTGAATGATCTAGGCTGTTGCGGGCGGGGCCTTTACAGCTTCACCGGACAAGAGAGCCAGCGTGCAACCACTATGCTCGGGCCAGAAGAGCAAGGGGGCAACTAGTTCAAGGGCGCCTCAAGGAAGAACGGCCACGGCTTGTGCAGTCGCTATGGGGTAGGGCGTATACTAGGTGTCTCGCCGTGGTGCTCAGCACCGGCCTAGGGATTCTTCGACCTCGCCGACGAGATTGGTGTCTGATCCTGAGTGCGGTAACTTTATCCGAAAGAAGGGAATGTAAGGGCATCGGGAAGGTCAGATAGCGCTGATGATGTGAGTTCCAATGTAATGGTAGGCGAGCCTATGGCTATTAGAAAGACTCCGGACTGATACTTGAAATTATTCTGTCCATCTCTATCTATCTATATCATCAGGCTAGATCCCTTGCAGGGTAGGCAGAGAGTACAGAGTTCCAACAGATTATTTCCTTACATACCTCTCTGGCTTCCTCTACTCTCATAGTTCGTCTCATACACGCTCGCTGGGTACGGTGACTTTTGACTTTTCCTTCAATTGGAAATTTTTCTATACAAAAATTACACTTTATCCGACTTAAGATTCGAACTCGGGAGCTCGTGATTGCCACATGCATTATTTGCGGCTAGACCAACGAAACAGTCACTAAACAATTAAAGAAATAAACACCGTCTATTTTTCCCTGGCAAAGCTGGAAGAGGTGTACCAAGGAACATATTCGTTATAACCAAACGCACCGCGTTAGCATATCTTTGTGAAATTATCGTGAAATGGTATTCTGTATACCACTAAAATACCATGAAACTATCTATCTATCTATATCATCACGCCAGATCCCCTGTGGGGTAGGCCATCCCATCAAACTATCATTTTACAAAGTAAAGTAAAGGACCTCATTACTTGATTGAGTCATAGCGAATACCTAAAGAGCCTGTATATACCTGCCCCTGACGTTTTTAGGTCTTGATGTACCTATGAGAATGCAGTCTATATTTATATTTCATATACTTCCTCAGTCACCCCATAGAGGCCAGCAGACGTAAGAGGTAGCATAGGTAACATAGTTATGTTAAAATTTGACCTCTACAAGTAATTATCAAACAATAAAATTAAATATCCGCGATTTTTTCTCACGTACGTACCTGCGAAAGATCGCGGATTAGAGTGATTTATAAATAATATGTTTTTGTGCGGGTTTTTATAATCTTGATTAATCATGTCTGGACCACAAAAGGCCGACATTAAGGTATTTTACTTTTTAATTTATTTCAATTGTTTATTTAATTAATTAAAATCTTTGAATCTACAAATGCATTTAACACACAAAATTAAACTACTACATATTTTAAATAAATAAAAAATACAATAAAAAGTAGAAAAATATAATACACTATTTACAACTGTGCCAAATCGCTGGCGTTCGGCAAGGTGCCCAGAAGGCTGGCAGCGTTCCCGCGCTGGATAGCAATGCTAATCTTTTGCGCGAGATACGTGCCAGCCCTCTGGTCACGTGTAGTGTCAACCAGTCTTTTAGATAGTTCCCCAAAGATGTGATGGGCACTTGAACCCCATGGACCCAAAGCTACGGCGCTACCAGCTTTAATGACTGTCTCTTGAAGATGCGACAGCGCTAAAGTATCAACACATGTCGCGTCCCATACCAGAGGCCGTCCCATCTTCCAGGGAATAATTGTCATTCCATCGGGTCTCTTACCATCGTCACGCATAAGGCCGTGTGCTGGCCGTTTGGTTCCAAAACGGCCAGCACATTGGCGGTGGCAAAGGCACGACAGATGACATCATTAATACTGGCATGCCGCGATATTCTACCGGCGCGTCGGAGACATGAGAGGCCATGGTGTCCAAATTGGTCGACATTCTCACCACAACGACAGCGATGTGGCACAAAGCACTTAGCCCCAATATGTAGGCATAAACTTAATCTAAATGAGGTGGAGTCCATCAAATTGCCAATATGAGAGGAAGGGAGAGCCTGCAACCATAGCCCCGACTCCCTTGCACCTACGGCAAGGAGACGGGCACGCGCTGTGGAACTGCTTGTCGTTTCTAACAATTTTTTTCGAATCAGTTCACAGATCGGCCCGTCCCGTTGCCTCTGAGAAGACAGGGTAGGCAAGCTTATATAAGGGCAGGCCAAACGCCAGGCATTTTTAGCTTCACCCACTCCTGATAATTCCGAATTTACATTTGTGGTGCCAAAATTGCATTAACTAAAATAACATTATTGTGGGCAGAACATAGAAATACCGAAATGGGAAAAATGTGCCGCTGTCAGAAATTGAATGAGAGTAGTCGAGGATCGTACTTAGTCATTGAGTTTGAGTTATTATACTAGAGAGTAGAGATGTCATGTTGAACAAGCAACGCACGACGTGATGAGCACAAGGTTAGAGGAGACTTTTGTAGTTTCATACGAATTCTTTTGTTTTTGTAATTGTTGAAACAGTATCTCAGAGCACATGAAGGCATATTTTTCGAAATAAAATTTTGCACTCGAAGGTCTTACGTTGCGGAAAGCAGCTATAGTAAAGGGACCTTGGAAGGGTGTCTTTTCTAGTCCGAAGTACATAATAACTGAAGGTACTGTACAGCGGTGTGTACAATTTGTGAGGCCTATATCCAGCAGGGGACTGCTCTGGGTTGATGATGATGAAAACTGTGATACACTAGGCTCTACAATCCGTCGGAACACAATATCTGTTCTCACTTTTATGGTTTAATTTAATAATATCTACTAGGCAATGACCTTTTCTCACAAATCAAGGTGAGAGAGATTAATTAGGTCATATTCCAACACGCGGACCCAGTGCGATGCGGTGGAGGCAAGTTTGTAGCCACCTGCTGTTGGAACTTAACAAGCCTATAAAGCTACCAACTTGGCTGAACGACTACCACATCAAGTGGTAACCGGGACCAACGGCTTCACGTGCCTTCCGAAGCACGGAGACGCTCGAATACGAAAATGCCACGAATGGTCACCCATCTCAGGCCAACCGAATCGAACGCTGCTTAACCTTGGTGATCGGTAGGAACATAGCGGTTGGTGGTTTAATTAAAATTTGCTTAAAACAAAAACCAGTAGATAAGACCATAGCAAAAGACAGTTTCTATATTTAACTCAACGATACATTTGCCTACTATCAGTATACTCTTTCTACGAACCTATTCGCGCCTTTATTAAAAAGGCGACAACCCGATATTTCGAGAACGCGTCCAATCATAGGAGCTAATCGTAGCCGCCGCCGACTACGAACCTAACTCCACTCCTATCAGCCGCTACTGCCATCCGCGGCAAGTTCGGCGACCCTCCCGATGCCCTTACATCCCTTCTTTCGGATACACATACTGCACACAGGATCAGACACTAACCTCGCCGGCGGGGTCAAAGAATCCCTTGCCCGCCGGGCGGTGCAGAGCACCACGGCGAGACACCTAGTATATGTGCTCCCCCATAGCGACTGCCCAAGCCGAGGCTGTTTCTCCTTGAGGCGCAATTGAGCTAGTTGCCCCCTTGCTTTTCTGGCTCGAGCGTAGTGGTTGCACGCTCGCCCACTTGTCCGGTGAAACTATAAAGGGGCCGCGGGCGGTCAACAGCGTAGATCATTCACACACTATACCAACATGCCAGATCCCTTAAGACGTTGGTAGAGAGTACAATTTCAGCATGTTCTTTCATTACAGACCTCTCATAGTTCGTCTTATACACGCTAGCCGGTTACGGAGATTCTTGACTTCCCCATCAGATAAACCACAGTCTATTCGGTCACGATCACTGTGTAATGTTCAGATATTAAATTCATTATTTTAGCCTTTAGCTATTTTACTTTAAAAAATATAATTCATAGTATTTTGGCCGCATTAATTAGTGCTTAATTACTCATAGTTATTAAATTCAAATTGTCAACTTCATTAATAAGCTAGACCATCTGCAATACAGGTTCTTAGTAATTTATTTTTTATAAATACATTTGAATTTCAATAATAGTATGTTAATAACATGGCTGCCTCGTTGGTCTGGTGACAAAGTGCATTGCTTTGTGAGCACGAGGTCCTGGGTTCAAATCCTAGGTCGGACAATAGTAGTTTTTCTAACGAAAATTTCCTAGTATGAGTCCGGAGTCTGGAATTGTGCCCGGTATATGGCAATAGGCTCGCCCCCTATTACATGGGACCTAACATCGTCGGCGAAACGTGGGTGTACTCAGTACACCTCTGCCACCCCCTCTGGGGAATATAGGCGTGACGGTGTGTGTAATAACATTTATTTGGTCATGATAAGATACTCTAGGTCTTCTATCGCAATCGATACCTAATGGAACTCTGAACTCTCTGACTATCCTATAAGGGATCTGGCATGATAGAATAGATAAATAGATAATTTGAACAAAAAGGCTAGCTAATAAAAGTACACAAGGAGTTTAAATGTAGAGTGGAAAATCCAGCGAAATAACACGGGCTTACGCATATTTTTCTACATAAAAAATGTTATATTTTCATTCAAAATTAACATTATTATTATGTTTCACAATAGCATCATTAAGGACAATTATCATTAAGTTCACTGCCAGTGCCCTAATGCGCGGCGATTTATAATATCTACGAGACTTTTCGATCCATTGCGCATTATCATAAAACGATGAACAAAAAATGATGGCCATCCGTTGAATGGAAGGTCCTTTAAACCGCAATAATGAATTATAAACAACACAATAATATTTTTTCTTATAAATAAAAAATACATAAATATAAACAGATATAGGACTTACTTTCAAATATCGAGATTCCTCAAGCACGGTAACATTAAAAAATAATCACTACACTACACGAGCACAATAAATCCTATATTCGAAATTTAAAATCACTTTTGTGTATAAAACCTACACACGTCCGAACGCCGAACGTCGCGGGATAACACTGAACTTGAAATACAAAACGTACACTCCCGCGCAATCTTGTTTCTTGCTTACCTTCAAACGTTTTTCCGTAATCTGCACCTTCAAACTATCGCCTTAAGTCACATTTTCCCATCTTAACTCACTAAAGGCTGTTTAACAACGTTAATAAACAGATACTTGTCTATGAATTCATATTTCGCGGTTAAACTTGAGTTCTTCAACATCGCACCAGATACGTACATACATACATAAACCTTTGTCAAGGTTTTTAAGTTCAGACTTCATTAAAGAGTACTTTGGTCTTATTTACATATTTTAAGATTGCTTTTAGAGGGCCAATTGTCTCGAATTAATTCGAACAAGTACTTTAAAAGTAGTTAATCTTTTCTCAAAAATTTCCAGTCTTGTACTCGTTCTTTGGTAATCAGGATTCTTTAATCGCCCAAGCTTCCGGGAGCCCCATATGGTTGTTTTTATCGCAAAAAAAATCGCAAATGCTTAAGAAGTTAATTAGTCTAGAACCAGGACTGGCCCCACCAGAAAATCCCTCATGCATTTTTGTCATTAAGTATTTGAGCAAGATTTCCATAGCGGAAGCATAGATATTTTCTGATTTCTTCTTCTTATATACTTTCTCATACTTGTATGGGAAATCTAACTGTATTGTATACTTTGCCTGCAAAGACGTTAGTGTATCCACTATGATCTCAGCCCGTCACACATTCCCACCACTGTAACTCCAGTAAACCAAGATTCACAATTTTCTTCTTAGAGAACACCAAGGTTTGACCCCTGGGATGTCACGGGGAGCGCTTTAATTGTCTTGGAACCCGCAACAAATTTAATTAGATAGATCAGAAAAACAGGACAGGTAGGAAATACTGAAATTCCACTTCCCTCCTTTGCAAAGCGGGAGATACAAAAAAATTGGCAGATCAGTCATAGAAGAGGACACTACAACTAGGGTACTAATCGAATATGATCTACATAGACGTAACTGTATCTACAAAGACGTTATTGTATCTGCAAGAAAGTTAGTGTATATGCAAGGATTTTAATGTATCTGCAAGGAAGCTAGTGTATCTACAAGTGGGTTAGTCTATCGGCATGGATAGTAATGTACCTGAAAGAACTCTAGTGTACCATCAGTGTATCTGCAAGGAGGTTAATGTGTTTGCAAGGACACTACTGTACCTAAAATCTGTTAGTGTATCTACAAGGACTCAAGTGTATGTACAAAGACGTAAGTGTATCTGCAAGGATGTTAATGTATCTTCAGGAAAGTTAGTGCATCTGCAAGTAATCTAATGTATCTAAAAGGATTCTAGTGCGTGTAGTCTGATTATAAGAATCTTAGCGTATCTGTAAGGATGTTACTATACCTGCTACAACGCTATTGTACCAACAGGGACGCTATTGTGTTTACAAAGATGTCAGTTTATTGCAAGGACGCTATTGTATCTGCAAGGACGCTATTGTATCTACAAGAATGTAATTTTATATGCAATGTAAATTTATATCTACAACGATGCTACTGTATTTCTAAGGACTTTAATTTATCTGTAACAAAAAAGTCTTATGTGCTTCTTTTATAAGTTATTATTGTGCTAGACCCTGGGAAGAAAAACTTGGTCTAGGTCCATCTGCGGTCAAGCTCATCACTCATCAAGTATAAAGCAGTTAGCCTTAATGGCAGTCAGCCAAAAAACCAACGTGCTATTTGAACATCTCCAAGGTTGGTTTTGCAGTCAAGGTATTTTTCCTTTTTTAAAATAAAATATTTTCCAGGCTGCATACAAATATAAAAAACCACCGTCATGCCAATATTCCCCAAGCGGGGGTGGCAGAGGTGTACTGAGTACACCCACGTTTCGCCGACGATGTTAGGTCCCATGTAATAGGGGGCGAGCCTATTGCAATATACCGGGCACAATTCCAGACTCCGGACTCAAACTGGGAATGTTTCGTTAAAAAAACACTACTTTTGTCCGACCTAGTATTTGGACCGAGGACCTCGTGATCACAAAGCGATGTGCTTTGCCACTAGACCAACGAGGCAGTAATAAATATTATGTTTTGAAAATGAGTCAAAAACTCACTCATTGCCTGACTTACTGCCGCAGTCACGAGATCCTAGCTTCATGTCCCAGTCCGGATTCATTGTGCCCGGTTTAATGGGAAAAGAGGACAAGGAACCTAACAACGTCGGTGAAAAGTGTACACAGTACACCTCTGCCACCCCCACTTGGGGAATATAGGCGTGACGGTGTTAATTTTTTATTTTAAGAGTCAAGCCGCCTGGAAAGCCTCTAACTTTCCTTAACTTCTGCTATATAATGACAACAGCTGTCACTGAGGGCTTGACATGCACTCAAAATCACAAAACAAATAATTATATTCTACCAATCTAGCGGTCACCCATCTACTATCTGACCTCGCCCGGCAGCGCTTAACATTGTGAATCGTTACCGACCGGACCATAAATTGTGCTGGTCTCGTTAGCAAGGCACAAGTAACATTTTTCCTTATTTGTTATCTGTAAATGAAGGAGCCATTTTGCCATTTATATTAACAGTTAATTAATTATTATTACCAGAACGAATGCAAGGATTTGGTAACGATGTGCTGGAGCAAGTGAATGAGTTTGTATATCTTGGATGCGCATTCAGTAAGGATGGGAAATACACCGCTGACAAAGAGAGAAGAGTGAGTGCAGGGAACAGGGTGAATGGTAAGATGGCAAAGATACTTGAGAGCCGGCACTAAAGCCAAAAGTCGCAGCAGGCCATACATAATGAAGTGCTTGACCCAACGCTGTTATATGGCAGCGAGAGCTGGGTATGTAAGAAGGAGAATGAAAGTAGGATAAATGCGGTAGAAATGCGAGCTAGTAAGAAAGCGATTAGGTATGAAAGATATATCGGTGTAAAGATGAGAAAGGGTATGCTCCGTTGGTTCGGGCATATAGAAAGTCAGAAGAAAGAATGACAAAACAGATATACAATGCGAAAGTGGAAAGATGTAGGAACCGGGGAAGACCTAGACTATCTTACCATGACCAAATAGACCGAATCTAATCTGAAGGTCAAGTCAAGAGTCTCCGTAACAGACGAGCGTGTATGAGACGAACAATGAGAGTGGAGGAAGCCAGAGAATTATGTAAGGAAAGAACCTGTTGGCACTCTGTACTCTCTGCCTACCCTTCAAGGCATCTGGCGTGATAATATAGATAGAGATAGATAGATAATTATGTATTAATTAAGACCTATCTGCTGCACTCGGGACTTTTATCACTGCGGGATAAAGGTCTCCCCATAACCATCCATCCGGACCATCTAAGCTATCTCCATCCAATCTTCCCGAAATGCTGGATGCATTCGACGTCGATGCCGAACTGCAGGCACCCATTGCGTAATAACTCTAGCCCATCTCTAAGGTTTCATTCCAGAAACATATCCCGTCCCATTTGAGTTTTATTATAGTAGTCTGCGTTATTTTGATAATAATTAATTAGAATATTATACTGTCCCACTGCGGGGCTAAGGCCTTCTCTCACAAATTGAGGTGGGAGAGATTAGGTCATAAATCCCCACGCTAACTTACTACGGATTTGTGGAGGCAGATCTGTGGACACCTGCTATCTGGTCTTATTTAGTGTCCGACCGAAGGTCAATTATTGGCCGAAGCCGAAGGCGATTAATAGGCCATTGCCAAAACCCTAAGAAATTTGGTTCATGATCGGCTACATTTTTAAAAACTTATGTTGACTGGTTATTTACTAGCAATGGCAAGCGGCCGGCGCAACGCAATGTGACGCCTGCCCCCCGCGCCGGTCTTTCGTGGCTCATTCTTAAGTCGTAAATCGTAATAAATCGTTCAATTTCGGTGCTTGCCAGAAACCTTCGGCATAGATCAAAACAAAATAATTTTGACCGGAGGTGGTCGAAATCGTAGCCGAACGTTGGGTTGGACACTAGTCTTATTAAACATCTCTTAAGCTTGGCTTAATAACTACCGCATTGAGTGGTAACCGGAATTAAGAATAATCTGATTCTGATTCACATACAATGTTAAAACCCTGGGATACCCCAGGATTATAGAATTGTATGTGAATCAGAATTTAAGAGTCATGCCCTAGTCCGTATGGACTGATGAATCTTAAACCCCAACGTACATATCCATGCCGATCTCGGTCTCGAACCTATTCGCGCCTATATTAAAAAGGCGACAACCCGATATTTAGCGAAAGCGTCCAATCATCGGAACCCCCTAATCGTAGCCGCTACCGACTCCGAACCCAAATCCCCTCCTATCAGCTTTTACTTCCCTTCTTTCGGACACAGATACCGCACACGATCAGACACCGACATCGCCGGTGAGGTCGAAGAACCCCTTGCCCGCCGGCCGGTGTAGAGCACCATGGCGATACACCTAGTATACATTCGCCCCCATAGCGACTGCCCAAGCCGAAGCCGTTCCTCCTTGAGGCGCCCTTAAGCTAGTTGCCCCCCCTTGCGTTTCTGGCTCGAGCGTAGTAGTTGCACGCTCGCCCTCTTATCCGGTAAAGCTGTAATTGCCCCGCGGCTAACAGCGTAGATCATTCACACACCACAAAAACCAATGTATGTGATACATTGGCTAAATTTGGTATGAAATTCCTTCAAAACTTTACTAATAACGTAATACAATTCTTTGGCAAATATTTTTTACAGCAATAATGTGAGTATGCGAGTCTGTGTCTATTTTTTCAAACTGCGTATGTATGGCTAAGGGGCGACAGTGGTTAAGAACAAAATCGTTTATTTCACTTCTAGTGTTTTACTATATCTAGGTCAATGCCATTTCAAAGATTCTACATACTTGTTTGACGGAAATTCCAAGTTTCTCATGTAACCTCCGTACGCACGTACAAAATTAATAATTAGTCATACAACTATTGAAAGAACTGGATTGCAGAGTTAGGGTGTGTAGAGTTAGAACCTTGGCTCTACATGAGATCTAATAACTTTTTGACAGTGCGGTCTGGTCTCGTCTTGGCAACATTTTACATAAAAATGTTTTTGGTTGGATTTCACTTCTTTTTGTAAGTTGCTTATAACTATATTTTTTATTTGGTTCATTTTTTCTTTCTTTTTTGGGGTTTATTTTATTATTATTTATATATATGGAGTTCCTATAGCAATTTTCAGACCTCTAGCATCAAAATTTGCGGAAGTGTCATACAAACTTCCATCCTCTAGTTCAAGGGGTTGGGGGATAAAAGTTCCAAGTTTTAGAAATTTTTTTCTTGTTTGTGTAATAATACTAGCTTACATACCAAATTTCAGCTTTCTAGGACTTCAGGAAGTACCCTAAGAATTTTGATGATCAGCAGTGAGTGAGTGACGAAATTGGGGTTTTTTTAGATATCAATAAAATCTAAAGTATAAGAGCTATGCAATTGAAAATTCACATGTTTAATGAATTTACTATTGACGTCATATTTCGGAAATTTTGTTAATCTGTTATAATCCAAACCCAAGTTATGAGCGTTCAAAAAAAACGACGAAGCGCTTCGAGAAAAGGTAGAAGTGCCGGGAGCACTACTGTGCCCCCAGATAGTGTGGAGATAGAATTTTAGTGACAGCATTTATGAAGACTGAGCAAAGAAGAAGGTTTTCGGTTGTAGAAGTCCGTGTACCTTTTTTAAAAACGTTATTTATTCAAACTGCGCATGTATGGCAAAGCGGCGATAGTGGTTGAGAACAAAATCGTGTCCTAATTTACTTGTCGTGTTTTACTATTTCTAAGTCAATGCCATTTAAAGTTTCGACATACTTGTTTGACAAAATTAGCCTCCAAGTTTCTCATGTAACGTCTGTAAGCATACTTACAAAATTAATAATTAATCATGCAAGATGTTGAAATCACTTACTATTTTAGCTATGCTAAAAGACCTTGAAGGTGTAGTAACGGATGGTGCGGCTTCCGATCACAAGGTCTTGGATTCGAATCGGACAGTGTGATATTGGGTTTCTCTATCGAAATTTTTAAGTATTGTCTCATTGGTCTAGTGATAAACAATGCGCGTAGCAATCACGAGGTTCTGAGTTCGAATCCTAAGTCGGATAAAGAGTAGTTCTTCGATAGAAATATTTCCAATATCAGTCCGGGCATTGTCTGGTAATCCTAGTGATACAAATGTACGGGGCCCCAAGTCTTCTATTTTTACGTGATTTCTAATTATGACACACTATAACATTCGTTCAATTACAATTATGCCTAAAGATGGCTATCTACTAAATTCTTTATGGTCTTATAAACAAATACGTCTATGGAAAACCACAAGGACACCATTAAATTAATAGATTTTTAAAAGTGTCAAATCCAGCGATTATGAAGTCAATGAACTACAATTTTACTAAAATTCCAATAGAAACTTGTTTTTTTTCCTGGGGAAATTCCTGCATAGGACTTCCGCGAGCCTCAGCGGAAGCTCGCGGGGCGTGTCGGATTCCTGCTGACTAAAAACCTCAGGGTGGCCGAGATCAGGATTTTGAAGGGGCTCCGGCATCTCCGTATGGAACGCACCGGTGCTGACACGCAACTGTGCCACCGTTGGGCCCGGGCCTCCTCTCAGACTGAGAGGGTTTAGGCTATAGTCCACCACGCTGGCCCAGTGCGGGTTGGCAAACTTCACACACCTTCGAGAAACTCTTAGGCCTGCAGGTTTCCTCACGATGTTTTCCATCACCGTAAAAGCAAGTGATAATGAATTTTTAATACGCACATGCTTTCGAAAAGACAGGGTTTGAACCCGAGACCTCTGACTTTGCAGTCCAACGGTCTAACCACTAGGCTATCACTGCTTTTTAGACACGGTACTTATATTTTCGATTTATTAAAACCATCTTAAAATATTATATCTAAAGATATAGTTTAAAAAAAATATCCATAGGAAACATTCCTGCATTTCGCGCACAACTCTACATTAAGTTTGAGTCTAATAATTTTAATTTAAAAAGACCTTTGTAAAAACAATTTTTTATAGAAAAAACACAACGAAGATAACTTGTTTAATTGAGGAGTTCCTATGGCTCCCTTCCGCCTCCATCATCAAACCTTGGACACTATCCGGGTCTAAAGTCAAGGCAAATCCAACGAGCCAAACATGGCGGGGTTATATTGAATATTTGCGTGTTCCATTGGCCACCTTTCGGCTTCATCATCAGACCCTAAACACTATCTGGTTGTATAGTACTTGTCAATACCAAGCTAACAATATAAACACGAGGGGGACACCTTCCGACTCCATCATAAGAACAGCTCCATTTTACCGTATGACTGCCTTGTCACCAATGTCATACTCTGAGATTCCGTGGTCTCTACTACCAATAATACACGCGTGTAAGCATCGGCAATAGTATTTTTAATTAATACTTACTATAAAACAATTAATTAATTGTGATTGATGTTTTACTTTAAGTTTTTGGACATAAACGGCAAATTTATTTATAAAGCTTAATATTGACGTCGTTACTTCTTGTTGTGTTTAAAATTTTAGTTGTTACAGAACTTGTTAAGCATTAATTACCTTTTTTGTATTGCGAAACATATCGAGAATACATGATTCGATTTTTAAAAACTTATGGCGGAGTATATTTCATTATTACAGTTATTATTTCATAATATTTGTGGTGGCCTTTGATTGGCTCAATAATACGTAAATAACTAGATAAAGAGCAATTAATAAGATTCCAAGCCCTTACCTATAATATCTAACCATGTTTCAATAAGTTTTTGAATAGCTACATTTAATTAATAACAGTAATGTATCGAGATATTTTCCGACCCCTGCCGCCCCCGCCACCTTCGGCCGCGACATGTTCTCACCGATCCCCCCGATGCTTTGTCATCCCTTCTTTCCGCTTCGAAAACGGGCGACGACGACGACGAAGTCATAGATCCCCTCCCCTAGCCGGCGGTTGACCGGTGCACTTAGTAGTGCACCTCCTCACCCCGCAGCGAAAGTCCCAAGCGAAGCCGCCTCTTCAAGGCACCCTCGAGGATGTCGCCTCTTGCCCTTCTGGCTGGCTAGAGCGTAGTGCTTGCACGCTCGCCCTTAAGTCTGTTGAAGCTGTAAATTCCTCGCGGCCAACAGCGTACATCACTCACACACACACGCACACGAGATATTTAACTATTTAAGGTAATCTATGAATGGTTCAATCCAAATTAAGCAAATAACTAGAGAAATATTGCTGTTCGATACTTTATAATTATATCTGATATGTCTTATAATGTTTTAAATAGTTTTTGATTACTTAAATTTGATCATAAATATTGTACTATTCCTGCGATTTTCACAAGATCGTCGGTCCATCTGGCAGGCGGTCGTCCCACGCTGCGCTTGCCAATACGTGGTCTCCACTCTAGAATCTTTCTGCCCCAACGCCCGTCCGATCTACGCGCTATGTGGCCCGCCCATTGCCACTTCAGCTTGCTAATCTTAACGGCTATGTCGGTGACCTTGGTTCTTCTACGAATCTCCTCATTCCTGATTCGATCGCGTAGAGAAACGCCGAGCATAGCTCTCTCCATAGCTCTCTCGTCGTTGGATGCAGGTGGCATCGGACCGGTTACGCTGGAAAGCGATTGGGGAGGCCTATGTTCAGCAGTGGACAAGTATAGGCTGAGATGATGATGATGATGATGATTGTACTATTGTGCTATTTAATAATTTAAAAAGGAAGTCTATGATTGGTAGATTCCGAAACAAGCTAATTACTTGACATATCTACAAGCTGTAACATAATAAACGCAAGACCTCAAAGTAGTTTGTTCTTAATCGGTAACTGAATTGATACCAACTATTTTTAATGTATCGTACATTTTTTTTTAATTTGCAAAAAATACTGAGTT
The DNA here is from genome assembly GCA_905147815.2 of Phalera bucephala. NCBI lineage: Eukaryota > Metazoa > Arthropoda > Insecta > Lepidoptera > Notodontidae > Phalera > Phalera bucephala. The sequence goes on along the minus strand of LR990630.1, from coordinate 16,157,791 downwards.
CTTAGATTTACGCGAATATTACACATGAAATAAAAGTATTTTACGGATTTTATCGCGGTTTATTTTTTTTTTATTTTTAGTTCCCGACGTTTCGAGTGCTTTGCAGCACCCATGGTCACGGGAGGGACTTGGGACGGGGGGTCCCAAGTCCCTCCAAAAAAATAAACTGCGATAAAATCCGTAAAATAGTTTTATTTCATTTGCAAAAAATGCTTTTACTCAGTGCGCTATAAAAAACTAAATTTATTTTTGATTCATAGCAATAAGGATATTACAAATGCATTTCTAACCCGTATTTCTCAAAATGCACACATACACGTACAAGTTTCATTGTTAATTGGGGTATAAAAGTGCTTAAAAAAAGGGTAAAAACCTTTTAATTTGGAAATTTGGTTTCCGTTTTGAATTTATGAAGCAATTCTCTAATTGGGGTGTCTGAGGTCTTGCGTTTATGTAAAAGACATAGATATATGGTTTAAAACATTTTGCATGGATTGTATTTAAATAACATTATATATGTAGCGAGTTATTCAGTAAAAACAACCCATGTTTGTGATTGGTCAGAACGGACTAATATAATTTGTATTACAAACGTAGAGTATATAAGGTATGCATTGATCAAAGGTGTAGATTTTGGATTCTAAAGTAATCGCGTGAAGACACCTTTTTTAAGTTAAGTATTACCCTGTATGTACCCCAGGGGACTTTTTGGCGGGAAATCGAAGAGTGATGTTGTCAATTTGTTTTAATTTCCAAAACTTGTGTTATTTCGGATTATAATGTGTAATAATTAACCATTATGTATTCCTTTATGTGCATGAGTGAAGGTAATTGTAACCAAATGGATAAAACGTGCCTTTTCCATTTTCCTCAAAACGGCCGTCGCAATTGGTATGTAAAGTATCCATCACTTTACTATCCAGGGTGGGGCACTTCATCAATTTCATTATCATCGTTGTCATCAAGTTCATCGGGGAGTTGAATTAATTTAAACAAACACGATTATATATCTCAGTGGACACTGGCAAAATACACTTAAATTTAGTGTGAAGCCATAATTTAAAGAAGAAGATGAAATATGTACCCTATTATTTTGATATATTTTTTATAATTATGCTGTCTCTTTAGGAGTGTAAAGGCTGATTTAAAATATTCCTATGCAATAATATTGACATTTACAGATATGGTCAATGTAAAATAAATGGTGTAAATTGTATTTCTATGTTTTCTTTCTAGCTCTACTTTTTCCAAATCTCACACGTGCGTGATTTACAGATATTCAATATATATGCGCCATCTATTAGCGAAATGAGTAACTATAGTGTTAACCAAGCTGTTTAATTTATGAAGACTATTGTTTCTTATTGATGCAATAGAATGTCAATAGATGGCGGTAAAAGCGATAGTAGTGATGTGATAGTAGTTCTTATTAATAATAACAGATGGCAGAGTGTGTATGATTCAGCTCTACATACGGCCGGTTTCAATATTTATGTTAAGGATAGATTTGCCTACTACGGATAGAATCTGGACATATTTTGTATGGAAATTTGACAAAATTCTATTGACCTTCAACTAAGAATATTGAAACCGGCCATTAGTGCTTACAATATAAATAGTAGAGGTTCCAGAGATGTACGGTCACTCCCATATGTCGCCGATGATGTCGGCACCAAATGTAATAGGGAGCGGGCCTGTAGCTGCTATACTAGGCACATTACTTGACTAGACTGATATTTATTATTTTTTCACAAGAATAAGCAGCGAATTTAAACATTTCGATAGAAATAAATTGCTTTGTCTAACCTGGGATTAAACCCACGATCTCGTTATTGCCACTCACACTACGCGTCTCTAGACCAACTAAGCAGTCTATACTAGACTAGAGTACTTAGTTAATGCTTTTGAGTGTGTGATTAGTAAATTTTTATTCCAAATTGTTCGGCAAAGCCTTCTCTCACAAATCGAGGGGAGAAAGAAATAGGTCATACTCGACCACGCGTGTCCAGTGCGGGTTGGTGAAGGCAGGTTTGTGGCCACCTGCTATTGGAACTTATCAAGTCGTCTTTCAGGTTTCAGACTTGGCTTAACGAATATGAAGTGTTGTCCCAAGCACGGAGTCGCTCCAATATCAAATCAAATCATTTATTTACGAATATGTTATAGGTACAAATGCTACATATTGCTGACGCCATAAGCATAAAACTAGAATTAATGTAGAAGCTGTAACATAATAAACGCAAGACCTGAAAGAAGTTTGTTGTACGCACGTACGCACGCACGCACGCAGGCACACACGAACACAAAATTACAATGTCTGTGACTTTAGCTCCTAAACATAAAACTTAAATTCACTCCTTATCACGTAGTTCTGTATTTACGAGTACTTTGTGATCTTTATAATAATGATATTTGCTTTATACTTAAAGCATCGATATTTGAAACTCTTGTACCCTACTCTATATATTTGCCAACGACTTCAACAGTTTAGTTCAAATAATATTGCCCTTTAAAATGTACCTAACGAAGCCTGTTTACACTCAGAGCTGTAAGATGAAATAGGTATTTTAGGATTTTTCACATAGGTTAGGTAGTGTCATTTAATTCAATGGTGTTAAGGCATAAAACCATGAGTATAGAAACGGGTCATGCCTCTTATTGTCATTGAATAAAGTATAATTTCGTTTGGCAATTAGAACTGTCACTGTCCTTCCTATGTGAAAAATACTATATTATTAAAGAGCCTACCGCGGTCGGCCATTTATCGCCCGGAAGAGTGGCAGTGATGCATTACTTTACAAAAGAATAGTGAGGGACGGGTATATCGAGGACGCGTTCGGAAATAAACGACGTATGTGCAAAAACAATTATTATCATTTTCTAAAAAAACTACACTAGGAAATAGACAACCGCTCTACAAAAAATTTGTTACATTATTTGCTATGTTTTTAAATAAATCCTACAGATTAGTTCTTAAGTTCTTCTTGACTGCCTCGTTGGACTAGTGGTCAAGCGCATCGCTTTGCGATCACGAGGTCCTGGGTTCAAATACTAGGACGGACAAGTGTAGTTGTTCTAACGAAAACTTCCCAGTACGAGTCCGGAGTCTAGAATTGTGCCCGGTATATAGCAATAGGCTCGCCCCCTATTACATGGGACCTAACATCGTCTGTAAAACGTGGGTGTACTCAGTAAACCTCTGTCACCCCCGCTTGGGGAATATAGGCCTGACGGTGTAATTCTTAAGCATTTCGCGTTGGAATCAGAAAATGTAAAGCAAGATTACTTTAGATTATTTTTCTATAGAGAAAATTAAATTCGTATATTTCTGATGAAATAAAACTATTTTACGGATTTTATCGCGGTTTATTTTTTATTTTTAGTTCTCGACGTTTCGAGTGCTTTGCAGCACCCATGGTCACGGGAGGGACTGAGGTGTTAGACGTCCAAAAGGCATAGTCCAGGGTTCCCCTAAAACTTCTTAATTATTTTTGTTGTTGTTGGTCCGATCTACGCAGAATGAGCTCACGGTGTCTTGAGGTCTTGCAGTGTTATGCTTGGTTTTGGATTTGATTATATTAATTACCGGATCCCAAGACGATGGAAGTACCCAGCCATCTTCTCTATTGAAATTAGGATGTTTTTTAATTTCAATAGCCTCGCGAACCATCCTTGGTAGGAATCGGTGTTCTTTCACGAGGATTTGTGGTCTATCAAATCTGATGTTATGGCGGGTGTGGTCAAGGACATGTTCACAGACTGCAGACTTCTTTCTCAAAGAGAAGTCGCGGGTACGATTCCCGCACGGGACATATCTTTGTGGACCCGCAAATGTTTGTTTCGGTCTGGGTGTTTGTGGATGTGAATTTCGTGATTGTAAACGCACCCACGCCACATTTTTAATATCACAGCCCCACACTAGAAAACATTGCCTTATCTAGTGTGGGGATGTGATATTAAAAATAAATTACATTTAATCAAGGCAGTCTCAAACATTGTTTATTTCGGTTCGATCCCCGCATTTGGCAAATCTTTGTGTGTAAATGTTTGCAAATGGGAACTTCATATTCGTAAATGCGTCCACGACACGAGAATAATATCTTAGTGTATATTAAAAAATGAATTAAAATACTACTAGAATTCGAAAAACCCAAAACGCACACAATCAGTGACCATTAAATTTCCATTTTAGGGGTTTTTGTCCTCCCAGCTAGCACGGGGGCGTCAAGACTTCTCACGCTAGACAAAATTTTGTCAGCCCATGATTTGAATCTTATACGGAAATCATACATAATAGTCTTGTTTATCCGTCAATACAAAACTTGAAATGAGTTATATCCTGTCAAACTTGCCACCGCACGCTATTCTCGTAAGATAAAACGGTTAGCTCACGTCTATGGCCATAGAATTTGTGACATAATACATATCGTGTTGCACCGCCTGTACTGGTCCAGCAATGGAATAGTATAGGTGGTGCGACAAAACAAAGGTCACGAATTTTATCGCCCTAGACGTGAGATAGCCGTCTTGTATTACGCGCTAATAAGTGACGCTTTACAAAATTTGCGTTCGACCCATCATGACTTATGCGTGTGTTGTGTTCGGGCATTCCGCCCCCTCTCACATCGATAAACTCCAAGTGGTTCAAAACCGCTTCCTCCGTAAAGCCGTAGGAGCCCCCTGGTTCGTACGGAATGTCGATCTCCACTCCGATCTAGGTCTCAAACCTATTCGCGCCTATATTAAAAAGGCGACAACGCGACACTTCGCGAACCCATCTACCCATGCGAATCCGTTAATCGTAGCCGCCGCCGTCTACGATCCCCCCCGACCCGCCACCGCCGGCCGCGACATGTTCTCTCCGATCCCCCCGATGCTTTGTCATCCATTCTTTCCGCTCATAATACGGGCGACGACGACGTAGTCGTAGATCCCCTCCCATAGCCGGCGGTTGACCGGTGCACTTAGTAGTGCGCCCCGTCCCCCACAGCGACTGTCCCAACCGAGGGCGCCTTGAAGAGGCGCCCTTGAGTATGTTGCCCCTCGCCCTTCTGGCTCGAGCGTAGTGGTTGCACGCTCGCCCTTAAGTCCGGTGAAGTTGTAAAGGCCTCGTAGCCAACAGCGTACATCACTCACACACACACGTGCCGTTACAAAAGTTTAACACGAGTTCAAGAATTGTATTGTTCTGACGTACAGACCAGATTATTGTGACTTAAATACAAGTATCTAATTGAGGTTTTTAACGGTAAGTCGAAGAGTGATGTCGTCAATTTATTTTAATTTCCAAAACTAGTGTTATTTCGAATAATAATGTGTAATGTTGGTAGAATATTAACCATTATATATTCTTATGTGTGCATGAGTGAAGGTAATCATCATCATTATATTAATACGTGAAGCAAAAACTTTGTACCCCTTTTTACGAAAATTGCGCGGACGGAGGAGTATGAAATTTCCCACACTTATAGTTTAAGAGAAGTTTCACTAGAGAAGGAGTGCCGAATGCTAATATTTTTTTTAAATTATGCCTAAAACATACATTAAATCAATAAAACATTACACACACTACCATGTATTTGACACAATACACTTCAAATTATTTGTCTATAGTCATAGTGAATGTCAAACATAACCAGCAAACTAAGTTTTTACAAAAAACTTCTTTGAGTTTTGTATCATAATTTATTTATCAAAATATGTATGTCAAGTTCAATGGACAGCATTTTCTTTATCGCATGGTTTTTTGTTACAATAAAAAATAAATAAAAAAGGTATTCTTTATTTTAATCATTTCTTGTTTTTTTTTTTATTTAAATTTCATACAATTTGTTTTGAAAGAATAGGCAAATTAACAGTGTACCCTTGGTGAAATCTGTGATTATAGAAGTATAGTCTTTGACAATAGAACCTTAATAATGTTCAAACTTATAATTTAAATTAATTATGGTCGACTAGTTATAACAAAGTGATAAAACGTGCCTTTTCGATTTCCCTCAAAACGGCCGTCGCAATTGGTATATAAAATATCCATCGCTTTACTATTAAGGGTGGGGTACTTCATCAATTTCATTATGATTATGCATCTCACTGGACATTGGCAAAATACACTTAAAAATAGAGTGAAGCCATAATTTAGAGAAGAAGAAGTATCTACTGAGTTCTTAGATTTACGCGAATATTACACATGAAATAAAACTAAGTAAAACGTCCCTCCCGTGACCATGGGTGCTGCAAAGCACTCGAAACGTCGGGAACTAAAAATCAAACATAAACCGCGATAAAATCCGTAAAATAGTTTTGTTTCAAGAAGTAACAAAATTTTGCACCGCGCGGGAAATGGTGTAGCCCCTGTTGAAAGTAAGATTCTATTCTTCCCCGTGATCGATAGACGAGCAAACCTTTAAGTGTTAAAAGATGAGATTGCCAATAATAGGGCAGTTATACAATCACACATTCAAACATAAAATAAAATAAACCTAAGTATAGTTTTATTCAACCTTCATTTATAATTTATTCAAATCTCCTTAAATTTGCCAGATTAATATGACAAATATAGCAATTAACAATACGAAAATTAGACTCGGAAATATATTACAGCAAAAAGCTTGTAACAAAAAAGATAATTTGTCAGAATTACTTGCTTACTAGGCATCGTCCGCGACTTTGCATCATACTAATAATGATTACATTACTACATATTATAAAACGAAGTCCCCCCCCGCGGCGTCTGTCGGTCTGAACGCGAGAAACTTAATAACTAACTAACGGATTTTGATACGGTTTTCACCAATGGACGGAGTGATTCAAGAGGAAGTTTTATGTATATAATTTACCCGTGCAAAACCGGGGCGGGTTGCTAGTATTAATATAAATACGAAAATAAGACAGCCTTTTTTCAGGAATTACGAGGAGGGATCAAAAAGTAGTGAGAATGAGATAGAATATAATGACTATTGATAACTTAATAGTTTATTTTTCTACAAAGTTTCCGAGTCTCTCTACACACCGAGTACAGCGCTTTTCCAAGGCTTCAAACCCTTTTACAAAAAAAGTTTTGTCTTGGTCCTACAAAAAGCTCTCCACGGCATCCATCACCTCGTTATCGTCTTCATACCTGGTTCCCCTTAAGTATTTTTTTCCATTTGGGGAACAGATAAAAATCTCTAGCCGCCAGATCTGGTGAATAAGGGGGGTGGTCAACCAATTCAAAGCCAGCTTGCTGAATGGCAGTCATCGCAACTGCCGACCTGTGCGCGGGGGCGTTGTCGTGATGAAACAGCACGCCCTTTCGAAGTTTCCCTCTCTTTTTCTCTTTGATGGCACTGCTCAACTTGTGAATTAAAGCTGCATAATATTGGCCTGTAATAGTGGTTCCACGCTCCAGGTAATCAATCAACAATATTCCTTCTGAGTCCCAAAATATTGAGGCCATAACCTTGCCAGCCGATGCCACGACACGAAACTTCTTCGGGGTCGGTGATGATGGCCGTTTCTATTGCGAAGATTGCTGTTTTGTCTCGGGATCAAAATGATGGACCCATGTTTCGTCCATTGTTACGAAACGAGACAATAAGTTTTCAGAATCTTCTTGAAACTTGTCCAACAATATCTTCAAAATGTCAAGTCGATTTTGTTTCTGACTGTCGGTTCAAATTCTCGGCACCCATCTTGCGGAGACTTTTCTCATATTCAAAGATTGTTTCAATATGGATTGAATACTTCCATATGAAATGCCCGTTTCTTGAATTAAGTATCGGATGGTAACTCTTCGATCGCTCAATACAATTTTCTCGACTTTCGCAACATTTTCTTGGGTGACTGACGTCGATGGACGACCGCAACGATGTTCGTCTTCCGTGCGCGTTCTCCCTACTCGAAATTGAGAAGCCCACCTTGCGACAGTGGAATACGGCGGAGCAGACTCTCCTAATGTTGCCTCCAAATCGCAATGAATCTCTTGCGTCATTAACTTTTTTAAAGGTAGGTATTTATTAACAGCTCGCACTTCGTTTTTCTCCATTTTTGAGAACACGTTCCGACACGAAGCAAACAAATGACTACATTCAGAAAAAAACAAAAGAGAATCGAAGATTTTATTTTTATTAATATTACAAATATGTGTCTGAGCTATACCTGCCAGTATTTTTTTTTTACCAAGGAGTATGTCGTTCTCACTACTTTTTGATCCCTCCTAGTATTCCTGTGTCGTGGGTGCGTTTACAAATACGAGATTTACAGACACAAACACCCAGACCGAAACAAATATTTGACCCGTGCGGGAATCGAACCCGCGACTACTCGATCCAGTGGGCGGAACGGCTTAAGCTCTTAACCACGGGACCAAGCCGTTCGTCAAATGACAAGGAAATTGATTGCATCCTGAAAAAGGATATCCTTCTGAAGGATATCCTTCTGAAGGATATCCTTCTGAAGGATATACCTATTTTGACTGATCTATATCATAACTATCTTTAAAAAAAAGCCGTAGCCTCACACTAAGATTTATTCCTGTGTCGTGGGTGCGTTTACAAATATGAAAATTCACAAACAAATACCCAGACCAGAACAAATAATTGTGGGTCACACAAAGATTTGTCCAGTGCGGGAATCGAACCCACGGCTATTAGACACAGTGGGCGGAGCGGCTCAAGCTCTTAACCACTGCGCTAAATCGTCCGTCGCTAAATCGTCCGTCATATCCGTCCGTCCGTATAAAATAAGATATAGGTCAGTCAAAATAGGTCGTGTTTTTATAGAAAACTAGATGAACCCGCATCTTCATTCACCTTTGTCAGGCGTATACACACCCGTAACTTTTTTGAAACAAATGTTAGCCTATATCCTTCCCCTGGATAAAATCTATGTCCTCTCCGAATTTGATCAAAATCTGTTCAGCGGTTTGGGTGTGAAAAGTAACAGACAAACATACGGGTAGACAGAGTTACTTACGGATTTAATATATTAGTATGGACTAGGTGAAACCGCAACTTCGTTCGCATTATTTTCAAGCGTATATTTAACACCCTAAGTTTTTTGAGACAAAAGGTAGCCTAGCCTTCCCCTGGATTAAATCAAAGTCCTTTCCAAATTCTTTAAAATCTGTTCAGTGGTTTGGGCGTGTAAAGGTAACAGACAAACAAACACATAAAAAGACAGACAGACAGACACAGTTACTTTCAAATTTATAATATTAGTATAGATTATCAATAATAATCCGAAGCCGAGAATTGTGTCCGGTTTAAGGGTAATTAAGTCGCTTCCTATATAGGGACTTAACTACAAAAATAGTAATCATAGTATCGTATTACGAATTCTGTAAACCTAAATAATTGCATAATAATTGTCACATATGCCGCAGAACCGACGGCCGTAGGGACAGATTGGTTCTTGAGTGGAGACCGCGTGTCGGCAAACGTAGTGTAGGGCGCCCTGTAGCTAGGTGGGGCGACGATATTCGTAAGGCGGCGGGCAGGGATTGGGGAAGGAGAGCTGAAGATCGAGCTCAGTGGTGTGCCATGGGAGAGGCCTACGTCCAGCAGTGGACTGACACGGGCTGATGATGAAATAATTGCCGGCAATATATGGGTGTATAGGAATTTAGAGATTTCTAATGAAAAAATATTCAGTACTCTCTGCCTGCCTCTGCCAAGGGATCTGGCGTGATGATATAGATAGATAGAAAAATATTTATCTACTTCCTTTCTTTTGTGTTGTACACTTATTCTTGTCCTCATTTTGATCATTTGTTTCTCTATCACTCAAAGGTTTGCTGGTAGAGAACTCGATTTTGCGTTAAGCTGGCCTCTGTCCATTAATTTACGTTGTATTTAAAATCATTTGTAACAATTCCTGTGTGTACAATAAAGAATTAATTACTGTTAAAATAAAAACCGGCAAGTTTTCGCAAAAAAAGTATATTGTTTGCACTCAATACAAGTTTAATTTAAACTGGTATAATTGCGATTTCCTGGTTCGATTAAAATACTTATGTGTAGGTACAGACTGATGTGTGCTTTTTGCAAAAACTTGCTGGTTCATATTTCAACAACATGTATAAGTAGCTGAATATCTTTCTTAACTCAAAACCTTGATGGATATTGAAGATCTTAGGAAGTGCCTCGTTGGTCTAGTGGGTTCAAATCCTAGGTCGGACAAATGAAGTTTTTCTAACGAAAACTTCACAGTATGAGTCCGGAGACTGGAATTGAGCCTGGTATATGGCAATAGGCTCGCCTGCTACCTATACAATAATTATTCATCTATTTTATTCTAGTAGTGGCAAATATCCGTATTTGACGGACTTACTGTTAGAGCTTGAAATAAAAATGCGTTGGAGGTTATAATTTCTTCTGACGAAGTCTTGAGCAAAAGTGTTCATTTTTAGATTTTATCCATACTCTCTTGTTTTGTATCGCCATCTTGTTCAAATCGATTATCCAAAACGGTTATTCGTCTATAATATTAATAGCAACACTGACGCCATCTAGCGACCAGTGTTGACATCGAAATGTCATGGTGGCGGTGCAGTTGTCAAAATCAATATGTCAACCCTGCATGAAACTACCCGCACATTTTATCAATACAAATTATCAACTTTATACGAAACTACCCACAATATCCCATCAGTACTTAAATCGAAGTCGATTTTACAGATGTATTCTTGGCTACTAAATTATAACCTTAAAATCTAATACTTGTTTTTCATTGCTGTTGGTTCTGGGGCAAATCAACTAAGGACGTAGAAGAATGTCCTCTTGTGTCTATTCCGTTAACCGTTGAGGAGTTCCTTCGTCAGGAGCCAAACCAAAAAATCGGTTAATCGGATCATGCGTACCAAAAAATGCATTGTCATCGGAACCTAACCAATATCAAAATTTCAACTCCGCATGGAAAGAGGAAGTAGTTCCAATTAAGTCATGCAAGATTTGACCTAAACAAACAAACATTATAAGTAAATAAAAGCTTGTAAAAATTTCCAGTATCAGTCCGGAGTTTGTAATTGTTCCTGGTATAATGGCTTTAGATAGGCTCGCCCCCCATAACATCGGGACCGAAAAACGTTGGCAAAATCTAGGTGAACTGTACACAGCACATCTCTACCACTCCCACTTGCCCGCTACGTCCGCGTTGAGTTTAGACAGGAACCTTACATTTTTCCGTGATAAAAAGTATTCTATGCATTAATCTAGGTAATAAACTATCTGTGTGCCAAATTTTATCCAAATCCGTTCAGCCGTTTTTGCGTGATTGAGTAACAAACATCCAAAGATCTAAACATACAGAACATTACTCTGGGACCTTACATCGTCGGTAATCTAGGTATAAACGTGACGATGTGGTTATTTCTAGCAAGCTCGGCTTAAGTGTTAAGAAAAAAAAAAAACAAATATATTCAATCTATCTATCTATATCATCACCCCAGATCCCCTGCGGGGTAGGCAGACAGCAAAAAGTTCCAACAGGTTCTTTCCTTACGAGGAGGGATCAAAAAGTAGTGAGAATGAGATAGAATATAATGACTATTGATAACTTAATAATTTATTTTTCTACATAGTTTCCGAGTCTCTACACATCGAGTCCAGCGCTTTTCCAAGGCTTCAATCCCTTTGACAAAAAAAGTTTTGTCTTGGTCCTGCAAAAAGCTCTCCACGGCATCCATCACCTCGTTATCATCTTCGTACCTGGTTCCCCTTAAGTATTTTTTACATTTGGGGAACAGATAAAAATCTCTAGCCGCCAGATCTGGTGAATAAGGGGAGTGGTCAACCAATTCGAAACCAGCTTGCTAATTGGCAGCCATCGCAACTGCCGACCTGTGCACAGGTGCGTTGTCGTGATGAAACAGCACGCCCCTTCGTAGTTTCCCTCTCCTTTTCTCTTTGATGGCATTCCTCAACTTGGGAATTAAAGCTGCATAATATTGGCCTGTAATAGTGGTTCCACGCTTCAGGTAATCAATCAACAATATTCCTTCTGAGTCCCAAAATATTGGGGCCATAACCTTGCCAGCTGATGCCACGACACGAAACTTCTTCGGGGTCGGTGATGATGGCCGTTTCCATTGCGAAGATTGCTGTTTTGTCTCGGGATCAAAATGATGGGCCCATGTTTCGTCCATTGTTACGAAAGAGACAAAAAGTTTTCAGAATCTTCTTGAAACTTGTCCAACAATATCTTCGAAATGTCAAGTCGATTTTGTTTCTGACTGTCGGTTAACATTCTCGGCACCCATCTTGCGGAGACTTTTCTCATATTCAAAGATTGTTTCAAAAGGGATTGAATACTTCCATATGAAATGCCCGTTTCTTGAATTAAGTATCGGATGGTAACTCCTCGATCGCTCAATACAATTTTCTCGACTTTCGCAACATTTTCTTGGGTGACTGACGTCGATGGACGGCCGCAACGATGTTCGTCTTCCGTGCTCGTTCTCCCTACTCGAAATTGAGAAGCCTACCTTGCGACAGTGGAATACAGCGGAGCAGATTTTCCTAATGTTGCCTCCAAATCGCAATGAATCTCTTGCGTCGTTAACTTTTTTAAACAAAGTTATTAAATAACGGCTCGCACTTCGTTCTTTTCCCATTTTCGAAAACACGTTCCGACATAAAGCAAACAAATGAATACATTCAGAAAAAAACAAAAGAGAATCGGAGATTTTTTTTTATAATTATTACAAATATGTATCTGAGCTATGCCTGCCAGTATTTTTTTTTTTACCACGGAATATATCGTTCTCACTACTTTTTGATCCCTCCTAGTACATACCTATATACAAATATATTGCAACCATAAATGCCTTGGTACTACCGGGTGTTCTGTCCTCCTTTTATGCCCCAGCCATAATTATATGTATTACCTTTGCTACTATTATTAAGACAGGTTGGTAGCTTTCGTCCGGTATCTCTAATCAGATTTGGCATAAATAAATAAAATTATCTTTTAATTTTAAGTGTATTTTGCCAGTGTTCAGTAAAGTGCATAATCGTGTTTGTATAAATTAATTCAACTCCCCGATAAACATTATGACGATGATGATAATGAAATTGATAAAGTATCTAACTTAACCGTCGATAGTAAAGCGATGGATATTTTACATACCAATTGCGACGGCCGCTTTGAGGGAAATCGAAAAGGCACGTTTTATCACTTTGTCACAATTACCTTCACTCATGCACATATAGGAATACATAATGGTTAATATTCCACCAACAATACACATTGTTTTAATCGAAATAACACAAGTTTTGGAAATTAAAACAAATTGACGATAGCACTCTTCGACTTCCCGCCAAAAAAAGGGGGGAAAAAATAAATCATTAAAATTACATATTACGAATGCATTTTTTAAATAATGTTCTTCTTCTTCTTCTTTAAGTTATGGCTTCACACTAATTTTAAGTGTATTTTGCCAGTGTCCAGTGAAATATATAATCGTGTTTGTTTAAATTAATTCAACTCCCCGATGAACTTGATGACAACGATGATAATGAAATTAATAAAGTACCCCACCCTGGATAGTAAAGCAGTGGATACTTTACATATCAATTGTGACGGCCGTTTTGAAGGAAGTCAAAAAGGCACGGTTTATCACTTTGTTACAATTACCTTCACTCATGCACATATAAGAACACATAATGGTTAATATTCCACCAACATTACACATTATAATTCGAACAAACACAAGTTTTGAAAATTAAAACAAATTGTCATCACTCTTCGACTTCCCGCCAAAACTCAAATAATGTTTTTATAATTTTTATAGGACCTAAAAATAGGTCGTAAATAATGACCATGAGAATGTTAATCCAGAATGTTATACACCTCAACTCATATGCTAGTGGGCACATAATTAATTATTATAATGAGCAGTACGAGCAGGTACGAGCGTAAACATACATGTAGGTACACAAGTAAGCGTTTATATTATTTTTTTTACATAGATATAAACAGTATTAGGTACAAACGCTTTTTCAATGAGAGTTAATACAGGGCTAGAGATAAATAAATTAATAACACTACATTTAAAAAATCACTGTCAGCGATTCAAAGACTAGCGTTGAAAAGCGTTCTTGCAAATGCGGGTTACACTGGCCTCAAAGACACAAATTATTGTATAGGCCAATACAAGCACGTACAAATGTCATAAACATCAATTTTGTTATATTCTACCGAATTGGAACGGGTCTTCACTGAGAAGATCCGGGGATAAACTTGCTAATCTTTCAACCTAAACGGCCTTACTAATAAGCGTTATATAGCGGGTGACTAGTCGCATCGACGGACGATTCGGCGCAGTGGTTAAGAGCCACTTCATCCATTGGGTCGAATTGTCACGGATTCGATTCTCGCACATGGGTTCGTTTACAAACTTAAAATTCACATGCACAAACACCCAGGCTGGAACAAATTTTGTAGTTCCACAAACATTTGTACCGTGCCGGTATCGAACCCGCGACTACTCAATCCAGTGGGCGGAGCGACTTAAACTCTTAACCACGAGACCAAGCCGTTCGTCAAATATAGATTATTTACTTTCTGTAAAATTTTCATTAAAATAGTATTTATGTAGGTCGCGTAAGGTGACAGACCCAAAAGTAGGTCGTTAACGTAGGTCGTAAAAAATGATAATAAAGATTGTTTCATTACAAACTTCGTCTATCGTCGCGTTCGCGTACGGATACTATAGAGAAAGGTGTCTTATTCCGCGTGACGTCACTGCCATAGACTCATGAATTTGTTAGATATTAACTATTCTGTCTTAGTTTTTAGTAATTAGGGAGGGTTTTGACGACCTTTTTGATGACCTTATTAGTGGCACGCAGTTTTAAACTGTCTCTGTCTCTGTGTCTTTCTTGCTTGTGGTATGCTCTCTGTTGTATCCAGGTGATATTGGCACCCGTAGTTTCATGCCAGCAGAAATATCAACATAAAGTAGCATTTATTGTTGATGACGTAAAAAGCAACTGAGGATAATTATTTTACATAGACCAAGGTGCCTACCCCGACAATATACACCTTTACCTGAGCTGTTTTAGTTTTGTTTCTGTGGTAAAAATACAAGCTTTTATTGCAGTTACAGCGGTCAATATGTCACATACCCCAGTAATTCCCAGGGCAATATACACCATTGCGTGCTGTTTTAGTTTTATTTTTGTGCTATAAAAATATAAGTTTTTAATGCTTTGAGAGCAGTAATTGTGTCACCTACTCCAGTTTTTTCTCAAAGGTCTTACACTGGCGTGTGGGGTGGCCTAACCCCCGTGGATAAGTCGAGCGAATTATTCAATCGTATCTACATATCTACCGACCGCGCGGTAGAGTTTTTTTAACTTCGACTAAAGATTACGAACACATACAGAAAGACGAAGTGTTGTATAGTGACATTAGGTGATTCTTATTTACTGATATTTATAAGGTTTAGTAAAAGTGTGGGCTAAACGAAACATATTAACATTATTAACGTGACCTAAGGCACGCTACTACTACTAAACGGCGTACTTACTCTGTTTAGTACGTATTACATAAATTCCACGGAAATACAAATCAATAACCCGTCTATAACCATTTATATCAGCCAAAAAAAGTTTATCCTTATTATAAACTTAACATTTCCAATGGTTTTTATTGGTTTGATCTACTAAACAGTTCTAAATTACTCCAGAACTCATGGATCATTAGGTAATAAAACCTGATCGCTTTTCTAAAATATGTCATTGACGTAAAAGCCCTAAATTTGAGACAGTGATGATTTATGGTCACGCTCATATTCATATTAAATTTAGTTGAAATTCTTTTTTAATTTATATTCATAGTAAATTGAAGTTTATTTTTAAAAATATGTAAAAATGTGTGAACACGAACAACATAATACAAGTAAAAGCCGTGAGATGTTGAGAAAAAAAATCACTATAATAAACCTTTACTTGGCAGTGATAGCCCAGGGGCAGTGTATTCACGAGGTTCAAGGTTCAAATCTCGAAACTCTCGCATCTATGCGTTTTTTGCTAACAGTGATGGAAATCACCCCAAGGTCTTCATGTCCAAGAGAACCTAAAGAAATTTTCAACAGACCCGGAGAATGTCGACAGACTCGTTTCCTTGCATATTGGGATAAACAATTCCTCGTCGAATTGTTAGTGTACTATGTACACCTTCACCTACACGCGCATGAGAGATACATTCTATTACTTCTACTATAATATAATTTTATGTTTTTATTCGTTAGTACATAATTTTCCATAAACTTCAGGTGTTTTTTCTTTTTCTCTTTTGATGATGGCAACGGGCTACAAAATTGAGCCACTTTTTCCAATATCGAGTACCTAGGCAATGTGTAATATACAAATGCATTATCAGCCAGCTTAAAATATTTGTATGGGGTAAAAAATCATCTACGTCTACTATCGTTAGGACATGACGTCTGGACTATTTATATACGAAAATAAATAAAGTAAGTACCTATTTTATAAAATTACTTATCCACCAAAAAAAAGACTCAAAACTAGAGTTATTAAAAAAAAAACTCAAAACATTAAATTCTTATACCGTGATTAATAAATACCTCCTGTTTACCACAATTTATACCTGCTGCGGAAAAATAAAATGTCTTGTCTGATCGTTAATGGGCCTGCGTTGACATAGGGAGAGAGCGATCAGTTGCACTGACTGGCAGTACAGACAAGAGTTCCGTGCGCGCGCAACGTTTTAAAAACCTTACGCGTTCCATTTTCGAACTGTTGACGAATCGCGCGCCTTTTCAAAAAAATCTTATAAATATTATTTTTTTCATTTGTTTTATTAGTGTTGGTATTTCTTGTTTTGTTTTTATTTGTTTAATTCCAAAGTGTTTCGAATTTTGACTTGTGTTGAGTGTATTGCATACGAAAGTAAAAGGAGGTGAAACGTTTGTTAATTTTTTGGTGAGTTGTGCATGCACTGCGTTCTCATTTTTGTTATAATGTTTTTTACGACTTTATTGTAATATTAATGTGACCTGATTTGTTTTTTCTTGACGTTATTTAACTATTTTTTGGAGCAATGCAGCTGTAAGGAAACATAGCAAATCATGTTTGGTGCTATTTTATTTACGCATTTGCGTATAATAATAGTGGTTCCTAATATAAATAAAAACTTATGGCTTCCGATGGGAATTGAAGTTAAAATCTACAAAGTATTTATTATAATTATTGACTACAACAGAATCAGGATCAGATTTTTTTTAACATATAAACCATTATAGCATTTATGAATCGTCAGAAAAATAACCAAGACTCTATCACCACTTGTTACAACAGTTAAAAAACAGTTATTTCTTCATATAATGCAGAAAAATCACCAAATTAAAAATTAAAATCCAATTACATAGAAGAGCCGTAACTAAAATCTAATTAAAACTTAGGAATGAAATTATAACAAAGACGTACAAATTCGGCGTCACTATAATTTAATATTATTTTTAAATAAACTTTGCTACTAACAAAATTTATTACAATATTTAAATTAAAATTATAAGGTGTTTTATTTTTTTATTCAGATAGACCGAAAAAGTAATAATGAATAATTAAGGAACTAAATATTGGTAATTACTTAAAACTACCACACGAAGTTAAAAATGTTTTCACGACATACCGTACGTACGGGTGATAGAGCCAAAATTGGAACAGACACTGTCATCAAATGAAATGTCACTTGATGACAGTCGCAGGGTTGCCGTTTTTTTTTGTTCATGACAACACGACGACGCGTATTTTGCCAATGTTAAGTATTACGAATATCATTTCAAAATTAATTCAACTCCCCGATGAACTTGATGACAGGGATGATTATGAAATTGAAAAAGTGCCCCACCCTGGATAGGTAAAGCGATGGATACTTTACATACCAATGCAACGGCCGTTTTCAGGGAAATCGAAAAGGCACGTTTTATCACTTTGTTACAATTACCTTCACTCGTGCACGTATAAGAATACATAATGGTTAATATTCCACCAACATTACACATTATTATTAGAAATAACACAAGTTTTGGAAATTAAAACAAATTGACGACGACTGTTCGATTTCCCGCCAAAAACTCCCAGGGTTGCCGTTTCCTATGAAATTTACCCTAGTTATTTTTTTAACTAGTAGTAGCTTGCTAAATAGCCTTGTGTATAGAGTGACTCTACATGTGTACGTGACATAAGTGACTCTACTCTACCTTTACGTACTCTTCCTGTGGAGAGAAGAGCAAGAACTAAACGGTGGAATCAGTCCAGTGGTGAAGAGCTTAAGCCGCTTCACCCACCCGATTAGGTGGTCGCGAGTTCGAACCTCGCACGGGACAAATCTTTGTGTGATCGACATATATTTCAGGCTGGGTGTTTATTTATGTGAAACTCATGTGAGGATAGAACCTGTTGGAACTCTGTACTCTTTGCCGACCCCGCAAGGGATCTGATGTAATTATATAGATAAATAGAAATTCATGTTTGTAAACGCACCCACGATACAGGAATTGTACTTCGTACTAATATTATAAAAGTAAAACTTTTTTGCTTTACATGTTTGGACGTGTCTGCGTGATTTAGGATCACGCAAAAACGGCTGAACGGATTTGAATTAAATTTGGTGCACAGAAAGTTTATTACCGGGATTTAACACAGAATACTTTTTATCCCGGAAAAATGTAAGGTTCCTGACTAAAATCCACGAGGACCAAGTCGTGGGCAGAAACTAGCACTTTCTAATGTGGGGCTACGTATGAAATAAAACTATTTTTCGGATTTTATCGCGGTTTATTTTTGATTTTTAAGTTCCCGACGTTTCGAGTGCTTTGCAGCACCCATGGTCACGGGAAGGACTGAGGTGTTAGACGCCCAAGAGGTATAGTTGTTCCGGGGTACCCTCAAACTTTTTAATTATTTTTCTTAGTCCGATCTACGCAGAATGAGCTCACGGTGTCTTGAGGCCTTGCAGTGTTATGCTTGGTTTTGGATTTGATTATATTAATTACCGGATCCCAAGTCGATGGAAGCACCCAGCCATCTTCTCTATTGAAATTAGGATGTTTTTGATTTCAATAGCCTCGCGAACCATCCTTGGTAGGAATTGGTGTTCTTTCACGAGGATTTGTGGTCTATCAAATCAGATGTTATGGCCGGTGTTCACAGACTGCAGACTTCTTTAAGCGACGGTGTTTTAGGTCAGCTATGTGTTCTTTAACCCGAGTTTTTACCGGTCTTTTTGTTTTTCCTATATAAGAGTGACCACATTCACAATCAAGCTTGTATACTCTTGCATCTTGTACAGGGATCTGACACTTGACAGATGGTAAACTTGACTGATTCACTGTTTAAGTAGCTATCAGTATAGGTATTTTTTCTATAAACCGTGTGGCTTAAGGTGTTGTTGGGGTTACGGATTACTAACACATCTAGGAAAGCTAGGGAATTGTTCGCCTCCAACTCCATTGTAAACTGAATTTTAGGGTTAATGGAGTTAAGATGATTTAGGACTACTTTTATTTTGTCAGATGGTAATATTGTGAAAGTATCATCTACGTAACGCTTGTAGAGACTTGGCTTTACGGGTGATGTATGTACGAAGGGCTGTCTCCTCAAAGTCTTGCATGAATATATCGACAACAATTGGAGATACAGGTGAGCCCATCGCCACCCCAAATACTTGCTTGTAGAACTGCTCCTTCCACAGTGAGTAACGCGTAACGATAACTTCGTAAAACCGTATATGTTTTTTATTCTTTGAATAAAACGTAGCCTCAAACTAGGATTTATTCCTGGGTCGTGGGTGCGTTTACAAACATGAAAATTCACATACACAAATACTCAGATCGCAACAAATAATTGTGGGTCACACAAAGATTTGTCTCGTGCGGAAATCAAACCCGCGACTATCCGACCCAGTGGGCGGAGCGGCTTAAGTCCGTCAAACAATGGTACTCCATGGGCATATAGAATACTATAATAGCATTTTCACGAAGTTGTCATCGTAACGCGTCGCGTTAGGCCATCGCTATGACGCTAGAGGCTACGCTCCTTAACGACCACCAAACCGTGCTCAGGGCCTTTATTCGCTAATAAAGGCCCTGTGCACGGTTCGGTGGTCGTTAAGGAGCGTAGCCTCTCCGTGTATATCCAACGTGGCAATGAAGCACCGGCAATATTAATATTTGCGAAACAAACAAAATACAGAATCCAAAAATTAAGGGTCATGGTGGTAATTGTTGTCCTCAACCTACATTTCTTATTTATACGACAACATTTTCCGTCCCTTTAGTCATATATGGACACATAAATTCTCCCAAACATGAAGAGTGCCTCGCGATGTTTTCCTTTATTGTTAAAAAGTGTCATACCGCCCATTGCAGATTTTAAAAAAAACAAAAATACCTAATCTTAACCGTAACCGAACTATTGTGTTCGTCTGTACTTAACCAACTTTAAAAAAAGAAGGAGTTTCGGAGTTTTGGCGGGAAGTCAAAGAGTGATGTCGTCAATTTGTTTTAATTTCCAAACCTTGTGTTATTTCGAATAATAATGTGTAATGTTGGTAGAATATTAACCGTTATGTATTCTTATGTGTGCATGAGAAGAAGAAGAAGCTTCTTCTTCTTTAATTTATGGCTCCACACTAATATTAGGTGTATTTTGCCAGTGTCCAGTGAGATGCATAATCGTGTTTGTGTAAATTAATTCAACTCCCCGATGAACTTGAAGACAACGATGATAAAGAAATTGATGAAGTACCCCACCTTGGATAGTAATGCGATGGATACCAATTGCAACGGACTCTTTGAGAGAAATCGAAAAGGCACGTTTTATCACTATTTTACGAATATCTTCACTCATTCTCACATAAGAATACATAACGGTTAAAATTCCACCAACATTACACATTATTATTCAAAATAACACAAGTTTTGGAAATTAAAACAAAGTGACGACAGCACTCCTCTACTTCTTGCCGCAAAACCCAGGAGGAGCTTTTCAATTTTTTTGTATATATTTTTTATTTTTTTGTATCAGATAGACCATGTTTGGCTCTTCACTTTTAAAAAAAGGGAAACCGAAAAGAAAATTTTTAAAGTAACAATTCAAACAAAAAATATTTTTTTAAGTCAATGCCAGTCCGTCGATGCGGTCGGCTACTTCGTTGGCAGAATTCAGGACCTCGTTAGTTCTTGAAATCGGTTAAAAATAATGATGATGTACCGTTTCTTATCTGAAGGATAAGTCAAGAGTCTCCGTAACCAGCGATCATGTATGAGGCGAAGTATGAGAGTGGAAGAAGCCAGAGAGGACTGTAAGGAAAGAACTTGTTGGAACTCTGTACTCTCTGCCTACCCCGCAAGGGATCTGATGATATAGATAGATAGGGAGATGAACCGTAATTTTGTGAAAATTACCGATGAGGTTGACACAAGGAAGACTTTTATCAAACAGCTACAATTACACAGGAGACACACATATACAATATTGACGGCATTGATTTTTGATTTAAGAATTTATTCAAATCGCATCTAACCGTTAACGAAACGAAATTATAATACATACAACGTTGTTAATATAATTGGCCCTCTGGATCTTATACAAAACATGCAATCTACCGGCCAGGTTACCTGTACAATGGAATGAACAGGTGATATTTTAAAAATTCCAAAGTAATTATCAATAAAGCAGATTACGAAACGCAAAAATGGTTGACATTTTGAATTTCATTATACGAACTTGACCGAGATCTTGTAAACAATTTAAAAATCTCTATAATGTCAAACATATTTAAAAAATTGCATCAATTTGATATATCTTTAAAGGACTCTGAAGGGATAGTGTGAAAAGTCGAGAAGACTTCCAAATTTCACTAAAATGATATCAAATAGTCGAAAATATTGAAAAAATATTTTCACCTGCGCTCGCGTTATTTCTTTATGCGCTTCTGCTTTTTTAACGTTTTTATTAACTCGCTTTCTTGTTCGCCTGTTTGTCTGTTCGGTAGCTCAGAGTTAAACTATATACATCCACTCCTTCAAATATATTCTCGGATTTTCATATTGGTGTTTAACAATCGATTAACATATATAACAATATTTATAAACAAGCAGAAATTTAATATTGGTTCTCGGCTTTTACATGTAAATTTACAGTAAAAAAGTTTCTGTTCAATATTGGGTATGATCAAACTGAGAGTCTGATATGAAAAATACACAAGCACAAACTCTAGATGCTCAATCACGCACGCAAACCTAGGCATCCATACACACACACACACACACACACACATACATACGCACATACACACATACATACGCACACACATACACACGCACACATATACACGCACACACACATACACGCTTACACACACACACACACACACACACACACACACACACACACACATACATAAACACACACATACACAAACACCCACACAAACACACGCACATACATATACACTTATACATAACTTGGATAGTAAGCTATCCAAGCATCACTTAGCGTTATTCATTATTTAATTGGTAAACTACTTTGTTAATTGTCATTTGCTTTTGTTTTTGTTTTTTCTACGTGGTTTATTTTAAGGTTGTGAAATTTATTGTTTTTGTTTCTTCTTCTTCTTCTTCTTCAAGTTATGGCTTCACACTAATTATAAGTGTATTTTGCCAGAGTCCAGTAAGATATATAATCGTGTTTGTTTAAATTAATTCGCCTCCCCGATGAATTTGATGAAAACGATGATAATGAAATTAATGAAGGACCCCACCCTGGATAGTAAAGTGGTGGATACTTTACATACCAATTGCAACGGCCGTTTTGAGGGAAGTCGAAAAGGCACGTTTTATCACTTTGTTATAATTACCTTCACTTATGCACATATAAGAACACATAATGGTTAATATTCCACCAACATTACACATTATCAGTCGAAATAACACAAGTTTTGGATATTAAAATAAATTGACAACATCACTCTTCGACTTCCCGCCAAAACTCTTGTTTCTTCTTATTATCCATTGTTTTTTTTTTTCTTAATTTTTACTTAATTGTTACAAAACTTTCATCACTTACATTTTATTACTTGGTAATACTTAACTTAAACATTTGCACATTATTTTCGTTTATCGAGCTCCAAGATACAGACTCTCCGTCTAGTTTGGAGCTCACTGATAAATGTATCTTAGTTATTAAGTTATTTGAACAATACATTTATTCTTATTCTTATTTGATGATTTCATCATTCGTTTTAGATAATTAAGAGAAATGCCAAAATTGAACTCATATTTAAAATCAAATAATTTATGTTGTTTAAACTTACAAATAGACAATTTACATTTTTTTTAAATCTAATTTAATTAAAAAATAAGTGCTTTCAAAATAAATTTTAACTGGCCAGTATTTCATACATAAACACTTTTTCGCAAATTTTCTGTGTGGCCTGATATGCTCTTGATTATGTGTGTTATGTATAAGTGGTTTCAACAGTTATTGTAAACTCTCACAATAACGTAATTAAAATGAAACCCACATTATATACAGGCTGATGATTTGTTTTCTCGAGTTTTATTAATTTAAAAATTAAGTAATACGTATAATATAAAATACTTCTACATTACTTAAAACATGTTTGTTTGTGGTTTGACAGTAAATCTAAATAGTTAAAGTTTAAATTAACGTAACGGTTTCGCAAGCGGCCAACAACAGCGCCACATACCCAGGTGGTGCTATTGTCGGCCATATACTTACTTCTGAATAATTTAGCTATCTAATAATGGAAGAATCATCAAACTTGGTCCAATAGTTTCAGAATTGTTCGATTACAAACCAACAAATCTTTCCTCTTTATAATATTAGCATAATAAATAATAATATAAATTTGTATTCTGCAGTGATAGCCTAGTGGTTAGACCGTTGGACTGCAAAGTCAAAGGTCTCTGGTTCAAACCCAGGCACGCACCTCTGTCTTTTCGAAAGCATGTGCGTATTAAAAATTAATTATCACTTGCTTTAACGGTGAAGGAAAACATCGTGAGGAAACCTGCATGCCTAAGAGTTTCTCGAAGGTGTGTGAAGTTCGCCAACCCGCATTGGGCCAGCGTGGCGGACTATGGCCTAAAACCCTCTCAGTTTGAAAGGAGGCCCGTGCCCAACAGTGGGACAGATTATTAGCATAGATTGATAGAAAGAGAGCATTTAATAATTTATTAATATCTTGCCTTTGTTGCAATTTTACCATAATCCATTCATATCTAATCTGGGACGTAGAAAGATACTTTCCTTCACGCTGCCCGTTTCGCATGCTTTCTTATAATGGCTTGTTCACACCAGACACGAACTAATCCACTACCATTATCTTTTGTTCTCCGAGCCAGTCTATATATTTGAGATTTGCGATTACATATAAGAGAGAGAGTCAAAAAGATTGGGATTGGTGGTACTCAATGAAAAGTCTGCTTGTAATAGCTATGTAGTGCTAGTCACTTCTTTGTAATTTTTTTTAAACGTAACCCCACACTAGGATTTATTCCTGTGTCGTGGGTGCGTTTACAAACATGAAAATTCACATACACAACTACCCAGACCGGAACAAATCCGGGACTGGGACTCGAACCCGCGACTATTAGACGCAGTGGGCAGAGCGGCTTAAGCTCTTAACAACTGCGCTAAATCGTCCGTCTTAATCGGCTAAGTGGAGTAATGGTTGATCTAGTATTTATACTGGTGAGCGGGTACTCCTTATGGGGACTGGTCCACCGAAAGACTCCTATATAAAATTATTATCGATATCATACCTCGAACATAGGTAATGTAATAATAATAATGTAATATTCTCATCACCATACGCAAATGTAATCAGATTAATGATTACCCACCCACGCTTGGGGAATATAGGCGTGATGTGTAATACGATTACACTTTTAATCTTGATTAAATGTGTAATTCTGATTATATTTTTCCCATCCTTGGTCATCACTGGTGCTAAATCGTTAACTTATTTTATTTACAACCTAAAATTTGTATCCATGCACAACATGGAATAAAAATAATAGAGAGTGAAATATAACTGAAATTTTGGACAGTGAATTAAATAAACCTGTCATTTTCGCAGGTTCTTCTTAGTAGATGCCGTTGGTAGATTAATAGTAACATCGATTATAAACTTCGTAAACCAAACCTTCGGGCAAATGCATCATTTTACTGCTATGGTTATTTCATTGCAATACATCTAGTTTAAGCTACTACTAACTACTAGCTAAATAATAAAGTTTCTGTGGCAATGGAGGACTATTCCGTCATCAGTTTACAGTATAGATAATCAAGTGGGTACAGGTACTATCCTTACATGGCAAAACAAATAAAACTGAGGTGTCTGACTGTGATTTTGGAATAAAACTTTTTCTTAATCTCATAATATCGTTATTTGGATAATATTCGTGTTTTTTTAATTTTCATATGTCACTCTGTATGTTTTTCCGGGTTAATGTCTGGAAGGGCTGAACCGATTTTAACGGGATGTCATTGCAAGGCGGAGGACATTTATTTGAGACTAGTTTTTATCCCAATAAAGTGTACAGTTCCATTTAATACCTACCCATGACAAATAAAAAAACACGCGTGCGAAACCGCGGGCAATAACTAGTACTTAGATAATATAGCAAACGATATTTATTATACTATATTTTCCCAAGCAACTCACTTGGTAACAAATGGTTGATTTATTTGACTGAATCTGAATAGTCGCAAACAAAAAAAAAAGATACGTCAGTGAACCGTAACAATATGAATTAAAATAGTTTCCTTTTTTATATACTTGATTTAGATTTAACTTTATTACGGAAATTGTTTCTTGAGATGTTGTGTTGCGAAATTTATTTAACTCATATATTAAGAATCCTATATGTACACAAATACAAACGTGCACGGACTTCATACTTTAATGCATTACAACCTTAGAAAAATAAAAAAAAACCTCATTGCAACCGCCAAATCGTCACATAAGCAAATGCAGCATTTTTGTCTCTTTTTTCTCGTTTTCCCTCGTTTTAGCAAATAACCGGGCCAACCGTGTTTTTTTAAGCCACCCTGTCACCCAAATGTCCGATTGAAAGGCCTTCTTTCACATATCAAGATGAGAGAGATAATGTCATACTGGAGTATGTCAAATAACCTGCCTCCATTAATCCGCACTAGGTCCGCATGGTGGACCACGCGGACTAATCGAGGCAGGTTTCCAGCCACCTGCTGTTGGAACTTACCAAGCTGCTCATAAGGCTTCGAACGTGGCTTAACGACTACCATATGAATTGGTAACCGGGACCAACGGCTTGACGTGCCTTCTGAAGCACGGAGACGCTCGAATATGTCACCCATTTCAGACTCATCGAGTCAAACTCTGCTTAATTTTGGTGATCGCTACGAACACCGATCGCTTTAACTTTGCTTACAATGTACAAATACTTCGACATTTTGCTGCTTAGCCATGATGCAACTTAGGCATCCTGATGGTTAGCCATGAAGCAATTTAGATATTCCGCCTTCAGGCATTCTGCTTTTTAGATAACCCGCTCATCCTACTAATTATATGAAGGTTTGTATATTTAGATGTTTGTTAGTCAATCACGCAAAAACGGCTGAATGGATTTGGCACACAGATAATTTATTTCCTGAATTAACACATAAATTACTTCTTATCCCGGAAAAATGTTAGGTTTCTCTCTAAAGTCAAAGCGGACGAAATCGCGGGTAGAAGCTAGTTACTGAATATAAGTACGGCGAAGTGTGAACGAGCCATTAGATTTTCAACTTCACATAACATTAAGGTCATCACGGAAGAAATTATTTATGACTTACATGTTCCCGCGGCTTCACCCGTGAACAATTTGAAATACCGTCACGCTTATATTCTCCAAGCGAGATCGACAGAGGTGTACTGAGTACACGCATATATTGGCTTGGGCAAAGTTTAGAAGTGAAGATGTCATGTTAGGTCCAAATTTCACAGGTGGTAAGTCCATTGCCATTATAGAGAGTACAGGCCCAGACTACGACTGTTATTAAGATATTTTCAATAGAAAAACCACACTGTACGAACCCAAGATTCGAGCCCAAGACCTTGTGATCGCTACCCGAACTATCCACCGTAACACCAATGAAGCAGATTTAATTATTTACACACCGTCACGCCTATATTCCCCAAGAGGGGATGGCAGAGGTGTAAGGAGTACACCCACTTTTTGCCTACGATGTTAGGTACCTTAAAAGAGGGGGCGAGCCTATTTCTATATACCGGTCACAATTCCAGACTCCGGACAGATACTGGGAGTTTTTGAATAGAAACACTACATTTTTCCGACCTAGGATTTGAACCCAGGACCTCGTGATCACAAAGCGATGCGCTTTGCCAACGAGACAGTCGCAAATTTAATTATTTAGCAGATTTAATTATTTAAATACAATATACCTAATTGCTATTTAAAATTAAATATTTTTAACACTGAGAGAATATTCGTAATATTATTCCATAAATTTATGTGTGAAAAATTGTCTTATTTTCCACACCTACTCTATGAAGAAAATCCCATTGTTTATTTGGACCATTGGATTCCCATAATGGACAATGATAACTAATGAAAAAATTATAGCTTCTTCAACCTTCTAGAATTACTCGACAGACAATAACGGCCATAAAAAACTTAAAAAAAGGCAAAACCGACTTCAATAAGGCAATAATAAATTTTATTTTTTAGTTTTTTATTTTACAATTTTAAGTGATAAGTGAAATAAATATTAATATTAATATACCTATATTATATTATTTGACTTAGTTCTACAGTAACGTAGGTTATAACTGAATTTACACATTCATTTCGGTTAATATTTTACTAAGTTCTATAGTAGGGTACCAATAGGATTGACGTAATACCCATAATATCTCAATCTACGCATTCGTTAAGGAGTTCGCTGGTGTATCTTCCAAGTCCAAGGTCCAATACCGATGAAATTAAAATGGGACCACCTTGGAGCTATGCTGAACCCAATGCAAAATCACCAAAATCGATCCACAATTGACGGACACATCGGAGAACATACATAAAAAGCATATATACAGACGAACATAAAACCTCTTTCTTCTTGAAGTCGGTTTCAAATGGAAGCACGTTTGTGGCCACCCGCTATTGCAACTTACCAAGCCGCCTATATACCTTCCAACTTGGCTCAACGACATTTTTTTATAATCAAAACCACAGACATCTTAAAGGAAGAACAATCTATAATCACGATGTACAGTATGGTGGGGAATGAAAGCAGATTTGTTGCCACCTGCTGTTGGAAGTTATCAAGCCGCCTATACAGCTTCCACTTTGGCTTAAGAACACATTTACACAACGGACGATTTGGTAAAATGGTAAAGAGCTCAAGCCGCTCCGCACATTGCATCGAATAGTCGCGGGTTCGATTCCTACACGTTGTGGTTTGTGTGACCCACAAATATTTGTTTGGGTCTGGGTATTTGTGTATGTGAATTTTCATGTTTGTAAACGCACCTACGACACAGCAATAAATCTTATATGGAGCTACGTTCTTTTTTTATAATTTTTTTTTATAAATTATTCTGTTATAAACTGTTATTGCCATTGAATAAAGTATAATTTATTTGACACTTTTAACTGTCACAGTACCCATCCTTCATGAAAAATACTATAGTAGCCCTCTTGCCCTTCTGGCTCGAGCGTAGTGGTTGCACGCTCGCCCTCTTGTCCGGTGAAGCTGTAAATGCCCCGCGGCCAACAGGGTAGATCATTCACACACACACACACACACACGCACGCACGCACGCACGCACGCACGCACGCACGCACGCACGCACGCACGCACGCACGCACGCACACACACACACACACACACACACACACACACACAAAAGTAATTGTAACAAAGTGGTAACGTGCCTTTTCAATTGCCCTTCCGTCGCAATTGGTATGTAAAGTATCCATCGCTTTACTATCCGGGGTGAGGTACTTCATAAATTCCATTATCATCGTTCTCATCAAGTTCACCAGGGAGTTGAATTAATTTAGAAATCAAATGTTACTAACAAGATTATGCATCGCACTAGACATTGGCTAAATCCACTTAAAATTAGTGTGAAGTCATAACTTAACGAAGAAGAAGAAGAAATATTTTAATTATAAGGTTGATTTAGAAGAAATATTCTAATTATAAGGTTGATTTATCTGAAGGAAAAGTCAAGAGTCTCCGTAACCGGCGAGCGTATATGAGACGAACTATGAGAGTCGAGGAAGCCAGAGAGGTATGTAAGGAAAGAACCTGTTGGAACTCTGTACTCTCTGCCTACCCCGCAAGGGATCTGGCGTGATGTTATAGATTTATTATCATTAAATTCTTCACCACGTTCTATACGTAACTACAGGTCAGACACCATACTGTAATCCTATAAATAATCGCAATCTTCAAATAGCGACATCGTCACACGCCGTGTCGAGCATACAAACAAACATGCTTCCTTTACGAAACTAGACAGATGGTTGGGGTCAACTCGAACGGAATACAAAGTCGATGTAAATTGGATTGGATGAATGTTTGCCTTTGTATAAGTAGATGATTAAAATGTGTGGTTATATTGGGCGCGACCGGGATTTTCCTGCATTCTTTTCGGTTATGACAAGATTAAATTATTAGGAGTCCGCGGACGATCTGGCGTGATGATAAAGTAGATAGATAGATAGACTAAATCACTTAAAACAAACGAATAACCTGACTGCGTAAAATAGAATTAGGTAACTAAAGAGACCATTTTATACTTAAGGGCCAACCGCGAACGACCACTTATCCACTGGAAGAGTGACAGTGATGCAATAACTTTACAAATTAAAACTAAGGGACGGATATATTGAGCGCGCGCTCGGAAGTAAATGACGTAAGTACAACAATTTTTTTTATCAATTTCTTACAAGACTACCCTAAAACTGCTTTATAAGAACTTTACTACAATTATTGCCTATATTTTCAAACAAATTCTATTGACTGGTTCTAAAGCATTTCGCGCTGGAATTAGAAAATGTAAAGCGATAGAGATGACTGTTGATATTTTTTTCTACCGAGAAAATTTCGTTTAATCGTGTATGCCTTTTACCAAAATCTAAAATATAGAGTCAAGGTATGTAAGAAGAAGAATGAAAGTAGGATAAATGCGATGGAAATGCGAGCTCTGCGGAAGATGTGCGGAGTGAAATTAACCGACCGTATTCGCAACAGCGTAGTAAGGAAGCGAGTAGGCATGAAAGATAGTATCGGTGTAAAGATGAGAAAGGGTATGCTCCGTTGGTTCGAACATACAGAAAGAATGTCAGAAGAAAAAATGATCAAACAGATATACAATGCGAAAGTGGAAGGATGTAGGTACCGGGGAAGACCTAGATTATCTTACCACGACCAAATAGACAGAGTCTTATCTGAAGGACAAGTCAAGAGTCTCTGTAACCGGCGAGCGTATATGAAACGAACTATGAGAGTGGAGGAAGCCAGAGAGGTATGTGAGGAAAGAACCTGTTGGAACTCTGTACTCTCTGCCTACACCGCAGGGGATCTGGCGTGATAATATAGAGAGACTCAAAATACATATTTCGAAATATTAAGTCTCTAATCCATATACTACTTGAAATAGATCGAGTACAAAAATACTTTTTTCGCGGTGGTCCCTTAATACTTTTTATGGGTTTTTATTTATCTTGCAATGTTTCTTGGTTTAGGTCAAATTTTGCAAGTCGAATTAGAACCACTGCCTCATCCTACGGAGTTGAAATTTGACATGTTGGTTCAGTTCCGATGGCAATGCATGTTTATGGTATACATGACCTGATTCTACACCCAGGGTGGTCTCTAGACGAAGGAACTCCTCAACAGTCAACGGCATAGACGTGAATATTTAGTATACACATTTTATTTTAGCAGTGATAGCCTAGTGGGTAGACCGCTGGACTGCAAAGTCAGACGTCTCGGGTTCAAAACCAGGCACGCACCGCTGTCTTTTTGAAAACATATGCGTATTAAAAATTAACTATTACTTACTTTAACGGTGAAGGAAAAAATCGTGAGGAAACTTGCATGCCCTAAGAGTTTCTCGATGGTGTGTAATATTTGCCAACCCGCACTGGGCCAGCGTGGTGGACTATGGCCTAAACCTTCTTAACAGGGCTAATATTATAAATATGTAATTTTGGTCGGTCTATGAATTAATATTAATTGTAGTTTATGTTTGAATAGTACCACAAAAGTATATTATTATTTCTGGGGTAGTTAATTATGGCTATAGTTGACGCCATGACGCTAATTTGATTGGTAAGGTCAGTCAATAAAAGAAAATAAATAATTAATATTATATGTTAGATCTTATGCTGTTGGTTCGGCTTACGATTAATAAATAAATCTCCTAGATCACTGAATTACACATCTTAGTTGACCAACGTGGGCGCATACCATAAACATTTTGCACAAGAATCGAACCCTCACCGTACATACATATCCGCGGTTTATGCCGTCCAAGGGCGGTTACGACGCGGTGCGTGTCTCGCATAACCGTTGAGCCAAGGTTAATTTCACTGGTTACTGGTTCAGAATACATTATAGAGTGTTAATGGGGTCGATGATACTACCACGATGTCTTGTTGAGTAAATAAAAATTTAGGGGCCTCTAGCTGGTTACAATAGCATTGCTTAATGTACTCTTAAATAGAGCAGGATACCTAACAATACTTATAAAGCGAAATGCCTGGCTAATTGACGGTCTGCAAAGTGAATCGCTTAAATAGTAGATTACTTTCTGTCTATATTATCCCACGCCAGATCCCTTGCGGAGTAGGCAAAGCGTACAGAGTGCCAACGGGTTCTTTCCTTACATACCTCTCTGGCTTCCTCCTCTCTAATAGTTCATCTCATACACGCTCGCCGGTTACGGAGACTCTTGACTTGCCCCTCAGATAAGACTCGGTCTATTTGGTCATGGTAAGATAGTCTAGGTCTTTCCCGGTACCTACATTCTTCCACTTTCGCATTGCATATCTGTTTTTTCATTCTTTCTTCTTAATTTTTCCTATATGCCCGAACCAACAGAGCATACCCTTTCCCATCTTTACACCGATACTATCTTTCATACCTATTTCTTCTTACCAAACAAACTGTCTAAGTATCTAAATGTCTGTGAAGCAAATTGCTTGCATAAAAGAATGCCTACTACGCAAAATACCTAAGTAGTCGATCGTTTAAGAAGCACAATTTTAAAATGGTAGAACCTAATCATGATAAAATTACGTCACGTTACGTAATGTTATTCAATACGTTGGTTTTGTTTTACGATATAGCATTTCTCCATTCCGATCTCGGTCTCGAACCTATTCCCGCCTTTATTAAAAAGGCAACAACCCGATATTTTGCGAACGCGTCCAATCATAGTAATCCGCTAATCGTTACTGCGTCGCCACTGCCGACTACGAACCCAACTCCCCTCCTATCAACCGCTACCGCTGTCCGCGGCATGTTCTCACCGACCCTCCCGATGCCCTTACATCCCTTCTTTCGGATACAGATACCGCACACAGAATCAGACACCGACATCGCCGGCGAGGTCGAAGAATCCCTTGCCCGCCGGCAGGTGCAGAGCACCACGGGGGGACACCTAGTATACGCCCTCCCCATAGCGACTGCGCAAGCCGAGGCCGTTCCTCCTTGAGGCGCCCTTGATCTAGTTGCCCCCTTGCCCTTCTGGCTCGAGTGTAGTGGTTGCACGGTTGCCCTCTTGTCCGGTGAAGCTGTAAAGGCCCCGCGGCCAACAGCGTAGATCATTCACACACACACACACACGATATAGCATTTTTTGATACCCTACCTGCAACCGTGATCTGTTTTTCTTGTTGGTTATGAGGTAATTTAAGGCATCCTGCTTGCTAATCATGATACATTTTAGGCATCGTGCTTCTTAGTCATAATGCAGCTTTGGCATTCTGCTCCTTAACCATGATGCATCTGAAGCATCCTGATGGTTAGCCATAATGCATTTTAGGTATTTCGCATTCATAAGCATTCTGCTGTTTAGTAGGTATCTCTAAACAGCAGAATGCTTATAACTCGCTTATAACCCAAATAGAGTAAAGCCTATCTATTTTTACAAGCTTTAATTTAACTTGCAATGTTCGTATGTGTGTTTGTCTATCTGTCTGTATGTCTGTGTGTATGTCTGTATGTCTGTCTGTCTTTACGGTTCAAATCTTGTGATCCATTTTTCAAGCACTTGCGGTTATCCAATTGAGTTGAGATTTGGCACACTTATGTAGGTTTGGTGACAATGCAACAATACGGTGCCATGAAGCTGGTCTGATGTTGGAATCGGCAGGTGGCCATAGGAACATGTGAACAATACAATGTGACCCCATCGTGCTTAGGCTTCTTAGATTGGTATTGACAAGTACTATACAATCAGATAGTGGTAAGGGTCTGGTGATGAAGCCTAAAGATGGCCAGTGGACCACCAAAGTACTCAATATAACCCTGCCGTGTTTGGGCTCGTTAAATTGGTCTTGACGAGTACTTTATACCCGGCTGGTGTCCAGGGTCTGATGATAAAGCCGGAAGGAAGCCGTAGGAACTCCTAAACTAAGGAGATATCTTTGTTTTGTTTTTTTTTGCTATCAAGCGTGTTTTCAAAATGGTCTTTTTAAATTAAAATTATTTTCATCAAGTATTAAGTGATTTAGGCCTAAAGACGCTCCGCCTACTAGATCAAGTAGTCGCGGGTTCAATCTCCGCATGGGACAAATCTTTATGTAACCCACAAATATTCGATTCGGTCTAGGTGTTTGTGTATGTGATTTTCATGTTTGTGAACGCACCCACAATACAGGAATAATTCCTAGTGCAGAGCTACGTATTTTAAGAATAAAAAGTAAAAAATTACAAGATGTCCCTAGTTAGGCTGAGAGTACAGAGTTCCAACAGGTTCTTTCCGTACAGACCTGTCTGGCTTCCGCCGCTCTCATAGTTCGTCTCATACATGCTCGCCGGTTACTGAGACTCTTTACTTGCACTTTAAGACACGGTCCATTTGTTAATTGGTCTAAGGTTCATAGTGCGAACGGTGATCACGAAGTCTTGGGTTCGAATCTGATCAGATAAATATGTGCTTTTTCAAGTTACAGAAGTCTGAATCCCAATCCTCTCTGAACTCAGATATACTTGCTTGCTTGCTTTGCAAATTTTTTGTTCTAATCACAGAATAGATGCAAAGAAATAATAAAATGTATAAAATAAACCCCGCCGCGCCCCTATACCTCAAACGGGAGTGGCAGAGGTGTACTGTGTACAGCCACTATGCGAACCTATTGCCATAAATCGGGCACAGATCCAGACTCCGGAATTATACAAGGAAGTTTTCCGATAGAAAAACTACATTTTGTCCGATCTAGTGTAAACATTATTTTATCAATTATATAACTTAATTTTATTATCTGTGATTCTTTTACCATAATAAACTATTGAGTAGTTGGCAGCACCGGCGTGCATTATAAGTTGGCTGCTCTGGAGTGATGGTTTATGGCGGAGTTTAAATAATAGCGTAATTATTAATATATAACATTGTTATGAGTAACTGGAATGTTTTTATGAAATAATATAGCTACGTTGTTACATCTACATTTCTGAACTAGTTTTACTTTACTAGTATTAGAGCCCAGGGCCACCTGATCGCTACGCGCATTATTCGCCCTAGCCAACGAGCCAGAATACTTACAGTGCGACAAGAATCTTTTGGCCCATAGATGACATTGACAGGGGCGTTGTTGTGAAATGAGGGTTGCCATTTTATAAAAATCTTTTACTTCCAAGGACATATTTCAACTGGTGAGTCCACTCGGTCATCATCATCAGCCCGTGTTAGTCCACTGCTGGACGTAGGCCTCTCCCATAGCACGCCACTGAGCTCGATCTTCAGCTCTCCTTCTCCAATCCCTGCCCGCTGCCTTACGAATATCGTCGCCCCACCTAGCTACAGGGTGCCCTACACTACGTTTTCCGACACGCGGTCTCCACTCAAGAACCAGTCTGCCCCAACGGCCATTGGTTCTGCGGCATATGTGACCAGCCCACTACCACTTCAGCCTGCTAATTCGCTGAGCTATGTCGGTAACCTTGGTTCTCTGACGAATAACTTCGTTCCGGATTCGATCCCTAAGAGAAACTCCGAGCATAGCTCCACTCGGTCACTAATTAAAAATAGAACTAGGGTAAATTTCATAGCAAACAGCAACTCTGCGGATGTCATAAAATGACATTTCACTTGATGACAGCGTTAGACATTTGACTGTTGGTTGAGGTTTTTGGTAGGAAGTC
This sequence comes from Phalera bucephala, assembly GCA_905147815.2. Classification (NCBI taxonomy): domain Eukaryota; kingdom Metazoa; phylum Arthropoda; class Insecta; order Lepidoptera; family Notodontidae; genus Phalera; species Phalera bucephala. The sequence goes on along the minus strand of LR990630.1, from coordinate 16,122,389 downwards.
GAAGAATGATGTCGTCAATTTGTTATAATTTCCAAAACTTGTGTTATTTCGAATAATAATGTGTAATGTTGGTGGAATATTAATCGTTATATATTCTTATGTGTGCATGAGTGAAGGTAATTGTAACAAAGTAATAAAACGTGCCTTTTCGATTTCTCTCAAAACGGCCGTTGCAATTGGTATGTAAAGTATCCATCGCTTCACTAACCAGGGTAGATTACTTCATCAATTTCATTATCATCGTCGTAATCAAGTTCATCGGGGAACTGAATTAATTTATACAAACATGGTTATGCATCTCACTGGACTCTGGTAACGTACACTTAAAATTAGTATGAAGCCATAACTTAAAGAAGAAGGATGAAGGATTTTGGCCGCGGGCCGAAAAATAATGTAAAGATGTATAATAAGTACTACTATCCACACTGCACTAAATCTTAAACAGCCCGACACACGACATTTAACAAAGGAAGATGAAGTACCATGTCTTCCGCCCATTGTTTAAGATGTTCTTTATTAAATATTAATTAATAGAATCTTTGTTATATTGTTATACATTATTTTCCGGTTATGGGTTGGAATTGGCAGGTGTCGTGTTTGCAAAATGGTGAAGCGATGGATGTCATAGTACTCTGATATTTTGCCGAGATATTTAGGTCGCAATGTGCGAGAACTTTTTTAATTCAAAACTCAAGTAAAGAAATAATTTATTCTATCTATCTATCTATATCATCACGCGAGATTCCTTGCGGGGTTGGCATAGAGCACAGAGTTCCAACAAGTTCTTTCCTTACATACCTCTCTGGCTTCTTCCACTGTCTATCCAGGCAAAAAAGCACTTATAAACACCTTATTGTTTACGTCTACCACCGGATCTTAAAGCGGCCTTCACTGTGAAAACAGAAAAAAAATCTTTTTCTTCTTGAAGAACAAGCTTGTTTTTTACCCTATTTATTTTTTCTATTAAAAATATCCCTCTTTTTCTCACACAGTGTATACAGTAAAACTTTGCCACTCCCGCTTTTACGCCCGGAATAAAGGCGTGACGGTGTGTTTAATTTATAAGCTTATATTTAACTTGCAATGTTCGTATGTCTGTCTGTCTTTCTGATTTAAATATTGTGATCCATTTTTTAAGCACTTGGGTATTCTATTAAACTGAAATTTGGCATGCGTATGTGAGTAAGTTCGGTGACAATGCAATAATATGGTACCATGGAGCTGGTTTGATGATGGAATTGGTAGGTGGCCATAGGAACATTTGAAATATATAACCTGGGTTACGTTGTATATTTCAATGTTCCTCCTCCTCATGTTTAGGCTTGTTAGATTGGTATTGAGAAGTAATATTCAACCAGTAGGTCTATTGATGAAGCTCAAAGGTGGCCAATGGAACCACCCAGCTACTCAATATAACCCCACCATCTTTGGGCTCAATGGATTTGTTTTGACGAGTACTTTAGACCCGGATGGTGCCCAGGATCTGATGATGGGGCTGGAAAGAAGCCATAGGAACTCTTCAGCTAAGCACCATATCTTCGTCGTGTTTTTGCTACAAAAGCTTATTTTAAAGAGGTCTTTTTCTAATTAAAATTATTTCAGTCTTCCAGGCTTGCTTCATGGAATACAGATTTAATCGGGGTTATCATTCTGAATGTTGTATATTCTGTGTGTTGTGTTTTCTACTGCTTTAGATTTATTTGATTTTTTTTTCATGTTTCCGTAGAAGTTTATTCTATCAGCTTTGTTTCTTTTCTCACACTAGGATTTATGTATTCCACTATCGTGGGTGCGTTTACAAACATAAAAATTCACATACACAAATACCCAGACCAGAACAAACAATTGTGGATCACACAAAGATTTGTTCCATACGGGAATCGAACACGCGACTATTAGACACAGTGGGCGGAGCGGCTTTAGCTCTTAACCAGTGCGCTAAATCGTCTGTCTGCTCGCCAACTTGTGTTGAAAAAGGAAAAGTTGTTTCGACTGACGTATAAATGCTGTAACTTTCGGCATGATACCCCAATTCAAAATAACCTGTACAATTCGGGGTATTACAAACTCCATATTGGGCTGTCCCCGAGTGAATTTCTTTTCCTTATACCCATTTAAGTTTCCTCGGACGTGCATAAAAGTGTCATACTTAGTTAGAAATAATCTTCCGCTTTATATCCTTAGTGGATTATGTTTTCCTGTGTTAATATTTTTTTTTGTATCCGTGGTGCTTTACAACTGGGCTTATTCTAGTTGTAGTCTCCTTCTCTACAGCTGATCTGCCAATTTTTTGTGTCTCCCGCTTTTGCAGTGGAAGGAAGTGGAATTTCATTTTCCTCCCTCCTACGGTTTTCTTTCTAATTAAATTTGTTGTGGTTTCCAAGACAATTAAAGCGCTTCCCGGGACACCCCAAGGTTCAAACCTTGATGTCATCTAAGAAGACCATTGTGGATCCTAGATTACAGGCTACATAAAAAAAAACACAGTTTGTCTTTACCGGTAGCAAGTTATAACCGCAGTAAGATTTCGTAGAACCCAGAGATAAGAAAGGTTTTGAATCCTCGATTCGGGTATCACAGCTGACGCATTAATATCCCTACATATTTTAAAACCACGTTCCCCCGCCGCCTCTGTCTGTCTGTCTGAACGCGATAAACTCAGTGACTACCGAACGGATTTTCATAAGGTTTTCACCAATGGACGGAGTGATTCAAGAGGAAGGTTTATGTGTATAACTGCGACATACATCCGTGCGAAGCCGGGGCGAGTCGCTTAAAAAAAACAGACTGCCTCGTTGGTCTAATGGCAAAGCGTATCGCTTTGTGATCATAAGGTCCTGGGTTCATATCCTAAGTCGGACAAATGTAGTTATTCGAACAAAAACTTCCCAGAATGAGTCCGCGGTCATGCTCGCCCTCTCGTCCGGTGAAGCTGTAAAGGCCCCGCGGCCAACAGCATAGATCATTCACACACACACACACACACAAAAAGAGTCCGGGGTCTGGAATTGTGCTCAGTATCTAACATCGTCAGCGAAAAGTGAGTGTTCTTAGTACACCTCTGCTACCCCCGCTCGGGGAATATAAGAATGACGGGGTTTTTTTTAAATCAGCCCCTATTGTCCCAATGCTGGGCAAAGGCTTTCAGGCAAATCGAATTGACAAAGATTAGGTCATACTCCACCATGCTGATCCAGTGCAGATTGATGGAAGCTGGTTTGTGGCCTGCTGTTGGAACTTATCGAGCTGCCCATAACACGGCTTAGCGACTACCACATGGAGTGTTAACAGGGACCAACGAGTTAGCGCACCTTCCGAAGCACAAAGGTGCTCCAAAATAATTCTACAAATGGTATATAGAGTCTTTGCAGCGATCATTTACACGGCATTTAGCATTTATAAGTCCTGGCATTTCCAGTTGATGCTCATATGAAGATAGACTCACCTTCTTTGGCATGTCCGCATTATATCAGCGTCGACGCATGCATGATTTACTGTTTTTACAAAAAATTGTCAAAGGCTCCACACCATGCCATGACCAGTTGGACCGTATAGGAATATGTGTTCCTAAACTAAATTCTCGTAGAGCTAACCAAACATTTTTCAAAATACCGAGGTATAGAACCAACTTAGGTTCATATTCTCCAATAGCCAGAATGATGACAACTTACAACAGTTGGTGGAAACTGCGCGATTTAGATATATTTAATGACTACTCTGCGCACGTCAGGGATAAGATTTTAAATATTAATAGAAAAAATAAAGTTATATAAATCTTTTGTTTCAGTCCGTATTTATACCTAGTTCGTTTTATTTTTGTTTTATATATACATATATTTATATATTAATAGATATAGTATTTTGCACTACTTTCATTCAGATATTGTTTTAAGGACTATTCGAGATTGTATGTTTTACATTTATGTAATAGTATATGATTGTTTGTAGTAATTATAAAAAATGTTGTGCATATCTGTAATTGATGTAAGCACTAGAAATGTTTTATTCTAAAATGTCATTAGTAATGTTTGTGTTTATGTTGTTGATGTGCCTTATAAAAATAAATAAATAAAATGGTCACCCATGTCAAAATGACGGACGACTTGGGGCATTGGCTAAAAGCTTAAGCCGCTCCGCCCACTGGGTCGAATAGTCGCGGTCTCGATTCCCGCATGGGAGAAATCGTTGTGTAACCCACAATTATTTTTAGTCTGGGTATTCGTGTATGTGAATTTTCATGGTTTTAAATGCACCACCGACGCAAGAATAAATTCTAGTGCGGGGCTACGTTTAAAGAAAACCAAGCTGAAGGCAACGATTACATTGGCGATCGCTAATCGCTTTAATGACTCATTATTACCAAAAGATTAGGGTGGAAGGCTAAAAATTTAAGACAAATTTTGGGACATGAATCACTTGAATCACTTTCTGCGCTGCGGCAAAAGGTTACGCAGATTTTTATGTTGCAAAGGACATTGGTCATTGGTCAAATCATGTATGGACATACATGATTTGCCCCACAACTAACAGCAATGAAAAAATGCGTGTATGATTTCTAGTTTATAATTAAACGGACAAGCGGGGGAATTGCATTATTGCAATAAAAGTATTAGATCTTGAGGTTATAACTTAGTAGCCAACAATACATTTGTAAAATCGTTATGTAAAAATACACTAGCAATAATCACATCGATCATTATTGAATGTAATCGATTGAATATAACTGATTGATAGAATTGACATCTCCAAACTTAATTCGATAACAACGTTGACATTCGGAAAAGACGTTGGCGACTTTGATTAAGCACTTACAGTTCTTTGAAATATTCGTTTTGGATTGCAAATTGTCCGTTAGATATGAATGTTTACAACTACTATAATAAAACAGATAAATCATTATAGTTATAGGTCACATGTTTGTTGGTTCTGGGGCCATTTTCGACGATTTCCTCTATTTCACAGGTTTCTCCAAAGAGTAAGCATGTAAGCACGACCATCAGACCACGTATCCATGCACAGCGAGTCCATATGTTGATATTACTTAGTGTAATGTGTATTGCTGTATATATTGGCCCGTGTTCGTATGTGGCATATGTGTATTGCTCTCTAATTATATTCAGTCGAAAAACACTATAAAACAAAGGCTTCTTTAAAAATCTCCCTGACGATGATAGGCTTACGATATGCCTTATAACAAGGCTCAAGATCAACCAAAGGGGGATGGGGAGAGTAATGCTCGGAGTTACCCTGCGGAATCGAATCAGAAATGAAGAGATCTACAGGACGACCAAAATCACTGGCATACCACTCAGAATTGCTAAACTTTAGGGGCAGTAGGCGGAGAACATCCCTCGAAGAACTAAAGGCCGTTTGGGCAGAAAAGTTCTCGAGTGAAGATCCCGTCCCGGAAGACTTAGAATAGGCAGGCCCCCTATAAGATAGACCAATGACCTAGTTAAGATCTTGGGTTAAAGTTAGATGTGTACAGCCCAAATCTCTGTATACAGAAAGAAAAATAATAATATAATGCTGACTGCCTCGTCGGTCTTGTATCCTGGGTACAAATCCTAGGTCAGACAAACGTACTTTTTGTATCTAAAAATTTCCAGTATCAGTCCTGAGTCTGGAATCGTGCCTAGCAATAGGCTCGCCCCCTATTACATGGGGCCTAACATCGTTGGCGAAAAGTGGGTGTCCACAGTACACCCTTGCCACCCGTGTTCCACTCCGATCTAGGTCTCGAACCTATTCGCGCCTATATTAAAAAGGCGACAACCCGACACTTCGCGAACGCATCTACCCATGCAATTCCGTTAATCATAGCCGCCGCCGACTACGATCCTCGAGGGCGCCTCTTCAAGGCGCCCTGGAGTATGTCGCCCCTTGCCCTTTTGGCTCGAGCGTAGTGGGTGCACGCTCGCCCTTAAGTCGGGTGAAGCTGTAAAGGCCTCGCGGCCAACAGCGTACATCACTCACACACACGCCACCCGTGCTTGGGGACTTTAAGCATGATGGTGTGAACTATTCATATATTAACGTGTTATGTGTAATGCTACTATTTCTTACCTTGTACTAGCGACCCGCCCCGGCTTCGCACAGTTGAATTATACACAATGTGGCAGGAATGTTGTGGCAAAATTTGTTAAAGGGAACATCTTCCAGCCAGACGGGTGGTTTTTTCTGGCGGGGCCACTCTCCCCGAGAGTTGTAGTCGGGGGCTTGTATATATGTTACTCGTCGTGCGCACTCTAATATCGCGTTCTAGACATGTATGGTCAATCGTCAGCACCATCTATTGGTAGGTAGTCGCAACTATGTAAAACCGTATGAAAATCCGTTCGGTAAATTTTTTAAACAAAACAATGTTAAAAGTACGCGCTTAGACTTAAGTCTGAGCATTGCTAAAAAATGGCCCCAAATTGGCCTCAGTTCCGCGCTATGTGTGCGTGAGGCCAGTGTCCAATTAGTTCTTCTTCTTCTTCAAGTGCCTCTCCATCACTGGAAGTTGGCCGTCAGCTTTGCGAATATGCTTCTTTCTTGAGCCATACGAAACAACTACTCAACGCTGGCAACGCCGGTCCACTCCCTAATGTTCCGCAGCCATGATTTCTTCCGTCAAAAGACGCGTGGTCTTTTGCCCTCAATTTTGCCCATCATAATCAATTGAAACAGGTGATATCTATTGTGGCGCAGTACGTGCCCGAGATATCCGATTTTTCGCTTTTTGATGGTTTGCATCAATATTCGGATCATACCGATTTGTTCAGAAGCTGTCAATGTGCGTGCGCGTGCGTGTGCTACACTACAATTTATCTACCCAATGGGTAGATAAATTTTGGGTAGATACATTTTATCCCGTTTCCGCGCGCGCGATCCTATATCTAGTCAACACATGTAAGAGAACGCGTAGCTTCTAGGCATGTCGATTCATTCTGAGAAGAATCCATCTTTAGATCGATTCGAATCAAACGCTTAAGAATCGATTCTCAATTAAATCGAGGATTAAAAGACTGATTCTCGATTAATCGATTCAAGTCGATTCTTATTTATTTGCCGATTGATTTTTTGATCCCTCCTTTTAACAATTTCTTAATGCCTCCATATTAGAGATTATTAAAAAGACATCTAATTTAAAAACTTATGTTTAGTTCGTAGTATTTTTAACAATAAACGTGTTTTGCTATTATTTATGTCCCTGATGTAGACAACTTAAATAAGTCATATATTCAATTACTATTTTTTTTGACAGAATCGATCCAATTCGACGGCTTTCGGCTCTACTGAATCGATTCAGTGGTTCAAATGATTTAAAAATCGATTCTTTAGTTCGGTAAACCGATTTCTCTATCATCGATTTTAAATCGACAGCGACAGGCGACAGCTGTTTACGTCTACAAAATACCCTCTCAAATGATCCTAACCGCTTTCCCGACGCGAAATGATGGAAGAATCATCACGGTGATGCGCACAAGAACTCACGGAAACAGAAAAACATTGCTAATGTTTAGATAATGTTTTATATTCTTGCACTTCAACAGAACTAACACTATAAGTGTGGTGCTAACATTTGCTTAGTGCCAAGGTTATATCGCATAGGATACGTGATAGGTCTACAGCATCGTTACGTCGAGTGCCCAGCAAGGTAAGCAGATACTACAAAATTCCAAGAGGTTATTCGGTTCAAAATAGCGGACGACTTGGTCCAGTCAATAAGAGATTAACCCGCTCAGCCCACTGGATCCACAATCCCAAAAATATTTGTTACGGCCTAAATGTTTGTACGTTAATTTCGTGTTTGTAAGCGAACCCACGACACAAGGAATTGTTCCTAGTGAGGGGCTACGTATTTCCATAAAAAAACTTAAATTTGTACAGACTTATCAAAGAAGGATTTTGGTACCGGGGAAGACCGTACTATATTATCATGACCAAATAGACCGTGTCTTATCTGAAGGGCAAGTCAAGAGTCTCCGTAACTGGCGAGCGTGTATGAGACGAACTATGAGAGCGGAGGAAGCCAGAGAGGTATGTAAGGAAAGAACCTGTTGGAACTCTGTACTCTCTGCCTACCCCGCAAGGGATCTGGCGCGATGATATAGATAGAAAGACTTACCAACGTCAAAAATTGTAACATTTTTACATCTACGACCTGATAGGAACGCAGCCTCCACTAAGAAGACCAAACGAGAAACTCAGCAAACTAGACATTAATTTTTTTTCATTCGACTGGTCCTTTTCTACATTTTTTTCACAAAACTCTCACGGTAATTACACCATAAGTATTTTTCGGAGTTTATTTGTTACAAACATACAAATCTTTCCTCTTTATAATATTAGTGTAGATAATTAAAAATATTATTATTAGTCTTATATCAGTCAGTCGTAAGGCATCACACTGGAGCTGGATTGCATTAATGATTTTGTATAATATAAAAATGTATGTATCTATACAAAAAAATATAAAAAAAAAAATTATGGAGGATTAGACAAAAAAGACAAGCCCGCTGAATTTCTCGCCGGATCTTCTCAGGATCGAGGCTGCGTTCCGATCCGGTGGTAGACTAGTAAGTTAAAAAATTATGTAAATATGACACTTTGTAAACACCCCCAGGGTTTATGTAAAATAAACGATTAGAGTTTGAGTTTAAGAATGGACTTGGCCGTCCTCAAACCACTGTCCACATTTTCGAGTATAAGGTCGTGATGTTATGCGTTTAGCAAAGCTAACGCATTAAAGTGCAGTGTAAACATTTGCAGACTACCAAGGTTTTGTTAGAACACTTGCTAGTTTAAAGGTATTGAAAGATTTATTCATGTTACATATACAAGGTGTAACATAATAAACGCAAGACCTCAGACACCCCGACTAGAGAATTGCTTCATAAATTCAGAACGTAAACCAAATTTCAAAATGTAACGGTTTTTACCCCTTTTTAAGCAGTTTTATACCCCAATTAACAATAAAACTTGTACGTGTATGTGTGCGTTTTGAGAAATACATTTTAGGAATGAATTTTAAATCTCCTTATTGCTATGAATCAAGTATAAATTTAGTTTTTTATAGCGCACTAAAGGAGTAGAAGCGTTTTTGGAAATTTAAAAACAAATTTAAGATACATTAAAAATTGTTAGAATCAATTCATTTACCGATTTTGAACAAAGTACTTGCAGGTCTTGCGTTTATTATGTTACAACTTGTATAACAAGTTTTTTACAAAAAAAAAACATTTACACCAGGTAACTTATATTACATGAGACCTAACATCGTCGGTACACCTCTATTTACCCCGCTTGGGGAATATAGGAGTGACGGTGTAAAAGAAAAAAAAAGCAGTTTAAACTGTCCCAACGTTGGGCACGGGCCTCCTCCCAAACTGAGAGGGTTGAGGCCCTAGTTCACCACGCTGGCCCAGTACGGGTTGGCGAACTTCACACATCTTCCAGACACTCTTAGGCGTGCAGGTTTCCTTGCGACCTTCACCGTTGAAGCAAGTAATAGTTAATTTTTAATACGCACATATTTTCGAAAAGACAGAGGTGCGTGCCTAGGTTTGAACCCAAGACCTCTGACCTTTGCTGTCCAATGGTCTAACCATACTCAAAAAAGTACCGCTCACATAAAATATGAACAATGAAAGTATCATTAAGCTAATGGAGTAGTTGATCTTACAATAATTAAAAAATCAACCTCAAATAAATAATTAAAGAATAATTTCGCGATTCACTTTCAGATCACGAGGTCCTAGGTTCAAATCCTAGGTCGGACAAGTTTAGTTTTTCTATTGAAAAAAAAACAGAATCGGTCCGGAGTCTGGAATTGTGTCCGGTATATGGCAATAGGCTCCCGTATAACATGGGACCTAATATCGTCGGCGAAAAATGAGTGTACATAGTCCACCTCTGCCACACTCTCTTGGGGATATAGGTGGAACGGAACGGTGTGTTTACAATCAATAACCCAAAGAAGACCGTAGCAGGGTATAAGTGTACCAGGTAGAAGACTATAGTAGGTAATGGTAACCATTTATGACGCGCCCGTAGCACTGTACGACGGTGTTCTTTCCAATCACTAAGGTTAAGCGGCGTTCAACTCGATCGGCCTGAGATAGGTGACCGTTAGTTGCATTATCATATTCGAGCGTCTCCGTGCTTCGGACGGCACGTTAAGCCGTTGGTCCCACTTGATATAGTAGTTGTTAAGCTGAGTTGGAAGCCTTATAAGCGGCTTGATAGATTCCAATAGCAAGTGGCCACAAACCTGCCTCCGCTCGTGGTGGAGTATGACCTAATCTCTCTCACCGCGCTTGTGAGAGAAGGCCTTTGTCCAGCAATGGGCAGTATAGGCTAAATAATCAAATAAAAATAAGCTAAAATATTAAAGTTTAAGGATAAATATCTCTTAGGTAAACCGCTAAACATAACTAAATTCAAGATTAACCGAAAGAAAAGGGCAACTGACACATAAATTTCGTTTGAATACTGACAGTTTGTTTTTCAATATAAATATTTCCTCATACAAGGAATTTCTCATTTGTGGTGTGTGGTTCACAAATTTCACAAGGAAACTCCATGACAAAACAAATATCTGTGAGTTTAGTAAATTTTTATCCCGTGTGGGAATTAAGCCCGCAAAATTTTGCAAAGAATCTTTCATCATCATCATCATCATCTCAGCCTATACTTGTCCACTGCTGAACATAGGCCTCCCCAATCGCTTTCCAGCGTAACCGGTCCGATGCCACCTGCATCCAACGACTTCCTGCGATTTTCACAAGATCGTCGGTCCATCTGGCAGGCGGTCGTCCCACGCTGCGCTTGCCAATACGTGGTCTCCACTCTAGAATCTTTCTGCCCCAACGCCCGTCCGATCTACGCGCTATGTGGCCCGCCCATTGCCACTTCAGCTTGCTAATCTTAACGGCTATGTCGGTGACCTTGGTTCTTCTACGAATCTCCTCATTCCTGATTCGATCGCGTAGAGAAACGCCGAGCATAGCTCTCTCCATAGCTCGCTGAGCAACTCTGAGCTTTTTTATGAGACCTATTGTAAGAGACCACGTCTCTGATCCATATATCATCACTGGTAACACACATTGACTGAAAACTTTAGTCTTAAGGCACTGAGGTATTTTGGATGAGAAGATGTTGCGCAGTTTCCCGAACGCTGCCCAGCCGAGTTGGATTCGTCGATTGACCTCTCTCTCAAAGTTGGACCTACCTAACCGGACTACCTGTCCCAGGTAAATGTATTCGTCGACAACTTCAAGAGTAGAGTTCCCAACGGTGAGTGCGGTGGGTACGACATGGACTTTAGACATTATTTTCGTTTTGTCCATGTTCATTTTAAGACCCACTTGTTGAGATACTCTGTTGAGGTCACCAAGCATTCGTCCTAGATCTTCCAGCGACTCCTCCACGACCACAATGTCGTCGGCAAATCGAAGGTGAGTGATGTATTCGCCATTGATGTTGATGCCAAGTCCTTGCCATTCCAAGAGCTTGAAGGCGTCCTCTAAGGTGGCCGTAAACAGTTTCGGAGAAATGACGTCTCCCTACCTTACTCCTCTTTTTATGGGGATCGCTTTCGTGCACTGCCCCTGTACTCGGACTGACATGGTGGCGTTATTATACAAGCACCTCAACACCTCAATGTACCGATAGTCAATGCGGCATCGCTGGAGAGATCTAAGAACCGCCCAAGTCTCGATCGAATCGAAGGCTTTCTCATAGTCCACAAACGCCAAGCATAGTGGCCGATTATACTCCTCGGTCTTCTGTATAATCTGCCGCAGCGTATGTATGTGGTCTATGGTACTAAAGCCTTTCCGAAAACCGGCTTGTTCGGGAGGCTGGAAGTCATCAAACCTGCGTTCGAGACGATTCGTAATGACTCTCGAAAACAACTTATAAACATGGCTCAGCAGTGTGATGGGCCTATAATTCTTCAGTAAAGTGTTATCACCTTTCTTGAAAAAGAGTACCACCACACCCCTGTTCCACGCTTCCGGCGTTTTTCCTTCGAGCAAGACGGAATTAAACAGCCTCTGAAGGACTTTAAGTACCGGCGATCCGCCCGCTTTCAGAAGCTCTGCGGTAATTCCGTCTTCACCCGGCGCTTTGTTGTTTTTAAGGTGTTTGAGAGCCATCCCAATCTCGTACAGGCTGATGTCCGGGATATCTTCTGTGTAGTGTCGGGTTAGCTTGGCTCTTGGGTCTTTTACCAAGTCAACAACAGGTTCAGCTACTGAGGTATACAACTGCCCATAGAACCTCTCTATCTCCCTGAGCACCTCTGACCTATTCGACGTTACGTTTCCGTCCTCCGTCTTCAGCTTCGTCAACTGGCTTTGCCCAATAGACGCGTCTCTTGCAAACACTTTGGAGCCCTTGTTCTGCTCTATGGTCTCCTCAATACGTCTTGTATTGAAGGACCGTAAATCGTGTCGCAAGGACTTCAATATCTGTCCATTGAGCTGCCTATAGGACTTAGCATCATCGGAGGTTTGGAGTGTCATGGTACGTCGCTCAGCCATAAGGTTTCGGGTGTAGTCAGATAGCTTTTGAGGCCTATTTTTACGGTGGGGCTTAAAATGCTTGGACCCGACCGTATGGACAGTCTCTACCAACCTATTGTTGATTTCGTCCACTGATGCGCTGCTGTCTAGCAATTCGAAGCGGTTTGACAATTCGAGTTGAAAGTTCTCGGGGTTTTGGATATGTGCATTAGAAGGTCGGAGCGTAGACTTCATCAGACGCGATCTTTCCATTTTGACATTAATATTTAATGTGCCTCTGACCATTCGGTGATCACTGCCGGTTTTTACCCTGTGAATCACGGAGACATCATTAAATATTTGTCGCTTGGTGCTCATGATGAAGTCTATCTCATTTTTTGAGTCATCTCATCTCAAAGAATCTTTACGGTTTAAAAAATGTGGAATTTGCTATCTTAGTTTACTAGCTGCTACCCGCGGTTATCCACGCGTTTATTTTGTAATTTGACATTGGTAGGTAGGACTTTTTGGGATAACTTTATTCCAAAACTTAAAAGACACCTCCATATTAAGTTTTTTTTAAATCAGTTCAGCCGTGTTAATATGAAAAAATAAAAACAACTATCCCCCAGTAATCTTGCATTTCCCGAGTTAAAAAGTAGTCTTAAACAACCGCTGAAAAGTCCTCCATTTCCTAGTGATAGTCTATTTAAATTGGTTCTGCCTTTCTGGATATTAACACCGACAAACAAACATTTTTTTTGTGCCCGTATGCGCTTAAAAAGGATATACATTTATTTCAAAATCACAAATTCCAAATCAATATTCCCGTGTGCTGTGGGAAACATACCTGCGACTATTTGATATGCAGATATATAAGATAAGCAGTCTATGTTTTATTTATTTAAAAGCAAGCGAGCAACGCTTAAAGCAAGTAATCATTAGTAGATAGTGTGATTGGAGTGTAGTAAAAATTTGACTATAAAATCACACAAGTACTCATTTACATACTCATAATGAACGCGTACTTGTCTTAAGTGAATACTAGCCTTGTTATAGGGACTAAACCTGCCACACATTCCCACCATTGTAACTCCTTTAAGCCAGGATCCACAATGGTCACCTTAGATTACACCAAGGTTTGAACCTTGGGGAGTCCCGGGAAGCGCTTTAATTGTCTTGAAACTTGCAACAAATTTAATTAGAAAATAGAACAGGAGGAGTAGGAATAATAAAATTCCACGTCCCTCCTTTGTAAAGCGGAAGACACAAAAAAATAGCACAGTTATAAAGCACCAGGGATACGAAAAAACATTAACAGAGCTTATTTGTGAGCCTCATGTTCGATTCCAGTAATAGGTATAGCAAAGAAAGGAAGGAGGAAACCTGAAGTGTAAGTAAAAAACCTGTTGAAACTCTGTACTCTCTGCCTACCCCGCAAGGGAACTGGCGTGATAATATAGATAGAAAGATAGATAGATAGATATAGCAAAAATGCTTGAACGCATGGAAAACACTCGCCTTATCTGTTTTGACTATTCACAAGTACTTTTTGGTCCACATAAAGAACAAAACTTTGATTTTAACATACAAATTGTCATATCACTACCCGTCACTCATCCAAACACTGACCTCGATAACCGTCACTTAACGTCGCCAATTGTTACCGTAAATATTTTAGTTCCTACATTATAACAAGTTGATAAGGAAAAAAATACATTAGCATTAACATTAAGAATAAGCTATTATGACTCTTCTAGGTTTAATTGGATAAATAATTCAATTGTTTCTCTACACAATAGCTTGAATAATTAATAATTGCATAAGCATGAGCGGAACCAATTATACCTATTATCTGTACCTACTCATTCTTTTCTATCTATGTATTTATATCATCAAAACCGTCTCTTATATTTTTAAAAGGATTCCACAAAATTTTTTTTCCACAACTTTAGTTTGTTAACCCCTTATATATACCTCAGTAGTTTTAGATTCCAATACATATATTTGAAAGAGACCGCCCGTGATGTTACCGAACCATGGCGCTGCCGGAAGATCAGCACTGCAGCATAATACAGCTGCGGCATTCGCTGAGGCAGGGACCAATTTTGGGTCTCACACAATCACTGCTTTGCATTTCTACTTTTTTATTATAACTCTTTATCATGATTTCATTTGTAACTGATTTCTTTATTTTGTGTTTAGTTGTCATCATCATCATCAGCCCGTGTCAGTCCACTGCTGGACGAAAAGCCTGGGAATCCATAGCGGCTTGGAGCAAATTCGGTCGGAGACAGGACTTCATCAAGCGGACTCTTTCGCGCTTCCATTGTATATTCAGAGTGCCCCGTACGAGCCGGTGGTCGCTTCCGGTTTTAAACCTTGCGATCACTGAGACATCTCTGAATATGCGCCTTTTGTCCGCCATTATGAAGTCGATCTCATTTTTTATTTTAACATCGGGGCTTTGCCACGTCCACTTTCTTTGGAGCTGTTTTTTAAAGAAAGAGTTCATCATAAACAGCCCTTCTCTTTCGAGAAAGTTGACGAGCGTTTGCCCCCTGTCATTTCTGCTGCTACTACTGAGGATTCGCTGTCAGTTTTTACTCCCACTTTGGCGTTTAAATCTCCCATTACAACGTTGTAGTGTGCCCTAGGGGTATTATGAAGGGCCTTAGAGATGTCCTCGTATAGTACCTCTATGTCCTCGTCCGAGTGTGCCGAAGTAGGTGCATAAACCTGCACGATCTTGAGGGTGTACCTCTCGGTCAGCTTAATTATGAGGTAAGCTACCCTTGTCGACACACTGGACATTTCTAAAACGTTGTCAGCGAAGACTCTATGGACCAGAAACCCGACGCCACCCTGGGAAAGTTGGTCTCCCTCTCTAAAGTACAAAAGATGGCCAGATTCTAGGGTTATGGTGTCTTCTCCCTCTCTTCTTACTTCACATAAACCCAGAACGTGCCATCTTATGCACTTCAGTTCTTCTTCCACCTGCAGAAGATGCTCATCCAGTCGCAGCGTGCGTCCGTTATACGTAGCCAGGGTCAGTTCATGTTGGCGGCCTACCGTAGCCCGGAGATTCTTCGCACCCCCTGCCCCGCCGGAACCGTGACCGCCGCCGTGGTCAGGAATAGCGGAGCGACCGGGAACTGGGGGCCGTGGTATATTCCGACTTGCCATAGAAGGTTTTGCCCATAATCGCCACGCTGGGCATGCGGGTTGGCGATCGCAGGGCGTAACTTCTCGCACTAGAGACGCTGCTGCCCGTCACCGGTCTGGTTAAAAATTTAGTTACGCCATATTTGAATGGTTATACCGCCATTGTCGGTTTTTATTACATATTTTAATGGTTGTACCGCCATTGTCGGTCATTGTTTAGTTGTGTGAGCACAAAATAAATTATCTATCTATCTATCTATAACCTCACGCCAGATCCCTTGCGGGGTAGGCAGAGAGTGCAGAGTTCCAACAGGTTCTTTCCTTACATACCTCTCTGGCTTCCTCGACTCTCATAGTTCGTCTCATACACGCTCGCCGGATACGGAGACTCTTGACTTTTCCTTCAGATAAGACTCGGTTTATTTGGTCGTGGTAAGATAGTTTAGGTCTTCCCCGGTACCTGCATCCTTCCACTTTCACATTGTGTATCTGTTTTGTCATTCTTTCCTCTGGCATTCTTTCTATATGCCCAAACCAACGGAGCATGCCCTTTCTCATCTTTACGCCGATACTATCTTTCATACCTACTCGCTTTCTTACTACGCTGTTGCTAATGCGGTCGGTCAGCTTCACTCCACACATCTTCCGCAGAGCTCGCATTTCTACCGCATTTATCCTACTTTCATTCTCCTTCTTACATACCCAGCTCTTGCTACCATATAACGGCTTTGGGACAAGAACTCCGTTATGTATGGCCAGCTGCACCTTATGGCTTAAGTGCCGGCTCCCAAGTAGCTTTCCCATCGCACCATTCACTCTGTTCCCTGCACTCACTCTTCTCTCTATGTCAGCGGTGTATTTTCCATCCATACTGAAGGCGCATCCAAGATATACAAACTCATTCACTTGTTCCAGCACATCGCTATCAACCACAATCCTTGCATTCGTTCTGGTTTCTTCCCTTTCAAAAACCATGATCTTGGTTTTCTTTACATTCAAGTTTAAGCCATTGTTCATGTAGTCGTATTTCATAACTGTGACTAGTGTTTGCAGATCAGTGGCTGTTGGTGCTATTTAAACCGCGTCATCTGCATAAAGTAGATGGTTTACCACTAAGTCACCCATTTGTACACCTTCATTCATCGCTTTCAGTCTTTGAAGACTTTTATCCAGATATATTATAAACAGTCTAGCGGACAACACGCAACCCTGCTTGACGCCGATTTTAACGTCAAACCAGGGTGACCTGTTACCATCCACCCGTACGCATGCCTTGCAGTCCACATAAGTGGACTGGACGGCTCGCAACAGAGTGCCATCTATACCACACTCTGGCAAAATATCCCAAAGTCTCTTTCGCACAACTCTGTCAAATGCCTTCTCCAGATCTACAAAACCATAGAAAACGTTTCGGCCCACTGACAGCTGCTTCTTTACGATGTTGCGGAGGGAGAAGACTTGATCCGAACATCCTCTTCCGGACCTGAAACCCCCTTGTGCCTCGCACAACATTCCATCGGACTTCACGCGCATTCTCCGTTCAATAATTTTACCGTACACCTTGGCTGCCAAGCTGATCAAACTGATGGTTCTGTAATTGGCGCAGCCATATTGTGAACCTTGCCTTTATATAAGGGTACTATGACTGCGCGGCACCAATCTGTAGGAACTCTAGCGGTCCTCCAGCAAAGGTATGCAAGGGCCCGGAAAGCGTCCCGGACGCAAGTTCCACCATATTTAATCATCTCGGCAGATATCATGTCTACTCCCACAGCTTTACCGTTTTTCATACTTTCTATCGGCCATTCAACTTCTTCCATAGTGATGTCCTCTGTTGTTTCTGGTGCCGCAAACTCGCCTTTGGGCACGTCTGCGGCATCAGTATCCGGGGCATCTCCATATATTTCTCCAAAATATTCACTCCACCGGTTTAGCACAGTTTGTGTGTCTGCAAGAATGTCACCATCTTTAGATTTTATCTTTTTCATTCTGGAGCCTGACGAATCACCTCGAGCCTTTCTCACCTTGCTCCAAAAGAGTTTGGTGTTGTTTTCGAATTTCTTCTTTTTCTTCGCCAGCCTCTCCTCGTCAATCATACTGGCTCTTTCACGCTTTTCTTTCACTAAAGTTTAAGTGGCATTCTTGCATTGCCGGTATATTTCCTTCCTCATCTCTGTCATACTGGCATTCAAGTTCAAAGAAGATACATAGTCCTGCCACGCTTTCTTCTTACTTTCTACGGAGCTTTGCAACTCCGCATCCCACCATGCATTACCTTTTGCAGTACTATGCTTCTTTGAGCTACCACATACTTCTTTCGCGGATTCCACCAAACTCTCTTTCAGGCTATTCCAGCATTCATCTACATTTTAATCCGAAGAGCCTGCTGTCAAAAGCTTGTCCCGGGCTCTGTCTTAATAAATTATTATTTTTCTTTCTTTCTTTCTTTCATATCTGAAGGGCAACTGAAGAGTCTCCGTAACCGGCGAGCGTGTATGAGACGAACAATGAGAATGGAGGAAGCCAGAGAGATCTGTAATGAAGAAACGGTCGGAACTGTACTCTTTGCCTTCCGTGCAAAGAATCTTACATGATGATATAAATATTTTTTTAGATACGTAGCACACAACACCCAGACCGAAACACAAAACACCCAGACCGAAACACAAAACACCCAGACCGAAACAAACAATTTCGTTAGTCACAACCCCAGACCATTCGATCCAATGGGTGGAGCTCTCAAGTATTGCACCAAGCCATCCGTTAAAGAATAATAAAGAAAGATAGATAGAATACTAGCGGCCGCCCGTGGCTTCCTCAGCGTATTTTAAATTTGCCTATGTGTTATTCTGATATATTACTGTAAATTTACATTAAAATCCATTCAGTAGTTTGGCGTAAAAGAGTAACAAACATCCACACATCCAACCTCACAAACTTGCGTTTCTAATATTTACTAATACTAGTGGTCGCCCAGTGGTCGAAATTCGACCATAATTAATTTTAAAAATTATAAGTTACGCCTATATTCCCCAGAGGGGGCGGCAGAGGTATACTGAGTACACCCACGTTTCGCCGACGATGTTAGGTCCCATGTAATAGGGGACGAGCCTTTTGCCATATATCGGGCACAATTCCAGACTCCGGACTCATATTGGTAATTTTTCGTTAGAAAAACTACATTTGTCTGACCTAGGATTTGAACCCAGGACCTCGTGATCACAAAGCGATGCGCTTTACCACCAGACCAACGAGGCAGTCAAGGCAAATTATAAGTGTGAACATTATTAAGGTTCTATTGTCAAAGACTATACTTGTATAATCACAGATTTCGCCAAGGCTACACTGTTAATTTGCCTATATTTTTCAAACAATTTATATGAAATTTAAATTAAGAAAATCCAAAAAATGATTAAAATAAAGATTTTTTTATGGAAACAAAAAAAAACATGCGATAAAGAAAATACTGTCTATTCTCAATTTGACCACAGACTTTAACAATAAACAAAAGAGTATAAATGCGTGTGTGTCAAATACATAGTAGTGTGTGTAATGTTTTTTTTTATTGATTTAATGTATTTTTATGCATAATTTTAAAAAACAATTTAGCATTTTGCACTCCTCTATATAAACTATAAGTGTGGGAAATTTCATACTCCTCCGTCCGCGCAATTTTCGTAAAAAGGTGTACAAAATTTTTGCTTTACGTATTAATATATAGACGGATAGTATAAAAACAGACATCCTGAAACGTTCAATAACAAAATCATTTAGTACAGAATCCTTTGTTATCCTACTTACATTGTTTGGGTTTTTTGTATAGCATTCACAACAATAATTTATAGCATTATAATGACTTTTTTTCACACATATGTCATTGCGCATTATTGTAATAATGTTTCTTTAGATGATTTGTGTCACACAAGAACACTCTTATTATCTTATAGGTCGCATAATAGTTTGTACGTTGATAAAAACCAGAGGACATGTTACACAATTTAATATAATTGTTTCTGCACGAATTGAAGTTTTTTGGCCGAGACGTTGAAGATTAATGTCGTCAATTTGTTTTAATTCCCATAACTTGTGGTGTTTTGAATCGTCATCATCCTCAGTTATAACAGTTTACTGATGGACACATACCGCTCCAATTGCACAGCACTGAGTACGATCCTCGCCTACTCTCATCCAATTTTTGCCAGCCGCCCTACGAAGATCATCGCTCATTTCCCAGTCCGTGGTCTTCACTCACGAACTCGTTTGCCCCAGCGGTTATCCGATATTCGGCTAATGTGGCCCACCCATTGCTACTTCAGCTTACTAATCCGGGCTTTACCCAGGCCTTTGAATGTTCTGCATGGGGACATGGGTCCAATACGTTGAAGCCCTTTGCAAAAATGTAATGTTATGTAAGTCACCACCTGAAAATGAAGAAACTTTAACAGCTAGCTGACCCCAGCAGGTGCAAGGACAATTTTAAATTAAGGAAAGAAAACAAGGACCATGTGAATGAAGTTTGATGAACAAAAACTGGACTATTTCAAAGGGGACGAACACCGGCCATAATTAGTCATACCTAAATACCCGTGTCCGGCGGTGACTCGCCGCTCACTCGAGGGGTCCTTGAACGGTCGCCACAAGACATCTGAGGGCAACACCGGTGTGAGCGGCTCAAAGGTGTAGAGAGGTATGCTGCGCTTTCTCTGAAGTTATTCGCGACGTTATGCCATTTAACACTTCAACCCCTAGAATGTTTGAACTCCTAGTAGTATATCAACGTAAGAAAGCATTACCTTTCGACGTCGATATAGCTTTCAAAGCTCCTTTCTAGATGGCCAATCAAGGCAAGCCAAAGCCGAGAGTCCTGCACCCTTCGGTTTCCACTCGACCGACTATAGTTTGTATAGAGAAGGAGTGCAAAATGCTAATATTGTTTAAAATTATGTATAAAAATACATTAAATCAATAAAGAAAGAAAATAATAATGTAAGGAAAGAACCTGTTGGAACTCTGTACTCTCTGCCTACCCCGCAAGGGATCTGGCGTGAGGTTATAGATAGATAGATAGATAGAAATCAATAAAAAAAACATTACACACACTACCATGTATTTGACACACACACGCATATATACTCTTCTGTTTATTGTTAAAGTCTGTGGTCAAATTGAGAATAGACAGCATTTTCTTTATCGCATGGTTATTTGTTTCAATAAAAAAAAATTAAAAAAAAAGGTGTTCTTAATTATAATTATTTTTTGGTTTTTTTTTAATTTAAATTTCATATAAATTGTTTGAAAAATATAGGCAAAATAAAGGCAAGCCAAAGCCGAGAGTCCTGCACCCTTCGGTTTCCACTCGACCAAAGACACGCTGACGTGGGGGCCTTAACTGACTCTCTGGACTGGAGCACTCTATGATTTACTGTTTTAATTGACCATAAAACACTGTTTAATATATAAATAATATAGTACCTACTTGTTTTAACTCACTGCATGGAGATATAAAGGCTTTTTTGACTATATAAATCCAACTGGTTAGCATACATCTTGATATATGTAGCTAACATATTATATTTATATAAATATCAAGAGCATTTTAGTAGCAATAAAAACTTTCACTAAAGGAATTCCGGCGGATTTTACCGTCATGGCGAATTCTCATGCCATGCTAACTTATGCGTGTACGAAAACACGACGCTTAAATTGTTAACATTTATATAATTTACGTTCCGTTTATAATAAAACTTGTTACATAAAATCGTGGCCGTAAGCCTAGAATGCGTGTTTAGAGTTGTTTAGACCACTGTAATCTTTGCAGGTGGTGTAATACTTGATTTGATATTTACGCATTACCGCGACATTACATCGACGAATGGATTCGAGTCAGCAATTATAGTTTATAAATAATCATGTATTTAGTAAGTATTAAGCACGTAAACTACCAGAAGATTTTACGGTAGATTTGCCACAGAAGATGTAAAAATATCCAACGTGTATCATAAATAACACAAGACATCAGACACCCCGATTTGATAATTGCTTCATAAACCCTTTTTACACACTATTATACCCCAATTAACCATGAAACTTGTACGTGTATGTGTGCGAATTGAGAAATACGTTTTAAAAATGCATTTGAAATCCTCCGTTGAATTAAGAATAAATTTAGTTTATTATAGCGCAATAGAGTAACAGCATTTTTGGCAAATTTAAAATATGTAATACACATTAAAAATAGGTAGAATCAATTCAGTTATCGATTTAGAACAAACTACTTTTAGTTCTTGAGTTTATTACCTTGTATAAAATACATTTGAACACCCACAGAACCTGCAGTAGAATCAGAATATTTTTTATTCACGTAAATTAAACATTACAGTATTTATGAATCGTCAGAAAAGTAACAAAGACTCTACCACCGCTAGGAATGTCATTCCTGTGGAGAAGAAGGGCAAGAATCTGCACGGTTACTCTTTTAAAATTAAGGAGAGGAGTTTTTGGCGTTAAGTTGAAGAGTCGGAAATTATGTCTAGGGCCTTATTCGCTATTACTAAACGCGGCGTGTGTGTGTGTGCGTGAATGATCTACACTGTTGGCCGCGGGGCCTTTACAGCTTCACCGGACATGAGGGCGAGCGTGCTTACTACGCTCGAGCCAGAAGGACAAGGGGGCAACTAGCTCAAGGGCGCCTCAAGAAGGAACAGCCTCGGCTTATGCAGTCGGAATGGGGTAGGGCGTATACTAGGTGTCTCGTCGTGGTGCTCTGCACCGGCCAGCGGGCAAAGGATTCTTCGAGCTCGCCGGCGAGGTCGGTGTCTGATCCTGTGTGCGGTATCTGTATCCGAAAAAAGGGATGTAAGGGCATCGGGAGGGTCGGTGAGAACATGCCGCGGACGGCGGTAGCGGCTGATAGGAGGGGAATCAAACACGGCGCGTAACGGTAACTTCGTGGAATGATCATGTGATGGTCTTCTGTATGCAGTGTTGGGAATTTTTCAATAGTAGGATCAATCAATTGAAATTCCAATTGGTATTAAATTAATCTCCCTAATTTACTCTGGAACTACCATGACTTTTGTACGTAAAACGCTTCAGTTGGTCCCGTGACCTTGGGTGCTATTGAGCACTCGAAACGTCGGGAACTTAACACACCCTCACGCCTATATTCCCCAAGCTGGGGTGGCAGATGTGAACTGAGTACACCCACGTTTCGCCGGCGATGTTAGGTCCCATGTAATAAGGAGCGAGCCTATTGCCATATACCGGGCACAATTTCAGACGCCGGACTCGTACTGGGAAGTTTTCGTTAGAAAAACTACACTTGACCGACCTAGGATTTGAACCCAGGACCTCGTGATCACAAAGCAATGCGCTTTGCCACTAGACCAACGAGGCAGTCATTAGAAGTTAGTTTTTTCACAATTAATGTTTGCCCAACACTGTCTGTATGCCACTGGGCGATTATTTCATGGTGTTATCGGATCGCATTGTACCAAGCCTTACGTGTTTGGTGAACGGCTTGGTCCAGTGGTTAAGAGCTTGAGTCGCTCCGCCCACTGAATCGAGTAGTCGCGGGTTCGATTCCCGCACGGAACCCACAGATACAATGTGTGACTCATATTTGTTTCGGTCTGGGTGTTTGTGCATGAGACTTTCAGATTTGTATACGCACTCAAAATATTTAAAAAATAAAATAATTTCGAATAAGGGCCCTGGTGTAATCGCAAAAGGCTGGCCCCCGTTACATTGGAAACTAACATTGTCGGTGATATTATGGTTGGACATAGTACACCTCTGCCAACCCCTCTTGGAGAGAATAGCCACAACGACTGTTTTTTGATAATTCATTTATTTAATCAAATTTATACGATAACTATTTTCTCTTCTTATTATAAATTAGGTGGTTTTTACGAGAATATTCTATAAAATATTTAAAAAATATTTATTTATACTAATATTATACAGAGAAAAGATTTCTATTTTTATATGTTTGTAACGAAAAAACTAAAAACTACAGGAACGATTTCAAAAAATTCTTTCACCATTAGAATGCTACCTTATCCAGAAGTAACATAGGCTATATAACGTAGACCCGGTAGGTGGCGCTGTTGTCGACCGGGTTCGAAGTCGCGAGAAATTTATTTGTTAGTGTGATTTATTTACATAATAAAAACCGCCATAAGCCACTTACACTAACTCACACACATCACCTCTCACTATACAGACAGTCTTCTCACTAGACTACTGGAATACTCCGATCGAGCCGATACTGGAATATTGTTTGTATATCCAGACATACCAACAATATTCTATACAACCAAACTCTAATACCAACAATATTCTATACAACCTAACTAAAAAAAAATACATGTTTCACACACAAAAAAATGAAAACATTTATACTTTAAAGATGAGAAAGCTATTTACACACGAAAAAGATTTAATAACGTAATCATGCAACGTGGACGTAACAGTCTGCCGGCCTTCAACCGGTTCGCGAGACCAGTGGGTCAGTAAGCCGGAAAGCCCGATACCACAATGCAAGCCGCTCGTAGAACGGCGATAATTAACCTGCCCTGTATCCCTAGTTGAATCATTCAAACAACGTACAAAGCATGCCCCCAGACTTCCGTAATTTTATTACAATCTATGAATTTTTATTTCAGTGTACAAATTAATTTCCGGCGCATTCAAAAATACACTATACAGTCAACAAGAGCAGGGATTTTAAAATCATCTACATACTTTAAACTAAAAAGTGATAGATTTTTCGATAAACATTGGCCTTTGGGTATCTGGAAATAACCCAGCAAAAGTATAAATACTATCAAAATATATATCATTGCCCTTGGATGTTTGCTTTTTTTTGTAAAAACGTATCCCCACACAAGAATTTATTCCTGTGTTCTGGGTGCGTTTACAAACATTAAAATTTACATACAAAAATATCCAGACCGAAACAGATAATTGTGCGTCACACAAAGAAATGTCTCGTGCAAGAATCGTACCTGTGACTATTTGACACAGTGTGCAGAGCGGCTTAAGCTCTTAACCACTGCGCTAAATCGTCCATTTTTGTAAATATCGTAAGTTTCTTAAAAACACGATATATAAAAAATAATGAAAGTATCAAAACTAGTTTATTGCATAATATCACGCTCAAAAGAATGCATTTATAACTTAACCTGTCAGCTGCTTTATCACGGCGATTTAAAACCATTTCTCGTATTCCCGCGACAAAATTTTGCCCGCAGATCCCCTTGCGTTGGGTTGCCGGCCCTAAAAAACTTAAAAGCCCTTATTTTGCCCTAAAAGCCGGACATATATTTTTAATAGCATACATGTTATGCACTAGGTTTATTCGCTCTTTGTCATTGAGTCATTATATACTAGCGATTTTACGATTAGCGTGATCAGGTAAGAGCATCTAAACATGTTTTATACGTATTTATGTATACCCAAACTGTTTAATTTGAGTCTTGCATTACCACCGATTTCTGCCGAACTGCGGACGTGGGTTGTACAACAAAATAATAGGTCCACAATTATAGGTCCACCAGTTACAAGCACACGTACCGTGTGCTTATAACTAGTACCATTTTATACTGAGTTCTTAGATTTACGCGAATATTACACATAAAATAAAACTATTTTTCGGATTTTATCGCGGTTTATTTTTGATTTTTAAGTTCCCGACGTTTCAAGTGCTTTGCATCACCCATGGTCACGGGAGGGACTGAGGTGTTAGACGTCCAAAAGGCATAGTTGTTCCGGGGTACCCTCACACTTCTTAATTATTTTTGTTGGTCCGATCTACGCAGAATGAGCTCACGGTATCTTGAGGTCTTGCAGTGTTATGCTTGGTTTTGGATTTGATTATATTAATAACCGGATCCCAAGTCGATGGAAGCACCCAGCCATCTTCTCTATTAAAATTAGAATGTTTTTTAATTTCAATAGCCTCGCGAGCCATCCTAGGTAGGAATCGGTGTTCTTTCACGAGGATTTGTGGTCTATCAAATCTGATGTTATGGCGGGTGCGGTCAAGGACATGTTCACAGATTGCAGACTTCTTTGAGCAACGGTGTTCTAAGTCAGCTATGGGTTCTTTAACCCGAGTTTTTATCGGTCTTTTTGTTTGTCCTATATAAGAGAGACCACATTCACAATCAAGCTTGTAATCTCCTGCATCTTGTAGAGGGATGTGACACTGGACAGTAATAATAAACATTTTAATTTAGTTTTAAATAGCTCATAACTTGTGACTTGCAATACACTAGTAGGTAGATGGTTATACATTCGCGGTCCCATACAAAATATACTCTTATCAAACATTGCGGTTTTGTGTGGGGGACAATTAATTTTAAATTTGTGGCGTATACTTTTATAACTGACGTACATATTAAAATTTCTCTTTATAAAACAAATCGCTTCATATATGTAGATACATGGCACTGTTAATATTTTAAGACTTATAAAGAAAAATTTACAACTATCCGTTTGATGCAGTTTGCAGATAGCACGTACACATTTTTTCTGCGATTTAAACTCTCGTTCCTTGTCTGTCGAGTTACCCCAAAACATTATACCATATCTCAATATGGATCCCACATTACCATGATATGCTGTCAGTACTACTGATTGGTTTACCATTTTTGCGAGCATATAGAGAGCATAGGATTGCTGGTTTAATTTTATGCATAGACTTTCTACATGTGATTTCCAGTTAAGGCTTTTATCTATATTTAATCCTAAGAACTTCGCAATATTTACTTCTTGGATCATGGTCCCATCGTAACTAATGCTAATATTGTCCAGTTGCGATTGTCTGTTTTTAAATGTCATTATGTTTGTTTTATCTAGATTAATTTTTAAGTTTATTGTTGTCAACCATTGTATAACATTATATATGGTTTTGGTTATTTCAAACTCAAAAGAATTTTTTTCTTTGCCGGTGAATATAATAGTGCTGTCGTCTGCAAATAAAATTGTGGGATGTTTTGTTACCTTAGGAAGATCATTTATGTAAATATTGAACAATAATGGACCTAGTACACTTCCTTGTGGAACACCAACTTTGACTTCCTTGTGAGTAGACACATAATGTATTTCTTGTTGTAATTTAGGGCATACTCTAGTAATTTGTGTGCATTGTTTCCTGTCAGATAGATAAGATTTCATTAACTTTAAAGAATTTCCCCTTATTCCGCATGCATGTAGTTTTTTTAGTAATGTGTCATGATTTACGCAGTCAAAGGCCTTGGCAAGGTCCATATACAGTGCACACACGGGATTTTTATGGTCAACATTTTCCATGACTAATTTTAAAAAATTATAAATAGCCATATTAATAGATTTATTTTTCCTAAATCCCAATTGTTCTTTAGCAAATATATTGTTACGTTCAAGGAAAGAGTAAATCCTATCATGTACTGACTTTTCAATAACTTTTGACAAGTTAGATATTAATGCAATTGGCCGATAACAAGTCATGGCATGTTTATCAACTTTCTTAAATAGTGGTTTTATCAATGTCATTTTCAGCTTTTCAGGAAATTTACCATGTGTTATGCAAAGGTTAATGACATGGCTTAAAATAGGGGATATATTTAATGAGACTTGTTTTATTATGACTGTGGATATTTCATCGTGCCCAGTACTATTTGTGTTTTTTAGATTTGATATAATCCTATGTATTTCGTCAGAAGTGGTTGGTCTCATAAAAATTGAATTAGGGATACTGTTAGTAAACGTTTCAATATTATTGGGTCCGGGATATTGTTTTTGAATGAAAAAGTCATTAAATGAATTTGCTATAGTTAATGGGTCATCAGTGATTGTTCCGTCAGATATTTTAATGTCATGAATTTCGCCTTTAGGAAAATTACATTTTGCACTATTAATTATTTTCCACGTAGCTTTACACTTATTTTTTGCTCTTGTGATGTAGTTATTATTATGGATTTTTTGGGTAAGTTTTATTATACGATTTAGCCTATACGAGAGTGATCTAAACGCATTTTCATTCTGTATGGTAGGTTTTTTACGAAGCTGCCACAGCAGCTGCCGCTTTCGTTTGCAGCACTTTCTAATACCTTGCGTTACCCAAGTTGGTCGTTTTCTTACAGTTATTTTTTTGTAAATTACTGGGAAGCATAGGTAATAGAATAGTGTAATTGTATCATAGAAAATATTAAATGATTCATTAGGGTCAGAAATATCAAGGGCGTCTTGAAATGTCAATGAGTTTATGCAGTTCTTGAACTTTATGACATTATCCTGACATAAATCACGTTTCTTAATATACCAGTGTTTTAATTTACTGCTTTTTTCACCGGACAGTTCAGCAATTGAGCGGAATGATCAGAAAGTGCAAATTCAATTATTTGACCTGTACAGCCTCCGAAGTTGTACACAAAATTATCGATACATGTACCGCTTATTAAGCGTGTAGGTTCGTTAAATTCCAATTTAAGGTTGTGAGATGATAACATCTGCAAGAAATCTTTAGAGATGTTTGTTTTAATTATTGTATTTATATTAAAATCACCGCATACTATAAGTTTATATTTACTATGAGAGAATTGATCAAGTAGAGCATTAAATTTTTCAAAAAACCTGTTAGTATCATTTTGGTTTACTTTGGGTGGTCTGTATATGCAGATAATTATTATTTTGTGGTCAAGCAGTTCTATTCCTGCAGTTTCAATCACGCCTTCGATGCAGAAGGTGTTTAATCTTTCAATTGCCCTGAATTTATGTGAGCTTCGAATAAGAATACATGCGCCACCACGTCGTGTTTTACGATAATAACAAGATCCCAGCGTAAAGTTGTTAATGTTAATTAGTTTTGAGTCGGTTTTGAGCATATTATGCTCTGTTATACAAAGAACGTCAATAGGGTTTTTACTTTCTAATTCTCCTAAACATAGAGTGAATAGTTCCGATTTTTGCATAAGACCGTTTATGTTTTGATGAAGGACATTAATTCTTTTATATACGAAAAAGATCCTTGGGTTTGTCTCGAGAATTAGGGTCACATGGCTTATAATTTAGGTCGATTTGTGTACATTTGTCGAGACGAATAGAAGGATTGGATTTAGATCTACGTTTTTGATTTAAATAGGTATCATATTTTAGTTTATAATCCAACCGAAGTACTTCTTTGAGTAATAGCTGAGATTTATGTAAGACAGATAATCTCCTGTCAGGCAGATATACATAGTAATTCATGTCAAGGTATGTTGCATGTTCATATTGAGAGCAAGCAAACCTAAGTTCATAATTCAATTTCGTTTCATTTAAATACTTGTTAAAGGGTACTTCAGACAATATTATATTAGTATTTGTAACACTGATCAAAAAACTTTTTATAAATTAAGAAGTTTGAGGTTACCCCGGAACAACTATGCCTTTTGGACGTCTAACACCTCAGACCTACCCGTGACCATGGGTGCTGCAAAGCACTCCAACCGCGATAAAATCCGAAAAATAGTTTTATTTCATAGTACCATTTTAAATAAACTCTTTAATTGGTGAATATTTTTTCCGCGTAAGAATGGCATATATATCTTAATTTCCCCACACAGAGATCGGGTCAGAGAACAGAATGTCAATTCCCGTAATAAAAAGTGTTCAAAATGCAGGTTTGGTCTACTCTCAATATCATAAATCTGACAAATAATATTCTCGTAAAATATCGAATCGAGATTGGACCGAAAGTTGAACAAAATATATTCTATATCGTCGGCGACGAGACGTGTGTGTGTGTGTGTGTGTGTGTGTGAATGATCTATGCTGATGGCCGCGGGGCCTTTACAGCTTCTCCGGACGAGAGGGCGAGCGTCCAACCACTACGCTCGAGCCAGAAGGGCAAGGGGGCAACTAGCTCAGGGCGCCTTAAGGAGGAACGGCCTCGGCTTGGGCAGTCGCTATGGGGGAGGGCGTATACTAGGTGTCTCGCCGTGGTGCTCTGCACCGGCCGGCAAGGGATTCATCGACCTCGCCGGCGAGGTGGGTGTATGATCCTGTGTGCGGTATCTGTATCTGAAAGAAGGGATGTAAGGGCATTGGGGGGGTCGGTCACAACTTGCCGCAGACGGCGGTAGCGGTTGATAGGAGGGGCGAGACGTGAAAACCTCGTTAGTGTCTAAAACGAAACGCACAAGCCGGTCATCTTTCCTAGCTTCTCATTTAAAATGGCAGACTTTTATTTTTACGAGGCTTGCATTTACAGTCATAGATGACCTTGTAAACTGTTATATTGAATTTGGGTGCAATATGAGCTTTCCTAACTATTTAAAAAATAAACTTACTATAGTATAAAAATAGATTTACGAGGTTATCACGCGTCGCTGCCGATATAGGTACTCGGATAAAATTTTAAACTGACATGAACAACAATCGAGGCGCTCGTAGCGCTGTGCGACCGCGGTGTTCTTACCTACCACCAAGGTTAAGCAGTTTGTGGCATTTTCATATTCGATCGTTTCCGTTCTTCGGAAGGCACGTTAAGCCGTTGGTCCCGGTTACCACTTAATGTGGTAGTCGTTAAAACGAGTTGGAAGCCTTAAAGGGTTTGATAAGTCCAACAGTGGGTTGCCACAAACCTGCCTCCACCAATCCGCACTGGGCCCGCGTGGTGGAGTAAGACCTAATCTCTCTCACCTCGATTTGTGAGGGAAGGCCTTTGCCCAGCAGTCTGCCCACTGCTATATATAGGCTGATATTATTATATTATATGAACAACAAATAAGAAACAAACACCAAATTAAAGATTGCAGTGTACTTTCTTATTTAGACCGCGGTAACCAATATTAAGCGACGGTCAACAATAGATTTTATATTGAATAACTTGACATTATATCGAGGTGATACTGATGGATCGGACCGCTATGTTAGTGGAGCAGAATACCAAATAGCCGAGCATAGCTCTGAGCAACTCTGAGCTTTTGAGACCTAGTATAGTAAGAGACCACGTCTTTGATCCGTATGTCATCACTGGCAACACACCTTCCTCAATCGTCCTACTTAATTATCTTCGCTTCAACTGTCAGACAATATTTGAAAAGAACGTTAAATTAATAAAGAACATCATAATTCTGGCGTTATTTGAACGCAAAAATGCGATGACATAACGAGCTACGTAACGTAACATCTGTGGGTCGATAGCCTTCAACCGGTCGGAGCGCAGTGGGTCAAAAAATGAGGCTATACGGGCCATAGTGAATGGAAAACTGTAGCTTTTTACCGAAACCTTTGGTCTTTGTGTAACAATTAGGCTATTGGGGTTGGTGTTTTCGCCAATGTTGTTAGGTTTTATGTAATAGGGAGCGATCCTTCTACCATTTTACCGAATACAATACAAGAAACCAGACTGATACTAGAAATTATTCTGTACAAATATATATTTTTCGGCCTGGGATTTGAATCTAGGACCTTGTGGCCGTTACAGATATTATTCGCCACTAGACCAAGAAGGCAGTCTCTTTTTTTTTGAAAACGTAGCCCCACACTAAGATTTATTCCTGTATCGTGGGTGCGTTTACAAACATGAAAATTCACAAACAAATACCCAGACCGGAACAAATGATTGTGGATCACACAAAGATTTGTCCCGTGCGGGAATCGAACCCGCGACTATTAGAGACAGTGGGCGGAGCGGCTTAAGCTCTTAACCACTGCGATAAACCGTCCGTCAGTCTTAGTTGGCTATTATTTATTTATTTAATGAAACCAGTATACACATATACTAGCTGTAGATTTGTATTCTTGCGGATCTTATACGTTTTAGACGGAGTACTTAATTATTCCACGCTGTTTAAAGCTCGCTTTGGTAGGTTTTAGCTCATATTTTCATTAATATTCATTAGACAGTAGAACAGAATAACCTTAGTCGAAGTGAAGAATACACTGATCACACACATATCCCTTGACAGAGTTTGAAGAGGTAAGGTAAGGAAAGATCCTAACATACCTCTCTGGCTTCCTCTACTCTCATAATTCGTCTCATACATGCAGCTAATATAGATAAATAGATAGAAAAATACACTACTACTAGCTCGATTGGTATGTAGATAGTACCTAATGTGATTAAAGCACACAGTTAAACATAGCGAGCTGTGAGCGAAAACGTCAAAACTCTACCGCGTGGTAGAGTATTCTTCACTTCGATTAAAGGTTATTCTGATTTACTATCTAGGGAGTATTAGTAAAAATATGGGCTCAAATTAAACAGGTAGACAGTACTTATTGTAGGCACACAGTGTCATCTATCTTACCGTGGGAATAATTGATTAATGAATACCTAACAATTCTTTCCCATTGTAATTGGTATGAACTGTGTGAATTTTCTCAACAACAGCCACTTCTCTTACTCCTTATATATCTATTAAATAGGCCCCACGTTTACGTTTTAAATGATATTATACATTTAAATCAGTTTTAAATACTTAATAGATATATTATAGAGATTTTTATTTGAATTTTGATTTACTCCATCGGTTGACATTTACAACATTCAAGAGAAGTTTGAGTAGCGTGGTAGAAAACAAACTTTGCACAAATATGCCATGTGAAATGACGATCTTGGGGTCCTAACCTACAACAACACATCATCACGCCAGCTCCCTCGCAGGGTAGGCAGAGAGTACAGAGTTCCAACAGGTTCTTTCCTTACATACCTCTCTGGCTTCTTCCACTCTCATAGTTCGTCTTATACACACTCGCCGGTTACGGAGACTCTTGACTTGCCCTTCAGATAAGACACGATTTATTTGGTCATGGTAAGATGGTCTAGGTCTTCCCCGGTACCTACATCCATCCACTTTCGCATTGTATATTTGTTTTGTCATTCTTTCTTAAAGTATTTTAAATCGTGAAATAATAATATGAAATAGGTTACTTTGTTTACACACTAGATCATGCCTATATTATCCGTCTAAATGGTATATAAAATCACAGCCATAGCCATTTGGTGGGTTTCACCAGCCTGCATAAAGGCCCAAAGATATCAGTCATATTTTGGCAAAAGAAAAGCCTGGTAATCTTTCGATTCCCCTTTTCCTGTTCACAGGAGAATATAAACTTGGGGGCATGTTATAATTGTTCTACAACAAAAATTTACTTATTTTTAAATTGACTTTATAAATACCTTCATTTACAAAATAAAGACAACTTGGTTTAAGCAATAAAACGTAGACTGTTTAACTTACGTTGTCAAATAGTCGCAGGTACGATCCCCACTCAGTGCACGGCAATATTGATATAGGATTTGTGATTTTGAAGTAAAGAAGATATTGAAGCGCATACGGGCACAATAAAAAAATGTTTGTTTGTCTGTATTAATATATAGAACGGCGAAACCGATTTTAAATATATTCTCACTTGAAATTGGAGGATTTTTCAGAGATTGTTTAAGACTACTTTTTAAGATAAGTAAGTATGATTCCTGGGAATAGTTGTTTTTATTTTTCCTTATTAACACGGCTGACGGATTTAAATGAAACTTAATATGGAGGTGTATCTCAAGTCTTGGAATAATGCTATCCCAAAAAGTCCTACCTACCTATGTCAAATTACAAAATTGATGCGTGCGAAGCCGCGGGTAACAGCTAGTTCTACTTATAAAATTTCACTACAACCAAAGCTAAACGTGCACCAATTCACGGCTAACTTTTCGTGTTCTACTAGAATACAGGAACGTTGATCAGGGGCGGTTAGGGTTTGGTTTAAGCGTTGTTTTATTCTTAGAATTGGGGCTTAGATCTCCGTTATTGTCTGCATTTTCTGCGTGCACATAATTATATCTAAATGTGATAAGTCGTATTCGCGTGATTGCATATAATTTAAATCGTTGTTAATAGGGGGCTAATTACTTTGACACCAACTGTGTATAGTTTTGTATGTATAGTGTGAGGGAGCTATATAAAAGTGCATGCAATTAGCATAATAAATCAGTATATTAGTCGCACTTGTCGTATCATTTACTCGCCTATTAGGGGAACCTCACATGGCGACCCTGCCAGGCGCACGCGCATGCGCACGCTGTTAGTTGACATTCAGTTGACCTTATAGGGAATATCTCACAATACGGTGCAAAAATAAAATGGACCCTTATAACTCGGGATTCAAAGTAATCACTAGATCCGTGATTATTTGTATAACATATAAAAACTCTTTCTACCACAATAACACGGTTATATCGTCAAGGACGACGACTTATTTATTTATTAAGAATGGTAAACCAACAGTACACATATTATTACCATTTATTAGAATACAATCCTGATACGGGAGCCAATAACCAGGTCTACACAACATTGGCTAGCGGCTTGCAGATCTTAAAACAGTACATTAATAAAACAATACATTAATCACAAGTACAATAAATTTAAACAATAGGTAAAAAAAAACACCATCACGCCTATATTCCCCAGAGAAGGTGGCAGAGGTGTAATAGGGGGCGAGCCTATTGCCATATACCGGGCACAATTCCAGACTCCGGACTCATACTGGGAATTTTTCGTTAGAAAATCTACATTTGTCCGACCTAGGATTTGAACCCAGGACCTCGTGGTTACAATGCAATGCGCTTTGCCACCAGACCAACGAGGCAGTCATATATATATATATATATATATATATATATATATATATATATATGGTTTGTTGAAATTAAAATTGAATCCACTAAAATCATTGTTATAATTCTTATTATTATTGTCGCAGGAGCATTGAGAGCCTAGTGGTTAGACCTTTGGACTGCAAAGTCAGAGGTTTCGGGTTCAAACCCAGGCACGCACCTCTGTCTTTTCGAAAGCATGTGCGTATAAAAATTAATTATCACTTGCTTTAACAATGACGGAAAACATCGTGATGAAACCTGCATGCCTAAGAGTTTCTCGAAGGTGTGTGAAGTTCGCCAACCCGCACTGGGCCAGCGTGGTGGACTATGGCCTAAACCCTCTCAGTTTAAGAGGAGGCCCGTGCCCAACAGTGAGACAGTTTCTTAACAGGGCTAATATTATTATTATAATATTATTTGGTACAAATTAAAATATCAATATTAAAGAAAAGATGGTCACATAAGATATAATTAAAATGATGATATTGTATGTTGAAGTAAATTGATTAAAATAATAATGTTGTGTATATAATAGCTCATATCGATAATAATAGTTTCAGCACTTTACGTTTAATAGTTAAAGCTTCCGCGTCGCAAACCGATCGGATTACTGAATCGAGTAGTTGTAGTCTTGTGCGGGACATCTCTGGATTAGTCTGTATGTGTACACAGGTAAGGATTAGACAGTTTCAGATTTCCTTACACCTATCAACAGCAACTGCCTCGTTGGTCTGGTGGCAAAGCGCATCGCTTTTTGATCTCGAGGTCCTGGGTTCAAATCCTAGGTCGGACAAATGTAGTTTTTCTAACGAAAGATTCCCAGTATGAGTCTGGAGTCTGGAATTGTGCCCGGTATATGGCAATAGGAGAGTGGAGTGGGTAGGCCCCCTACAAGATGGACCGATGACCTGGTGAAGGTCGCAGGTAGAAGTTGGATGCGTACAGCACAAAGCCGGTCGTTGTGGCGATCTTTGGGGGAGGCCTTTATCCTGCAGTGGACGTCTTTCGGCTGAAGAAGAAGACGAAGAAGATATGGCAATAGGCTCGCCCCCTATTACATGGGACCTAACATCGTCGGCGAAACGTGGGTGTACTCAGTACACCTCTGCCACCCCCGCTGGGGATTATAGGCGTGACGGTATTTTTTTTATAAACAGCAAATAGTTATATTATTGATAGATAGTGATTCTGAGCCATAATTTTGAACGAAACCAACGACTTATTAAACACTTATTAAAAACAAAAAACGAGAGAAATATTATTTTATTATTCATAAATTTGGAAAAGTCGAATTTGTACACAATACTAATGTAGATAGTAGTAGTTATTCGTATTCCGTAAATTCCGCGAGAATATAAAACAAGTATCTATAAATTGTCGTTTTTTTGACGAAATTTAATGACTTTATTTCATATTTTTCACATGTTATCTTTATTTTTTTGTCATCATCATCATCATCATCATCTCAGCCTATACTTGTCCACTGCTGAACATAGGCCTCCCCAATCGCTTTCCAGCGTAACCGGTCCGATGCCACCTGCATCCAACGACTTCCTGCCATTTTCACAAGATCGTCGGTCCATCTGGCAGGCGGTCGTCCCACGCTGCGCTTGCCAATACGTGGTCTCCACTCTAGAATCTTTCTGCCCCAACGCCCGTCCGATCTTCGCGCTATGTGGCCCGCCCATTGCCACTTCAGCTTGCTAATCTTAAGGGCTATGTCGGTGACCTTGGTTCTTCTACGAATCTCCTCATTCCTGATTCGATCACGTAGAGAAACGCCGAGCATAGCTCTCTCCATAGCTCGCTGAGCAACTCTGAGCTTTTTTATGAGACCTATAGTAAGAGACCACGTCTCTGATCCATATATCATCACTGGTAACACACACACATGTGTGTTATTTTTTTGTATTTATTTAATTTTATTTGAATACCCAACAGCTCACCTACTACAAAATATGATGTTTCCATTATAATCTTTAGTCAACCAAAGAACATCACTGCATTATATCGACTATTCGCGAAGACATGTGAATGGCTCTCCGTTATAGCTTCTACATTATTGTATTCATTATCGTCATCATAATCATAGCCTATACTTGTCCATTGCTGAACATAGGCCTCCCTAAACGCTCTCCAGCGCAACCGGTCCGATGCCACCTCCATCCAACGACAAACATTATTCCAGTGTCTGTATGTTTATCAATAAATAAAAAAAATTAAATCAAATCAAATTAGTTTATTTGCGAAAATGGGTTACAGTGGATGTTAAAATTACAATGGTCGTACGCCATATTCTGCTTTTAGGTATGCAAATATCATTAGGAATAATCCAAGAACTTAAAGTACCTAACAATTAAGCAAACATAATAATTGTATCGGACATTTATAAATTAAAATATATAAGAATAGTCATGATATGTGCTAAAAGACATATTTATTGTCCTTTTAGATCCTTCGACAACTAATAACGTTATAGTAGGCCTCACAATAAATCTCGGACAAGCATCGCCGCGTGCGCCGTGGCGCGTTGACCCTAATACTATAACTGTAAATACAATAGAAATTACATGCGCAAGCGCATCGCTTAAGGCTTAACTATCATCTGTGTATTGGGCTACATTGTACGTTTAGAGGATACTTACTTTACTTAAAAATAAATTAAGTTTTAAAAACCTTTTTAATATCAAGCTTTTACAGCCAGGTAATGGTGAAATTTAAAACAGCCTATCAAAATTAAGCAGTGATAACCTAGTGGTTAGACCGTTGGTCTGCAAAGTCAGAAGTCTCGAGTTCGAATCCAGGCACACACCTCTGTCTTTTCAAAAGCATGTGCGTTTTAAAAGTTAACTATCACTTGCTTTAACAGTGAAGGAAAACATCGTGAGGAAACCTGCATGCCCTAAGAGTTTCTCGAAGGTGTGTGAAGTTCGCCAACCCATGGGCCATCGTGGTGGACTATGGCTTAAAGCCTCTCAGTTTGAGAGGAGGCCCGTGCCCAGCGGTGGGAAAGTTTCTTAAGAGGGCTATTATTATTTTTATCAAAATTAAATTTGTATAAAATATCTATATAGTAATGTGTATATCCACCGTCACGCCTATATTCCCCAAGCGGGGGTGGCAGAGGTGTCCTGAGTACTCCCACGTTTCGCCGACGATGTTAGGTCCCATGTAATAGGGGGCGAGCCTTTTGCCATATAGCGGGCACAATTCCAGTCTCAGGACTCATACTGGGAATTTTTTGTTAGAATAACTACATTTGTCCGACCTAGGATTTGAACCCAGGACCTCGTGATCACAAAGCGATGTGCTTTGCCACTAGACCGACGATGCAAAACAATGTGTATATAGTATCTGGTTAAAGGAATACACAATTGAACGAAATTTTCTAGATATAAAAAAAATGTAAAGTCATCTCTATTGATTTAATTAAACGTCCTGATTTCAACGTGAAACTATTAAGAACTAATAAATAAAAAATTTTAAAACATAGCAAATAAATGTAACAAAGTCATTAGTTCTCTAATCGTAATCTATTATAAGCCAAATATCATTACAAATTTATGTACGTACACAAACTTGCCATACCCACAGTACATCACTTCAAATCAAGGGTCCTACTAGGGTTGCTCACTTTACCGTAAGATTGAATCTAAAATAGACTCTATGACAATGTGTTTGTGTGTGTGTGTGTGTGTGTGAATGATCTACGCTGTTGGCCGCGGGACCTTTACAGTTTTACCGGACAAGATGGCGAGCGTGCAACCACTACGCTCGCACCAGAAGGGCAAGAGGGCAACTAGCTCAAGGGCGCCTCAAGAAGGAACGGCCTCGGCTTGGGCAGTCGTTATGGGGGAGGGCGTATACTTGGTGTCTCGTCGTAGTGCTCTGCACCGGCCGGCGGGCAAAGGATTCTTCGACCTCGCCGGCGAGGTCGGTGAGAACATGCCGCGGACGGCGGTAGCGGCTGATCGGAGGGGAGTTAGGTTCGTAGTCGGCGGCGGCTACGATTAGCGGATTACTATAATTGGACGCGTTCGCAAAATATCGGGTTGTCGCATTTTTAATAAAGGCGATAATAGGTTCGAGACCGAGATCGGAATGGAGATCGACATTCCGCATGAACTATGACAATGTATCACAGACATATACTGAAACAAAGATTTGTGGGTCAGCAAATAATCGATAACCGCTACTACTCGGTCCAATGGACCCATCCATTAAAGGGCACCACGAAAAAAACATGCACTTTTGCACTCCCTGCACTTCAAGAAGATATAATAAGGAACAGATAGAATAAGGATGTTTGACTGTATATTTTAATATCTGGTTAAAGGAATTCACGATTGAACGAAATTTTCTTGAAAGAAAAAAATGTATAGTCATCTCTATTGCTTTAAATGTTCTGATGCCAACGCGAAACGCTTAAGATCTAATGAATAAAATATTTTAAAACAGCAAATAATTGTAGCAAAGTTTTCGTAAAGCAGTTTTTCATTCCATAGTGTAGGTTTTTTAGAAAATCATAAACTTTGTTTTTACACATATACATCGTTTACTTCCCGGCTTACTCAATATATATGTCCCTGAATATTTTTTTGTTTAGTAATTGCGTCACTATCACTCTCACGGTCGATAAAAGGTCGACCACGGTAGGCTCTTAACCACTGAACTAAATCGTCGTCATAAAACTATATAAATGTGTACCATTTACTTTGTCAAAAAAAAAGAGAATGGCAACCCCAATCGCGCATGACTTTTAAGCAATATGTCATAGTGACCACAGCAAAAGAAATAGCTTTTAGCTATAAGACCGCCAATTGTACATATTAGTCTGTAATTAGTTGTTTATTAATTGTAATTTCATTGGTGTACAATAAAGAGTACTCTATCTATCTATCTATCAAAAAAAAATCTCGTGCGGGATCGTCTTTTCAACATAGGCAGTTAATTACTCATTATGTATTTACATAATTTAAATACGTGCATAAACCTACAATCTACATAATTAATGATCATTATTCAGTATTTTCCAGTAATTATCCATTTTTTTATTTAATGACGATGTACCTACAGATCTAAATAATTGGTTTATAATGACACTATTCTTCATTCGGTCAGTAAGGGTGACTCCATATATACTCCGTAAAGAGCACCTTTCCACAGCATTCACTCTACTTCCATGCTTCTTTTGCTATACTCAAAATTCACTTGTTTACATAAGCGTAGGTACCAACACCCCATTGTGAATAGTCAGCCGAGCCTTGGTTGAGACAGAATGACTACTCACCACGGCGCGTACGGCACCATTCACTTTGTTGCCCGCGATCACTCATCTTTCAATATCACAGTCACACCTTCCATTTCTCGTGAACATACTTGCCAAATAAACAAATTCATTTACTCTTGCACCTTTAATATAACACTCTCTCACAGCTTCCTTTTTTTCAATCACCATGACTTTAGTCTAACTTACATTTATTTTCATTCCTTTCTTCTTAAATGCCTCATTCACATTTTCCATGTCTTGTAACTCAGTCACCGACGATGCAAGTAACATTTGGTCGTCAGCGTACAAAATACACTTGACACGTAAATCTTCCAAACTTAAACCACATTCCATCTCTTTCAAATCTTTCAAACAACTGTCCATATAGAGGTTGAAGAGTCATGGCGACGCAACGCATCCCTGCCTAGCACCTTTAAAGATGTTAAACCAGTCATTTACTCTGATGCAGGCCTTGGAGTTCGTATAAAGAGAACTCAAGGCCCTCACTAAACGGTCGTCAGCCCCATATGATAATAATGTTGACCACAGTTCATTCCTTGGCACACGATCATAAGCCTTTTCCAAATCTATGAAGGCGCAGAACACTTGCCGAGATTTGGCCAAGTGTTTTTCTGTGATCCAACTTAAGGAAAAGATTTGATCTACTTGATCATCAAGTGAAATATCACTTAAACACGGCCGCAGAGCTGCGTTTGCTTTGAAATTTACCCAAGATCATTTCTTCATTAGTAACCCTGCGGACCTGTCGAAAAATTTCTCTGGAAGTAGGATAATTTTACTAAATGATAACCCTAATTCCACATCAACCCCCTGACAAATTCATCCATGGGGCAAAATCTCACTGTCGCACTTAATCTTACTCATACCTAGCAACTTAAGAAATTAGTTTTTAATTATTAATGACATCAGATCTGTTTATGATGGTAGTTTTAGCATTTGAACGCGTCTTCCCGTTTGCAATGGTTAGATTGAACTAATTCAAAATAAGACCACACTCACACCTGTGCTCTTACTTTTTGGTCCGTTTTTCGGCTGAAATTGATAAGTTAGCGACCGTTATCTATGTCCAGACTCACGGGCCATCTTTCACAAGATATAGGTCACTCTCCACCACGCCGACCCGGGTTGGTGGAGGCAGGTTTGTGGTCACCTGCTGCTGAAACTTATCAGGCAGCCTATATGGCTTCCAACTCAGCTAAACGACAACCACACAAGCTTAAGGTGCCTTCTGAAGTACGGAGAAGGTCGAATATTAAAATCCCGCAATCGGTCACCCATGTCATATTGACCGAGACGAACATTGCTTGAAGTGGTGGTAGAGTCTTTGTTACTTTTCTGACAGTACCTAAATACTATAATGGTTAACATTAATTAAAAGTATTCTGATTCTTATTATTAATCCTGGTAACCGCTAAGATGGTGCAGCCTATGCTTATAAAAATTTAAAAAGACGTTGTTGTAAATTGCCCCAGAACCAACAAACATTTAACCCATGTCATCATTATTTATCTATTTAATTGAAATAATGGCAAATATCCGCATCAAACGGATAAATTGCAATCCAAAACAAATATTTCAAAGAATTGGAAGTACTTATACAGAAGCCGCCGTCATCTTTACTTAATGTCAACACACCTTACCTATATAACCTCTAATGTATTAATGGCTACTGAATTATAACCTCGAAATCTAATACTTTTTGTGCAATATTGCGATTCCCCCGCTTACCCGTGCCTTTGTGAATTTTTGAATTCCACGTTTGGAAACGCACTACACGTACACACAGGAATAATTCGTAGTATAGGAAAAAAGAGTTATTAAACAATGAAAACATAACTTGCCTATCGGAAGTTATAGGAAAGGCAACAAACCATCGGGTGTACCTCCATTCATTATGTTTCCACGCATCGCTTCACAATGACGGGTGGATGCATAGTCTATGGTCATCTTACCACTTTCACCTGACATTATGCTGTCGCTAACATTTCAATTATTTATGTAATAAATTAATAAAAGTTACTTAAGCATGTACTTACTT
Organism: Phalera bucephala; assembly: GCA_905147815.2. Taxonomy (NCBI): domain Eukaryota; kingdom Metazoa; phylum Arthropoda; class Insecta; order Lepidoptera; family Notodontidae; genus Phalera; species Phalera bucephala. Next base: position 16,080,777 of record LR990630.1, on the reverse strand, counting down.
GTTTCTCTGCGAGATCGAATCAGAAATGAGGAGATCCGCAGGAGAACCAAAGTCACCGATATAGCTCTCAGAATTGCCAAACTTAAGTGGCAGTTGGCGGGGCCCATCGCTCGTAGAACTGACGGCCGTTGGGGCAGAAAGGTTATCGAGTAGCACCCTCGTACCGGAAAACGCGGAGTGGGCAGGCCGACAAGGTGGAGCGATGACCTGGTGAAGGTCGCAGGTAGAAGTTGGATGCGTACAGCTCAAAGCCGGTCGTTGTGGCGATCTTTGGGGGAGGCCTTTGTCCTGCAGTGGACGTCTTTCGGTTGATGAATAATAATATAAAAACGTTGTTAATAAAGGCCATTATTATTACTATGTACTAGTTTCTGCCCGCGAATTCGTCCGCATTGACTTTAGACGTGAAACTTAAATTTTTTCGGGAAAAAATATCCTGTGTCGATTCAGGTTTAATAAACTATGTGTGTGCCAAATTTCATCCAAATCCGTTTAGCCGTTTTTGCGTAATTGAGTAACAAACATCCAAACATACAAACTTTCATCATCATCATCATCTCAGCCTATACTTGTCCACTGCTGAACATAGGCCTCCCCAATCGCTTTCCAGCGTAACCGGTCCGATGCCACCTGCATCCAACGACTTCCTGCGATTTTCACAAGATCGTCGGTCCATCTGGCAGGCGGTCGTCCCACGCTGCGCTTGCCAATACGTGGTCTCCACTCTAGAATCTTTCTGCCCCAACGCCCGTCCGATCTACGCGCTATGTGGCCCGCCCATTGCCACTTCAGCTTGCTAATCTTAACGGCTATGTCGGTGACCTTGGTTCTTCTACGAATCTCCTCATTCCTGATTCGATCGCGTAGAGAAACGCCGAGCATAGCTCTCTCCATAGCTCGCTGAGCAACTCTGAGCTTTTTTATGAGACCTATTGTAAGAGACCACGTCTCTGATCCATATATCATCACTGGTAACACACATTGACTAAAAACTTTAGTCTTAAGGCACTGAGGTATTTTGGATGAGAAGATGTTGCGCAATTTTCCGAACGCTGCCCAGCCGAGTTGGATTCGTCGATTGACCTCTCTCTCAAAGTTGGACCTACCTAACCGGACTACCTGTCCCAGGTAAATGTATTCGTCGACAACTTCAAGAGTAGAGTTCCCAACGGTGAGTGCGGTGGGTACGACATGGACTTTAGACATTATTTTCGTTTTGTCCATGTTCATTTTAAGACCCACTTGTTGAGATACTCTGTTGAGGTCACCAAACATTCGTCCTAGATCTTCCAGCGACTCCGCCACGACCACAATGTCGTCGGCAAATCGAAGGTGAGTGATGTATTCGCCATTGATGTTGATGCCAAGTCCTTGCCATTCCAAGAGCTTGAAGGCGTCCTCTAAGGTGGCCGTAAACAGTTTCGGAGAAATGACGTCTCCCTGCCTTACTCCTCTTTTTATGGGGATCGCCTTCGTGCACTGCCCCTGTACTCGAACTGACATGGTGGCGTTATTATACAAGCACTTCAACACTTCAATGTACCGATAGTCAATGCGGCATCGCTGGAGAGATCTAAGAACCGCCCAAGTCTCGATCGAATCGAAGGCTTTCTCATAGTCCACAAACGCCAAGCATAGTGGCCGATTATACTCCTCGGTCTTCTGTATAATCTGCCGCAGCGTATGTATGTGGTCTATGGTACTAAAGCCTTTCCGGAAACCGGCTTGTTCGGGAGGCTGGAAGTCATCAAGCCTGCGTTCGAGACGATTCGTGATGACTCTCGAAAACAACTTATAAACATGGCTCAGCAGTGTGATGGGCCTATAATTCTTCAGTAAAGTGTTATCACCTTTCTTGAAAAAGAGTACCACCACACCCCTGTTCCACGCTTCCGGCATTTTTCCTTCGAGCAAGACGGAGTTAAACAGCCTCTGAAGGACTTTAAGTACCGGCGATCCGCTCGCTTTCAGAAGCTCTGCGGTAATTCCGTCTTCACCCGGCGCTTTGTTGTTTTTAAGGTGTTTGAGAGCCATCCCAATCTCGTACAGGCTGATGTCCGGGATATCTTCAGTGTAGTGTCGGGTTAGCTTGGCTCTTGGGTCTTTTACCAAGTCAACAACAGGTTCAGCTACTGAGGTATACAACTGCCCATAGAACCTCTCTATCTCCCTGAGCACCTCTGACCTATTCGACGTTACATTTCCGTCCTCCGTCTTCAGCTTCGTCAACTGGCTTTGCCCAATAGACGCGTCTCTTGCAAACACTTTGGAGCCCTTGTTCTGCTCTATGGTCTCCTCAATACGTCTTGTATTGAAGGACCGTAAATCGTGTCGCAAGGACTTCAATATCTGTCCATTGAGCTGCCTATAGGACTTAGCATCATCGGAGGTTTGGAGTGTCATGGTACGTCGCTCAGCCATAAGGTTTCGGGTGTAGTCAGATAGCTTTTGAGGCCTATTTTTACGGTGGGGCTTAAAATGCTTGGACCCGACCGTATGGACAGTCTTTACCAACCTATTGTTGATTTCGTCCACTGATGCGCTGCTGTCTAGCAATTCGAAGCGGTTTGATAATTCGAGTTGAAAGTTCTCGGGGTTTTGGATATGTGCATTAGAAGGTCGGAGCGTAGACTTCATCAGACGCGATCTTTCCATTTTGACATTAATATTTAATGTGCCTCTGACCATTCGGTGATCACTGCCGGTTTTTACCCTGTGAATCACGGAGACATCATTAAATATTTGTCGCTTGGTGCTCATGATGAAGTCTATCTCATTTTTTGTGGAACCATCAGGGCTCATCCAGGTCCATTTCCTATGAGGCGGCTTCCGGAAGAAAGAGTTCATCATAAAGAGTCCCTCCTTCTCCAGATATTCGGCCAGCCTCTGACCCCTGGGGTTGCGTTGCCCATATCCAAATTGCCCCACTCTCAATTCATCATCGCCCCGTTTGCCCAGCCGCGCATTGAAGTCACCCATAACCACTGTAAAGTGTGCTTTGGAAGTATGTATGGCTCTACTAATGTCCTCATACATTACTTCGACGTCATCATCTGAGTATGCCGAGGTCGGTGCGTAGACCTGTATGACCTTCAGCGAATATCTTTTGGATATTCTGAGTATCAGGTACGCTACCCTGCTCGACACACTAGTGATGGACACAACGTTGTCTATGAGTGACTTGTGGACGATAAATCCGACACCACCTTGGGACTGCTGTTCGCCCTCCCGGTAGTAAAACAAGTTGCCGGATTTTAAGGTTATCGTGTCCTCGCCCTTTCTTCGGACCTCCGATAAACCAACAATATTCCACCGCAACTTGTTTATCTCTTCTTCCAGCTCAACAAGCTTCTCATCTGTCCTTAACGTGCGTGCGTTGTATGTCACCAGGGCCAATTTTCGGTTTTGGTGGTAGCCGAATCTCTGCCGGAGATTCTTAGCACCCCTTGTCCTGTCGTTACCATGGCGGCTACCGTGGCCAGGACGAACAGGACCGCCGGGGACTAGGGGCCTGGTTTTCTTACATTCTTCCATAATTGGGGGTGTTTGCCATACTCGCCACGCTTGGCAGGCGGGTTGGCGAGCGCAGTTATTGGTCGTCGAAGTGTTAAGGGAACGCTGCTGCCCATTCCCTAGTTTTCCCTTAGTCGCCTTGTACGACACCCGATGGGATGAGATGGGTTGGTCCTATTCTAAGCCGGGAACCACGCGGCACCAAACAAACACACACACACAATGCAACACAAACTTTCACATTTATAATATTAATAAGGAGGATTTGTGTAAAAAATGTGCTCTCCCAAATTGGGGTATATCCAATATCTGCCCGCAGATATTGGATATATAGTTATTTGATATATAGTTATTATGATTATATCCTTAGTCAAGGAAGAAATAAATGGGTATTATTCTTATGTAATGGTTATCCCCGCTTGGGGAATTAAGGCGTGACGGTGTTACGTCCCCGCACAGCGACTGTCCCAACCGAGAGCGCCTCTTCAAGGCGCCCTCGAGTATGTCGCCCCTTGCCCTTCTGGCTCAAGCGTAGTGGTTACACACTCGCCCTTAAGTCCGGTGAAGCTGTAAAGGCCTCGCGGCCAACAGCCTACATCGCTCACACACACACACGCAGCCTTATAATATACTAGTAATGACATGTATGGCCGCTTGAGTTTAGGAATACATCTTTAAAAACCTTACGATTTTCGTTAAGCGTAAAAAAAAAAATCAAAAGCAATTTATTTAACGCTTAATGCTAATCGTATGTCAATGAGCGTTAAGCGTAAAATAAATTGATTTTCCTTTTTTTATTACTATACTGCAAACCTAGGGAAAATGCAAGGCATTTTGTACCTATTGTCTTTCCGTAATTGATAGCGCCTTATTCCCTTTCTGACAATTACCCACGTACACGTCCCGTCGACGCCTTGTATCCGTCCCGCGCCGTCGGGCATGTCCGCAAGCTAACCTACAGTCCGGGATCTTTTGGCCCGCGGCCAAAATCGGAAATAAATCTGCCATCAAGTGAAATGCCGCCATATGACAGGCGCAGAGTTCCCGTGTGCTATGAAATTTACCCAAGTTCGTTTTTTAATTATTAGGAAGATTTTTATTATTATTTTGTTTTGTAATTCTATCTATCTCTATCTATATCATCACGCCAGATCCCTTACGGGATAGGCAGAGAGTACAGAGTTCCAACAGGCTCTTTCCTTACATACCTCTCTGGCTTCCTCTACTCTCATAGTCCGTCTCATACACGCTCGCCGGTTACGGAGACTCCTGACTTGTCCTTCAGATAAGACCTATTTGGTCATGGTAAGATAGTCTAGGTCTTCCCCGGTACCTATCCCTCCACTTTCGCATTGTATATCTGTTTTGTCATTCTTTCTTCAGACATTCTTTCTATATGCCCGAACCAACGGAGCATACCCTTTCTCATCTTTACACCGATACTCTCTTTCATACCTATTTGCTTTCTTACTACGCTGTTGCGAATACGGTCGGTCAGCTTCACTCCGCACATCTTCCGCAGAGCTCGCATTTCCACCGCATTTATCCTACTTTCATTCTCCTTCTTACATACCCAGCGCTCGCTACCATATAACAGCGTTGGGACAAGCACTCCATTATGTATGGCCAGCTGCGCCTTTCGGCTTAAGTGCCGGCTCCCAAGTAGCTTTCCCATCGCGCCATTCACTCTGTTCCCTGCACTCACTCTTCTCTCTATGTCAGCGGTGTATTTTCCAACCTTACTGAATGCGCATCCAAGATATACAAACTCATTCACTTGCTCCAGCACATCGTTCCCAACCACTATCCTTGCATTCATTCTGGTTTCTTCCCGTTCAAAAACCATAATTTTGGTTTTCTTCACATTCAAATGTAAGCCATTTTTCATGTTTTTTTTTTTTTTTGTCGTCTTTCATAAGTGAGTAGTGATTGCAGATCAGTGGCTGTTGGCGCTATCAAAAAATTCAATTTCAATTTTATAATTCAGTTTGGTTTACTGCGCCCGCATGTTGCAGATTGGTTGAGTGAGTGCGTCAACTCTAGTGATGAAAGAGACCCAGTCTTTTAAGGCCTTTAAAGATGACTCGACTCGTTTTTATACAACTCGACTCAAAAATGCAACTGGACTCAAACCGAGTTACTATTAAAAAAGACTCAGTTGTTATAACATAAGACTAAAAGGCTTAAACGACTCACCCTTTTTCTTAAATGACTCACGCCTAAGACGTGTATGTAACTAAAACGACTTAGTCTTTTAAGGAGTACTTAAAAAACGCAGTCTTATTAGGGCGTATTAAAACGACTCAGTCTGTTAACGCGTATTGAAAAGACTCAGTCTTTTAAGGGGTATTAAAAAAATCGAGTCTTTGCCGCCTCACGACTAGACCTATTACCCTGAAGCATTTAGTCATACGGCTAGCACTTCAGTTTACTTTTAATGGTTAGTCTTTTAGCCCCACGCCTCAATAACCAAGTCGTTCACTAAAAATCTTATCGCATAGGAACTCGTGAGCACTGCAACATACAGTTATCCAACTCAAGAGAGTTGAGGTAACAAAATTTTACTGGAAGATAACCCTAACACGGGCCAAAGGTTTTTTGGCGGGAAATCGAAGAGTGATGTTGTCATTTTGTTTTAATTTCCAAAACTTGTGTTATTTCAAATTATAATGTGAAATGTTGGTGGAATATTAACCATTATGTATTCCTATATATGCATGAGTGAAGGTGCCTTTTCGATTTCCCTCAAAACGGCCGTCGCAATTGGTATGTAATTTATCCATCACTTTACTATCCAGGGTGGGACACTTCATCAATTTCATTATCATCTTTGTCATCAAGTTCATTGGGGAGTTGAATTAATTTAGAAATGAATATTCGATAACTTTGTACAATGGCATAATGTAAACGCAATTGCCACAAAAAAAAAACAAAATGTCCTTGATCCACTATACACATTCTTGACACTTTGGTGTTCGAACTGGGATCGAATGATCTAGAATATATAAATTAATAATTCTTGCTCTTAACTTAGCGCGTAATTATCTTCTATAGTCTTTATAAATTGGCAAATTTATAACGTAGTTGTTGACCCCCGTCGCCAAAGATTTTTTATGCAAATAGATGTCAAGCTTTACTTGTGGTCAATACAACCTTCATGTCATCCAAATCCAAACGTACCAATTATAATAAAACCCTCACTATCGTATTTGCATTGTGCAAAAAGTATTACTTACAACTTAAAAGCTAAAATATTTACAACTTAAAAACTAAAATGTATAAGAAGAACAAAAATCTACGTGGACACCGCACCGCATTATTGTGGGGTTGGGCAGGTGACATTGAGTATATTTTTATCTTATAAAAAAAGGGCTATTAGGGCTATCTATAACTTAGGTAGTGGCGAGTCTTTAAGATAATTCTTTAAAGCGATACCACTACGGTCCCGTGTCCCGCGTGTCCGTATATTCATAAATAGGAACAAAATAGATCTATTTAATCAGCTAGATGATAGGCAACGCTATAACATGCGACATAAAAATAAATCGGTGTGTGTGTGTGTGTGTGAATGATGTACGCTGTTGGCCGCGAGGCCTTTACAGCTTCACCGGACTTAAAGGCGAGCGTGCAACCACTACACTCTAGCCAGCCAGAAGGGCAAGAGGCGACATTCTCGACCCGATATAACGAGGGCGCCTCGAAGAGGCGCCCTCGTTTGGGACAGTCGCTGTAGGGGGACGGGTGCACTACTAAGTGCACCGGTCAAACGCCGGCTATGGGAGGGGATCTACTACTACGTCGTCGTCGTCGCCCGTATTCTAAGCGGAAAGAAGGGATGACAAGGCATCGGGGGGGTCGGTGAGAACATGTCGCGGCCGGCGGTGGCGGCAGGGGTCGGGGGGGAGGTCGTAGTCGGCGGTGGCTACGATTAACGGATTCGCATGGGTAGATGCGTTCGCGAAGTGACGTGTTGACGCCTTTTTAATAAAGGGGCGAATAGGTTCGAGACCTAGATCGGAGTGAATAAATCAGTTCAACCGCAATTTCGTCTGTTTCGAGTCACACGCACAATCACACGTCTTTCATGGGGGGGATGAGGGGTATTCTTTTCTTAGATTAGAGATCTTTTATTTTGTACCTTTAAAAAGTCCCTATTTTTTAATGAGAGGACTATGTAGACACTGACAGATACCATGAATCTAAGTACACTTATGTTTAATCTATACTTAAGCACATTTATTTAGCTCATTCTGCACTGTTCTCCCATACCCCACGAATGCAACGTATGCAAAAAGAATTGTAACACTCTCATTTTTAAAAAGAGTAACCGTAGAGTTTCTTGCCCTTCTTCTCCACAGGAATGACTTTCCGAACGAGTGGTAGAGTCTTAAATAATCAATAATTTAATTCTATTTTTGACTATTCATAAGTGCCTTTTGGTTACATTAATAAAAAAACTTTTGATTTTAAAATATAATCCCATTAGACATGACTCAGCTTAGTGAAAATAAATTCAAATCTTGTATTTACTTACGGAATGTAAGCGAGCTTATTATACTCTAGATGATTATTTAAAAGACAAAAATGCGATATGTGGTGTTCTAGCTCCACCTGAATATGGATAACATTTTCAGCTATTATTATTTAATATTCCCTCTCTTCCTTCTATAATTTTTTTTTTTAAACCTAGGCCACACTAGGATTTATTCCTGTATCGTGGGTGCGTTTACAAACATGAAAATTCACATACACAAATACCCAGACCGGAACAAATAATTGTGGATCCACAAAGATTTGTCCCGTGCGGGAATCGAACCCGCGACTATTAGACACAGTGGGCGGAGCGGCTTAAGCTCTTAACCACTGCGCTAATAATTGACCTTTGAAAAAAAAATATTGACCTCTTCTTCCTCATTTCTTTCTCTCTAAATGAGGGAATGATATAGCCATTCTCACGAATAGTATAACTTAGTTAATTTAGTTTAGACTCCCCTGGTAGACCAGCCTACATTGTTCTCCCATACCCCACAAAAAAATGTAGATGGAAAAATTGTAAAAATATAATTTTAAAGAGTAACCGTAGAGATTCTTGCCCTTCTTCACCACAGGAATAACATTCCGAAGGGGTGGTAGAGTCTTCGTTACTTTTCTGACGATTCATAAATACTGTAATGGTTTACATAAATAAAATATATTCAGATTCTAAAAGCGAGTAGGTATGAAAGATAGACCGATACTCGGTGTAAAGATGAGAAAGGGTATGCTTCGTTGGTTCGGGCATATAGAAAGAATGTCAGACGAAAGAATGACATAACAGATATACATTGCGAAAGTTGAAGGATGTAGGTACCGGGGAAGACCTAGACTATCTTACCATGACCAAATAGACCGAGTCTTATCTGAAGGACAAGTCAAGAGTCTTAGTTACCGGCGAGCGTGTATGAGACGAACTATGAGAGTAGAGGAAGCCAGAGAGGTATGTAAGGAAAGAAACTGTTGGAACTCTGTACTCTCTGGGTACCTCGCAAGGGATCTGGCGTGATGATATAGATAGATAGATAGATTCTGATTTCCTCTGAAATAGGGTGAGGAGACGGAAATTCCGAATTCAGAATCGGTATGATCGAGTTAGACCCGCCTCCTCGTACGGCGCCTGCGCAAAATGCCGGAAAACAAATGAGTCGCTTGGCGGCATGACTTTGCTGGGAGTGTACGTTCGATGATGATAATATCAAGTCTCTCCCCCTATTGAATTGGGATCTAACAGCACCGGCGAAATTGGGCGTACAAAGTACATCTCTACCCTCGAGGGCAACAGCCTTGAAAGGTAGTCTTCACGCCATAACTCGTCCAGTGAGCAATGTTGCCAACATCGGCACGGGCGAGGTCGGTGACATAACAAAGGTTGGCACACACTGTTCCGGTCATCCGAGATCGTACGTAACACGTTGCGTCAATTATACTACGTCGGACGCGTTTCCATTATACGCCTCACCCCTCAGATATAAAAAAAACAACTGTGGCATTCCGGGAGTGCCGACAGAAGTGAAAAGTTACACAACGTGCATGTCTATCTATATACATACATACGTACATACACAATATATGTGCATACTTATATACAGAGGTGTCGGTAACGGTAACAGTGTCGCGAGTTCAATGGTTTTTTCCCATCTCAGAATGCCCAAAGCGTCTAAAGAAGTTTTCACTTAAAAAAAAAACTGACTTCTAAAAACACATAAATAACTATTTTTTTACGTGGGCAATATTTGAAAGAACTATGGCGTGGCAATTAAAAACAATAAACTTGATACGTTTGAGAAATCAATTATTAAACAGAATCAACTCATTTTGTTCATTGATTTCCCAACCGTATCAAGTTCATGTTTTAAGTTGTCATACCATATGCATATAGAACTAGCAGTTTCCCGCGACTTCACACCCTGTGACAACAGCGCCCCCTACCGAGTCTATGCTACTAATAGAGAATTATTAAAAATAGTTCAGTAGTTTCAGAGTTTATAGATTACAAACAAATCTTTCCTCTTTTTAGTATTAGCATAGATTGGCCATGTAAGAAAAACAGACTATAATTTAACTAATAAACAACTTAGTTCTAAAGGGCTGGCTTGTTAATATAACCCGTCAGACGACTTGGTCCAAAGGTTAAAAGCTTGACTGAGTAGTATCGGATTTCGAGTCCTGCCCGGGACAAACCTTTGTATGACCCACAAACATTTGTTTTAGTCTGGGTATTTATTTGTGCATGTGAATTTCGTGTTTGTAAAAGCACCCACGACACAAATAATGTGTGTGAGGCTACGTTTAAAAAAAACTGTCGTATTATGTGCGTAGAGATCACGTGGTCCTGTGGCCAACTTCTTCGAACACTTTGTATTTTTTTAAATACAAATTGTTCGAATAAATATACTCTTAGTATCGGCCCGGACTTCCAATATTCTGCCCAATATAATCGCAATCAACTCGCCCCCATTACTAACAACCGAACAACATCCGGCGATAATCCCCTCCGTTTGAAGAATAAAAACGTGATGGCGCTAATTTTACTGTGGTATTTTTCCTTACGATAAAATCGTGTCAAATTAAGAGTCTCCGTAACCGGCGAGCGTGTATGAGACGAACTATGAGAGTCGAGGAAGCCAGAGAGGTATGTAAGGAAAGAACCTGTTGGAACTCTGTACTCTCTGCCTACCCCGCAAGGGATCTGACGTGATGTTATAGATAGATAGATAAAATCGTGTTACAATGGAAACAGCCGTCTTAACGCACACACTTGCACTCATCAAATAAACGCTAAGCTGTAGAATAAACGCGTACACGCATGTGTGCCTATAAGATAGAGCGCAGTGGGACAAACTAACAGGTTTTTTCGATGGTTCGTGATGACCCCGTTTTCTATTGAGAATTTGCACTAAGGAAGTATTTTTACACTGTCGCCAAATTCGAAGAATCTATGTACATTTATCACATAGGTGCTAAAGAGCCAGACTTTAATAATAATAATAATACACTTTATTATACACCAAAAAATCAATACAAGAAACAAATTTAATACAAAAACAGTACAAATGGCGGTATTATCGCTTACAGCGATTTCTTCCAGACAACCGTTGGAAGGAAAACAAATAAGAATAAAAAGGGCAGTTGGTGGCGTACACTATTGATGATAATTTACAATACATACATATATAATATAAACCTAGTCATATATATACAGACATGACAATATATACTATTACATACTAACACATATTATAACTAAACACAGATAAGGATAAATAGCAAATAATCATATTATTGACAGATAGTGACTCTTAACCATGTTTTTACGAAACCAACGATTTGGCACGTCTAACTGACACTGGCAATGCATTCCACAGACGGACGGCTTGAATTGTAAAGGATTTATCGAAGAAATTTGTGGAATGCATCGGCGTTTTCAGTTTTAAATTTTCCGATGATCTCAGGAACCTCGAGTGTGTCTCATGAAGTAACTCAAATCGATCTTTTAGGTAAGAGGGGGTTATCGGAATAAACAGGACACTGTACAGAAGAATTCCGGCGAAGGGGAATTGGCAGCCAATTTATTTCCATACTAACTAAATCTATGGATATAGATATATCTATAGACTATAGGTAAAGATTTGTGAGAAGTCACTTTACTCTGCGTATGTTCGGATTAATCTCGGAAACTACTATTCAGATTTCGATTCGGTTTTGTCCAATATAGAAGCTGTATTGTATTTAACGCAATACCTCAGACACCCCGATTAGCTAATTGCTTCACAAATTCAAAACGAAAACTTAATTTGCAATTTGAAAGTTTTTTTACCCCATTTTTAAGCACTTTTATACCCCAATTAACTATGAAACTTGGACGTGTATGTGTGCATATTGAGAAATACATTTGAAATCTCCATATTGCTTTGATTCAATAATAAATTTAGTTTGGTATTGGAAGTACGGAAGGCGTAACGGCATTATTTACTAATTTTGAAAAATATAAAATATTTTAATAATAGTTGGAATGAATGCAATTACACAACTTTCAGGCCTTGCATTTATTATGTTACACCTCGTATGAACTATCACGAAGGATATTTCGACTATATCATCACACCAGATCCCTTGCGGGATAGACAGAAAGTACATAGTTCCAAAAGGTTCTTTCCTTACAGACTTTTATGGCTTCCTCTCATACACGTCCCTCACAATGGCGTGCGCTGCGTAAATCCGGGAATCGACCCATGTGCATTTCGCAGCACACCGATAAAGACCGGTTAATTAGCCTATCCTGTCCCACTGCCTGGCATAGGCCTTCTCTAACAAATCGAGCTGAGAATGACCCCACCTATAAGACTTCCAACTTGGCTTAAAGACTACCACATTAGGGAAAGTACCAAACGCTCCTAACCTTGCTGTACGCTAAAGACACCGCGGCAGCACAGAGCTAAGAGTACCTCAGTTTATTATAAACTAGCTATGCCCCGCGGTTTCGCCCGCCATTTACCAAGAATCTAATATGGTCGCAATGCATCGCCTCCCCGCGCTATTACTTTGTTCTCTCTTAGCGTTCTTTCTGACTTCTTCTGTTCTTGTTCGGTTCCTAAGGGTCGTAGCACGATGTTAATAACCTATATCCTTCCTTAAGAATTGGCCTATCCTAAAATATTTTTTTAAATCTGAGCTATATATTTTTTCCAGAGAAAACCGCGTTCATACAAAAAAGAAACAAACGAACTCTAGCGTTATTATATTAGTATAGATATGTAATTTTTTTCAGCTATTACAAAGTATCTTAATAGGTATTAAGATCTTTTGAGTAATCATTTTTATACAAAAAGAGCTTTTTTATACACAATCTTTTATAGCAAAAACACAACGAAGATTTCTTCCTTCGTTGAAGAGTTCCCGTGGCCTCCTTCCCTTACCCTGAACCTCATCCGAGTATACAGTACTCGTCGATACAAATCCAACGAGCCCAAACACGACGGGTTTATATTGGGTAGTTGGGTGGTTCCATTGGCCACTGGCTTTATCATCAGACGTTGTATAGTACTTGTCAGTACCAATTAAAGAAGTTTCGACGCGCTCGAGTAATGTTGTGTAGTTGACATGTCCCTATAGCCAACTTCCGACTCCATCATCAGACCAGCTCCATGGTGCCATATTATTTCACTGTCATCGAACTTACATACATATGCCAAATTTCAGCTCAATCGGATAGCCGCAAGTGCTTGAATAATTTATCTCAAGATTTGAACCAGATAGACAGCCAAACATACGAAAAGTGCAAGTTAAATAAAAGCTTTTAAAAAAGGAAGGAGCTCCTCTCTTCGCTAAGGCCGGTTATTAACAGACGTTTTCTGAACGTAAAAAGCTAATTATAATAATAGGTTGCTGGAATACAATCTTACACGAAATTAACCTCACAGCAATAAACGTTGTCAGTCAACAAATATCTTTGACCCTAAACAACCTTCAAAACCGCGTAATTACCAGAAACATATCACGAATACATTTTTTCCCCTGGCAATTGCGTTTACACTATGTCATTGTACAAAGTTTACGAATATTCATATCTAAATTAATTCAACTCCCCAATGAACTTGATGACAAAGATGATAATGAAATTGATGAAGTGCCCCACCCTGGATAGTAAAGTGATTGATACTTTACATACCAATTGCAACGGCCGTTTTGAAGGAAATCGAAAAGGCACGTTTTATCACTTTGTTACAATTACCTTCACTCATGCACATATAAGAACACATAATGGTTAATATTCCACCAACATTACACATTATTATTCGAAATAACACAAGTTTTGGAAATTAAAACAAATTGACAACATCACTCTTCGATTTCCCGCCAATAAGCCTCCACGAATACAATTACATCTTGTTTTATTTGCAAGGTCCTTATTCGCTATGACGAACTTAACACAACATGGCGCGTTATGACAACTTTGTGAAATAGTAGTCCAGTGGCATACAGAATACTATTATATGATCATTTCATGAAGATCTCGTAACGCGCTGCGTTTGGTCATATCGAATAAGGGGCCTGCATTTCTCTAAAATTATCTATTTAGATAATTTTAGAAAAATGCAGGCCCCTTATTCGCTATGATGATATCATCACGCCAGGTCCCTTACGGGGTAGGCAGAGAGTACAGAGTTCCAACAGGTTCTTTCCTTACATAACTCTCTGGCTTCCTCCACTCTCATAGTTCGTTTCATACACGCTCGCCGGCGTTCCTGTTTCATCATTCTTTCTTCTGCCATTATTTCTATATGACCGAACCAACGAAATCCTTTCTTATCTTTACACCGATACTCTCTTTCATACCTATTAGCTTTCTCACTACGCTGTTGCGAATACGGTCGGTCAACTTCACTCCGAACATCTTACACCGACCGCATTTATCCTGCTTTCATTCTCCTTCTTACATACCCAGCTCTCGCTACCATATAACAATGTTGGGACAAGCACTCCGTTATGTATGGCCAGCTGCGCCTTTTGGCTTAAGTGGCGGCTCCCAATTAGCTTTCCCATCGCACCATTTACTCTGTTCCGTGCACTCACTCTTCTGTCTATGACAGCGGTGTATTTCCCATCCTAAATGAAGGCGTATCCAAGATAAACAAAATCATTCACATTCTAAAATGATCCATACCTAATAATCACACATCACGAACTGCGGCGCAGTAGGAGACCTTGAAAATTGCGAATAATTATGTGACTATCAACAGGAACGGGCGGAAGTAGCAGCTCTATAGGTATAATTGCGCGCACGTGATTTTTGTTCAACTATAGGACGAAATAATCATTTGACTTTACTCTGAATAATATTATTACGAATCTACCTACTTATATTCTACCTACCCTGCAAGGGATCTAGTGTGATGATATTGATAGATAGATAGAAAGGTGACAATACTAAAAATGGGCCAAGAAAAATTGGGTGTGATCTTAGTTCGATCAAAACATAGCCAGCGTGAAGAAGCCTTAAAATGCTAGTTTGGTTAAACCACGATAGAAAGGTCTAATAATTTAAAATTGTTAGTAGCTACAACGTAGCTACGTAAATAGATTCAAGTGCGGCCATTTTTTGCTTGTCATTTTGTTTGTGACACTCATTCTAGTAAGAAAAATATATCGATGTCTCCGTGGCCACCATTAAAATTAGATATCTGCTCCACCTGCCCTCACATCTTGCGACTTGTCCTGCCCAACTAGTGTTACGAAATACTGAACCACGTTCATCTAACACTCCATCTCTTTGTCCACAGATTAAAAGATGTCATCTCACTAACGGAAACCGGCGCGCGCGCACCTCAAGATGGCGGTTCGGCCCGCCGCGGTTGTGGTGGAGCGAGCCTACAAGGCGTACGGGCGACAGGACAAGCCCGACTTCAAACCCGTACTCCATGACTTGAACATGATCGTCGAAAGAGGAACCATGTTAGTACTAAAGAAGATACAATAGGCAGGGAGTACGGAGTTCCAACATGTTCTTTTTACAGAGAGGTTACAGACCTTTCTGGCTTCCTCCACTCGTATAGCTCGTCTCATATACGCTCGCCGCTTACGGAAATAAACAGCTTAGTAGTCGATTCGTACGAATTTAATTAGCACGTGCGGATCGCCACCTTTATATAATAATATTTTTTATGGTCGATTCGCACGAACACATTTTTTACGTGCGAATCGTCAAGTTCAAAAATATGTACTCAAGTTATTTACACACAATATACTTTAAATAAAAAAATTAAAATTGTGGTCAAGCAGGCATGACATCGAAATAATAAATAAGGAAGTAAGAGTTATAATATAACATTAAAATCAGATTTTACTTCTAGTCACACAAACAAGAAAGGTGAGAGGTACCATTAGTACTTAGTCAAAAACAAAAATGATTTATTTGTATTGGCCAATACAACAGCACTTACAAACGTCAAAATTATTAATTTTTTTACATCTACCACCGGACCGGAACGCGGCCTCCACTTAGAAGATCTGGCAAAGAACTCAGCGGGCTAGTTTTTTATCTTAATTTGTTTTATTCATTTGACCTTTCTACCATGTAACCATAATATAACCATGTTTTTTCTTTCCAATTTTGTATTATACAGCATTGTTTAATGTTGCTGATTGAGGAGCCGCTAAAACTCAATCTGTTTTATCGTCAAGGTAATTCGAAATTTTGTAATACCCTTTCTTACACAGTCTACTTTTGATTACTTTTTTAAGCTTATTAATAGGCGTGTTTCGAATATCTATGGGTAATTTATTGTAGAAGCATATACATCGCCCTATGAAGGAATTACTAATTCTGTAGAGACGAGTAGAATGTACAATAAGATCATCTTTGTTTCGTGTATATATACTCGTATATATTATAAATGTCACTACATTTTTCAAAGTTATCGATATTCTTTTTAACATGTAGAATATACTTAAGTATCCAGATGACTTAAGTATCCAGTTGGCAAACACCTGAAATTTTATGATATCTTGGTACTTTAAATTAGGATTTCTTTTTCGTTTATGAGCTAGGATCACCTAGTTTGTTAAAATATACTATGACAGAAATAAATAAATGGCATAAAATCATATTATTTTTTTTCGTAATAGTTCGATCATCTAACTATTGAAGATTCTATATTGGTTTCATGTACATATAATAATAATAATAATAACAGCCCTGTTAAGAAACTGTCCCACCGTTGGGCACGGGCCTCCTCTCTAACTGAGAGGGTTTAGGCCATAGTCCACCACGCTGGCCCAGTGCGGGTTGGCGAACTTCACACACCTTCGAAATACTCTTAGGCATGCAGATTTCCTCACGATGTTTTCCTTCACCGTTAAAACAAGTGATAGTTAATTTTTAAAACGCTCATGCTTTCGAAAAGACAGAGGTGCGTGTCCGGGTTCGAACTCGAGACCTCTGACTTTGCGGTCCAACGGTCTAACCAATAAGCTATCACTGCTACATATATAAATCCTAAAAATCATTGAATGAAAAAAAATGGTTTTTTTTTTATTTTTACACCTGGTTTGGTTAATGTATGTATATTTTTTTTCTTTTTTACTTCTATCAACTTTGTATACACCCGAACTTTGTTCTTAAATTTTTTGCCATACCATAAAGTGTGCGAATGGCCTGCTTACGAAACTCAAAGCTTACGAATCGACTACTAAGCCACGAGAACTAAACTGTATTAAACAACGTGGTACTGCACTACTTAACTTGTCGCCACATCTAAAAACAACTTTTACATTAGCCTCTTGACACATTTTGGTGAAGCTCCCAAATAATATCTCTATACACAGCTTATGAGGGTGCCCCAAGCGAAATTCTATACTCTACCTGTAACCACATCAAAATCCCCTTCCTCTAAATAAATTATAGCAAATCCCT
Source organism: Phalera bucephala (assembly GCA_905147815.2). Taxonomy (NCBI): domain Eukaryota; kingdom Metazoa; phylum Arthropoda; class Insecta; order Lepidoptera; family Notodontidae; genus Phalera; species Phalera bucephala. The sequence goes on along the minus strand of LR990630.1, from coordinate 16,063,316 downwards.
TCTTTGTGCGCACTCGCTCTCTTCCGACACCTGCGCTGTGCTCAAGATATGAGCCATACCATTCTTTCATTTTCCTTAACACTAGTCTGTCAACTACACTTTATCTGCACTTTACCTGAAACTAAATCAGAATACCCTACAGGTAGGTTAAATTGCACCGTTACCCCTACCCACCCAAGCGGTGGTGGCAGAGGTGTACTATGTATACCCACTTTTTGCCGACGATGTTAGGCCTCATATAATAGAGTGCGAGCTTATTGCCATATACCGGGCACACTTCCTGACTCCGGCCTGATACTGGAAATTTTTCGATAGAAAAACTACATTTGTTTGACGTAGCATTTCAACCCAGGGCCACGTCATCACAAAGCGCCTTATTCTTCACTAGATAAACGAGACAATCTATACCTATGAATTTACAACAATAAAGCCCTTCTTTGCGAACACTCGTTCTCTTCTGCTAACTTCTAAACTGTTCTTAAGACTTTATGGGCCACGCCATTCCTTCATCCTCCTGGACTCACACTATCAACTACACTAAGAAGATTCTACTACCCGTATATTTAGATTCCGTTGATTAAAATAGCTCTACAAATAAATTTTATGGTAACTTGTAAAATATTTTCCCAGATATGGTCTTTTAGGACCTTCAGGATGTGGGAAAACAACGCTCCTTTCCTGTATAGTGGGACGGCGGAAACTCGACGGAGGCAACATCTGGGTGCTCGGTGGAAAGCCTGGCGAGAAAGGCAGTGGTGTTCCTGGTCCACGAGTAGGATATATGCCTCAGGTATATGTAATTGACAGTCTAATTACAAATGTAGGAAAGTTGATTTTGTTAAGAAACAAAATCAACTCAAATGTCATTCATTAGAGTCGATTTCTTGATTCTGCTCTAAGCATGTTACTCAAAAATATTTAACCGAAATTATTTTGTAATAGTATTTTTGCCAGGAGACTGATTGTCCTTGCATTTTTCTGCAAGACTGCCCATTTTTTAAAGTGAGAGCTAAGATCATGAACATCGAAGGAAATTTCAGTTTTGCTGAGGGCTGCCGTATCGGCCTAATGTCTCTTTAATCCTTGTCCGGTGAAGCTGTAAAGGCCCCACGGCCAACAGCGAAGATCATTCACACACACACACACACACAAAAATGTCTAATCGCCAACAACTTGAAGTTACCTCTAACCGACGGACGATATACGGACGATTTGACGCAGTGGTTAAGAGCTTAAGCTGGTCCGCCCACTGGGTCGAATAGTCGCGGGTTTGATTCCCGCACAGGACAAAACTTTGTGAGACCCACAATTATTTGTTATTTGTGTATGTGAATTTTCACGTCTGCAAACGCACCCACGCTACAGGAATATATCCTACGTTTTATAATAAAAAAAAACCAACTGGGTTTTTAAAAAACAATATTTCCTATACAAAACGTCTTTCTTATGTATTTACATGACCATCTTTTGAGGTGGCCTTTGTCCTGTAGAGGAAGTCCTTCGGCTGACGATGATAATGATGTGTCCACTGCTGTAAAACCAATCCCATTCTTTCCAGGATATAGCCCTAGTGGGCGAGTTCACTGTTCGCGACGCAATATACTACTTCGGGCGGATCTACGGCATGAAGATAGAAAAAATGGTGGAGCGCTTCGAGTTCCTCAGCGCTTTGCTGGACCTGCCCAGCGGTGGGAGGCTAATCAAGACCCTGTCTGGGGGCCAGCAGAGGCGTGTCTCCTTAGCTGCTGCACTAGTCCATGAACCGGAGCTGTTAATTTTGGATGAACCAACTGTTGGGTTGGATCCAGTTCTTAGAGAGAGGTAAGTGGATCTCAGATGACCTATATTCTGTATAAATCAGCCTATACTGACTACTTGCCACCCTATGACTGGGGAAATGACTTCTCTCACAAATTGAGGTGGGACAATCGGTCCACTAGGCAGAAACTCCTCAGATTAAAGATCGGGAGAGCCCGTAGATGGGCTATATGTAGGGCATCGCTACTTAGCTAGGCCAGATTCAATGCTTACCGCTCCATCAGAGTGATTCCGAACCCAAGACTAAAGAATTTTGTATAGAGAAAAACAGTTTCACGTCATTCATAAACAGAGGGCCTAGACAAGTTGCAAGCGTTTTGTTTCTATTCTCTTGTCGCAATCGATAGCGCATTGTTTTGACCACGTGACTTTTCGTTGCAAAATGTCATTCCCATACATTTTTCCGCTTTCTATTAGCGTTAACGACTGTAGATTTTCAACTTGGCTATAGGCGCTGATTCGCTTCTTGCTAGCACTGCTTTCCAGATCCAGGCATTAGAAAGAGCGATGCGTTATTGTAAAATGTATCATTATTGTTGTCCTTACCTGAGAACTATAACATCCTTGCGGCCTAAAAGCCTTGCAGGCCTATATATTCAATGATTAATCCCTCTCTCTCCTTAACTTCTCAGTCCTCCGGGAAAGAAATAAATGACACATCGAAGCCCATTAAAGGTCACAACATACATTGTTTGCACATCCGCGTGTCCATTGTTCAGGCTAACAATAACCCGATCGATAGTTCTTCGATAACCATCAACAATTCTGGTATTATGACGTCAGAACGCCATTGAATTTTTATTGCGATATAAGAGGGTCATCTTATCATTGGTATCTTTTTGTGATGCGATAAGCTGATTATTTCAAGTTGTTCTTGACCTACTGATTGACGAATTGGTTCAGTGGTTAAAAGCTTAAGCCGCTCCTCCCTGGATCGAGTGGTCGCGGGTTCGAACCCCGCACCAGACAAATCTTCGTGCCTGGTTGTTTGTGTACGGGATTTTTTTGTTTGCAAACGCATCTACAACCCAAGAATAATTCCTAGAGAGGGGCGCCGGTTTCTTTTAAAAAATTGCCATTAAATTTCGTTGCCGTATGAGAGGGGTTATCTTATCATGAATATCTTCTCGTAATGCGATAATACGATAGGCTGTTTTTCAAGTTGTTTATGACCTACTTAACTTAAATAATAACAAATTGTGTGGAGGTACTAGCGACAGGCATAAAAAAGAAAAAAAAACATCAAAGCATTTTTTTTTAATTCTTTATTATTTCTAATGAGGGGCATATGGCATAGGCTAATTTTTTTTGAATTGCTTCGTTACGTTTTATGCAATTATATTTTTGGTGCACAAATCTCATATTATAATTAATTTTATTAAATACTAACAAATACAACGAAATATGAGTACCGAATCTATTACATAAAGTTCTTTCAGTGTTTGAAGTGTTTCACCTATAAAAAAATTATCATATCCACCCTATATTCCCTAAGCGGGGGTGGCTGAACTGTCGACACCCACTTTTCGCCGACGATGTTAGGTCTCATGTAATAGGAGCGAGCTTAATGCCATATTTCCAGACACAATTCCAGACTCCGGACTGACACTAGGAATTCTTCGGCAGAAAAATTGCATTTGTCTGTCCCAGGATTTGAACAAAGCACATTATTCGCCTCTAGAGTCTAGGCCAATGTGACAGTCACTATAATCAACTACAAACATATTTTTTGCTGTCGACTTTTTCTTTTTTTTCTTAGTCAAGAGTCTCCGTAACCGGCGAGCGTGTATGAGACGAACTATGAGATTCCAGGAAGCCAGAGAGGTATGTAAGGAAAGAACCTGTTGGAACTCTGTACTCTCTGCCTACCCCGCAAGGGATCTGGCGTTAGGTTATAGATAGATAGATAGATAGACTTTTTCTTCTTTAAGTTATGGCTTCACACTAATTTTAAATGTATTTTGCCAGTGCCCAGTGAGATGCATAATCGTGTTTGTTTAAATTGATGAACTTGATGGCAACGATGACAATGAAATTGATGATGTACCCCACCCTGGATAATAAAGCGATGAATACTTTACATACCAATTGCGACGGCCGTTTTGTGGAAAATCGAAAAGGCACTTTGTCACTTTGTTTCAATTACCTAAACTCATGCACACATAAGAATACATAATGGTTAATATTCCACCAACATTACACATTATTATTTGAAAAAACACAAGTTTTGAAAATTAAGGCAAATTAAAAACATCACTCTTCGGATTCCCACCAAAAAAAACACAAAAAAACCTGTTGTCGACTTGTATGTTTAATTATTTAGTACCACGTGGTAGGGTATTCTTCGCTTCAACTAAGGGTATTATAATTTACTATTAAATGACTATTAGAGCAATTTTAAGTAATGTAGAACTAAGTACTCCGCCTATTAGGTACTCCGCCTATTAGGTATATCATGAATTCTGAGTCAATACAAAACAACAGTCTATATAATATTCCGGACAAGAGGGCGAGCGTGCAACCACTACGCTCGAGGCAGAAGGGCAAGGTGGTAACTAGCTCAAGGGTGCCTCAAGGAGGAACGGCCTCGGCTTGGGCAGTCGCTATGAGGGAGGACGTATACTAGGTGTCTCGCCGTGGTGCTCTGCACCGGCCGGCAGACTAGGGATTCTTCGACATCGCGTATTCGAAAGTAGAGAAGTAAGGGCATTGGGAGGGTCGGGGAGAATATGCCGCAGGCGGTAGCGGCTGATAGGATGGCATATTCTCAGAAGAAGTAAGTCTAAATGGAGAATCGCGTGCGCGTCATAAAAATTATCTTCCGCCACTACACACCTTTCACTGAAGTCGCTTTATAGCGCCATTTTTGTCAATAATGCACTGCTTAGACAAGTCTTAGTCAAATCATCACGCCAGTTCCCTTGTGGTTTAGGCATAGAGTACAGAGTTCCAACAGGTTCTTTCCTACAGACCTCTCTGGCTTCCTCCATTCTCATAATTCGTCTCATAAGTCACAAGTCTTAGTTGAAGATAATATTATGTAACATACAATGTCGTTTGCCCTTCAAACTAATTTTGACCTTAAGATTAGCATTGACATTAACGAAACAAATATAATGCAAAAATATTAGTTTGCAAAATTAGGAAGAAGGTCGATACGTTGCATATATAGCGGTATAGGGTCAGAATTCTTTGGGTCAAGGTTTTATTTTATTCCTTAGTCATTGAAGCTTCATTAATCATGTTTACATAGTTATAGTTAAACTTAAAGTGCATTCACAAAACTCGGTCATTAGAACTAATTTTAATTGGTGATTTAAAAATATATAAACAACGTCACAACATATTCCCCAAGGGGCAAAGGTGTGCTGTGTACACCTACTTTTCGCCAACGATGTTAGGTCCCATGTGATAGAGGGCGAGCCTATCGTCATTATACCGGGCACAAAAATTATATGTTTGTCCGACCTAGGATTCGAACCCAGGACCCCGAGATCGCTCTGCGTATTATTTGCCACTAGACCAACGAGATAGATATAATGACGGACGACTTAGCGCATTGTCTAAGAGCTTAAGCCGCTCCGCCCACTGTGTCTAATAGTCGCGGGTTCGATTCCAGCTCAGCTTATATCGCGGAATACCAAGAAATACATTTATCTATTACAGTTCGGTTTTCAAATCTATTTGGTACATAAGAAACTGTTTTAGAAACTATATATCCGGCCGTTTGTATGAGAATAAGTGTGCTGCATAGAGTAAATGAGAATTTATAATATGAGTATGGACATATAAATCTATTCAGCTTCTAAACTAGCTAGTGTATAAAAATCAAGCTATAATCAGTCTTAACGAATGCAATAATATAATATTAGCCCTGTTCAGAAACTGTCCCACTGGTCGGCACAGGCTTCCTCTCAAACTGAGAGGGCTAAGGCCGTAGTCCACCACGCTGGCCCAGTGCGGGTTGGCGAACTTCACACACATTTGAGAAACACTTAGGCATGCAGGTTTCCTCACGATGTTTTCCTTCACTGTTAAAGCAAGTGATAATTAATTTATAATACGCCCATGCTTCTGAAAAGACAAAAGTGTGCCTGGGTTTGAATCCGAGACCTCTGACTTTGCAATCCAACGGTCTAACCACTAGGCTTTCACTGCTGTGTGTAAAAAAAAATCAAGCTATAATATTGAGGTCTTTATGAATACAAGATGCCACAAAATTTTTAAAATTCTTCATAAATCGATAGGAAAGGACCTTAGGGCTTCCCTAATTGCTCCATTGAATAGCTTTACATGTTTAAAAGCTTCTCCATCTTTGGGGGCATGAATTAATTACGTAAGCTGTTTTTCTTTTAATTTGGACCTCTCTCCCTCTTTTTTTTTTCGTAAAAAACGTAACCACACACTAGGATTTATTCCTGTGTCGTGGGTCCGTTTACAAACATAAAAGTTTACATACACAAATACCCAGACCGAAACAAATATTTGTGGGTCACACAAAGATTTGTCCCGGGCGGGAATCGAACCCGCAACTATTAGATATAGTGGGCGGAGCGGTTTAAGCTCTTAACCACTGCGCTAAATCGTCCGTCATCTTGGTGTAATTTAGCTAGATTTGGTCCCCCTTACGTGAGATTGTTGCTCTCGTTGTTACATACTTACGTACTCCGTTGGCTCAGCGACCCAAAGCGAGGCTTGGCCTCCGAAATTCTGCCACTTCTCACGGTTCAAAGACGAAATTCTCGAAGTATTTTTTTAAAAACCATGAGATTTTTATAGCTAACAAAACGGGATACTCGAAGAGAGGTATTTTTTTATTATTATTATGCGTATAATAAATTATGTTTTTCAAAAGTTGACGTTAGATTTTAATTGTGCCCCTCCTCCTCGTTTAAATACGATTTGATGAGATTTTACTGGATTCCCCTCCCCTATTAGACAAAGTTAGATTGATAAAAAACTTGTAGTAACCCCCTGTTCTTACCATATAAATTGAAAGAAAGAAATATTCACTGAGACAATGATTCCGTAGAAACAACATTTATACATAATACTCTTTGATATTAAAAAAAACATGGAAAGTCTAAATACATATTTACATACAATGGTATATTCATACCTCGGTATGAATTTTATGCATTAGAAAAAGAAATATATGAAATAAGTGAAATAAGATTAATTAATTAAAACCACGATATAATCATATATTAATTTTATACATTAGAAGTATTTAATTAAACTAGTGGTCGCCCATTGGTCGAAATTCGACCGACTCTTTCATCGTTTGCTGGTTATGTTTGACATTCAGACTATAGACAACTAATATTAAAGACAAACAATATTAGTCTATTCTCAATTTGACCACAGCCTTTACAATAAACAAAAGAGTATATATGCGTGTGTGTCCAATACATGGTAGTGTGTGTAATGTTTTTTTATTGATTAATGTATATTATATGAGTAATTTTAAAAAAATATTAGCATTCTGCACTCCTTCTCTATATAAACTATAAGTGTGGGAAATTTCATACTCCTCCGTCCGCGCTATTTTCGTAAAAAGGGGTACAAAGTTTTTGCTTCACGTATTAATATAATGACGATAGCCTCGCGCCCACGCGCCGCGCGTCGTTTACCCAATTCTAAATATATACAGTCAAAAATCATATTTCGAAATATCTATATTATCACGCCATATCCCTTGCGGGGTAGCCAGAGAGTACAGAGTTCCAAAAAAAAAAATGCCCGAACCAACGGAGCATACCCTTTCTCATCTTTACACCGATACTATCTTTCATACCTACTCGGTTTCTTACTACGCTGTTGCGAATACGGTCGATCATCTTCACTCCGCACAACTTCCTCAGAGCTCGCATTTCGAAATATTCTCTCTCTAATCCATACTCTTCTTGAAGTGCGTAGAGTTCGAAAACACCTTTTGTTCGCGGTGGCCCCTAAGTTTTCGAAACTCATAATGGTCACCAAATCAAGGTTACCCCAATCCAATACCCAATCTCTTAATATTGCGTTTTACGTTAAGGTCGTACAATGACCCTCATTTATGTCATGGTCACCATCCATGGGGTCAGACGGCCTATTCTACAAATTAAATTTCACATAAACTGAACGTTTTAAACACGGACCTAAAACACCGTCGCTCAAAGAAGTCTGCAGTCTATGAACATGTCCTTGACCGCACCCGCCATAACATCAGATTTGATAGACCACAAATCCTCGTGAAAGAACACCGATTCCTACCAAGGATGGTTCGCGAGGCTATTGAAATTAAAAAACATCCTAATTTCAATAGAGAAGATGGCTGGGTGCTTCCATCGACTTGGGATCCAGTAATTAATATAATCAAATCCAAAACCAAGCATAACACTGCAAGACCTCAAGACACCGTGAGCTCATTCTGCGTAGATCGGACCAACAAAAATAATTAAGAAGTTTGAGGGTACCCCGGAACAACTATACCTTTTGGACGTCTACCACCTCAGTCCTTCCCGTGACCATGGGTGCTGCAAAGCACTCGAAACGTCGGGAACTTAAAAATAAAAAAAAACCGCGATAAAATCCGAAAAAATAGTTTTATTTCATGTATACAGGAGATGCCACCGCTCGACGTCCAGAACCCGTCGCGGTTCGTCATGCTGTGCCATCTCTACATTACAACCAGTGTTGTGTGTGTTAGTGATGTACGCTGTTGGCCGCGAGGCATTTACAGCTTCACCGGACTTAAGGTCGAGCGTGCAACCACTACGCTCGAGCCAGAAGGGCAAGGGGCGACATACTCGAGGGTGCCTTCGCCCTCGAGTATGTCGCCCTCGGTTGGGACAGTCGCTGTGGGGGGACGGGGTGCACTACTAAGTGCACCGGTCAACCGCCGGCTATGGGAGGGGATCTACGACTACGTTGTCGTCGCCCGTATTCTGAGCGGAAAGAATGGAATAGAAGAGAACATGTCGCGGCCAGCGGTGGCGGCAGGGGTCAGGGGGGATCGTAGTCGGCGGCGGCTACGATTAACGGATTTACAACTAGTAGTGTACATAGCATATACTAGATAGGCAATTAAGCAGTGCCTACTTCATAAGAATTCAAAATAAAATTCAACTACCTTTAAATATTGCAACATAAATAATATAACATCATTCATCACACTCAAGTACAGTAATTAATAAGACATAGCATACTTATACAGAGGTAAGCACTGCTTAATTGCCTATATGTAATGCATGCTACTGCTGAATTGTAAGCAACTACCCACGTCCCGTCGGCGTCGCGCCGCCATTCTACCCAATATATGACTCGCTTCTACCCGCGACTTCACCTGCGTTGACTTTAGACAGGAACCTAAAATTTTTTTGGAATAAAAAGTTATAATTCAAGTAATATCCTATGTTTTAATTCACTTAATAAACTATCTATGTTTCAAATGTCATCCATTTGGATTCGGACAGTCGTTTTTGCGAGATTGAGTAACAAATATCCAAACATACAAACTTTCATAGTCTCTTTTCTTTTTCTTTTTTTTTAATGACCTAGCCCCACACTAGGAATTATTCCTGTGTCGTGGGTGCGTTTACAAACATGAAAATTGACATACAGAAATACCCAGACCGGAACAAATAATTGTGGATCACACACAGATTTGTCCCGTGCGGGAATCGAACCCGCGACCATTAGACGCGGCGGGCGGAGCGGCTTAAGCTCTTAACCACTGCGCTAAATCGTCCGTCAATATCGTTATAATATTAGTAAGATTTTATCAGTAAAGTTGGCCCCTGCTCCTAATGCGATATGTCGCATCGGTTAATGCGATATTTTTAGAACTTTTTATTTAATCCACGAAGTCCAAAGTTGAAACTACTATCCAGTTGGATACCATCACAAACCATTGCTCCTCAATAGTCCCACGTAGAGTAGATTAAAATCGATATATGGAGACCTTTACCCAGCTAGAGGATACTAACGGCTCTATTAAAACAAACAGCAAGCGTCTCAAACATTCCGGCTTAAAGTATTCTGTGATTCACGTCAGGTCGATTGCCAAACTTACGATCTCGACATGGCGCCCGCGCAATCCGTTGGGAAACATATCGAAGTAGTTTGTGGTCGTTTTTTAATTATTTTACAGCTAGCCTTATTATTGTGTTCCGAGTGGCCAAGGGGAATTGGATGCCTGCAAATAAAAACAAAATTCAATACTTCTAAATATGACCAGTAATTCTAATGTATTTTAAACACCGTCACGCCTATATTCCCCAGAGGGGGTGGCAGAGGTGTACTGAGTACACCCACGTTTCGCCGACGATGTTAGGTCCCATGTAATAGGTGGCGAGCCTATTTCCATATACTGGGCACAATTTCAGACTCCGGACTCATACTGGGAATTTTTCGGTAGAAAAACTACATTTGTCCGACCTAGGATTTGAACCCAGGACCTCGTGATCACAAAGCGATGCGCTTTACCTCCAGACCAACGAGGCAGTCGTATTTTAAACATTTGTTGGATAATCCATCTCTACTTACATCTTACTATATTAAGTGTGAGAAAATTAAGTGTGATAGAAATGACAGACGGCTTAGTCCAATGGGTTAGAGTTTGAGTCGCTCCACCCACTGAATTGTGTAGTCGCGGGTTCGGGTTCCGCATGGGACAAATATTTGTGTGATCCACAAATATTTGCTTCGGTCTGAGTGTTTGTGCATGTGAATTTCATGTTTGTAAATTCACCCGCGACACAGGAATCAAACAAAAACATATTATAAATGAAATAAAACTATTTTTCGGATTTTATCGCGGTATATTTTGATTTTTAAGTTCTCGAAGTTTGTCGAAATTCGTGTCCCGAAAAATCTAAATAAACCGTGATAAAATCCGAAAAATAGTTTTATTTCATGTGTAATATTCGCGTAAATCTAAGAACTCAGTACATATTATAAAGTTAAAAAATTGTCGAATATATCGCACTAGGATTAAACAGCGTTCGACGCGGTCAATCTGGGATGGGTGACCATTTGTAGTATTCCAACAACAAGTCTGCAACCATACTAGGCCCGCGTAGAGTATATACTATTCTTTCTGATCTCAATTTGTTTCCACAAACAAACAAACGATCGTTGCCCAACAGTGGGACAATGCAAGTTCTAAATGAGCGTGTAAAACGTGGCCGTGCCTTAATTTTTTTTTCGTTTGTCGAGAGAATTCTGTAAGGATTGTTGACATTCCGCAAAGAATCTGATAAGTAGTCCGACAAGGATCTTTTGGCCCGTGGATGGCATTAACAGTGACAGGGTTGGTGTGATATTAGGGTTATTATTTAGTCAAATTTTGCTAATATTTAACAGACCGCACGGTTACTAATTAAAAAAAGAACTTGGGTAAATTTCATAGCTAACGGCAGCTGTTATGAAGTGACATTTCACTTGAAGATAGCATTAGTTAATTCCATTTCCGACTATATTTATTTGTTTAAGCTGTAAGGGCCAGCGTAGATCATTCAAACGCACGCACGCACGCGCGCACGCACGCATGCACGCACGCACGCACGCGCGCACGCACGCACACACACATGTCCCTTGAATTTACGTACATAACATCTCAACACGCGCTCTAATCGCCGTGTCTGACCAAGGTCGTAATATAAATAGACAAAAATAAGAAAGAAACTTAGAATGACCGCACCTAAATATATTCAAAATAATATTTTACGTCAACAAAGTTGTGAAGCAACGATAAGAATAGACAAGGTTTTAATTATGATATAATGACTTGGCAAATGTAATTACTTTTATTTTTTTTATCTCTATCTATATCATCACGCCAGATCCCTTACGGGGTAGGCAGAGAGTACAGAGTTCCAACAGGCTCTTTCCTTACATACCTCTCTGGCTTCCTCTACTCTCATAGTCCGTCTCATATACGCTCGCCGGTTACGGCGACTCCTGACTTGTCCTTCAGATAAGACCCGGTTTATTTGGTCATGGTAAGATAGTATAGGTCTTCCCCGGTACCTACATCCTTCCACTTTCGCATTGTATATCTGTTTTGTCATTCTTTCTTCGGACATTCTTTCTATATGCCCGAACCAACGGAGCATACCCCTTCTCATCTTTACACCAATACTCTCTTTCATACCTATTTGCTTTCTTACTACGCTGTTGCGAATACGGTCGGTCAGCTTCTCTCCGCACATCTTCCGCAGAGCTCGCATTTCCACCGCATTTATCCTACTTTCATTCTCTATCTATCTATAACCTCACGCCAGATCCCTTGCGGGGTAGGCACAGAGTACAGAGTTCCAACAGGTTCTTTCCTTACATACCTCTCTGGCTTCCTCGACTCTCATAGTTCGTCTCATACACGCTCGCCGGTTACGGAGACTCTTGACTTTTCCATCAGATAAGACTCGGATTATTTGGTCGTGGTAAGATAGTCTAGGTCTTCCCCGGTACCTGCATCCTTCCACTTTCGCATTGTATATCTGTTTTGTCATTCTTTCCTCTGGCATTCTTTCTATATGCCCGAACCAACGGAGCATGCCCTTTCTCATCTTTACACCGATACTATCTTTCATACCTACTCGCTGTCTTACTATGCTGTTGCTAATGCGGTCGGTCAGCTTCACTCCGCACATCTTCCGCAGAGCTCGCATTTCTACCGCATTTATCCTACTTTCATTCTCCTTCTTACATACCCAGCTCTCGCTACCATATAACAGCGTTGGGACAAGAACTCCGTTATGTATGGCCAGCTGCGCCTTATGGCTTAAGTGCCGGCTCCCGAGTAGCTTTCCCATCGCACCATTCACTCTGTTCCCTGCACTCACTCTTCTCTCTATGTCAGCGGTGTATTTCCCATCCTTACTGAAGGCGCATCCAAGATATACAAACTCATTCACTTGCTCCAGCACATCGTTACCAACCATAATCCTTACATTCGTTCTGGTTTCTTCCCTTTCAAAAACCATAATCTTGGTTTTCTTCACATTCAAGTGTAAGCCATTGATCATGCAGTCGTCTTTCATAACTGTGACTAGTGTTTGCAGATCAGTGGCTGTTGGCGCTATTAAAACCGCGTCATCTGCATAAAGTAGATGGTTTACCAGTAAGTCACCCATTTGTACACCTTCATTCATCGCTTTCAGTCTTTGAAGACTTTTGTCCAGATATATTATAAACAGTCTAGCGGACAACACGCAACCCTGCTTGACGCCGATTTTAACGTCAAACCAGGGTGACCTGTTACCACCCACCCGTACGCATGCCTTGCAGTCCACATAAGTGGACTGGACGGCTCGCAACAGAGTGCCATCTATACCATACTCTGGCAAAATGTCCCTTTCATTCTCCTTCTTATATACCCAGCTCTCGCTGCCATATAATAGCGTTGGGACAAGCACTCCATTATGTATGGCCAGCTGCGCCTTTCGGCTTAAGTGCCTGCTCCCAAGTAGCTTTCCCATCGCGCCATTCACTCTGTTCCCTGCACTCACTCTTCTCTCTATGTCAGCGGTGTATTTTCCATCTTTATTTTTTTTTAATTATTTATATTTACATTGTAAATTATGTAAACTTATAATAAAAACACTCATTTTAAAACTAGAATAGAAAATAAAGCCCAAAAAAAACCTTAATCATAAAGACCGCATCCGCGTGGAATGGTGGCAAGAATGCTGGCTGCGTTTCCTCGCTGAATAGACAGTCAATCCAGTCAAGCCAATCTTTTGAGCGAAGAACGAGCCAGCCCTCTTGTCACCCGAGGAGGTGATCAAAACCGGAGAATGCCTCTAGACTATCTTACCATGACCAAATAAACTGTGTCTTAGCAGATAGGCAAATCAGAATTCTCCGTAACCGGCGAACGTGTATGAGCCTACCATAAGTAGTCGAATAGAAAGACGAGTGACCTTATAACGTTTTCGATATTCCTGTGCGGGACCAGACCCCTAAAATTCAAGATATTGCATGATTTCATAAAATGCATAAAGTAAACTTAGGTATTTTTACTTTACCGCTTCATTGCATGAAATTCTTAAAAATCTATGGCCAAATGGCCTGTTGCGTTCGAGTGACCAGTCATCCCGAGTTTGACGATGTAATTAGCTCTAGATTGTATTGACCTCCACGAGGGTGCGGGAGGACCCATACTTGTTTTCCCTAAGAACTATGAGGTATAAAAAAGGAGCACCGGAGCGATCCGATTGAAGATGCCGGAGCCCCTCTGCCGTGCCGAAAGAGGTCACTGCAGGGGAGTTTGAGTGTGGCGAAAGACCACATCCTCTAGTCTTCACAGAGCACTCGTTTCGAAGTTTTTCCTCCACAAAACACGAATAGGATTACATTAATTTCCACACCAAGTCATAATCACATTTACCTAATGGCGCATATCCAATGTGTAACATAATAAACGCAAGACCTGAAAGTATTTTTTTCTATATCGATAACTAAATTGATTCCAACAATTCTCAATGTATAATATATATTTATTTAATTTGCAAAAAAATCTGTTACTCCTTTAGTGCGCTACAATAAACTAAATTTAAGTGTGTGTAAGTAAAAGTGCTTAAAAAGGGGTTTAAAATATTTAATTTTGAAAATTCATTTTCATATTAAATTTGTGAAGCAATTATCTAATCGGGGTGTTTGAGGTTTTGTGTTATTTACGATTTGTATATTTGGAAAAATCCTAGTGGTTTTGAACTTAAACCTTGCGATTACAAAACGGAGGAATGATGAATAGGTAACTATTATTTAAGATTTAATGTTTTTCTCAATTAGCCTTTTAAACCTGTTAATTACTTAAATCACTTAATAAATATATATTTTGTTTCAAACACTATTTTAACTAAGTTATAAAAATAATTTACATTCTTATCTTAACGATGCAAAAACCGTCAAGAAGTGTTTGGACACCACGTATGTATGACGTAGAACGTATAATAAGCAAAGATATTTTATGCACATTCCAATTAACATTCAAAATGCAAACAGCAACAGCTTTAGCTGTATAGATAAGAATCTTAATGATTTGTACCTATGTTTCTTTATTAAATCCATGTATTTTTCGGCATGAACCAATTCATTACAAGTCAAAAACTCTATCACTTTATAGCTTTATCCAACTTTGTGATCACACCAGTTGCCTTGCGGAGTAAGCAAAGAGTGGTTTTACAACAGATTCTTACCTGACAAACATCTCTAGCTTCCTCAATTCTCATAGTTCGTCTCATACACGGTCGCTGGTTAATTTTATTCAATGTTACAAACCCTGATTTATACACACAGGCTATTCACGCGGAAAGTATTTATGCCATTTATTTATTTATTTCATATGGTTTACCAACAATTGTTTACACTAAAATCGACAATTTTATATGCTTTAAGGTAATGGATTATGTGAAACAAATTACTTACAGGCAAACACAACATGCACGATGAAACTGTGATATAAAAATCAAAGAAAAAATATATACATAACACAATACTAAATTAATTTAAAAATACAAAACAACATAATACAAACACATAATAATTAATAAAAAGAGTTAGCCAAACATTTGTTTATCGTCTTACGGAATGAGACCAAGCTATCAAAGTTGACATCAATTTGGTCACTACAGTGATTCAAAACCCTGCTAAACCTGGCAATAAGAGAATGACTGCCCAAAACCGTTCTTCTAAGAGGTGGACTAAGAAGTGTAATAGGTTTACGAGGTAATTTGGTTTAATGCTATGGGAAATTTATGTCGTGTTATTATGCACACTTTAAATGGCCCCAGTTATGATAGTAGTTGACAGGCAGAAATCGTAATATAGGTAACGAAAAAACATAACGAGATATACGGTTCCGTCCGACGTAGTTCGAATGTTCTTCTTCTTCTTTTTTAAGTTATGGCTTCACACTATTTTAAGTGTATGTGAGATATATAATCGTATTTGTTTAAATTAATTCGACTCCCCGATGAATTTGATGACAACGATGATAATGAAATTAATGAAGTACCCCACCCTGGGATAGTAAAGCGGTGGATACTTTACATACCAATTGCAACGGCCGTTTTGAGAGAAATCGAAAGGGCAAGTTCTATCACTTTCTTTCAATTACCTTCACTCATGGACGTATAAAAATACATAATGATAATATTTCACCAACATTACACATTATTATTCGAAATAACACAACTTTGGAAATTAAGACAAATTGACAACATCACTCTTCGACTTCCCGCCAAAAACCCCGTAGTTCGAATGTTATCGTAAGCGCTGGCCGCCATACTTGTTTTCATTGCGTGTTTTTCTCCCTTAAAAAAGGTTTTTAATAACTAACAATTTTATTGAGTTTTTCGAGGAAAATACAGGGTATATATACCTCATCAATTTCATTATCATCTTTGTCATCAAGTTTATTGGGGAGTTGAATTAATTTAGAAATGAATATTCGAAAACTTTGTACAATGGCATAATATAAACGCAATTGCCACAAAAAAAAAACAATTTTATTAACAGTGAGTTACATTGTCTGATTAGAACTTAGTTCCTGACAGGGGTCCCCCGACCACAAATTTTGCAGTTGTTTGATTTTTAATGATTGCAGTGGCTTTATATTATTTCTAATATTAAATATCTTTCTTTCTTTCTTTCTTTTACTATGATTTATGTTTTCAGGATATGGGACTTCTTAGCGGAGCTGGCAAGGACTGGTACTACAGTTATCATCACGACTCACTACATAGACGAAACAAAACAAGCACACAAGGTGAAAATATACAGCATGAATAATTTTACATGAGACTAGCAGTTTTCCGCGGTGTTACCGAGTCTATGTTACTTCTAGATATGTAGTTTTCTAATGGTAAAAGAATTATTAGAATCGGTTCAGTAGTCTGTGAGTTCATCGATAACTAGATGCGAAAGTGCAAAGATCTAGGTACCGGGGAAGAACTAGACTATCATAACTATCTTCTCTGAAATATTATCTGAAGGGCAAGTCAAGAGTCCCCGTAACCGGCAAGCGTGTATAAGATGATGAGAGTGGAGGAAGCCAGAGAGGTATTTTATTTATTTTATTTTATTTTATTTTATTAGGGGAGCTTACGGCTATTTTTACAAGAAAATTTCGCTACTTAGTTAGCTAGGTGCCATTTACAAGCTTCCACATATGGAAGAAAAACTTGGTAGACTTAGGACAAAATAACTATACAGTATTATTAAAAAGTAGTACCTAATGCTAAAAATACAATATTCTAATTATATGGAAAACTTAACTAAATGTAAATATACTTACATAATATACAAAAAAAGTTACAGAAGCACTGACGGTTCCTTAGTTAAAATATTTTTAAAACTTTGAGTATTACTACAAAATAGATCGAACCGTGCGTCATAGTTTAGTATGTAAGGAAAGAATCTGTTGAAAGTCTTTACTCTCTGCCTACCCAGCAAGGGATCTGACCTGATGATATAAATAGATAGATAAATAGATTACTCTTCAATATACGCCAGTGAAATAACAAACAAATATTTCCTCTTAATAATATGAAACCCAAAGGCAGGTCTATTGGAAATCGTTAGTTTTATATCGAAACACCTAAAACAAACTTTCTTTCACAAAAAGTGCACACCTTTGGGGTAGTATTGGGGACACTGACACCGAGAGCGTGTGCATGACGAACTATCGTTTCACGTAAACGATTTAATTAGATTGTATAGCATGCGCCTCTCTAGTGCGCTCCCCTCTGCCTGCGCAGCCCTGTCGCTGCTGTGCGCGCATACGCGCCCGTTTGCTACCTATTAAGTACTCGTACCTAGAGTTCTCCGTCGTCCGCTGCACGCGTAGGATCTCTCTCCCTCCATTCCGATCTCGGTCTTGAACCTATTCGTGCCTTTATTAAAAAGGCGACAACCCGATATTTTGCGAACGCGACCAATAATAGTAATCAGCTAATCGTAGCCGCTGCCGACTACAAACCCAACTCCCCTCCTATCAACCGCTACCGCCGTCGGCGGCACGTTCTCACCGACCCTCCCGATGCCCTTACATCTCTTCTTTCAGATACAGATACCGCACACAGGTCAGACACCGACCTCGCCGGCGAGGTCGAAGCATCTCTTGCCCGCCGGCCGGTGCAGAGCACCACGGCGAGACACCTAGTATACGTCCTCCCCCATAGCGACTGCCCAAGCCGAGGCCGTTCCTCCTTGAGGTGCCCTTGAGCTGACGCCCCCTTGCCCTTCTGGCTCGAGCGTAGTGGTTGCTCGCTCGCCCTCTTGTCCGGTGAAGCTGTAAAGGCCCCGCGGCCAACAGCGTAGATCATTCACACACACACGCACACACACAAACACACACAAAAAGGATCTCTCTCCGCACAATAATTTCGTAATTAATTTAGGTTAACCGTGATAATTGTTAAAAGACTTCACATTATTAAGGTGGGCCATCGTACCTTCAGAGTTCGTTTTTTTCATTCGTTTTTTCACCATTTTTTTTATAACAAACCTAGCCCCACACTAGACATTATAATATACACACAATACATAAATACATATTAACACAAATACACAAATTAGCTAAATTATGACTGCCTCGTGGGTCTGGTGGCAAAGCGCATCGCTTTGTGATCACGAGGTCATGGATTCAAATCCTAGGTCGGACAAATGTAGTTTTTCTAACGAAAAATTCCCAGTATGAGTCTGGAATTGTGCCCGATATATGGCAATAGGCTCGCCCCCTATTACATGGGACCTAACATCGTTAGCGAAACGTGGGTGTATTCAGTACACCTCTGCCACCCCCTCTGGGGAATATAGGCGTGACGTTTGCCTGCAAGCCTTTCTTACTTTGGAGTCGTCCATTAATCACTTTTTCCTTTTTTTTAAACGTAGCCCCACACTAGGATTTGTTCCTGTGTCATGGGTGCGTTTACAAACATGAACATTCAGATACACAAACACTCAGACCGAAACAAATAATTGTAGATCAACAAAGATTTGTTCCGAGCGGGAATCGAACCTGCGACTATTAGACCCAGTGGGTGGAGCGGCTTAAGCTCTTAACTACTGCGCTTAATCGTCATAAGCGGTGAGGTTTTAGACGAAACCCCAAAAAAGTTATGTGTATTTTTTTTGATACAAAGTATCTTTATTTATTTAATAACTATGACAAGATACAGAAAATACTTCGCCAATTACAGGATATCACAATAATATGATATAAAATTACAAGATCGTTGAAAACATTATTCGTATAAAGTGTTAAAAAAGTCGTAAATAAATATTAAGGTATGAACGTAATCTGCTTATATACTCTGCAATAATATGTAGTATTTTACAATATTCACTGCGTATCCCGCTACGGACTCGGTGTGATGATATATATAGATACCCAAAATTACATATACACATGCTATGGAGAGAGCTATGCTCGGCGTTTCTCTACGCGATCGAATCAGGAATGAGGAGATTCGTAGAAGAACCAAGGTCACCGACATAGCCGTTAAGATTAGCAAGCTGAAGTGGCAATGGGCGGGCCACATAGCGCGTAGATCGGACAGGCGTTGGGGCAGAAAGATTCTAGAGTGGAGACCACGTATTGGCAAGCGCAGCGTGGGACGACCGCCTGCCAGATGGACCGACGATCTTGTGAAAATCGCAGGAAGTCGTTGGATGCAGGTGGCATCGGACCGGTTACGCTAGAAAGCGATTGGGGAGGCCTATGTTCAGCAGTGGACAAGTATAGGCTGAGATAATGATGACATATACACAAAATTTATTAAATAAACATAACTGTCAAGTGTCTTTTTTTGTCATTAGTTTATCTAGTAATTGCTTTTTTAAGAGCTTGTTTGAAGTTAACGCCAATATCTACATTTCTGAACAGTACTATCTCTCTGTACAGTTTAATATAAAATAATAATAATATTAGCCCTGTTAAGAAACTGTCCTACCGTTGGGCACGGGCCTCCCCTCAAACTGAGAGGGCTTAGGCCATAGTCCACCACGCTAGCCCAGTGCAGGTTGGCAAACTTCACAAACCTTCGAGAAATTCTTAGGCATGCAGGCTTCTTCACGATGTTTTCCTTCACCGTTAAAGCAAGTGATAATTAATTTTTAATACGCACATGCTTTCGAAAAGACAGAGGTGCATGCCTGGGTTGGAAGCCGAGACCTCTGACTTTGCAGTCCACGGTCTAACCACTAGACTATCACTACTGTTCGGGTACATAGTATCTTAAATTTTTTTAAGGCGATTCACGGTCTAGCGCAGCTTTTTGGTTTAGAAATCGCTCGTTCAGCGAAAAATAAAAACTTATGACATCTCACTGCACCCCCGTCCCCTTGTGATATTTCATGATTTTTTCCGAACCCCCTCGAAAGAGGAGCCTTCCGAGCCTCACGTGATTAATGGACGATCACTTTGTAGAGTTTCCACTAACCTGGTTCAGAGTAATGAACTCTGGTTTCCATAGTTGTAAAACAAGCACAAGTAATCATGCGGTTGATTTGACCGTATCAATTGCATTATCGCTCGAACCGCGAGTTGATCGCGTAATTGCTATTAGGTAATAAGGCACCGTGAAATTCTTTAATAATATCTTATTTTTGCACAATGATTACTTATTTCGTTTTGGCTGAGTGAGAATTGTAAGATAGTTGAAGGCCACTGACTTATGAACTGTGTTCTAATGGAGTAATTC
This sequence comes from Phalera bucephala, assembly GCA_905147815.2. Taxonomy (NCBI): domain Eukaryota; kingdom Metazoa; phylum Arthropoda; class Insecta; order Lepidoptera; family Notodontidae; genus Phalera; species Phalera bucephala. The sequence goes on along the minus strand of LR990630.1, from coordinate 16,042,803 downwards.
AAACGTGGCATCTAAGACACTCTCTTTAATTTGAGGTCAGACATCTAAGAATAGATAGAGTTCTAAAAACAGCACCAAATTGGTTATAAACAGCACAAGACATAGGAAAATAGAAAGCTTGAAGAGGCCTTGACCCAGAAGGGGATCTAAGCTATTCTACTAAACAAACAAATAATATAATAATAATATTAGCCCTGTTAAGAAACTGTCCTACTGTTGGGCACGGGCCTCCTCTCAAAATGAGATGTTTTAGGCCATAGTCCACCACGGTGGCCCAGTACGGGTTGCCGAACTTTACACACCTTCGCTCGAAGCTCTAAGGCATGCATGTTTCCGTACGATGTTTTCCTTCACCCGTAAAGCTAGTGATAGTCAATTTTTAATACGCACATGTTTTCGAAAAGATAGAGGTGCGTGCCTGGGTTTGAACCCGAGACCTCTGACTTTGCAGTCCAACAGTCTAATCACTAGGCAACATTTAATAATACAAATTTTATTAAGATATTGTAAAGATTTCTTGTTTGGGTTTAGCCTATAATTTTAAATTTATTAGGTTAAGAATAAAAGGCTTTTTTATTTATTTCATTTATATCTGAGAATTGTCCTGTACGATTAATGGGTCCATAATGACTGTATCCAATAAGTAGAGTAGCCTATACTAATGCCACACTAGCTATAGACTGTCGGAATAGGTACTGAACTTCATGTAAACAAAACAAATTTACTCACGGCCGGTTTTAATGTTTAATTGGAGGATAGATTTGCCTACCACGGATAGAATTTTGACATATTTTGTATGGAAAATCTGTCAAAATTCTACTTGCAGTAAGCAAATCTATCCATAAATTAAATTAAATGATGTTTAAGCCAGCCATTCAAAGATGTTTAAATGTGACATTGTTGTTTTTAAATATATTGTACCGGAAAAGAGATACTATAATTTCCTATTTTATTATTATAAAATGAAACATATCATTTTGAAACTAAATTTAATATTTTTTTAGCTTTTATTGTTTATCTTAAATCGGCAAACTATCTGCCGACAGACCGACTGAACATCAAACAACGTCTATTCAATGTGACGCTTTACAAAACTTGCGTTCAACCCATCATGACTTATGCGTGTGTTGTGTTCGGGCATTCGGCCCCCTCTCACATCGATAAACTCCAAGTGATTCAAAATCGCTTCCTCCGTAAAGCCGTAGGAGCCCCCTGGTTCATACGGAATGTCGATCTCCACTCCGATCCGAGACCTAGGTCTCGAACCTATTCGCGCCTATATTAAAAAAGCGACAACACGACACTTCGCGAACGCATCTACCCATGCGAATCCGTTAATCGTAGCTGCCGCCGACTACGATCCCCCCCCCCGACCCCTGCCGCCACCGCCGGCCGCAACATATTCTCACCGATCCCCCCGATGCTTTGTCATCCATTCTTTCCGCTCAGAATACGGGCGACGTCGACGTAGTCGTAGATCCCCTCCCGTAGCCGGCGGTTGACCGGTGCACTTAGTAGTGCACCCCGTCCCCCCACAGCGACTGTCCCAACCGAGGGCGCCTCTTCAAGGCACCCTCGAGTATGTCGTTGCCCTTCTGGCTCGAGCGTAGATGTTGCACACTCGGCCTTAAGTACGGTGAAGCTGTAAAGGCCTCGCGGCCAACAGCTTACATCACTCACACACACACCAAACACTTCATACTTTCCAAAAGCTGCTTATATAATCAGATACTATCCCATTACTCCTCTCAAACATAGAAGTGATAGGGTTATACTCCATGACGCGGACCCAGTACGAATTGTGAAGAGAAATAAAAGTTACTCATTACGTATTTTTGTTATCAGATCGGCCTGCTCCGAGATGGACAACTCCTAGCGGAAGACGCGCCTGAAGATCTCCTGCGAAAATTCGACTGTGATACCCTCGAGGATGCGTTTCTGAAGCTTGCTTTAATGCAGCATGAAATGCCCAGGAGGAGATCGAGTAAGTAATCAAAATTCTGCTTGATCGAATTCCAAAGGATTGTAACCAGACATGTATTGTCTTATATCTATTATCAGTCAGAACTCCACGTCCACGGCGCTCACTGCAGAACAAAGAGCTCCCCAAAGATTGCCATAACGACCGCCTTTTTGCTGTCCCATTTACCTTGTATCTGCGGCCTTCACCTTGTATTTTAGATGTTAAAGTCTGTCTAATGATAGCTGAGAGTGATGTTTTAACGATTTCATACTTGGGCAATGCTGTGACTAATAACAACCTATTATTCTAGAGAACCTTACTCATTGACGAAGTGGTTTTGATAGACGTTAGATGTAATTATAATTCCTTAAAATTGTACATAATTTAAATTGAACACCTGGAAAAGTGAAAACTTATTTAATTCCGTGACATTGCATTGATCGATTGCAAAGATGATATTTTGAGCCTTCAGAAAATCCGTATTTAAATTAAAAAATTGTAATACACTACTTACTTTTAAAAAAAACAATAATTATCAAGTTTCCACCGAGGACTTATAGGCCATTACTTGGACATATAAACAACAGGAAAGAATGTATGTTAGAATGCTATAGTTTCTATGTAACTTGTTGCTCCACTCTTCTATGTATATATGTATTAAAAGCATAAACTTATTTACACGATATTTTATTTATTGCTCTACTAATTTTTTGTCATAAAAGTATTCAAGCATCAAATCTATTTATTCCCAGTTCATCCAGGGTTGTACGACCTAATTTATTTAAATGTACCGCCATTTCCGACTCCCAGCGTTGATTAGACAGACTCGGTATAATAGATTGGCAACAAACGAACACTGAATTTAGACTGGATCGTTTTCTATCTTCTCCTTGTGTCTTGAAAATTAATTATCTTGTCTAGGACAGCGCAGATATGCAATTCCCTAGACTTTTTTTAATTTGTTAAGGTTGCATGTGAGAACTACAAGTTTGGTTTAGAAAGTTAGAAAATAGGAACCTTAGGTATTAACATATCATTCCTATGTCTAGGCTTTTTTTGTGTAGGAAGGCATGTTAAACTGTTGGTACCGATTACCACTTCATGTGTACCACGACTTCATGTTAGTCGAAGACTAGAAGAAAGAAGGCTTGATAAGTTCTAACAGCGGGTGGCTACAAACCTGCCACCACGAATGCGCACTGGGTCCACGTGGTCGAGTGTTACCTTGCCTCTCTCGCCTCGATTTGTAAGAAAAGGTCTTTGTCAAATAGTGGGAGAATATATCATCACCGGTCGAATGGCATACACTGCAGGACAACGACATCCCGCAAAGATCTACGATGATCCGCTTTATTCGCACCCAGCTTTTACCTACAATCTTTAGCAGGACATCGGTCCACCTTGTGAGAGGGGTATAGACTGATTTATAAACACTTTCACGTCTATATTCCCCAAACGAGGGTGGCAGAGGTGTACTAAGTACACCCACTTTAAGCCGACAATTCCAGACTCATAATGGAATTTTCTAACGAAAAACTACATTAGACAAATGTTGTGACCTAGGATTTTAATCCAGGACCTCGTGATCACAACACGATCCGCTTTGCCACTAAATCAAAGAGGCAGACTACTTTTACTAAGGTGCCCGCTTTTAAAATACATAGAATAGCACCAGTAGAAACTAAACCACAGGATTAACACCGACCTCGTCGGCGAGGTCGAAAAATCCCTCGCTCGCCGGCCGGTGCAGAGCACCACGGCGACACACCAAGTATATATACCCCCATAGCGACTACCCAAGCCGAAGCCGTTCCTCCTTGAGGCGCCCTTGAGCTAGTTGCCCCTTGGCCCTTCTGGCTCGAGCGTAGTGGTTGCCCGCTCGCCCTCTGGTCCGCTAAAGCCGTAAAGGCCCCGCGGCGAACTTACTCACATACACACATAAAAAGGAACTAAACCATAACTATTTCAAGAGTAAATTATGTGTAAAATTAATAATTGTACTGTACAGCCGCCCTGACTCAGTCCCCCGATGTGATCCCGGAGAGCAGCGTCCGGAGCGGCGTGGACTCCCGGTATCATTCCCATGACGACTTCCCAACCATCACCAGTAGCACTGACGTGAGTATTAAATTATATGATTCTTATATGAATCTTAAGTGAGGCGCTCGTAACGCTGTGCGACCGCGGTATTCTTACCGATTACCAAGGTTAAGCAGCATTCGACTTGGTTGGCCCGAGATGGGTGACCGTATATGGCATTTTCATATTCGAGCGTATCCGTGCTTCGAATGGCACGTTAAGCCGTTGGTCCCGGTTACCACTTAATGTGGTAGTCGTTAAGCCGAGTTGGAAGCCTTAAAGGCGGCTTGATAAGTTCCAAGAGCAGGTGGCCACAAACCTTACTCCGCCAATCCGCACTGGGTCCGCGTAGTGGAGTATGACCTAATCTCTCTCACCTCGATTTGTGAGATAAGGCCTTTGCCCAGCAATGGGGAGTATAGGCTGATATTATTATATGAATCGGGTATTTCAGAATCACCAGTAGTATTATTTTGGAAAACACACGTCTGTGTGTTGGTTTAATCCACTTTAATCAATCACAGCCGACTAATTAGTGTAGAATAATCGCCCAACGGTAAATAACCTGGGTGATTATTGCTTCTTTCACCAGGTGTGTTATATAAAGATGAGTCAGTAATGGCACATCCGAAACTAAAACAGATAGAGAATCATAAAGAGACATGTCGTCGAATTAAGAATAACTACATTTGTAGATTTTAAAAACAAATGATTCAGGCCATTTAAAAAAAAAAACTAAGAATAATATCTGTCTATCTATCTATATCATCACGCCAGCTCCCTTGCGGTGTAGGCAGAGAGTGCAGAGTTCCAACAGGTTCTTTCCTCACATACCTCTCTGGCTTCCTCCACCCTCGTAGTTCGTCTCATACACGCTCGCCGGTTACGGAGGCTCTTGACTTGTCCTTCAGATAAGACTCGGTCTATTTGGTAATACTAATAATAATGTAAATTTTTTCATTGGGATTATAATTATGTTGATATAATGTCTTCAACATTATTTTATTTATTTCTAAAAATGTAAAGTTGTAAAGCATTCCTCTTCAAGAGTTATAGTGGTTGATGTATGACATCTTATTTCAGGTGCTGACCAAAAAAGAAATACCAAAAGACTGCAAGAATCTATCGAAATCGAGGTATAAAGCCGTCTTTATTAAGAGCATACAGCAATTTTCGAGGCACCCAGGGTAAGAAACATTTACACCTTCACGCTGATATTCTCCAAGCGGGGGTGGCAGAGGTGTACTGAGTACACCCACGTTTCGCCGACGATGTTAGGTCCCATGTAATAGGGGGCGAGCCTATTGCCATATACCGGGCACAATTCCAGACACCGAACTCGTACTGGGAAGTTTTCGTTAGAAAAACTACACTTGTCCGACCTAGGATTTGAACCCAGGACCTCGTGATCACAAAGCGATGCGCTTTGCCAATAGACCAACGAGGCAGATGAAACATTTAGTACCTTATAAATGACTTACATAGAGATAGTCTCGTAGTCCTGTAACGTATAATGCGGATGGCAAGCCAAGGGTCTTAGATTCTAATCCCAAAGTCGGACAGTATAGTTTTTCTATCATGAAAACTGTTTCATAGTAGATCAGTATTTGGTATAATGGCAACAGATTCGCCCCCTATTACATTAAAATCTCACATCGTTGCGAATTTTGAGTGTAAACAGTACACCTCTGCCATATGCCGTGACGGCTTTGTTCTATACACAAAAATACATATTATAATAATATTTATAAATCAAAGTCGACAGACGATTTAGCGCAGTGGTTAAGAGCTTAAGCCGCTCCGCCCGGAGCGGCTTAAGCTCTCAACCACTGCGCTAAATCGTCCATCTCGTCGTCATAAGTTCATGCCCACGACTTCGTCCGTGTTGACTTCAGACGAGAACCTAACATTTTTGCAGGATAAAATGCTAAATGTTAATCCAAATAATAAACTATCTGTGTGCCAAATTTCATCTAAATCCATTCAACCGTTTTTGCGTGATTAAGTAACAAACTTTCACATTTATAATGTAAGCAGTGATAGCCTAGTGGTTAGACCATTGGACTACAAAGTTTAAGGTCTCGGATTCAAACCCAGGCACGCACCTCTGTCTTTTCGAAAGCATGTGCGTATTATTAATTAGTTGTCACTTGCTTTAACGGTGAAGGAAAACATTGTGAGGAAACCTGCATGCCTAAGAGTTTCTCGAAGGCGTGTGAAGTTCGCCAACCCGCACTGGACCAGCGTGGTGGGCTAGGGCCTAAACCCTCCCAGTTTGAGAGGAGGCCCGTGCCCAACAGTAGGACAGTTTCTCAACATGTCTAATATTATTATTATTACTACCTACTTAATAATCTGTTTGTTATCCTTTTCCAGGGGTCTAATATTCTCGATTCTGTTCCCTATCATCCAAGTGGTGGCTTTCTTCTCGGCTGTGGGCCACGACCCTCGGGACCTGCATATCGGCGTAGTTAACGAGGAAGCGGCGTCTTCTCCGTGTATGTATTTTAGGATAAAAATATTTTAGAGTAAACGCAGAGACTCTAGTCTAAATAGTCTTGTTCTTTTTTCATGTCAGTGGTTCATATTTGTCCCTATGAGTGGCTTGCACCATCCGTAGCCGCTTAGTTCTTGCCTTGTACAGGAAGTGGGGGTCACAGGACAGACCTGCAAGTGCGACATCGTAACGAAAAGCGACACTGTACATCGCTTCAAACTTACGACAACCAACCAATAGATGGCGCTAATGTGACCAAAAATGTATGGAGTAGGAACATTCGATGACGGTGCGCCATACATGTCTACAACGCGATATAAGAGTTCGCACGACGCGTGACATATAGACAAGCTCCCAACAAAAAAACTGTATCGGTCTTTATTTTCTTAAAAAGCTTACTCGATCCGCTGATCAATTAGACCAGGGATTCCTAAACTATTTTGGGCAAGAGACCCCTTTTCCGAAATGAACTGATACCTCAGGCCCCATAGCCAAATTACTTTAAAAATCCTCTCTCTAGTTTGTCTGTGTACCAATTTAAAAACTTTGCGCTTGGTTAAGGGAGTAAAGTACAGCAATGATACTTCCTAATAAAATATTAGTCATTCTTATAACAAGTTGGTACACGTAACACGACTTATACAGGATCTTGAAAGTTTCAAATAAGAACTTGTGGTAATTAATAGGGATCGATTTTTAGACCTCGTGGACCCACAAAATCAGTTTTCGTTCATGTTGACCCCTGGGAAATCGAACCCTTGGGGTCGATATCGGTTGGGAATCCCTGACCACTTTGGGTATCCCTGACTTAAACTGACGTATAAATACAAAACTTTATTAGGTATTAAAAATACCTACCTACCATACAATTTAGAAATAAAAGAAGGTTAATTTTCGATAATATAGATTATCGAAAATTCACCTTCTTTTATTTCTAAATTTAAACTCTTAGTCTTTTAGTCTTTCTGTGTCCATGGTAATACTTTTCTAAACAAACAACTACAAATGGAGAATATATACAATATTTTATTTGCAGATGGACTAGATATATGCAGGAATAACAGTCTAAAGACCGTCACAGTACTGGAGGACGATACCTGCGATCTGTACATGCTCAGCTGTTGGTTCCTCGAGGAAATGGAAAAGAAGAAACTTTACCAGGTAAGTCTGAATGAAAAATGTTTTAACGCAGTGGTTAAGAGCTTAAGCCGCTCATAGTCGAGGGTTCGATTCCCGCACGGGACAAATCTTTGTGTGATCCACAATCATTTGTTCCGATCTGGGTATTTGTGTATGTGAATTTTCATGATGGTAAACGCACCCACGACACAGGAATAAATCCTAGTCTGGGGCTACGGTTAAAAAAAAAACTCTTTTTCTTTAGCTGATAGACGTCTACTGCCCTAAAGATCGCCACGATAACCGGCTTCGTGTTGTACGCATTCAATTTTTTCCCCGTTTTTCTAAATTAAATAAAAAACAGAGAGGTATACTGCGTACGGACACCCACTTTTTGCCGATGATGCTAGATCCCATATACAGTGGACGAGCACGACGCAAATACGAAGGCGGAGATGGCGAAATAGGATACTCCTACACAATTAAGCGTGACACTGCGCAGGGTGGCACGGGGCGAGAGGGGTGTTATGTATATGTGTTATGTACCCATATTTGGATTTGCCATCTGACGGAGAATGGTAAAAACCATGAAACAAATACGAAGAGGAGATGGCCTAAGCTAACTAGCCTTGTGATTTCATAAAAGCATTGACGTCATCGTGGTGGGCGTGGTTTACCTCAGTTTGTCATCGCTACTCGCTCCATTCACACGTCCGCTCGAGTTGGCGTTGCTATAAAATATCATCTATTTTTACTAAAAATGAAACCTTTAAAAGGAAGTTATGTATCTTAACATTTCTTTTATTACTGGGATCGACATTCTGATCACACAAATAATATCACATTTCACTTGTCAATATTTTTTCCGTAGTTTATTAGAATACTTCTATATTAAAAATGCCATCTACCGTAATATAATTAAACTTACAAGTAACATTGACATAGACGCACCGTTTAGTTCTTACCAGTCTCCGCCAGATGGCAAATACAAATGTGGATTGGGCATATTGTCTCTCTCGTCTTGTGCCACCCCGCGCAACGACACAACCTTCGTATTTGCTTCGTGGTAAAAACCGAACGTGCCTGGTTTCGGTTCGCCCATGTCAATTCAATTATTTGTATTACTTGTACGTTCAATTATATTACGGTAGATAGCATTTTTAATAAAAGTATTTTAATAAAATACGAAAAAAATACTTAAAAGTGAAATGTGATACCATTTGTGTTATATTGTTCCAAGTAATTTTTGCATGTTAAGTTACATCACTATAATTAAGGGTTTTATTTTTAATTCAAATGGATAATATTTAATAGTTATGTGAACTCGTGTGAATGAAACGAGTAGCGATGCGAACTGACGTAAGCCGCACCGACCACGCTGTCTAAGACTTGATGGAATGCAAAACGCTCGCTAGCTTATGCCATCTCCTCTTCGTATTTGCTTTGAGGGGCGCACCATGTCAGACTGGATATTTTTATATCGAAAAACTGCCTCTTTAGGGACTGTCTCGATGGTATTTTCTTAATTGACGTATTAGCGGGCTGAGTTGCCTGCCACACTTCGACCTGACGACACGTATTTCCCGCTTGGGGAATATACGCGTGACGGTATTTCCTTTTCCACACTCATAGGTGCACACCTTTAATAGTACCCCTACTCCGATCTCGGTCTCGAATCTATTCGCGCCTATATTAAAAAGGCGACAACTCGACACTTTGCGAACGCATCTTCCCATGCGAATCCGCTAATCGTAGCCGCCGCCGACTACGAACCCGACCCTTGCAGCTGACGCCGGCCGCGACATGTTCTCACCGATCCCCCCGATGCTTTGACATCGCTTCTTTCCGCTCCGGATACGGACGACGACGACGAAGTCGTAGATCCCCTAACCCGCCGACCGGTGCACTAATTACACCCCCTCCCCCCGTAGCGACTGTCCAAACCGAGGCCGTTCCTCCCTTGAGGCGCCTCCGAGTATGTCGCCCCTTGCCTTTCTGGCTCGAGCGTAGTGGTTGCACGCTCGCCCTTAAGTCCGGTGAAGCTGTAAAGGCCTCACGGCCAACAGCGTATATCACTCAAACATACACACACACACCTAGTACCTACCTAGTACAAATATATCGATAGCATAACCCCAATAACACTTTCAACACTTTCACCATGTGAAAGAAAGATTGGCAGGTAGAATATAATATAATATTATTAGCCCCGTTCAGAAACTATCCCATCGTTGGGCACGGGCCTCCTCTCAAACTGAGAGGCCATAGTCTACCACGCTGGCCCAGTTCGGGTTGGGGAACTTCACGCACCTTCGAGAAACTCTCAGGCATGCAGGTTTCCTCACGATGTTTTCCTTCACCGTTAAAGCAAGTGATAGTTAATTTTTAATACGCACATTCTTTCGGAAAGACAGAGGTGCGTACCTGGGTTTGAACCCGAGACGTCTGACTTTGCAGTCCAACGGTCTAACCACTATCACTGCTTTTGGGGTGCTTTTGGCTTTGGGGTAGAATAACCTTAAGGATAATCTTTCCATCCGTTCTTCTTGCAGATGACATTCAACACGACCGCGGAAGCGAAGCACGCGGTGGCCACAGGAAAACTGTACGGCGCGTTGCACTTCTCCAGGAACTTCAGCCAGGCGCTCGGCAAGAGGGTGACCGACGGAGAGGTCGACGACTTCACCCTGGACGACAGCAGTGTCAGCGTGTGGCTCGACATGACCAGTACGTACTTATGAATATTAGTATCACTTAAATGTTTATAATTTAAAAATACACACCTTTTTAAAAACAATCTTTTTTAGCAAAAACGCAACGAGGATTTATTCCTGTATCGTGGGCGCGTTTAAAAACATGATAATTCTCATACACAAATACCAAACTGTAACAAATAATTGTGGATCACACAAAGATTTGTTCCGTGCAGGAATCGAACCCGCGACTCTTAGACTCAGTGAGTGGAGCGGCTTAAGCTCTTAAGTACTGCGCTAAATCGTCCGTCAAAACGAGTTTAGTTGAAAAGTTTCTATGTCTTCCTTCCGGCTCTATCATCGGATGTTGGACACCATCCAGGTCTGAAATACTCGTCAAGACAAATCCAACGAGCCCAAACACGACGGGATTAAATTGAGTAGTTGACTGGTTCCAATGGCCACCTTTCGGCTTCATCATCAGAACCTAAATACTATCTGGTTGTATAGTACTTGTCAATACCAATCTAACACGTCTAAAAACGAGGGGTTACGTTGTATAGTTCACACGTTCCTATGACCACTTGGAGACTCCATCATCAGGTCAGCATAGTACGATATTGTTGCATTGTCACCAAACTTACATACGTATGCCAAATTTCAGCTCAATCGGATACCCGCCAGTGATTGAAAATAGATTACAAAATTTGAACCGGAAAGACAGACAGATATACGAGCATTGCAAGTTAAATAAAAGCTTGTAAAAAGGCAAAACGTTAGACACTTGAACTGTTTTATTTATTATACACAATTAATGTGTGTGTGTGTGTGTGTGTATGTTTGAGTGATATACGCTGTTGGCCGCGAGGCCTTTACAGCTTCACCGGACTTAAGGGCGAGCGTGCAACCACTACGCTCGAGCCAGAGGGGCAAATACACACAATTAATTTTAGGATATAGCAGTGATAGCCTATTGGTTAGACTGATGGACCGCAAAGTCTCGGGTTCAAACCCAGACACGCACCTCTGTCTTATCAAAAGCATGTGCGTTTTAAAAATTAACTATTACTCACTTTAACAGTGGAGGAAAACATCGTAAGAAAACCTGCATGCCTAAGAGTTTGCTCGAAGATGTGTGAAGTTCACCAATCCGCACTGGGCCAGCGTGGTGGACTATGGCCTGAACCCTCTGAGTTTGAGAGGAGGCCCGTGCCCAACGGTGGGACAGTTTCTTAACAGGGCTAATATTATTTTTCCTTTTTTTCTTGGTGAGAATGTGTGGCGGGCTTAGTTCCACAAAAAAAAAGATCAGGGTTAAATCGGATCGAATCGAAATCGATCGAAAATGCTGTTAGCAATAAATCGACGTTTTTATGTTCACTACAAAAGTTATAAAGTTTAATTAGAATAGATTCCCTTTTTTATGGGACCAGGCCCACTCATTACGCACTCCCACTACTGTAACTCCTATAAGCTAGGATCCACGATGGTCTCCTTAGATGACACCAATGTTTGAACTTTAGGGTATCTCAGAGAGTGCTTTAATTGTCTTAGAATCCGCAACAAATTAAATTAAAAGGATAAGAAATCAGGAGGAGTAGATAAAAGTAAAATTCCACTTCCCTCATTTGCAAAGCGGGAGATTAACCATAGAAAGGGAGACTATTACTTATAATAAAAATCAAATATAAGTGACTATTTTGTTTTGTTTGAATTTCCTATATTTTGTATTCAGATCACCAAATAGCGAACTTCATGAAGACACAACTCCACAAAGCGTACGAGAGCTTCACGCGTCGAGCCATGAGGGAGTGCGGCAGACCAGAGAACATGGTTCAGGTATATGAATCTCCAGCATATTATCCAAATACCACATTCACCCATTACGAGATCTTCAAGGCTTATAGACAAGTTGATTTTCTGCATTCGTCAACGCAATGACACAACGACATCATGTGTTCACAAAAAGGCGGTATCGTTTGCGGAAAGTATAAAAAACGCTTGCTATACTTGTTGGGGTCCTCAGATCTCTCGATTTGCATGTTAATCGCTCACATGTTCGTTGGAAGTTTTCTTGAATCTTGAAATAGATAGATTATCTGATTTTCCATGACTATTTCTAGAGTAGATCTTAGGCTTTTTTTGTCGAGGTGCAAGTCCTAAATAGCACACCTACATCAATCAAATATAGGCTAACAAAAGTGGGCGGCAAAAAAAATTAACAGACTTCAATTTTTTTGCAAATTCTACTTTAAGTGATACGAATAAGGTACAATATGCCCTACTTTATGTTTTAGCATAACTTACTCACGGATTTGCCGACGTTCTTTATCGTCGTTTTTGAACGGGACCGTGTACTTTATTATGCCTACCTAAATCTATCTATCTCACGTTCTATAATCACGTTCTTTCCTTACATACCTCTCTGGCTTCCTCCACTTAGTTCGTCTCATACACTCTCGCCGGTTACGGAGACTCTTGATAAGACTAGGTCCTTCAGATAAGACTCGGTATATTACCGACCTACTCGGCTTATCTAAATACCTAGGCTTATAGGTCTTTCGTACTAATAGACACTAAGCTGCAAAAAAATTTACTTCTGCATCAGTAGACTGTCAAATTAAAGTCTGTGCTGATGCAGAAGTCAGACTTTTACAGAATAGCCTATATTATATAGCTCAATTAAAATCACTGAATCGTGTACAATTATCAAGCACAGAATGAGCATACACCCAGCTTAAAAATTCAGGTCATCAACATCTCACGATCTTTATCAGCTTACGGAAGAGGTAATTATTCAAGCAGCTTATTATGGCGGCAATTAATTGATTAGGGGGCATCCATTAATTACGTGAGCTATTCTAAGCTAAGCATCCAGTAAAATCTCATAAAATCTCTATTAAACTGGGGGAGGGGCATAATTGAAAATCTAACGTCATCTTTCGAAAAACATACGCATAATATTTAATTTTTATTTTACTTCTCTAAGAGTATCCCAGTTGTACGCTAAAAAAATCTTATGGGTATTAAAAACATTTACTTCGAGAATTTAGTATTTTAACAACTAGAGCGTAAATCTCACATAAGGGGGACGAGCGGGGTCCTAAACCCTCTCAGTTTGAGAGGAGGCCCGTGCCCAACGGTGGGACAGTTTCTTAACAGGGCTAATTATTACATAGTATTTTATTAATTTAGAAAAACTTTGGTAACCACGCCTAGATTTTGAGCAAGCCGTGCTTAACACTTGTGATGGCTAATTGCACCCATGTATTACTTACTGTATAATATTATTACATTCTAACATAACATTGTATTATATACAACAATCATTTGACGCAATAACTGTATATATTTTACGTAACATTATCAACATTTATGTAAAGTTTCAGAACCAGAATTATCACATTAAAACATCTAAAGGTAATTAAATATCATCCAAATATATAAAATTATTCAGTCACTATTTATATACTAAACATATTAAAATTAATTCCATTATAAAATAAAATTCGGATTTTTTTGCGGTTTATTTTAGATCTTTACGCACCCAACATTTCGACTTACTGAGGTAAATTATATGACTCTGGCCATATGCTCAGTTGCTACGCATTTATGCTGTTACTGCTAATCTAGTGTTAACATATACATATATGAATATTTCGAGTGCTTTACAGCACCAATAGTCACAAGAGGTACTCAGATGTTGGATCGGACCAATAAGAATTTTAAATGTACCCTGGAATAACACTAACTTTTGGATGTGAAACACCTCTGTCCCTTCCGTGATTACGGGATTGGTTCAAGAAGTGGCGTATTGAGGTGAACCCGGACAAGAGCGTGCAGTGTTCTTCTCCAGACGTGCCACCCCGCGCCCCTCCCTGCGCCACCCCAGAAGTAATTTCGGTCAAGTGACCATGTTCGACCTATATATTTCCTGGGTCAAACAGGTAAAATATCTAGGGGTCACCGTAAACAATACCATGACCTTTGGACCGCACATCAAGCGAGTCCGTAACCGAGCAGCCTTTGTCCTCGGTCGTCTTTACCCGATGATCTGCAAGCGGAATAAAATGACCCTTATGAATAAGGTGTCACTTTACACTTGTATACGGCCCATCATGACGTACGCTTGTGAGGTGTTCGGGCACGCCGCCCGCTCACACATCAATAGACGCCAAACGGTTCACTCCCGTTTCCTCCGCAAAGACGTCGTAGCCCCATGGTTCATACGGAATGTAGATCTCCATTCCGATCTCGGTCTCGAACCTATTCGCACCTTTATTAAAAAGGCGAGAACCCGATATTTCGCAAACGCGTCCAATCATAGAAACCCGTTAATCGTAGTCGCCGCCGACTACGAACCTAACTCCCCTCCTATCAGCCGCTACCGTCGTCCGCGGCATGATCTCACTGACTCTCACGGTGCCCTTACATCCCTTCTTTCGGATACAGATACCGCACACAAGATCAGACACCGACCTCGCCGGCGAGTTCGAAAAATCCCTTGCCCGCGAGACACCTAGTATACGCCCTCCCTCATAGCGACTGCCCAAGCCGAAGCTGTTCCTCCTTGAGGCGTCCTTGGGCTAGTTGCCCCCTTGCCCTTCTGGCTCGAGCGTAGTGGTTGCACGCTCGCCCTCTTGTCCGGTGCAGCTGTAAAGGCCCCGCGGCCAACAGCGTAGATCATTCACACACACACACCCTTCCGTGACCGTGGATACTGTAAAACGTTCGAAATTTGGGAATTAAAAAATCTAAAATAAGCCGCGATTATATCCGAAATGAATCTGTACGAAAAAATCTTTACATATAAAATATCTATCTATCTATCTATTACCTCACGCCAGATCCCTTGCGGAGTAGGCAGAGAGTACAGAGTTCCAACAGGTTCTTTCCTTACATACCTCTCTGGCTTCCTCGACTCTCATAGTTCGTCTCATACACGCTCGCCGGTTACGGAGACTCTTGACATTAAAAATAAAAATAAAATATGTACCTACAAAAATGTATGAAACTGCTGTTTTTTCCAATGCTGGTAATCATCGCTATAGTAACACTTATTTGGGTTGAAAAGTACTATCAGCAGGTTTTACAAACTTTTTATTTACACCCTTTAACGCTTAAAATCATCCATACATCAATGTAAACCAGAAGACGCCTTACATATATAACACATATAACACCCAATTCAACCTGGACCGAAGTACTCATGAAAGTGAAAATGGCGGGATCGTAACTTTTTTTTTAAATCTAATCACTAGTTTTTGGTACTAAATTGATACTATTTGGTACCTATATTAAGAAATACGTACTATAATTTGCTTGAAGATATTCAATAATAATAATGATTCCGCCATCTTGACGCGTCAAGATTAGATTTTTAAAGAATAAGTTATGATCAGTACAGATCAGTGTAAGCAGTGATAGCCTAGTGGTGAGACCGTTAGACTGCATAGTCCGGGGTCTCGGGTTCAAACCCAGGCACACACCTCTGTCTTTAAGTAAACATGTGCGTATAAAAAAACAACTATCACTTGCTTTAAGCGTGAAGGAAAACGTCGTGAGGAAACCTGCATGCAAGAGTTTCTCAAAGGTGTGTGAAGTTCGCTAACCCGCACTGAACCAGTGTGGTGGACTATGGCCTAAACCCTCTCAGTTTACTTAATAATAATAATATTAGTTAAGAAACTGTTCCACTGTCGGGCATGGGCTTCCTTTTTCTTGAAACTGAGAGGGTTTAGGCCATAGACATCATAACTTTATGACCCCGCCATTTTGATGTTCACAAGTAGGTACTTGTATACCAGTATGAAACTAATATTAACCAATAGCAGTGGAGTCTTTCAAACGTTGTGTCCAACGAAACATCCGACAATGCAGACTACTAATATTTTTTCCGCACGACAGATTCCAGTGAACTTCCAGAAGCCAGTGTACGGGACCATGGAACCTCAGGTGGTCGGCTTCATGGCACCGGGAATCCTCATCACGTAAGTATCTACTTGAGAAAAAAGCCTCAATACCGTGTAAACAATTTCAAAGTTTGAATTTAACATTTGTTATGGTTACGTTTGTAATGAGAGACAAATTAAGTAAAGGACATCGTCGAAAATGGCCCCAGAACCAACAAACACCTGACCTATACCATAATTATGTCTAAACAATACCATGACCTTCGGCCCGCACATCAAGCGAGGCCGTCACCGAGCATCCTTTGTGCTCGGTCGTCTCTATCCGCTAAGCGGTGTAAAATGTCCCTTAGAAATAAGGTGACACTTTACAAAACTTGCGTACGACCCATCATGACTTATGCGTGTGTGGTGTTCGGGCACTCGGCCCCCTCTCACATTGATAAACTCCAAGCGGTTCAAAACCGCTTCCTCCGTAAAGCCGTAGGAGCCCCATGGTTTTTACGGAATGTCGACCTCCACTCCGATCTCGGTCTCGAACCTATTCGCTCCTATATTAAAAAGGCGACAACTCGACACTTCGCGGACGCATCTACCCATGCGAATCCATTAATCGTAGCCGCCGCCAACTACGATCCCCCGACGCCTGCCGCCCCTGCCACCGCCGGCCGCGACATGTTCTCACCGATCCCCCGATGCTTTGTCATCCCTTCTTTCGGCTCCGAATACGGGCGACGACGACGACGAAGTCGTAGATCCCCTCCCCTAGCCGGCGGTTGACCGGTGCACTTAGTAGTGTACCCCCTCACGACGCAGCGACTGTCCCAACCGAAGCCGCCTCTTCAAGGCGCCCTCGAGTATGTCGCCTCTTGCCCTTCTGGCTCGAGCGTAGTGGTTGCACGCTCGCCCTTAAGTCCGGTGAAGCTGTATACGCCTCGCGGCCAACAGCGTACATCCCTCACACACACACCATAAATTTGTACCTATTTTATTGTAGTAGTGGCAAATATTCATGTTTAACGTTGTCATCGAATTACGTTTGAAGAATCCTAACAATCGATTACTTTTAACCATAATCGATTTTATTTTGCCAATATAGTTTTACATAACGATTTTACAGTTGTATTGTTGCTTACTAAATTACTATTACTTACCTTATCTTATCTTATCTTGTCATTGGCTTATCGGACCGAGGAGACCTCAGGCGCACTTCGACCCGTTGGGATCTTTTGTGCTGTCCTTGCCCTAACGCTCTTACATACCTGTAGAATCGAATACTACCTGTACCAGGCTGCAGATTCCAGCAGGGGGGAAGAGCCGAAATTCCTCTGGGTTTGGATAGGCCACTCCCAGTAGCTTCATTCGCCGCTCCGCCAGAGCGTCGCAGTGGCATAAAACGTGCTTCATGGTTTCAGCTTCTGTCCCACAGTTCCTGCATGCCACGTCGCTGCAGAGGTTCATCTTATGTAGATGTTCTTTTGTGCCATAGTGGCCAGTATAAGCTCCGATTAGTTGCCTTAATTGTAGTCTGCTATGTTTTAGCAGTCTCTCGCTGTCGCTGTCGCACCATGTGGAAAGGAAATCCTTGGAGTGTCTCAGCCCTGTTTTAGTTTCCCATTCTCTCCCGTGTTGTTCTTGGGCATATTTGAACAGCGCTCCTCTGTAGGCACCATCTGGTATGCCTATGAACGGTTCTGGGTCAACAAATTTCTCCATTGCTCCCTTTTTGGCTAAGTCATCCGCACACTCATTGCCATCAACCCCTGTGTGCCCAGGGACCCAGACTAATCTAATCGTGTTGCGCGCTCCACATCTCTCAAGAAGGTATGCGCACTCCACGGCCAGTGCCGAGTTTAGCTCATAGGAGCTGATGGCTTTGAGGGCAGCCTGACTGTCACTACAAATGTAGATTCTCTTGCCTGTAATTCGTCTGTCCAATATCTCTTTTGCACAAACATTTTTCGCATAGGTCTCTGCTTGGAATATTGATGCAAATCTACCCATGCTTTGGCTTAGATTGTATCCTTCTGTATATACACCGGCTCCTGTTCCAGACTTGGTTTTGGATCCATCCGTGTACCATATCATTTGTTCTTTACCTTGCTTGTTTAGACCACTTTTCCATTGTTCCCTGGTAAGGATGTGGGTGCTAAATCTTTTGTTGAACATGTACGTGGTCAAGATCTTGTCACATCTCATGTTCCTAATGTCATCTAGTTCCTTGTGTGGCGCTAGCTTGGTGTGTTCAAGGCTTGGCGCTGTTATGCTCCATAGTCCAGTTTTCTCCAGTCTATAGAGCGCCTTCCTCGCCTCAGTCTCAATGACGATGTGTAATGGAGTGAGCTTAAGTAACCGCTCCATAGCTGCCGTCGGTGTTGTTTTGAATGCACCTGTGATGGCCAGGCAGGCTGTCCTTTATAGTTTCATTAGATCGTCCCTGCAGGTTTGTATTTTAGTTCTGGGCCACCACACGATGCATCCATACATTAATATCGGTTTTACCATAATTTTGTATACCCAGTACATTATTTTGGGCTGTAGGCCCCATGTCTTTCCATATGCTGACCTACACATATTCAGTACTCTCAATGCTTTAGCAATGGTATGGTCAACATGTGCATGCCACCGCAGTTGCTTATCCAGTATAACCCCTAGATATTCAACTTCAGTGGCCCATTTAATTTTATTACCGTACATATGTAGATCTTGCAGACCTGTTAGTACCTTTTTCCGTGTGAATAGGATCACGTTAGTTTTCTTTGGGTTAACCGAGAGACTATTTGTCGTGCACCAGTTTGTGACTTTGTCTAGAGCTTCCTGCATCAGTGTCGATACTGTATTTGGAAACTTTCCATTGACTGCTATCACTATATCGTCCGCATATCCAACTCCGTAGAACGGACCTTTGTTGATTATCCTCAAAAGAGAATTCACTACCAGGCTCCACAAAGTCGGCGATAAGACACCTCCTTGCGGGCATCCTTTAGTCGTTTTGACGAAGAGACTTTCTCCTAATATTGTAGATTGGATTATCCTGTTCTTTAGCATGTTTTTGATCCATCTGATTAGAGTTGGTTCTATCCCATGCCCTGTAGCAGCTGTTTCAATGGATGAGAATGTTGTGCGATCGAAAGCACCTTCAATATCCAGAAAAGCTGCAGCACAGATTTCCTTTTGCTGCAAGGCCATCTCTGCGCGAGTCACCACATAGTGTAATGCAGTCTCCGTAGACCTACCGGGTAGGTAAGCGCATTGCATCTTATGTAGAGGATGATCCTTTAATGGACTATCCTTTATGTGCCTATCCATCATTTTCTCAAGACATTTTAAAAAGAACGATGATAAGCTGATTGGTCTATAGGATTTGGTATCCTCATAATTCGGTTTTCCCGGTTTGGGGATGAACGTCACTGTTACCTGCCGCCAGATCCTAGGGGTATGCCCAAAGGCCACACACGCCCTGAACAATCTACACAGGTGTTGGTTGAGTAGTCGTTCCCCCTCTTGTAAAAGAATGGGATAAACACCATCCGGTCCAGGGGCCTTAAACGGTTGAAAGCTCTTCAAGGCCCATTTGAGTTTATTCTGTCCCAGGACTTTCTCTGCCGTTTCCCAGTCAGCTCTGGTTGTTTTTAAGCTAAGCTCATCCATATTGACATCATACATGGTGTCCTCTTCCTGTATTTCTACTGAACCCGGGAAATGCACGTTGAACATCGTTCTCAATGTTTCTTTCCCATTGTTTGTGAGTTCTCCTTTCTCATTCCTTACAGTAGTAAGTGGATTTATTTTGGCCATAGATATTGCCTTGGCTAGCCTCATACCCTCTGGGAGGCTGCATATGCTTTGGCAGTGTCTTTTCCAGGCCCTTCTCTTTGCTTTCCGCACTTCTGTGTTGCACCTCGTGAGTATCATAGAGTAAGCACCGAAGTTCTTAGTTGCTTTTGCCAGATTAAATGTCCGGCGGGTCTCTACTCTCAGCTTTGCTAGTTCTGGCGTCCACCACGGTACACGCTTCGCTAGGACTGTACTCTCCGGACAGTTGTTAGTCCAGGCGCTATTTACCGCCCTAACTACGTTATCTGCTTCAAACTCTATATCTAATATGGAGTTGAGCCTACCTCTAACCTTTCCAAGCTCTATATTTAGGTCTCTTTTGTACGCGGCCCAATCAGTGTTCCTGGGGTTGCGCCTTTTTACATTTATGTAATTCATTTCAGCTTCGTACCGGAAACATATGTAATTGTGATCTGAGGATGAGATCTCATTGGAGACATGCCAGTTGCCAATTTTCTTACTCGCTTTGTTGCTGGCAACTGTGATGTCGATAACTTCCGCCCTTCGTTTATTCACAAACGTGGGCTCATTGCCTTTGTTAAGAATTTGTAGAGGAGAACTTACCAGAAATTCCAGAAGTTTTTCCCCTCCCCTTAGTGTCCGAGCTGCCCCAGACGATGTGATGCGCGTTGGCATCAAAACCAATGATGAGCTCAAAGTTGTTTGTGCTGGAATAGTCGACCAAGTCACGTAGTTGTGTTGTAACTGGGTCTGCATATTCGTAGGGCAGATAGGCAGCCGAGAAGATAACATCCCGACTGCCCGTTTTACCTTCCAATTTTAATTTCACCGTGGTGAGATCCCTGTAACAGAAAGTGGACAGAGGCATTGCACTTATGCCATTTCTGACAAAAATGCAAGTCCTCATGTCATTGGTTAAGCAGTTATGGAACAGGTTACCTCCCGCCCCATCTAAGCCCCGTATCTGTCCCCTATATATGTAGGGTTCCTGTATTAGTGCTACATCAAAGGTAACCCTGCGCAGCTGGCGATCTAGTATCGCCGTAGCCGCCTTAGAATGATGTAGATTTATTTGCACACACCTTAGACCAAGCTCCGTTGCCGTCGAGTTTGTGTACGGATTAGGAGTCCAGACAAGGGACTCCCCTACTTGCAGCTCTCCAGATCGCTGCACTCTAGGGCAATTTCATCCGTCCCAGCAGGGGACGAGGCAATGCCCAGGTTTTCAAAGCCCGCAAGCCCGTCCGATCTCGTCGACATAGCTGGCGACGGGTCCGGACGGTCCGCAAGCAGCGTTTCCTCCATCAGTTCCTCCGCGGTCCCTTCATTTCGCTGGTGATCCGGTTGTGGTTCAACCGGAGCGGTAGGAGGTTTCGCCGTCGGTTCAGCGGGTTTCTCCGCAGCTCCCTCTTTGTCCCCGGGAGTCTCGAAAACCTTAAAATAGCTGCGTTCAAGACCCGCATGCAGCATATATCTCGCTTCCTTAATAAAGTCAGCAGAGACTTGGTCCATGAGTATAATACTCCTAGCTAGTAGTCCCTCCGTCGTCGTATTCACGACTCTCCAGCGGTCCGTGTTGATGGTTTTGTGGAGCCGCTGGAGCATCTGAAGTTCTTCAGACAGAGGGACTTCCTCATTGATTTTTGTTCTTTTCCAGGCCATTTTAACAGGCCTGGGTAAGTCCCTGTCCTTGATCACCTTTACCTTGACATTTCCGAGGGTTTGACCATCGTAATGTCTCAGCCAGGTGATCGCTTCCTCGCTTGAGCATGCAATGCTGATGATTCCGCCCTGGATATCTTTCCATTCTATGGCAAGGATGGGATCGCTCCTCATCCTCACCCAGAATGACTACTTCAGTTCCCAGGCGGTCTTCTCATCCAGCATAGTTTTCGGATAGTCATCCGCTATGATGGCCATCCTTGTTGTCGTCAGGGCATCCTTGAAGGAGGACCCAATGCGAGCTCGCTTTGTGTCCCCCGTGGTATCCCTGGCCTCATCGCTAATCTCCCTTGCCCGTTTCGTGAGTGTTACCTCTTTCACAGGTGATCGGGAGATGGCAGTTTGCCTAGCCAGCTCCATGCGCCTCCTTCTCTTAGCAAGGCCGCTGGCACGCTTGCGCTTCTTCGGGGAGACCTGGTCACGCAGTCTGCCAACGCTGGTCGCCTGAGCGGTACAATTTTCGGGTCCAGCAGAGCCAGACGCCTTGACCTCCGCCTTGGCAACCAGGGGTAGACCGGAAGACACTGACTCTCCTCTAGAACCACCTGGTTGTTTGCTTTTAGGGACCAGACTGGCGCCACCGGTCGGGTTCGCTGCCGTCACTTGTCCCTTTGCCTTTTTGTTGCCCGTAGGCTTGGTGTTTCGCCCTGATGGGCCTTGTGTGCATGATGCACCTTGTCCCCTTTCGGAGACCATGTTGGGGTTTAATTTTATTTTGTCCATATGACCTAAAAAGTTTTCGCTCTGATGATTCCCCACCCGCCACGGAGCCCTCACCTTTGGGGATGCTATATAAGCACCAGGGCTATCACCAAAGTATAGGATTCCAGGATGAGTTGTCCACGAGACTAACGTTGTTCGCCCTCACTCCCACGTAGTGTAGGCTCACACCGCCGCCTGCGGACCCCTTCACCCAGGAACCCTAGCCTAGCCCATCTGAAGGATGGACTTCAGCCGATTGACTACCACACGGCTACGTGATAGCCTCCCGTTTGGACAGAGATCCAGACCGAAGAGGCGTGTTGCCAGCGACAGACAACAACTGCCGGTCCATCGCCGACTCAACCTCCTTCACCCTGCTGTACGGGTCACCGCGCACGGCACGAACACGCAGGAGATTGTCCCCCCCCCCCCCCCCCCCTATGCCCCTGCCGCAGCACCCAATCCCAAGCACTGCGCCATGTCGGGTCATCCGCCATCGCCAACAAGATCCCCCGTAAGGGAAGTTATTGACGATACCCGGGGTGCACCGTCCCGTGCCCATTGTCGTTCCTCTGGACGTATCCGCGGGACTGGCAATGGGTCGGGCGCACTAGGAGGTTACCCGACCGCAGCACCCCTAACTAATTACCTTAAAATCTAATATTTGTTATGTAATAATGCGAGTCCCCCACTTGTCCGTTTAATAATAAATACATGAAGATAATTTATAGGTGATTTAAAATCATACAAGCATTTTCCATTGCTGTTGGTTCTGGGGCAAATCATCTACGCAGAACAATGTCCTTTAATGTCTTCTTCTGCTAGGTGTTGTGCGTACTTATTCTATGGGAAGGAGGGATGGTTCCAGAAATTTCTAACTCTACGCCATAAAATAACAATAATCCAGAAGCCGCGTTAAGTCGTAATTGCACGCCGTGCGGTGGAGCCAAAAAATCAACAAACGTCCCGCACTCACCGCACTTCCCACCCGCGAAATGTTGCTAGTTAAAAATTATTTACCACTTTTTGGGTAAATGTTAGTAAGAAATTATAAAATCATTGTTGTTTATTTATTTTAGGAGTAAAATGTATCTTTATATATATTAACAAAAGAAATAGACGTAATTAAGTAAGTTCTTAAAATAAAACACGATTCCATTAGCAATATATTATTTTTTTTTTTTTTTATATGTGAATATTTTTTTATTTGTGTCGTTGCGTTACAATAATGAAGTTCTGGAATCGATTCTTAAGCCGGAAAAAAATATTATATTTTATATCCCTTTTGTTGAATAATTTTTCAAATATTGTCTGGTGTACGCGATACTTCTGTGCCACCGCCACGTGGCGAAATATGTTTTTAGTATCTAACATCGTCGGTAAAATGTATGCCTATGTTTCATACGGCTTCATCATCATTATACTACTAGGAATAAAATTATGTCAAGACTTTAATGATGACGCTTTTATATGTATGACGCAGTAGTAGATACTACTGCGTCATACATATAAAAGCGTCATTACATACAGCTTTTAGTAATTAAAAGTGGTAAAAATACTTTCGTCATCGTAAGAAAGTAGATAAACCATTATGTAATAAGTAACTAAATTAATAAAAGTTAGTACTATAACAACTAAGATCCATAGTCAATAAAAGTTGGGAAAAATTACACTGCGGTATTGGCAACACAGACAAAATGGGCATTTAATTCAGTAATTAAATAATTCGATGTCCGATTGCGCTACTTACAATGAAAAGTAATCCTATCCTGTTTCTTTTGCACGGAATTGTTGCTGGTAGGAACGCCATAATATGCCAAAATTTAATTTAATTTGACACGCGTAGAGCACGTTGTTCCGCGCGACGGTCGCCGAGTGACTTATCGCGTAATCGCGTGACTACTTGCTTTGCAGGTACGAAGTGTTGCTTCAACCCGATGCACGCCCGCGGCTTCTAGATTATTATTATTCTAAGCTTTACGCTCAACTATGATTACCGCGCCGTTAGCAAAATGTCACATTCCTCATGTACACAAAAAGCTATTGAACTCTCCCGATCATATTTTATACACACACCGTCACGCTTATATTCCCCAAAGTGGCAGAGGTGTACTGGGTACACGCACGTTTCGCCGACGAATGTCAGATCCCATGTAATAGGGGGCGAGCCTATTGCCATCATATTTTAGTAACATAATATTACTACCTATTATTAAAAATAACCGTTGCAGATGTAATACATGTTATATACGAGTAGATATCCTGATCGTTGGTATCCACATTTTGACAACGGGCCCAAGGCAAGCCCATTGCTATTATTGAATGTATAAACATTTGTGGATATCTGAGTGTTCCCCCGAAATACGAAAAGAAAACGCCGTAGACCCAGACGGGGCGGGACACCACACATGTTGAACCCATGTCCCCATGCAAGCCTTTCAAAGGTCCGGATAAAATCATAATCATCACGTCAGATCCCTTGCAGGGTAGGCAGAGAGTACACAGTTCCATCAGGTTATTTCCTTACATACCTCTCTGTCTTCCTCCACTCTCATAGTTCGTCTCACCAGTGAATAACTGTGAAATGAAGAAACATAATAATGATAATTTTGACGGACGGCTTGGTCCACTGGTTAAAAGCTTGAACCGTTCCGCCCACTGGATCGAGTAGTCACGGGTTCGATCCCCACACAGGAAAAATAATAGAAAGAAAGAAAGAAAAATAATTTATTTTGGGCTCTCACAACTAAACACAAAAGAAAGAGTAGCAAAAAAAAGTAGAAACGCAAAGTAGTGATTGTGTGAACCCGTAAATTGGTCTCTGCCTCAGCTAATGCCGCAGCTGTATTATCCTGCATCGCTGATCTGTCGGCAGCGCCATTATTTGGGAAACATCACGGGCGGTCATGGGATACATTAAATCAGATACATTAAAATCTAAAACTACTGAGGTATATAAAAAAAATAAACAGAACAAGGAAAAAGAAACAACATGAAAATAATAGTTTCGGTCTGGGTGTTTGTGTATGTGAATTTCGTGTTTATAAACGTACCCACTATACAGGAATAATAATTCCTAGAGTGGGGCTAAGTTCTACCTCTTCTTCTTTAAGTTATGGCTTCACACTAATTTTAAGTGTATTTTGCCAGTGTCCAGTGAGATATGTAATCGTGTTTGTTTAAATTAATTCGACTCCCCAAAGAACTTGATGAACATAATGAAATTAATGAAGTACCCCACCCTGGATAGTAAAGCGGTGGACACTTTACATACCAATTGCGACGGCCGTTTTGAGGGAAGTCGAAAAGGCACGTTTTATCACTTTGTTACAATTACCTTAACTCGTGCACATATAAGAACACATAATGGTTAATATTCCACCAACATTACACATTATTAGTCGAAATAACATAAGTTTTGGAAATTAAAACAAATTGACAACATCACTCTTCGACTTCCCGCCAAAAAACCCATTGGTTCTTTTAGTTAAAAAAGCAGATTTAATATGATATCTGTATATTCCAGCATAATATTCTTCTTGTCCGCCGTGGTGACGTCAACTCTGATGATCACCGACCGGCTCGAGGGCGTGTGGGAGCGCAGCGCGGTGGCCGGCGTCAAGCCCAGGGAGATGTTGAACGTACACATCATACTACAGTCTGTTATCATACTAATGCAGGTAAGAACTTAATGATGATCTATCTATAACATTACGTCATATCCCTTGTGGGTGGCAGACTAAGAGTTCCAACAGGTTCTGCCCTTCAATGATGGTCCTTCAAAAAACATTGAAGTACCCCAGTTCTTTTTGCAGTGAAATCTTCTTTAGGCCCGTTGGGCATTTTCTGAGATGGGGTAAAAACAATTGAACTCGCGACACTGTTACCGTTGCCGACACCTCTGTATATAAGTATGTACATATATTGTGTATGTACATACATAGATACACATGCACGTTGGCATTTTTTGAGATTGAGAGAGAGAAAAATTCAAAATCTATTTCCTGACGATTCAAAAAATACACACGTAATTGTTCAAGTTTTCACTTCTGTCGGCACTCCTGGAGTGCCACTGTTTATTTTTTTCATTAGTAAATGTGTCCCACCTGTTGAAATATTTCCCTGGAAGTAGGAACATTTTACTAAATGGTAACTAGTGTCCGACCAAAGCTTCAGCTTTGGCCACCTTCGGCCAAAAATGCCATCTTCGGCCAATCCTTCGGACCATTTTGGCCGATGCCGAAGGTCTCAAGCAAGCACCGAAATTGAATGATCTATTTCGATTTATGACTGACGAATGCTTTTAAGTAATTACTTATATATATATATATATATATATATATATATATATATATATATATATATATATATATATATAATTAAACTTATATATATGTCGGCGTGGTTATTATCTGTGGCAAATAGTGCGCGGGTCGTCCGCTAGTGAGCGCTACGGCCGCAGGCGGACGTGTCAAAATGGTCGTCCTGCCCTTTTAACCCCGCGCATGTCTGAGTCTAAAGATTGAGCTCTTGTGCTAGTTGGTTTGGCCATCCGACGACATATATATTTAATTAAATATTACTAATAATTATTCCAGTATTATTTTTAACTAGTTGTAGGTAATTTTAATCATCTCATTAAGTTAATACAGTCAACAAAACATTTTAAAAATTTAGCCAATCATGAACCATATCTCTTAGGGTTATTAAACCTTCGGTGGAGGCTTCGGCCCAAGGTTTTGGCGATGGATCAGAAAATCGAACTCCAGCCGGACACTACATTCAAGCGCTTGATTAACGCGAGTTGAAAAAGCATTCGTTAGAACGTAGGGTTGTAATATTTTTCAAATAAGATGGGTACTGTCAGTTCTAAGTGCCAAACGAAATTAATATATCATTCATTAGTATTAAGGCATACAACCATAATTGTAGAAACGGGTCATGCCTCTTACTAATTTTCTTTGACACTTACAACTGTCATAGTACCCATCTTACATAAACAATACTATAATGTCTGCGGTGCGGTAGCTGTATGACACTTCTTCTGTTTTTTATCTTCCGTGAGTTTAATGTTCACTGCATATTTTTCATTCCAGACAGCAGAGATGATGGCCCTCGCGTTCCTAGGCTACGGCATATCATCCCATGGCTCGAAGCTGGTCTGCGCGGCACTCTTGTTCCTGCAGGGCATCTGCGGCATGTGCTACGGGTTTTTGCTCTCCGTGTACTGTCCGAGCCACACGCTGTCCTTCTTCGTCGCCACCGGCAGTTTCTACCCCATGATCTTGCTATGTGGTGAGTTGGTAGAAAATATTATATGATGAGGAACACTTGATCTAATAGGAAGTATACATTAAGTATGGCCGTTCGTCTAACTTGATCGATCGATTCGACCCCGAGGAGGACGGCGGCGTGGTATGGCCCACGTCGAGCACTGCGTCGGTGCGGGGGGGGAGCGTGTCATCAAGTCTCCCCCTGATGGCGGGCTCTTCACAGCGCGGCACAAGAGGGGCACCGGTGCGTGCCATACGGAGATCCCGGAGTCCCTCCAAAGTGCTGATGTCGATCATCTGGGGTTTTTAGTCGGTAGTAATCTGACACGCCCCGCGAGCTTCCCCCGAGGCTCGCGGAAGTCCTATGCAGAATTTCCCCAAGAAAAAAAAAGTGTAGTCTGTATATAATATTATCGACCATGTTAGACCGATTGTAATAGAGGACAAGGTTATTTCTATTATAATAATATAATTTAACATAATATTAGCCCTGTTAAGAAACTGTCCCACCGTTGAGCACGGGCCTCCTCACGAACTGGGAGGGTTTAGGCCATAGTCCACCACGCTGGCCCAGTGCGGGTTGGCGACCTTCACACACCTTCGAGAAACTCTTAGGCATGCAGGTTTCCTCACGATGTTTTCCTTAACCGTTAAAGCAAGTGATAATTATTTTTAAAATACGCACATGCTTTCGAAAAAGACAAAGGTGCGTGCCTGGGTGAACCTGTGACCTCTGACTTAACTGTCCAACGGTCTAACCACTAGGCTATCACTGCTATTATATGATTTCTATTATACCAGATGCATTTCCAGCCGGACTGTTGGAAGGCGTTTTGATAAAAAACACACTTTGTTTTACTTAGTTAGAATTGAATCGAACCTAAAACTCCGTAATCGCACGCGCTGTATGCGCTACAACTTAGAAAATATTAAAGAAATCATTTTTGATCGGACAAATATTGAATCTTTTTAAATAGGCGATTGAAAAATGATTAGATTACAAAAAAAAGGGAAAACAACCACAAAAATCATAATAACAATATTACGATTGAAATATCAATAATAATGTTATGATTTCCGTGACATCGACATATTCAAATTGGTTTATTTATCCGGTATTGCTAAGTTCAACAATTGTCGATAAACGCACTGACTACGTGGTCCCAAAGTATCTTAATTTTTTCTTCTATTTTAGGCATCCTCTGGCCTCTCGAAGGCATGTCGAAGGCGCTCCGCATCATCGCCTTGACACTTCCCTTCACGATCCCTTCCAAATCTCTCCGTGACATCATGGAGAAGGGATCCTCGATCGCCGAACCTTCAGTATACAACGGGTTTTTAACCACACTTGCGTGGATCGTTATAACATTATCTCTAATTTACTTGAGATTACGGCTCAAGAAGACGTAGTCATTATGAAATCTTGGTGGAAATATGTCCTATGTGGAATTGGGGGAAGATTGAAAATGGACAGAATCTTTTAGAAAATTAGTTGGGTTATATGTGAGTTGACCCAGTGCGGATTGGTGGAGGCAGGTTTGTGGCCACAAGCTTATCAAGCCGCCTTTAAGGCTTCCAACTCGGCTTAACGACTACCACATTAAGTGGTAACCGGGACCAACGGCTTAACGTGCCTTCCGAAGCACGGAGACGCTCGAATATGAAAATGCCACAAACGGTCACCCATCTCAGGCCGACCGAGACGAATGCTGATTAACCTTGGTGATCGGTAAGAACACCGCGGTCGCACAGCGCTACGAGCGCCTCAATACTTTTTTGTAATAATGTAATTCCCCGCTTGTCCGTTTAATAATAAATACATGAAGATAATTTGCAGGTAACTTGAAATCATACACCCATATTTTTAGTGCTGTTGGTTCTGGGGCAAATCATGAATGCACGCAAAACGATGTTCTCTAAGTTTATGTATGTAAAGGCTAAAAGCTGAAGTTATACATAGCCGAAAATTTTGCTTATCAAAAAATATAACATATATTGACTGCCTCGTTGGTCTGGTGGCAAAGCGCATCGCTTTGTGATCAGGAGGTCCTGGGTTCAAATCCTAGGTCGGACAAATGTAGTTTTTCTAACGAAAAAATCCCAGAATGAGTCCGGAGTCTGGAATTGTGCCCGGTATATGGCAATAGGCTCGCCCCCTATTACATGGGACCTAACATCGTCGGCGAAACGTGGGTGTACTCAGTACACCTCTGCCACCCCCTCTGGGGCATATAGGCGTGACGGTGTTTTTATAACATATGTGCTTGGTTCCAAAATAATCCACATAAAAATAGTCATATATTTCCGACTAGATTTTCTAAATGAGTAGATAATCACACAATACTAAGAGGTCAAAATTTTATTTTTATTTTTATTTATTAAGGTAAAGGAAACACACAGTACAAAAATGCAGAAGTTAAAAAGGTACACATAAATTATAACACATTCACCAATAAAGTTTCCAATAATGAAAATAAACAACTATGTACGGCCGGTAGAATTGAAAAATTGAAAATAAAACTTATAAAAATGATTTTTAACAAATTTGTAGCCTTATTCTAAGTTCTTTCTTAAACCTAGAAAGTGACAAATGAAAGATATCGATATCATTAAATTTGCTGTTGTAGCAGCTGGCACTGCGTATTATAAATTTATTCTTTTTATGGACGGTCCTGGCAAATGGAACATGTAAAACATCTTTACAGCGGGAAGTCGGCCTTCGACAACGCAGACCTATTTTGCTGAGCAAATAAGGAGAATCGGTCAAATTATGAAGTAATTTGTATATAAATATTATATCTCTCTGTGTACGACGATTTTCTAATGATGTTACATGCTTTACTTGAAAATTAAAGTTAGGGGTGTTGATTTGTCTAAATTGTAATTTTTTTAGAAATTTGTTTTGTATACGTTCAATAGACTGTTTATGAACTGTGTAGTTAGGATTCCAAACGATTGATGCGTACTCAAGGTGTGAACGTACAAAGGCATTATAGAGTATTAAGTAAGTATGGAATTTTTTGAATTCTTTACCTTGTCTTAAAACAAAACCTAACATTTTATAGGCTTTGTTGGTAATGAGATCAATATGACTCCTGAAATTAAGTTCATTATCTAAAAGCACTCCCAGATCACGGACCTCAGATACCCTCTTCAAACTATGTCCAAACATATTATAATCGAATATAATCGGGTTTGCTTTTCTATAAAAACTAATTACACAACATTTATCAATATTCACGTTCAAACCATTATCAATGCAGTATTCACATAGACTATTCAAGTCATTTTGTAATGAAGTGCAGTCATTTGATGAATTAATTTTTCTAAAAATTTTCTTATCATCAGCATATAATAAAATATTAGAATACTTAAATACTTGAGCCACATCGTTTATGAAAATATTAAATAACAAAGGACCAAGATGCGATCCTTGTGGGACGCCGGAAGTTACAGGTAGAAAATTGGAAGTGTAGCCTTTGATTGTTACCGCTTGATTTCTATCTCTCAGATAAGATTCAAGCCATCTAAGGAGATCGCCGTGTATACCGATACTTGCCAATTTCGCGACTAAAATATGGTGTGAAATTTTATCAAATGCTTTAGAGTAATCGGTATACACAACATCCACCTGCTGTCCTTCATCTAAAGCTGAGGTAATCACGTCAACCAACTCACAAAGATTGGTTTCAGTTGATCTTTTATCAACAAAACCGTGTTGAAATGTACTTAAGACAGGTCTTACTTGCGGATAAAGTGAATCATAAATTATTTTTTCAAACAATTTTGGAATAACTGAGAGTTTTGAAATCCCTCTATAATTCGTAACATTATGTCTATCACCACTTTTAAAAATCGGAACAACAAATGACTTTTTCCAGCAACTTGGCATTATCCCCTGTTTCAAAGAGCAATTAAAGAGAATTGATAAAGGAAGAGCTATTGTCTTGTAGCAATTACGTAAGAAAATGGGATGAATATAGTCTGGACCAGCACCTTTAGAGAGATTCAAATTCTTTAAATATTTTTCTACTGTGAGTACATCTATGGAAACTGTATTAATGTTAATTAAATTATTAGTTGGAATTACACGTTGATGAGAAACTGTCTGATTGTATCTAATTGGCTCGAAAACGGTATGAAAATATTCATTGAACAATGTGGCTATCGCAGATCCTTCAGTTGCCGATTTATTTGAAAAATATACGGTGTCAGGAAAATCGGTACTGTTCATTTTGGATTTGATATATGACCAAAAGTGTTTTGAGTTGTGTATTATGCGTGACTCAACCCTTTCTAAATATAAATTATAACAAGATGTTTGTGCTTCTTTTTGCATAGTCCTTAATTCAGAAAAACGGTTGTAATCCGCCAGTCTGCCGTATATTTTCCATTTTTTATGGTATTTTAATTTTTGCTTTATAATCTTTATCAAACCTTTAGAAAACCAATTGGGATATTTTTCAGAGCAAACTACAACTTTGGAAGGAACAAATTGATCAATGATATCATTCGTAATTTGATAGAATCTTTCGACAGAATGATCAATATTTAGCGTGTCCAGTTCAGAAAACCAATCTATTTCAGTTAAAGCAAAATTGATAAGTTCATAGTCAGCAGATTGATACTGACGCACTACTCGCGGAACTGGAGGTAAACACAACATATCGTATTCGACAGTCAGGTTAATACATAAAGCAGGATGGTGTTGCTTATCCTCACTTACTAATGGATGCGGACAATGAGAAACCAAACACAAGCAATTGGATATAACTAAATCCAAAAGTCTATTATTTTCATTAAATATGGTATTATATTGAAATAACCCCGTGAGGCATAAGAATGCTGCTAAATTATGTTGTAGA
The DNA here is from genome assembly GCA_905147815.2 of Phalera bucephala. Lineage (NCBI taxonomy): Eukaryota > Metazoa > Arthropoda > Insecta > Lepidoptera > Notodontidae > Phalera > Phalera bucephala. Next base: position 16,010,183 of record LR990630.1, on the reverse strand, counting down.
TTTCCATTGGATGGATTAGTAACATATAGAGAACCCGAGTTATCTGGTGTATTATTCCAATACGCATCAGTCACATTGAAATCGCCTGTAATTAAATATTTATCGTAAGAGTTACAAAATGCTGAATAGTCATGTATTAACATGAATAAGAATGCACAGTAAATCCTTATTTTATATGCGATTAAGTTACATTGAATAGGGACTTTTTCACAGTGAAAAAATTGAGATAACCATGCAACTGATTTCCGTCAAAACGAAGTAATAAAAAAATTCATTATACAAATGACGAGTAGAAATGAATCCTTTTTAATAGAAGTGATTCTGCAATGAAAGAAAAATGAATTGCTTCGACTGGGGATCGAAATCATCTATTTAATTCGCCAAGTCCGAGTCTATTTTTTCTTCAAGATTATAGTTTTTTCTATAAGGAGAAATTCTTTATTGTCAGAGACTACAGAGATTTTCTCCACTGCTTTAATGCTTCCAGGCTTTTTGATTGCATAACGCTGTAAGCTATATACTATTTAGCAATCACTGTGAAAAATCCCATTCTATTTCGGGTAGCGTGTAAATAGCTTATTATACTTACAAGTCTCTCTGGGAATTATTATAATGTGATATTATTAACTTACGCTAGGCAGTATATTACTGCTTATGGATAAAATATGTGTTGATTTCAAAAATATCTTACACTGGTTTCCCGCGGCTTTACACTCCGTCGGCAGCAGCGCCACCTACTGGGTCTATGTTATATAGCCTATGATACTTCTGGGTATTGTAGCTTTCTCAATAGCAACTAAAAACTTCGCCATTGTGAAAGAATTATTAAAATCAGTTCAGTAGTTTCCGAGTTCATCGATTACAAATTATCAAACAATCTTTACTCTTTTTAATATTAGTATAGATGATGCTATAACGATAACGATTTTCATAATTTTTATAAAGGTGGAAGTTAATTGAAATGACAGTATAATTGGACGCTGATAGGCAATACCATGTTAACCATATCCAACCTGGCATTCGATTTAGAATATTAAATCCGTTGAAATAAAATACAATATTCATTAACACATTTTAATGATTGAAATGTTATTGCAAATCTGTGACCAATTTACCTGTACTCTATTTCAATCAGACCTAAAAACTTTGTCAACAAGCCGTCAATATATTTAGATGTTTTAGTTGTGATTACAATCTTTAAAAAGTGTAATATGAAGGCGACAGTATTTCCTAAGACATCGAAATGAAAATGCTGTAAGCTAGAAATCGACGTTTTTATGTTGAGTGAAAAGTTTTAAAATTTGATTGTAATAGAGTACTGGTTAATTGGACACAGATTTGCAATAACATTTAAATCATTAAAATGTGCTAATGAAAAGTGTATTTTATTTCTACGGGGAAAATATTCTTAATCGAATGCCAGGTCGGATACATTCTTCCGAGATAATCTAATAGTTGCGGGTTCGATTCCCGCACGGGACAAATCTTTGTGTGATCCACAATTCTTTGTTACGGTGTGGGTATTTGTGTATTTTCATGTTTGTAAACGCACCCACGACAAAGGAATAAATCCTAGTGTGGGGCTACGTTTTGAAAAAAGAAAAATAGTTGATGATGAAAGATTTTGTCCTATGTGTTAATCCAAATAATATACTCTCTGTGTGCCAAATTTCATCCAAATCACAAGATCTAAACATACAAACTTTCGCTTTTATTATTTAAGTAATGTTTATTACACATAGAAAGTGTTAAATAACCGAAATGGAGGCAATAAAAGATAATTTTGAAATCAATACAATACTGAAAAGGTTGTTTTGTTATAATTTTATTTAAATAGCTCAACTAGTTAGTAAATATAACATAACCAATTAAGTTATAGACAGGTATACAACGCAGTTTGGCAATCATGGTGACATTTGGACCCCGATTTTATACCAAGCTTTAGAACTAGTTCTATCAATGGATTTCATACAAAATCAGGAGTTCAAATATCATACGTAGACCAGTTGGTCTCTACCTTAACTCGTATTCATCCAACTGGAAAAGTGAAAATGCTTTGGGATCAAGGTGGAACAGTGTAAAAACTAAGTGTCTATAAGAGAGGGCTAAATAATTTGTCCCTCTAAACTTACCAGACGGTAAGCTGAAAGCAATGTCGACGTTTTTTAGAACTTCAATTGCATAAATTACCATTACCTTTTTTAATTGAGCTCGAATTCATTGGGCCCATAAGTAACAAAACTTGTATAGATATAGCACTAGTTTTCTAGACACAGTACACTATATTATAAGCAGTAAAAATCATGAAAACCGTATTCGAAGTACACAGCTAAATAATTTTTTGATCTGACGTTCAATGAAAATTACACTATAGAGCCATGTATGAGCTTATGGTGTGTGATGTGTATATAGTCTATTCCAATGAGACTTTAAAACTTCGTGAATAAACCATTTTAGATATTTTAGTTATGATTGCAATCTAAGTGTAATATGACATACGAATGAAATCGCTGGAAGTAAAGCTAGAAATCGACGTTTTTATGTACTTATAGTGATAAAATGTTTCGGAAAGTTAATATTTGATTGAAATATACTAATATTGATAGGGATTGCTTTATAGAGACTACCTAGGTTAATCATGGACTGTTTCAGATTTCCACAAGTCAATTACGAATGAGTTTTTTTGGCTTAACTATCGATTTTTTCTTCTCTAGTTGGTCTACCAAATATTATGGTGCGTAGGTATTATTATAAAATTAGTTAATATTGAGATGGTCAAATATTAGCAAAGCATTTCTATCGTAGCTTATGTTTAGATTGGTTAGGTATTTTGTAATTTCTCGACGAAGAAAGTTGCCGAAATGGTGTCGAATACCATGTGATTTGTGGGTACCTATTTATGAAATAAAGAGTTTTATACAAATAAACATGTTTTATTTTGTGCTTTGAAGGCATCTGTGTGCAAGACTTAGTCTAGTAGCTACGGAGCCGAAACGTGCACTCACGATGGGACTGGCCCGTAAATTAAGACTCGCCCAGCGACTCATGGAGACAGCTATGCTTGGAATTTCTGTACTAGATAAAATCAGAAATAAGACTACCTCGTTGGTCTAGTCGCTTTGTGATCACAAGGTCCTGGGTTCAAGTCCTAGGTCGGACAAATGTAGTTTTTCTAACGAAAAATTCCCAGTATGCGTCCGGATCTGGAATTGTGTCCGGTATATGGCAATAGGCTCGCCCCCTATTACATGGGACTTAACATCGTCGGCGAAAAGTGGGTGTACTCAGGATACCTCTGCTACCCCCGCTTGGAGAATATAGGCTTGACGGTGTACCAGAAATAAGACTATCCGGCATAGAACCAAAACGACAGACACCTCGGAGATCAGACAGCTAGTGGTCACATTATCCGTAGAACCGACAACTATTGGAGTATACTGGTTTTGGAGTGGAGACCGCGAACTGGGTAATGTAGTAGGTAGGACGACAGGACTAACGTCGAATAGCTTAGGATAGCTGGTAGGATCTGGCTGCATAAAACCGAAGATCGGGTTCCGTGGCGCACATTGGAAATAGCCAGCGGTCAAAAAATTTGCACATGATGATGGTTATGTCTGGCCTATAAAACGTTAAATTAAACCCACATTAGCCCCCTTGGGAGATAGCTAGTAGGGCCAATAACTGGCGATGTACGACACAGAAATAAATCCTAGGGTGGGGCTTCGTTCTTTTTTAAATAGTATAAGTGATAAAAGACAATAAAACTCAATATTCAGATATAAAAATTTTTATTATAGGAAATATTTTGGATTCAACAACTCTTCGGTGCGGAGCGCTCGCGACTCGGCGCCGGCGCACGTCATGGCACATTGATTTTATAAACCGTACGTCAATTCATAACAACAACGATTTTAATATTAATTTCCCTAGCTAAATCCAAAGGAATGCCAACATTTGACTTATGAACCATTATCGAGTAAGGTTGCAATAATATTGCTGGATTTTCATTAAAGACAAAGGAAGCGCGTCGCGAGTAGCAAAGTGTATTTAAATAAAATCCGTTTTAGATGACAACCAAATTAGACACTCACCCCCCTCCCCCCTAAGCTGACCTAAGCCTATTTACGTATCTGAACGTGTGTGTGTGTGAATGATCTACACTGTTGGCCGCGGGGCCTTTACAGCTTCACCGGACAAGAGGGCGAGCGTGCAACCACTACGCTCGAGCCAGAAGGGCAAGGGGGCAACTAGCTCAAGGGCGCCTCAAGGATGAACGGCCTCGGCTTGGGCAGTCGCTATGGGGGAGGGCGTATACTAGATGTCTCGCCGTGGTGCACCGGCCGGCGGGCAGTATCTGAACGAATCTATGAAAGTTACAGTCAGCTTTGGGCAAAACCTGAACAGAGTAGACAACCACGAATGGAGTAGTTCATCAATCAATCATCGTGCTAAACCATATAATGAGTTATTTCAAACGTCCTAAAACTGGTATTATCAACTCCCTGTCATTACTAACAATCCAACATAATCACAACGCCACTCGATAACAGACCAAATTAAGTCCGACTAAGGCTTAAATTACCGATTAAAAAATTTCAATATCGTATAAGCACCGGCGCAGAATCGTGACCGTCCACACTGACAGCACGAGGTTTCGTTGTCAACAAACCGCCTGAGGCCCTTTCACAGCGCAAATACGGTGCCTCAAAAAAAAAGAAAAAAATTCTATCCACACCATCATTTCGTCCGCAGACATCACTCCGCTTATTGCGACTTTATCACATATATCAAGCATTATCTGTTGATCCCACGATACAGGAAAAAAAACTGATTTTTTTTTTATTTCTGTGCTTTCACAGTTTTCGCCTAACTATAAACTAGTACTTAAATAATAGCTCATACGTCACCTGTCTCGCTCGCACGCTCGCTGAATCACACTCTATACACGATGTCTTTGCATTTATACTACAGAGCGACATTTTTTTTTTATTATTTTACATTGGATTCTCACGCGGGGGGCAGTCAATTCCTACAACTATTTTATTGCTTTTGAAGCAATTATTTATTAATTTTAAAATGAACACTACTCCGCTCAAAATAATCGCGAATCGAGGGATTTTTTGAGTGAAATAGGAGAAGCTGCGTAGGCGCATATTTTTTTTTTAATATCACACATTTTTATTAAATCTCATAGCGAAACAGCGTGTTCAGATAACGTCGAAACGTCTAGAAGGAATTGACCGGACCCCTTACAAAAATGACGAAAAGAAAAACTAAAACTTAACACAGGACCTATACAAATCGATCAACATAAGAAATTACGGAGATTATGGAAAGGGCCCGAATACAGCCGAATATTAATTATAATAAAACAATTAGGCATACGTGTCTATGTACAGAACCTATTATTTCAGAGGTCCGTTTTACAAAACTTTTTTCAAGTCTTAAATTCTAGATTGGAAACTCAAGACTATTAGAATTAAATTGACGGAGCAATTTACAGAAATAATGCAAACGTAACATTTTGTGTCAACTATCAAAGGGTGTATAACAAGTCATGCACACACGCGTCGCCTAAAATCGACTTACCGCTTTAAACACAGATCACTACGTCCATTTGATTCTTTTAGTCTGAGCTTGAATTTCGCGCTTTCACAAACATGATTATGCCATAATTGAACATAAAACGCTTTACAAACTTTGATATAACGGACGCCCTTAGGTCTAGTTCTGACGAGCGAGCTAACACATGTAAACAGCTTTATTACTTATCGCTGTCCGATTGTAACAGAGGCACAAGTCAAAAATATTATTATTTGACTTTGCACTCTAATTTAAGCGACATAAAGTAGATTTTTCCTGTTCCTGCTTTTATAGTTGTGTCCTTATTGCATGCGGTCAGCGATATATTAGTTACTTATGTCCCGCTCGCCAGAAAATCTAAACATAAGCCTTATTTTACAAACGTTAGTTTAAAACCCATCTTATTTCATATACAATACAGAATTAAGACATATTTTAAATTCTAATGTTAATAAACGAAGACTATAAGACACAAGACTAATAATTAATTTCGTATATCAAAACATAATTTTTCACAAGCTCTACACAAAGTAAGTAGCGAGTGGGGATTCGTAGGAGAGGATATTTTTAATTACCAGAATATTTTTTATTTGTTCAAGACGAGCGTCAACGTACTTATTCAAGGGCAAGAGGGCAACTAGATCAAGGGCGCCTCAAGGAGGAACGGCCTCGGCTTGGGCAGTCGCTATGGGGGAGGGCGTATACTAAGTGTGGTGCTCTGCACCGACCGGCGGGCAGGGGATCTTTCGTCCTCGCCGGCAAGGTCGGTTTCGCTAAGGGCGGTTCTTTAAATTTAAGAGATGACATTATAAATAAAACGGCAGTGACAGCCTAGTGATTAGACCGTTGGATTGCAAAATCAGAGGTCTCGGGTTCAAACCCAGGCACGCACATTTGTCTTTTCGAAAGCATGTATATAATAATAATATTAACCCTGTTAAGAAACTGTCCCACTCTTGGGCACGGGCCTCCTCTTAAACTGAGAGGGCTTAGGCCATAGTCCACCACGCTGGCCTAGTGCGGGTTGGCGAACTTCACACACCTTCGAGAAATTCTTAGGCATGCAGGTTTCCTCACGATGTTTTTCCTTTACCGTTAAAACAAGTGATAATTAATGTTTAATACGCACATGCATTTTGAAAAGACAGAGGTGCGTGCCTGGGTTTGAACCCGAGACCTTTGACTTTGCAGTCCAACGGTCTAACCACTAGGCTATCAAGCATGTGCGTATTAAAAATTAACTATCACTTGCTTTACCGGTGAAGGAAAACATCGTGGGGAAACCTGCATGCCTAAGAGTTTCTCAAAGGTGTGTGAAGTTCGCCAACCCGCACTCGGCCAGCGTGGTGGACTATGGCCTAAACCCTCTCAATTTGAGAGGAGGCCCGTGCCCAACGGTGTGACAGTTTCTTAACAGGGCTAATATTATTATTTAATATAAATAAAAGTAAATAAACACCGTCACGCCTATATTCCCCAAGCAGGGGGTGGCAGAGGTCTACTGAGTAGACCCACTTTTAGCCGACGTTAGATCCCATGTAATAGGGAGCGAGTCTATTGTCATATACCGGGCAGAATTCCAGACTCCGAACTCATACTGGGAACGACTTCCTTTAGAAAAATTATATTTGTCCGAACTAGGCTTTGAAGCCAGGACCTCGTGATCACAAAGCGATGCGCTTTGCCACTAGACCAACGAGGCAAAGACATGCAATTTATCACTAACATATCTTTGTATTGTTATTTAAATATAGATTAGCTATTAATGTCATAAAGAACGTCTCCGCAACTCTGCGTTTGTCATCAGAATAACCATTGCGAACTTATAAGACAAAAAAAATAATCTTGTTGAGATGCGAGATATGATACCTCACTCCTACATATCCCCATCCGCAATATACACCATTATAATAACTGTACAACATTGTGACATAATCTATATTTATAATTCAGGCCTCCACTCTTTCACTACATATTTACAATATTAAAACGATACTGATTAAGCTTCGAATCACAATTTTAGTAAGTAATGTACGCCGAGACAACTAATCAACGGTGTTTAGTCTTGATGAGTTCAGCTGTGGTAAGAAACGCTGTTATGTAATAATGATTCAATTAAACACGGTGTATTTTTTTCGTCCTGGAGCGAAGGCCCAGCAAATCTAATGCATACTGATCACTGGTAATAACAAAAGGAACAGGGCAACAAGTAGCATCTACCTATCTGAATATCATAGCTAGGGTGAAAATCCAGAACTATGAAAGTATCTACCGGTCACCTGATGAGCCACGCCACCCCTCAATGTCATTTTGCGCTTAGTATAGATATTTTTAATGCACAATTAGTATTGTTATGAAGATATCTTCTTCTTTTGGTTATGGCTTTACACTAATTTTAAGTGTATTTTGCCAGTGTTTCAAGTATAAATTAATTGTACTCCCCGATGAACTTGATGACAACGATGATAATGAAATTGGTGAAGTACCCCTGGATAGTAAAACGATGGATACTCTACATACCAATTGCGACGGCCGTTTTGAGGGAAAATTGAAAAGGCACGTTTTATCAGTTTGTTACAATTACCTTCACTCATGCTCATATAAAAATACATAATGGGTAATATTCCACCTACATTACTCATTATTATTCGAAATAACACAAGCTGTGTAAATTAAAAGAAATTGACAACATCCCTCTCTGATTTCCCGCCAAATCTCCATGTCACTTGTTGAAGTATTCATTTTATTTATTTTATTAATTCCAGTGAACAGTAGGCAATGGATACACCACCTATGGTCGGTTTCAATATCCAACTCAAGGGTAGATTTACCTACTACGAATAGAATTTTGACATATTTTATATGGAAAACCTGTCAAAATTCTACGACAGTAAATAGACAGTCAGCAAATGTATCCTTGAGTTGAATATTAAAACCGGCCGCTAGAGCCAATAAAAGACGAAACCCCAGAAAAAAATCCGCAAATTAATAAACATTTTCATAGAATTCGATAAAAAATTAAAAAAACATCACTTAATGAAACATGTAGAACCTTCTTCAAGGTCTACACACACTTGTCTGGTTCTTTTCTGAAATACGAATTGTGTATAAGTATATTATTGATAAATTATTACATAACATCGCTCACTTTCTTTAGGCAGCGTTCCGACCGTATCCGCGGTGAGATTGGAGAGTTGGACAACTGAAACAAACGAAGACGCCACGTGAATTAGTGAGTCCTCGCTTGCAGTGAAAACAAGTATTTTATATTTATCTCTTTTCTTTACACCAGCACTGGTATTTGCGCTATCTCATCGAAAAATAAGACAGTTATTCCTTTACTTTTGGAGAGCATAAGGCATATTACTATCACCAGTTAATTACGTAAACTATACTATACGAACGACTGTCTGATAAGTTAGTACAGTGTACACACCTTTCACAGTTTATAGGATTTTAATCACATAATAAACTATTCTTACGTTGGTGTACGAGAGACCACGTGCGGCCTCTATTATAGGCTTATCAATTAATCGTTTATTCGCTGGATGTCGGACAGCTGCCTTTGTAAGTAAAATTTTTCATAGCCCAAAGGAATTAGTTAAAAAAATACAATTTTATTTGAAAAAATCCGAGTTTTATCAACAACGGTCATTTTACTAGGAAAAATACAATAAATTATTGTTATTAAAAAATTTGCCATCCATAACAGATACAGACCAATAAAGGTTTAAGACAAACCTCAAAATTATCTCGCTATGGAAGCATCATTGAATAATTCTATTGACTAACAAATTATGTGATATTTATCAAACCTAGTGCAATAATTATTCTTGTAAAGACATACAATTTGTCACAAATTTATAACTACAAAATGTATCGAAGGGAAGACAATTATTTCACAGTAAAATATCAGTAGTACACAGGGCACGCAAACTAAGAATGCCTTATTATAAAGGGCAGAATTCCTCCGGATTCATAAGTGTTTTATTAAAAATACTTTGGCTATGGTTTTCAATACATAATTCACAAGAACAAAATACAAAAAGTATCACAAAACCAACAGCATTGAACCCATCAAGACTTTTAAAACTTCAATAACAACTAACGTCAACGGACTTCGCGCCAAATCATTGTAAAAAAAAAATAATCACAAAGAACTTAAAAAATACATAATTATAATATTAATAATAAATAAATTATCATCCACAAAACGCAGCGCAATGTTGTAACTAGCGTTTTTTTTACGTGAATGAGTTACGTATTAAAGTATTCGGCAGTTCGCATTGTGCCTATGTAATATTATATTGGAACGAAATACATAAATTATTATATTTTGCGATCATAATCGAGCAGTGTAAAATAGTCCTTGTCACATAAAGATAAAAGTAAAAAAAGTTTGGAAACCTACATATGCGTGAATGGATAAAGTCCGAACTTTCCACAGACCACTTTGCCCCGAAAACCTCGACCTTAGGGCGTTTTTACAATTGCAGGACGACGACGACGCATCATAAAAATGTACGACGTCGCACAACGCCTAGTGGTACTTTAGATTAGCTTTGCATTTCGCTGCGTCGTCGTTTTTGCGACGAATCATCACACCATATTGTAAAAAACACCCTTTATAGTCTAGAGATGGGCAAAATGTAATCAGATTAATGGTTAACCACCTCCGCTTGGGGAATATAAGCGTGACAGTGTATTAATGATTAACGATTACAATTACATTTTGTAATCATCAACGATTACGATTACACTTTTAATCTTGAATCTTGATTAAACATTACAAAATGCAAATGTATCATTAATCTGATTACATTTTGACCATCTCTGGTCGTGGCACAGCGCATTGTAGATCTTTAGATATTAGCTTAGCATTTCATTGTGACGTCGTTTTTGCGACGCGTCGACGCACCGTCTTATGGAAGCGCCATTCATCGTAAAGTCGTTTCCTTTGAGATATTTGCTATCGGAAGAAGTTTACATAATAATCGGTGAATAATTTATCCTTTATTTCAGTTAATATTTTTTCGTATCCGTGGCGCTTTACAACTGGGCTTAACCTAGTTGTTGTCTCCTTCTCTTTCGCTGATCTGCCATTTTTTTTGTGTCTCCCGCTTTGTAAAAGGGGGAGTGGATTTTTTACATGTTCTACTTCTCCTGTTTTTCTTTCTAATTACATTTGTTGCGGGTTCCAAGACAATTAAAGCGCTTCCCGGGACACCCCAAAGTTCAAACCTTGGTGTCATCTATGGAGACCATTGTGGATCCTGGCTTACAGGAGTTACAATGGTGGGCATGTGGCGGGCTAAGCTCCAATTAAAAAAAAAACAAGTCATTGGGTAATAAAAGAAATAACTACTAGAGAACTCTTTGAAATTCATCGCCAAACAATTAGCTACAACCATTGATTACGCGGTGACTGTTCAAACGTAATTTCGCCCTCAAAATTCTGTCGTTGGCAGAAAAATCGGCAAAATTATAGGGTCATAAACTGTAATACTTAGGAGTTCATTTTAGCGTAAAAAATTAAGATACAAAGGTACAATGCGAACCAACCATAATTATAATGACGGTGGAATTTTTCGAATTGTCGATATCTATGACATTGTTAAGACTTCCAATGCCTTATCGAAGTTTAATACCAATCTTTGAGAGGAGTCCGCTGAAATATATGAGTATTCTGGAATCTAGGATATGTTTTCTTAGATATATTTGAGGCATCATTAAAAAAAAAGCCGTTTTACGATCCATTTGATTGGCGTTGTATTAAAATTAGGTCCCGCCGCTTTTATAGAAATTAAAAATCATGAACATAACGTAGCCAGAAAAATTATAATACTTTACAGCGTTTTTTTCGTAACGAATTCTTTTTAGGGCAAACAAATATCTGATATATTAATTGTCCGCACTTATTTATCGAAGACAATACGCATTAATGTCAAAAATGAAAGAATTATGACACTACTCTCCTGATACAAAAGCCGGCACAATATATCTTGTGTGTGTGTGTGTGTGATGTAAGCTGTTGGCCGCGAGGCCTTTACAGCTTACATCTCTCACAGCCACCGGACTTAAGGGCGACATACTCGAGGGCGCCTTGAAGAGGCGCTCTCGGTTGGGACAGTCGCTATTCATTATATCTTAATATATCTATATTATCTTACTTTGTCCGGCAAACATACGTGTTACATCTCATACCCCTGAACAAGTGTTCACCAGGTAACGGCGATCGCGTGTAGGTCCTTAGGAGTTGTAAAATGATTGTAGCATGTACTATTATGCTATGTAGGCATAAATTATCAAACAGTATTGTAAAACAGACAATAAACGATACTTGAAGCAATGGAACGTGTTTGTCTTACTATCACCCAAGAACACAGGCGTACCTCGCGGTCGCGTACGGCGACCCTGCCAGTCCTGATACGCCTACTGCTACTTGATATTTATCACCTAGTTCAATATACCGACTACTTTGGGATCAAGCCAAACAAAGGGAGAGGTTGTCATCGCTCTGACTGCTTCTAAAATAAACACCACGCAAAGGCGACAGCTGAATCTCTTCTTGAAAAAATAATGTCTTATTAACAATAATTGGGGCGTGTTATGTTGCTGGCGGTTCTGGTTGGAGTTATTTGCTTATACAAGAAGTGTCACACCAAGTGGATGCGGAAGGAGTTCCAGCGAGAAGCTATGGAGCGTGTCCTGCCACGGTCGCCATATAGCGTGGTACGCCTGTGTTCTTGGGTGAAAGTGAGACAAACACGTCCTATTGCTTCAAGTATCGTTTATTGTTGTTTACAATACTGTTTTACAATTTACGCTTACACAGAGATGGGCAAAATGTTATCAGATTAATAATTAACCACCCCCGCTTGGGAAATATAGGCGTGACGGTGTTATTATGATTAACGATTACAATTAGATTTTGTAATCTTCAACGATTAAAATTACACATTTAATCTTGAATCACGATTGCAAAATGCAATTGTAATCATTAATCTGATAACATTTTGCCCATCTCTGTGCTTACATAGCACGCTACACGATCAAATTTTTCAGTCATTGATTTCCCAACTACATCGAGTACATTGTTTTTAATTTCCACGCCATATCTGTTTATAAAATTGACCACCGAAGAACAGTAAGACTATACGTCTTTGCATGCGATATCATGAACATTTATTTATTTATTTTTATTTTATTATTTTATTATCTTAGGAAAACATACAGTGTAATATTGACATAGAAAAAATTAATAACGAATTATATAGCAAAAACACCATTTACATGTTTCCACATGTGAATTGCTATAAAGCTTAAGAAAAAAAATATTACAAAGAAATAAAAAAAAAAATAATTAGATCGTTTTCTTATGACAAGAAACCGTACTAGCGAGAGAACCAAACCAAGAATCAGTCAGAGATTTTTTAAAAGCGTATGGTTTACAATTGAACAAATCAATATTACTTCTTAATTATATACTGTGTACAGACGTGACACTTTTACGTGTGCAGATCCAATTAAATGAACATTATGCCCACGATTTATACCGGCTATTGTAATAATTGTGCCCATGAGGCGAAAAATACTCATACATTTCAAGGCACTATACCCCAATTTCTACCCTTACTTAATTCATTTTGATACACCTAACTAATCTCATTCACGGATAAGGTCGAACACCACCTTACGGTTAATGTTCAAACAAATAAATACTTAATTATCGCTTAGAACCTTAAGTAAGAAAAGCGTATAAATTATTTTATTTTTTTATCAGATATATTTGAATTAACGGACTTAGTTGCTATCTAACTACATTATTGTATTATATTTTGTGGGAGATAGAAGATATATGATTCACTGGTCAAAATTTCATAAAAATGTTCCATAGTTTTTGTCCGGGTAACCCTAAGCAAACGTGCTTTTAAGAGACACGGCCGTATAATCAATCAATCAAATTTTGCAACTTAGAACATAGTCGATAAGGTAGATTTTACAATTACCTTATAGCAACTTCGTCATCGATTGGAAAATGTCTGCGGTGCTCATTTTTCTTTTCTCTATTATTAGATATAATCATAATCAACTAATTCACCACAGCATATAACACAATATAATTACGATTTACGATTATACAAAGACGGTTATCGATGACGTATTTATAGAATGCATTGTTACAATTTTGAATACTATGTTCATCTCAAAATAATACCGACGTTATATTAATATTTTGACGTAAGAAACCCAGCGACCGAGTCCTCTATTACCTCGATTTATGAGAATAGGCCTCTGCCTAGCAGTGGGAACAAAATCAGGGGATCTATGTCCGTGATTTAAGACATTCTCGCGACTGGTGTAACTTTTCCAATTATGTCGTCAAAAAATTACCTCACAAAATATGGGAATGATTGTTCCAACTATTCCCGCAATCAATATTGAACCTAAAAAAATAGATTTAGCAACTAAACATAACGATGGCCATAATGTTATAGCGATACAACTCAAAAATAAAATCATTTGAATTAGCACTGTAATATCAAAACTATTAAGATCAATTTCTTCCGTTCTAGCTTTTTGAGTTGCGTCGCTATGTCATTCGGCTGAAATAAAACAAAATGAGACCTAATTATAATATACACAAAAAACTAATGAAGTTCATTTTTTAATTTTAACGCTGCAGCCTGAATTTCGATAATAACGTATGTTAGCACTTATATATGCGTTAAAAAACATTTTGTCACACATATATACGGGATTATTGGTAATTAATTGTCAAAACAGATATACAATGTGAAAGTGGAAGGATGTAGGTACCGGGGACGACCTAGACTATCTTACCATGACCAAATAAACCTTGTCTTATCTGAAGGGCAAATCCGTAACCGGCGAGCGTGCATAAGAACTATGAGAGTGGAGGAAGCCGGAGAGGCCATGAAAGATCCTGTTGGAACTCTGTACTCTCTACCAACCCCGAAAAGATAAAATAAGTTGTCTCAAAGTCTATTTCTGTTCATCGGGACAAATTACTAGTCCTGTGATTTTTTTTCGTTTAAATTAAAATATCTTAGAACGAACATGACGGACATGAATGACGGACGATTTAGCTCAGAGGTTAAAAGTTTAAGCCGCTCAGCCCATTGTGTCTAATAGTCGCAGGTCCGATTCCCGCACAGGACAAATCTTTGTGTGCCCACAATTATTTGTTTGGTCTCGGTATATGTGTATGTCAATTTTTATGTAAACGCACCCACGACATTAGAATAAATCCTAGGGTGGGGATACGTTAAAAAAACATTGTACCTCACCATTACCCTCGAGATATTAATTAATTAGCAATAACCCTATATGCGCGCTAATATTGATATTATCGTTATTCGGACCACACCTAAATGCCAACCTAATGAATTATAATGTAGCGAGATTTTTAATGTGAATCGTGACGTCATTGAAAGCCGCCATTGCAACAATTTGACAAGTATCCTTTGATTCGCCCGACGTAATGACGTGAGATGTTTCAAAGATATTTTTTTTATACTTTTGGACGAAAATTTTCGTTAAGTCTTCATCATATATGTTACGTAACTTTGAGATTAAAATAACCCGAATATTGATTGGCATGCGATCAGTAATAAGTCGCTGAACATATTATAGTTTTTCAAAAACCTTTTATATAGTCAATTGGTAAAAGACAAACTTTATTTATTGTTTTAGTTAATCAGAATATCAGTCTATATAGAAATCATTTTGTATAAAGGCTTACAATCTGGGCGCTTGCCTGTTGGCGCACCACCATCTTTTTTACAATATTATTCTAATCTTACTTTTTCAACCGAAATCAACATGGATATACGCAGTTTATAGCTGAGTCTCCCTCATTTTAAAGTGAGATTGAAATAATAATACTACTAAAGAGGATGTAGCATCCTCCGCGCATCCGGCGACAAGTCTAAGCAGTATTATTGTAAACTTGCTTGCCTGAGAAAGAGATGGCGCTATCTGCATATATCAACGTCTTTTTCTAACATCGAAGTGAGATTACAATAATATCACTAGAGATTATAGGTACACGCTCTAATCAACAACTTTCTACTGATCATGCCACATTCTAACATCAAAAATTAAAAAAAAATATTTAACCATAGACATAAAAAATTAAAACGCGTTAGGAAGGCCAATAACAATACTATAATATGTATTACATACAAACTGCGTGATCATAAGTAGAGATTTTTATACAGCCCGACAAGGATCTTTTGGCACGCGGCCAAAATCGAAACTAACCCTGTCATCTAGTGAAATGTCACTTCATGACAGTCGCGGAGTTGCCGTTTGCTATGAAATTTACCCACCTTTTTGAATGAAGAGAAATGTATTAATTTTTAATGTCATCCATAAGCCAAAAGATGCTTGTCGCACTATAAATATTAACTCACATTGTTGGGCGAATGTAATAGTAGCACAACTCAAAAATATGAGTTATAGTATGTTTCATGAAGAATGGGTACGGTGACAGTTGTAAGTGTCAAAGAAAATCATACTTTATTCAATGGCAATAAGAGTCATGACCTATTTCTATACTTATGGTCGTATGCCTTAACACCATTGAATTAAATGTTAATTTCGTTTGGCACTTAGAACTGTCACTTATGTCAAAAATACTAAAGCGCTCTAATTTCAAGACAATACGGCGTAATTTCTCTTGCCTTTGCTTTTGTAGTTGTGTCGCTATTCTTTCGCCGAACGAGTCATTAGTAAACGGATTTTACCACTTGCGCATGAGTTAATACGTATAAAATCAATCACTATCATACTATACTCTCTGCCTACCCCCTAAGGGATCTGGCGTGATGATATAGATAGATAGATAGACTATGATCAATAAGTCGACCATCCAAGTCAATCAGGCAGACCTAGACCGTTCAATTCATTTTATTTTTATTTTATTTTATTTTCAAATTTACTAAGACGCGTCTCACAGTTTCTCCATATCGCTGTGCAATGTTCTGCTAAAGTGTTAGTTTTATCGATACACAAGTGTATAGTATTTTTCACAGAGGATAGGTAGTGATAGTTCTGCCAAACGAAATTAATATTTAATTCAATGGTGTTAAGGCATAAAACCAAAAGTAGACTGCCTCATTGGTTTAGTGGCAAAGCGCATCGCTTTGTGATCACGAGGTTCTGTGTTCAAATCCTAGGTCGGACAAGTGTAGTTTTTCTAACGAAAACTTCCCAGTACGAGTCCGGAATATGGAATTGTGCCCGGTATATGGCAATAGGCTCGCCCCCTATTACATGGGACCTAACATCGTCGGCGAAACGTGGATGTACACAGTACACCTCTGCCACCACCGCTTAGGGAATATAGGCGTGACGGTGTTTATTTATTTTCATACCGTAAGTATAGAAACGGCCAACTCTTATTGCCATTGAATAAAGAATAATTTCGTTCGGCAAACTGTCACTACCCATCCTATGTGAATAATATTATAATGATAGTGTAACCATATGTGTAACGATAGAACTGTTGGAACACATTGAGTTAGCACTATTTAGTATGAGGCACATTGTTGTGCTCACGAAGCAAAGAGGAGATGGCATAATTACATTTCCCTATGCAATCAAGCGTGTCACTGCGCGGGGTGAAGAGGACGTTACACTTTTGTATCTGCCCGCCCACTTTTGTATTTGCTTTCTAGGTCAAATTGACACTGACGTAAACCACGCCCACCGCGAAAACGTCAGGGCCTAGTTGAAAGACACAGTACACAGTTGCTGAGCCCGACTCCTCTTCATATCTGCTTCGTGGTTGTGAGATTTAGTCATCGTTAGGCACGAATGTTGACCGGTCAAGTCTCAATTAATAAACTAGTATCATAAATATTAGTATTTTATTTACACTAGAAGATGGATGCGTGCAGCAAAGCCGGGCGTTGTGGCGGTCTTGGGAGAAGACCTTTGTCTGTCTTGCGGTGAACGTCATTCGGCTGAAGATAGACAGAAATATAAAGTCAGAAGTTAGTTCACCCCAAAGTCATTTATTGGTGACGTTATTATGTTATGGAAGTGTTCAACAAATTAACGGTCCCATCGAAAAAAGTTACAAAAGCCATTCTACTAATCTTAAAAGTATGAATGTTACTGAATCAACGCAAAAAACGGCTGAAGGGATTTAGATTAAGGACATAGTCGAAAATTGCCCCAGAACCAACAAAAATTTGACCCATGCCATTATAATTTATCTATTTTATTAAAATAATGGCAAATATCCGTATCTAACGGACAATTTGCAATCAAAAACGAATATTTTAAAGTATTGTAAGTACTTATATCGAAGTCGCCGACATTTTCACCGAATGTCAACACACACAATATGACCTCATATGTATTAATGGCTACTGAATAATAACCTCAAAATCCTTTTGTGCAATATTGCGATTCCTCCGCTTGTCCGTTTAATAATAAATGCCTGAAGAGAATGTATGGATAATTTGAAATCATACAAGTATTTTTTATTGCTGTTGGTTCTGGGGCAAATCATGTATGGGTGCAGAACAACGTCCTTTGGCACAGAAAATGTATTACCTGGATTACCACATAGGATACTTTTTATCCTAGAAAAATGTAAGGTCCTTGTATAAAGTCAACGCGAGGCATTTGCAACTTTAATGCCCGTCGATAAGGTTATTTATGCCATATATAAATACTGGATTATAAGACTTTGCTCGTTAGACACGTCGAAATCATCATAGGTCTTAAAAAACCAACATGCAATACATTACACGCTTGCCATTGTAAGCAATTTGAAGAACGGGTGCGACGCGTGCTTGTGAATTAAACCATCTATATGTATGTAAATACATCACAATTGTCACAACTTAAATGCCTCAGTGGAAGCCGAGAAGGACGCAGTCTTACTGTCAAAAACAGAAGCTCTACTTTCTCTTTTTAACACATAACTGCATCACTTTCGAACTGCAGCAGAAATGTATATGGGAGATCATACAAAGAATATTGTTAAACAATAAAATAAAATGTGCAGTCGCTTTAGATAGCTTTAAAATTAATTCAGTGATCGATTAGAAACACTAGGAATAGTGTATCAATCATTAAAATATACTATTGAAAAATCAATTTTATTACTACGAAATAAGAGTTCTAATTTCGTGTTACTTATAATGGGGTTGAAACGTTTTCGCTTATTTACATCAAATTATAACACGATCCAAATAACATTTAAACAATATTGTTTTATCAGGATTGAACCCTTCGTCCATTTTAATAACTTTGTTTATTCTTTTGATCGAATTGTTTAACCTTTTAAATGCCGACGACATCTCGTCAAATAACAATCATTCTCAATAGAATACCTTATCTGTTTAGTAATTAATTTCATAATTGTTTGAAACTATATCTCCTCTGTGTAACAGTAATAATTCTACAATTGAGTTAGTAGATTACCGCCATACGCCTGTTAGTGACAGTCTTCGAGACACGCAGAATTGTAACTATCCAAGACTAATAGTCAGTTCAAATACTTAACCAATGACATAATATTCAGAATAAATATTGTGTATCTTTACGGAGTATATGTGGAGTCAGTCACCCTTGCTGACCGAATGAAGAATAGTGTGATTAGAAACCGACGTAAGTTGAAGGATGATGTGGCGACTAGGATTGAAAGAGGTAGAGGTTAATTTGGTATAGGCATGTGGAGAGGATGTGACAGGCGGCTACCGAAAGGAATATATCGAACAAATGTGAGTGGAGGCGTCAGAAGAAGTCCCCAAGGAAAACCTACCCCCAACCAAAATATTAGTCTCTTGGAAAAGGGTCAAGTATGAAGCACTATTAATCGACGGAAATGTATGAAGAGATTTATAACGTATGAGGTGAAAGACGTGTCAGAATCGTAGTAAGTGTTAAACTGTAGTCTTTGCCTACCCCAGTGGGATAAAGGCGTGTGTATGTATATATAATATTTTGGATGGGCAGAAATGGCAGCTACATTAACCGTTGTAGTTACATAAAAACGATTTGAAAAGACTGTTCATAACTTTTTAAGACATTTTGAACTGCATTCACAATTTAGAATAAAAATATTGTCGCTAGCAAACGGGCATTTACATTTTTTAATGTCAATCGATTCTGCTTATTATAAGAATCAATAACTCTTGTAGTTTGAATACAAGAAAAGTCAGCAATCGCAAAAAAAAACATACATTTCGTAGGAAATGATCACCGTCACGCCTATATTCCCCAAGCGGGAGTGGCCGAGGCGTACCGTGTACACTCACTTTTCGCCGACGATGTAATAGGAAGCGAGCCTATTGCCATATCCCGGGCACAATTCCAGATTCCAGCCTCATACTGGGAAGTTTTCGTTAGAAAATTCATTCATTTGTCCGAACCAAGATTTGAACCCGGGACCTCATGATCACCAAGCGATGCCCGAACACCTCACAAGCGTACGTCATGATGGGCCGTATACAAGTTTTGTAAAGTGCCCCCTTATTCCTAAGGGACATTTTACTCCGCTTGCAGATCATCGGTTAAAGACGACCAAGCATAAAGGCTGCTCGGCTACGGACTCGCCTGGATGTTACATCACGCGCGTGGACCAGCAAAAAATGACCTACCTACATAGATAAATTGTACTGCGCACCCACAAACAAAGTGCGTAACGAAGGCCGGTTATAGCGCCATTTTGTTAGCAATGTTCAGTCTAGACAAGTCTTAGTCCAAGGGTACAGGTATAAAGGCCCATGGTAGTCATGTTTACCCGACAACTGTCACAGGCAGGCGTGTGAAAAATACTATACAGGGAGGTTACCACAACTTCTTTAGTGAGACTGTTTTCCACTTACTTTGCCGTGCAAAAAGTGCTATAAACTGCGTACAATTACATCTCTTTCTGACAGCAAAACTAAAATAGTTTTGCTAAAGTTATTATGGTAACCCTCAGGTGTTAAGCTACTTATCTGTTGCGATTACCCGACAACAGTCACTGGCAGCCGTATCTTAAACATATTATATATTTAGTATGTAACTATATAGTTCTCTGTTCCGACAACTGTCGCTGGCAGGCGTATGTAAATTATTTCGTAGATATCAAGCTACTTAGTTGTATCGACGGTCCCACAGAACAAAGTTACACATGCCAAAGTAAATGGCATTTGCAACTTGCGTGCCCGTCGATAAGGTTACTTATGCCATATATAAATACTGAATTATAGTACTTTGTTCGTTGGACACGTCGGTATGGAGGCTCATAGTTGTGGGTTCCCGACAAAAAACGTTAGCAGGCGTATGTAAAACATATCGACGGTCTCATAGAACAAAGTTACATATGCCCAACATAATAAGGTTACTTATGCCAAATATCAATACTGATTTTTGTACTTGGTTTGTTGGACACGTCGGTATGAAGACTCATAGTTGTGGGTTCCCGACAACAACCGTTAGCAGGCGTATGTAAAACATATCGACGGTCCCATAGAACAAAGTTACATATGCCAAACAAAGTAAATGGCATTTGCAACTTTCGTGCCCGTCGATAAGGTTACTTATGCCAAATATAAAAACTGAATTATAGGACTTTGTTTCTTGGACACGTCGGTATGAAGGTTCATAGTTGTGGGTTCCCGGCAAGTGTCTTTAGCAGGCGTATGTAAACATATCGACGGTCCCATAGAACAAAGTTACATATGCCAAACAAAATAAATGGCATTTGCAACTTTCGTGCCCGTCGATAAGGTTACTAATGCCAAATATAAATACCGGATTATAGGACTTTGTTTCTTGGACACGTCGGTATGAAGGTTCATAGTTGTGGGTTCCTTGCAAGTGTCGTTAGCAGGCGTATGTAAAACATATCGACGGTCCCATAGAACAAAGTTACATATGCCAAACAAAATAAATGGCATTTGATACGGTCATTTATGCCAAATATAAATACTTTGTTCGTTGCACACGTCAGTATGAAGCTTTGTCGGTGCCCGACAAGTGTCGTTAACGGGCGTATGTAAACATATGGTACAGGTGTGAAGGCTGGTGGTAGTGTTTACCCGTGTGTGGGGCGGGGCCGCTGGTGGCTGGGGCTAGAACTTGTCCTGGAAGATGAACAGGTTGTTGGTGGCCGCCACTGCGATGATGCTCTCGTGCGGGTGCCACGCCGTGTGCAGGATCTTCTTGTTGAAGTCGAGGCAGTCTACGCTTATTTCGTCCTGTGTAGAAGAACGGGAGGAATGTATTACTATAGTATTTCTCATGTAAGATGGGTACTGTGACAGTTGTAATTCTTTTACTACACATTTACAGTATTAAAACGATACTGTTTAAGCTTCGAATCACATTTTTAGTAAGTAATGTACGCCGAGACAACTAATAAACGGTGTTTAGTCTTGACAAGTTTAGTTGTAGTAAGAAACGCTGTTATAATGATTGAATTAAACATGGTGTATTTTTTTCGTCCTGGAGCGAAGGCCCAGCATATCCAATGCATACTGATCACTGGTAATAACAAAAGGAACAGGGCAATAAGTAGCATCTACCTATCCGGATATCATAGCTAGGGTGAAAATCCCGAACTATGAGAGTATCTACCGGTCAGCTGGCGAGCCACGCCACCCCTCAATGTCATTTTGCGCTTGCATGCTTGTTTTTATAGTATTTTTCATGTAAGGAAGGTAACGTGACAGTTATAGTGTCAAAGAAGATTATACTTTATTCAATAGCAACAAGAGGCATGATCCGTTTCTATAATTATGATTTATGCCTTGACACCATTGAATTAAATATTAATTTCGTTTGGCACTGAGAACTGTCACTACCCATCTCATGTGAAAAATATACAAGGTGTAACATATCTAACGCAAGAACTAGATTACTGCATTACGAATTCCATAAAAAATTATACTTCCAATTTTAAGGAGGTACCTAACTTTCTTTTATGCACTTAACTTTCTTGCTACCCAAATTAACACTAAACTTAAACTTTTGTGAGCATATTGAGGTATATACATAAGATACTAGCTGTCACCCGTGGCTGCGCACGCGATTGAATGGGAATAAGAGAATTGCTGTTTTAACGTTTTTCCGTGATTTTTTTCCATTTTCGCTGATCACCCTTGGTGATCACTAAAACACTGCGGTCGCACAGTCCGACAAGCGCCAGTATAATAACTTATTATCCAACATCGGAACGTTACTCATTATTCTGTCACACTCAGGCTGTTCATGCCTCGTCGCGTTTTGTCCCACCGCCAAACAGACCCTAAAATGATGGCAGCACATTTAACATCAGCACGCTTAATCCGTGATGCGACCTGTATTTAAATATCTATATCATCATGCCAGATCCCTGACGGGGTAAGCAGAGAGAACAGAGGGAGACTGAGAGAGAAGAGAGTAAGAGGGAGAGATAGCAGAGAGAGATAGATAGAACGGAGTGCAGAAAATATTATTACATATTATATTACTATTACCCTAGTGGTTCAAACGCAGGCACGCACCTCTTGCCTTTTCGAACTTTGTACGTATTAAAAATTAACTATCACTTGCTTTAAAGTGAAGGAAAACATCGTAAGAAAACCTACATGCCTAAGAGTTTCTCAAAGGTGTATGAAATTCGCCAACCCGTACTGGGCCAGCTAGGTGGACTATGGCTTAAACCCTCTGAGTGTGAGAGGAGGCCCGTGCCCAACGGTGGGACAGTTTCTTAACAGGGCTAATATTATTATTCTCATTTATTACTATTACTATAATGTCTATGGTGTAAGTACCTTCTTCCTCTTGGCCGTAGTAGCTACTCTGCGCGCGCGCAGTGGCTGGCGTGGCCTGGCGGCGGCGTCCCGCGCGGCTTCCAGCGTGAGCTCCCCGCGCCGCGCGCAGCCGCCGCCCGCGCAGCGCTCGAATATCCTGCGCACACGCACACGCGTTACTTACCCGTTGACCTATTATTTCTTAAGGTTATCCAACAAACTGGTACATTAGTAACTTAATTCTATCTATATCACGCCATATCCCTTGCGGGGTGAGCAGAGAGTACAGAGTAACTCCCCTCCTATCAGCCACTACCGCCGTCCGCGGCATGTTCTCACCGACCGTCTCGATGCCCTTATTTCCCTTCTTTCGGATACAGATACCGCACACAGGATCAGCACTGACCTCGCCGGCGAGGTCGAAGAATCTCGTGCTCGCTGGTCGGTGCAGAGCACCACAGCGAGACACCTAGTATACGCCCTCCCCTCCTTGAGGCGACCTTGAGCTAGTTGCCCTTTGCCCTTCTGGCTCGCGCGTAGTGGTTGCACGCTCACCCTCTTGTCCGGTGAAGCTATAAAGGCCCCGCGGCCAACGGCGTAGACCACTCACACACACACACACACACACACACACACACACACACACACACACACACACACACACACACACACACACACACACACACACACACACACACACACACACACACACACACACACACACACACACACACACACACACACACACACACACACACACACACACACACACACACACACACACACACACACACACACACACACACACACACACACACACACACACACACACACACACACACACACACACACACACACACACACACACACACACACACACACACACACACACACACACACACACACACACACACACACACACACACACACACACACACACACACACACACACACACACACACACACACACACACACACACACACACACACACACACACACACACACACACACACACACACACACACACACACACACACACACACACACACACACACACACACACACACACACACACACACACACACACACACACACACACACACACACACACACACACACACACACACACACACACACACACACACACACACACACACACACACACACACACACACACACACACACACACACACACACACGCACACACACACACACACACACACACACACACACACACACACACACACACACACACACACACACACACACACACACACACACACACACACACACACACACACACACACACACACACACACACACACACACACACACACACACACACACACACACACACACACACACACACACACACACACACACACACACACACACACACACACACACACACACACACACACACACACACACACACACACACACACACACACACACACACACACACACACACACACACACACACACACACACACACACACACACACACACACACACACACACACACACACACACACACACACACACACACACACACACACACACACACACACACACACACACACACACACACACACACACACACACACACACACACACACACACACACACACACACACACACACACACACACACACACACACACACACACACACACACACACACACACACACACACACACACACACACACACACACACACACACACACACACACACACACACACACACACACACACACACACACACACACACACAC
This sequence comes from Phalera bucephala, assembly GCA_905147815.2. Lineage (NCBI taxonomy): Eukaryota > Metazoa > Arthropoda > Insecta > Lepidoptera > Notodontidae > Phalera > Phalera bucephala. Next base: position 15,985,056 of record LR990630.1, on the reverse strand, counting down.
ACACACACACACACACACACACACACACACACACACACACACACACACACACACACACACACACACACACACACACACACACACACACACACACACACACACACACACACACACACACACACACACACACACACACACACACACACACACACACACACACACACACACACACACACACACACACACACACACACACACACACACACACACACACACACACACACACACACACACACACACACACACACACACATACAAAAATAAAGAGTTATATGTACTTAAATATATGAATCAATTTTTAATGTAATAATTTCTTACAGACTATTAAGGTCTTAAGTCGGTAGTTCAATGCCAAAGGTTAATCCCTAATCAACGGTGGTATGCAACGGCCGTGGCTGGTCACCGCCCTTCCAGCAGTCATGCCGCCAAGCAACGCAGTCCTGTTCCACTATATTGCCCGAAGTTGCCTTACGCAGAAGCGAGTCTAACTTAATCATACTGATTGGGGACTTGGCCTTACTCGTCTTCTCAGCCCAGAGTGAATATACCACAGTTAACGTATATACACAGCCTCACAATCTTAGTACCTTCTGTCTTAATAAAAATCACGCACACTGACGCACGCTCTACGCGGCTCCTCGGAAGGTCACGGAGAATACGACTCGCAAAAAACTGCCGAGAAGCCGCGTAGAACGCACATCCGTTGCGTGATTCTTATTCGGCCGCTAGTATTAAGATGTTCTACTATATATATAATGTTTACTGTGCCCTCACTCACATAATCGACGAAACATTGATCATATATTCGCCCTGCCAGTTTCATGTCCACTTTTCAGCCCACTGTCTCGAAAATAAGTAACATATAAAACGAGTACAAAACAATGTTCTGGGTGATTCGGGATTAGGCTGTCATATATATAGGCTTTATTTAGTTTAATATGCTGTAAATTTTCCATTGATAAAATAAATAAATAAATATCTTTAGTTGTCTGTCTATCTATCTATCTATATCATCATGCCAGCTCCCTCGCGGGGTAGGCAGAGAGTACAGAGTTCCAACAGGTTCTTTCCTTACATACCTCTCTGGCTTCCTCCACTCTCATAGTTCATCTCAAACACACTCGCCGTTTACGGACTTTTGACTTTGATCTATAGTTGTAACATTTAGACATCACTACACTTTTTTATGTAAATATTTAAATATGTTGCCAATGTTGCTTTTGACAATGATCATAAACATTTAAATAGACCAGTCTACATCGTTCTCTTATACATTTACGTGGCATGCCTTTTAAGTTTTGTCGTTTGAAGAAAAAAACACAACTAGAACCTTATAGTACTTTTTATTGTTTTTCAAAGTATTCACCACGTAGCTTAATACACTTTTCCATTCGCTCAAACCAGTTATTATAACATTTATTCCACTCTAAAGTGGGGGTGTTCAAAATGGCTGACTTGAAAGCGTCGACTGCTTCTTCACCGGACTGGAACCTTTGACCACGAAGACTTTTCTTAATTTTAGGAAATGTAAAGAAATCGTTAGGGCTTAGGTCAGGACTGTATGGAGGATGGTCAAGAATTTCTACTTTTTACTGCTTCAAATACTCAATCGTATGACGAGCGCTGTGTGAGCTTGCGTTGTCGTGGTGCAGGATGATGCGTCGCTTTGAGTTAGATTTTCGAAGTTCGGCGATGATTGTGGTAAACAAACTGTGGTATACCACTCTGCGTTAACCGTTCTACGATCTTCAAGTGCAATAGTCGCAACATGGCCGGTTTTTCCAACGAACGTGGCCACCATCTTCTTTGAAGTGCTTCGAGAACGAACAACTTTAGTCGGCTTTGGCTCGTCTTGAAAGACCCATATTGTAGATTGTTTGAAATCAGGATCGTAGGTATAAATCCAAGATTCGTCACCACTAATGATATCGTAGACGTGATTTGACTCTCCTCGGTTGAACCTTTGCAGAGTTTTCTTACACCATCTGACGCGGGCCGCCTTGTGATCGTCGGAAAGCAGATGCGGTATCCAACGGCAAACTAGCTTTCTCACACCAAGCGCTTCATGCAAGATCTTCTGAATTGTTGTCCCTGGGATGCCTAATAGAGCCTCTATCTCTCGATACGTCACATGACGATCTTCGAAAATTAGTTGTCTCACAGCAATGATGTTATCTTCAGTGAAGGCGGATTTTGGGCGTCCTTCGCGAGATTTGTCACTAACACTAGTATGTCCACGCTGGAATTCTAAATACCAGCGTTCGACAGTCCGCAGACATGGAGCTTCATCACTGAACACAGTTGTTAGCTCTTCAAAACATTGAAGCCGTGTCAAGCCTCTTCTAAAGTTGTAGAAAATTATTGCACGAACATTTTCCTTAGAAAGATTCATTTTCGTACGTAACCTGACAGATTCCAATCGACGCTGTGACTAAACAATATCATTAATCCTAATACTTTCAACTGTTTTGACATTCAAAATTTAAACTCATTCGAATATAGAACAGTTCCAAATTCAAAATTGCAGGGAAATATGGAAACGACAGAACTTAAAAGGCATGCCTAGTATATATCATATATTTATATATGTATGCATATACTATTATATATAATTATTGATATTTACTATATATGGATAAATAGGGATATTAATTTATATTATTTTGTTGACTTATATGTATATGTAATGTGTTGTGTATTTATAGGTAGTTTTATTCCATTGTACACTTGTTACTGTCCTCTCTACTTTTCATCTCTCTATCGCTCAGGTTAGCTGTAAGAAAACTCAATTTTGATTTAAGCACACCTTTGTATATGTACAAAATATCCTATGTATTGATTCATTGTGTATATATGTGTACAATAAAGAATAAATAAATACAACCAGATAATGTAACTAAAAAAAAATCAAAACTAGGATTACTTCTACGTTCGCAGGAGCGCTTTAAACGACCGTTTATAAAACAAACTGCTAACAGTGCATTTATTAAAAAAGCCCTAGGATCTTCTGTTTCACGCGTTGACAAAGTGCCCGTACAAACGAGGTGTAAGCGAGTTATTTTTTCAAAATACTCACCTAAAGAAGCCATTATAAGATCCAGTCATGAGCCGCTGATCGTCGCCACTCCAGCAACACTCAAACTTGTCGAAAATACAGTCATTCTCGTACAGCGAGCACAGCTTGGCGCGCAGGTACTCGTGCACCGGGTATGTCTCCACCGGTTTACTCTCCATGCGGAGGTCCCACACCTTCAAGCCTAGGTAGTCGCGCGACATCATGTATCTGGAAAATGAAGATTCATGTTTCAATAATAATAATTTATAACTGAAGCTTTACGTAGGGATTCGCGATATTGCAAGGTATAATAACTGAAGAGATGCTTAAAAAAGCTTCGAAACGTCGGACGCTTCTAAACATGGACGCGTGGCCGACTCCAAGTATCACATTACGTGCTCACCGGGCCAAGAGCTAAACGTGCCTTCCAAAGCACGGCGGTGTTCGAATAGAAAAATTCCAAAAACGGTCACCTATCTCACACCGACCGTGTCGAACTTTGATTAAACTCGGTAATCGCTATAGGTGTATATAGCCGACGGAGGGTTCGGGAGGCGCTCGGCTGTGGTTCGGCTAGAGCTCGACTGACGCTCGAGTGGCGCTCGGCCGGCGGTCGGCACCGCGACGCAATTACACTAACGTTTCGCTCGCACGCAAAACGGCGTCACGTTTTAGCCGCGTTTCGTTTGTAATCGCTTGTGGCGCGACGGCGGTGGGACATGACGTTTGCCGTCACGCCGAGCGGGGCTGTGCTGTGTCGTCTCCCGTACATTTCAGCACTTAACAACTCCCCAGATCGCGCCACCGTCGCGTAGCATGGCGAAACCTTAAGGACACCGCGATCACACTGCGCTGCGAAAGCCTCTAAATGCTGATTTATCTACACTAATAATATTATAAAGAGGAAAGATTTGTATTTTTGTATGTATGTAACGAATAAACTCAAAAACTAATGGACCGATTTCAAAAATTCTTTCACCATTAGAATGCTACATTATCCCTGAGTAACATAGGCTATATTTATTATTAGAAAAAATTAGGGATCCCTACTAAAACTTCAATAATGTAACCCAAGGTTTAAAAAACATAGCCATAAAATGACTTTCATCGCATGCGCTGCGGGAACTATTGATGATAGAACAAAAAAAATTACAGTATTAAAGAACATATCAATATCTACAATAAACTTCCCGATATCCAACCATTGTAGTTACGTCACTAAAACGACTTTTTTACATTTTAAAAGTTGATAGAAATGCCGACCAAAATCAGACCATGTTATCCATACCTTTGTATTAATCGTTATCCGAATAAATCATATCGTGTTCAAGACAGTTTCAATACCAGTAGATTACTTTTTAATTATTCAAATCGGACATGCCATTCAAAGGAAATTACGAATTTAAGAATGACAATCCAAACAAAGTACTAGTAGAAAAATAAACGCCGCCGCGCCGTGGCCGGTGTGGCCCCACGCAGCGCAGCGGGCAACGCGGCGAGGGAGGGGGGACCGAAGTGCGGGAGAGGGGCGTGCAAAACTATGAAATAGGTAGCCGCGCGTTCCTACGCAGCGGACGCAATAACCACCCGTGCGCAGCTGGGACGGGCCGCTTGTTACTAATAATGACATAAATATCGCCCCACCTGCCCGAGTTGCTGAGCTTGACGTCGCTGATAGAGGAGATGATCTCGGAGAAGAAGGAACGCGCATGTGGATCCTCTGGCTCCTCGAACAGCTTGGCGTGGCGGTCGCAGAGCGCCGCCGCACGCATGTCGCACAGCCTTATCGTACCTATGGCACGTACAATAACGATTAATTTCGCGTGTACGTCTAAGGAAGGCTTCTTTAAGGACATTAAATTGCCGTAAATTATGCATGTACGTTTAATTAAAGTTTTTAAGCAATAAGTAGTTTTTTAAAAACTGGGAAGTAACGATCAATTTCGAGAGCAAGTTTAAAGAAGCGTTCCTAAACAATGAGCAATAACGTTCAAAATGGTTGCACTCGTCTTAAACGTCACATTCAAGGTTCTTAAGGTCGTCGGAAAATCTCAGACTGGAAACACCAATGCATTTCAAGATATTTCTTGATAAATCATTCTCAGTCCAAGCTGTTCGTCTATGGAATGGATTGCCTGTGTCAGTAAGACGCGCAGTCATTGGCCATTTTTAAAAGAATGGTTAAGGACCACTTTCTTTAGTTAAACACCACTTTTATTCTGTAATAAGTCACCTACTATCATGCCGTTTCTTTATTCCTATCTTTATTATATTTATATATGGTTATGTTTTATATATATTTATAAGCATATGAACCTATACCTATTAAAGTAAAACTTAACTAATAAATGTACGCCACCTACTGCCCTCTATTTTTTGTATATCTTTTTTTCTTGTTCGTTCAGTTTTGGTTGTCTGGAAGAGATCGCTATTAGCGATAAGACCGCCAATTGTGCCTTTGTTTAATTATATTTTTTCTCTATGTAAATGTATTGGTGTACAATAAAGAGTAATCTATCTATCTATCTAAACGTTGAGAAATAGCGCTTAATTTTGATTGCACAAGGTAACAGAAACTAAACCATTTGATTCGCGTAAATGTTATAGAATTGTTTGCGCGTGTTTTCTAACAGTAAGATATATCGAACTCAATTTAGTGTGCGTGTTTCATAATAGTATCTACACAATACAAAGCAAATATCAAATGCTTGTTTTAAAAAATATAAATAATAAAATAAACATCGTCACGCCTACTTTTCGCCAACGATATTAGGTCCATGTAATAGGGGGCGAGCCTATTATCATATACCGGACACTATTCCAGACTCCGGACTATTACTGGGAATTTTTCTAAAAACTACATTTGTCTTCCCAGGATTTGAAACACAGGACCTAGTAAGTCTTTTTTAAAAAAAAAACCCCCAGAAGTATTTCACTGAAATAACTACCGTAAAAATAATTCTTTCATCCATTTCATTCGATTCGCAAAACATTTGGCATCGAAAACAGCGACGCGATCATTAATAAAATGATCAAATATCTATCTTCTATACATATAATAAAACTGTAAGGGAGCGAAATCTGTATAAATATTTTTAAAAATTTTAATTTTGGTTCACTTTTTCTTCGATTCGATTATAGACGCTAAAAAAATTATTTTGTTTGGAATTATTGTCTCTCTGTCTGTCTCTTTGTGTTTCAAACACGCAAAAACGACCAAACGGAATTCAATGAAAGTTGGTATGGTAATAACTTATACCCTAACTTATAATATTAAATACTTTTTTCCCGGATTTTATTTTAATGAAGCAATCCGGAATTATGGGGGGAATATTATTGTTAGTCGCAAGCTGCAATGTGACGTCAAAAAGTGTGATTTTGCCTACACATGAATTCCTTTGTGAACTGATAATGGAATCGGGTTCGTCTGGAATGAAGACTCTTTCGTGGTTAATAGTACACGCCTGAAATTGTTTCTACACATTTGATTTAGATACTCAGATATGACTTACGGGGCCGAGACGTGGACACTCACAGTGGGACTAGTCCACAAATTCAAAGTCGCACAGCGGGCTATGGAGCGAGCTATGCTCGGCGTCTCTTTGAAGGATAAAATTCGTAACGAGGTAATCCGACAAAGAACCAAAGTTACCGACATAGCTCGCAGACTCAGTAAGCTAAAGTGGCAATGGGCTGGTCACATCTGCAGAAGGACCGACGGCCGATGGAGCAAGCGTGTCCTAGAGTGGAGACCGCGACTTGGTAAGCGTAAGGTAGGACGGCCCCCAGCTAGATGGACCGACGACCTCAAAAAGGTCGCTGGGACAGACTGGATGCGGAAGGCGGAGGACCGTGTGCAATGGCGCGTGTTAGGAGAGGCCTATGTCCAGCAGTGGACTACGATAGGCTGATTGATTGATTGATTGACTCAGATATGATTTTTTGCATGAACCGATGATGCTCTCAAGATTGTCTCTTCGGGAGTGAATTCTTTAAGGATGAATGACCCGGATACAAAACTTTGCATAATTTTTTGTTTAAGGAATAATGCATGATTCTTGCGGGATAGTTTTTATTTCACCATACAATCACGGCTGAACAGATTTTAAAGATACTTAGTATGGAGGTGACTTAGATCAGTCCAGGACTGTGGCATCCCAGAAAGGCTGGTCTACCTATGTCAAATTACAAAATAACGCCTGCGTAACGGCGAGTAACAGTTAGTATACAATAAGTATCAAATTTGATATTTACTCACCCTTACTACTAGAATAGACAAAGAGATTGCATTCAGTCGGATGAAATTCCGCTGCGGTTATGACCTGAAACACACATTACATACTGTTTCACAATATGACTTATTATTGCATCAATATAAATATTTACAATAATCTTGTTTGATTCCTAGCTCAGAGAAAATATAGGCGCGGACTGTATAAAAAGGCGTGTATTTAAAATATACAATAAAGGTTGGTGTCCGTTGGCGCCGGTGGTAGCAAGTGAAGTGGGCTACTACGGCGAGTAGTGGTAGGACTGTCGAAGGTAAAACTCAAAAGTTTATTTTGTATAAACCCTGCAGGGGTGTTTACAAAGTGTCATATTTACATTTTTTTTAACTTACTAAGCTACCACCGGATCGGAACGCGGCCTCCACTGAGAAGATCCGGCAAGAAACTCAGCGGGCTTGTCTTTTTTGACTAATTCTCCATCCGATTTTTTTTTCATCATTTTTTATTTAGATACGTACATTTTTAAATTATACAAAATCGTTAATGCGATTCAGCTCCAGTGTGATGCCTTAGGACTGAGATATCAGGCTATTTTTAAGAATATGTTATAATGAAAAGCTAGAGGATTCTGGGTGGACCAGTCTCCACAAGCAGCACCCGTTCACGAGTCGCTTGCGTCTGCGTTTAGTTCAAGCGTGAATAATCTTGATAAAGATATGGACATGGAACTGAGGAACGACGACGGCTCGACGACGGCTTTGGTGGTTAAGAGCTTGGTTAAGACCGCCCCCGAGGGCGGAGCGACTTAAGCTCTTCGTCCCAGTTTGTCCCGCGACTGCTCGCTCCAGTGATCGAGCAGTCATGGGTTCGATCCCCGAACGGGACAAACCTTTGTGTGACACAAATATTTATTTCGGTCTGGATGTTTGTGCAATTGAATTTCGTGTTTATAAACGTACCCACAATACAGAAATACTAACTAGTGTGGGGCTACGTTTATATACAAAAAAAAATAAAAACCAAAACAAAACATGTAACACGTTTTAGGGAACATCTATTTTATCAACAAATATATTGTAAATGTAGTAGTAGTAAGTAAGAAACCGAGTAGGTATGAAAGATAGTATCGGTGTAAAGATGAAAAAGGGTATGCTCCGTTGATTCAGGCATATAGAAAGAATGTCCAAAGAAAGAATGACAAAACAGATATACAATGCGAAAGTGAAAGGATGTAGGTACCGGGGAAGACCTAGACTATCTTACCATGACCAAATAGACCGGGTCTTATCTAAAGGACAAGTCAGGAGTATTCGTAATCGGCGAGCGGGTATGCGACGAACTATGAGAGTGGAGGAAGCCAGAAAGGTATATAAGGAAAGAACCTTTTGGAACTCTGTACTTTCTGCCTACCCCGTAAGGGATCTGGCGTGATAATATAGATAGATAGATAGATAGATAGATATATTGAGGAAACCAGAGAGCTATGTAAGGAACCAGATGACCAATGGTGCAGTCAATATACCTCTGTGAGCTCCTCCATATTGGCCGGCTTAATGTCGACGATGTTGAAGCTCTGGTCGGTGATCTCCAGGTGCCACAGGTTGATGCGCAGGTCGTCCGCGGAGAGATACGTCTCCTGGTCCGAGTTGAGCGAGATCGAGTTTATGTGATACGTGTGAGCGTTCGCGAATATCCGCCTGTACAGAAAAACACAGCAATATGAAATAAACGAGTCTATTTATTTATTCTTCATTGTACACATATATTAACACTTAACTTAGTTATAGCTAGAACACCAAAGACCTCTCTTTTCCATAATAGCCCATACTCCATGTGTGTTAAAATCTATAACGCATTACCTGAATCTTAAATCTTTAATCTCTTTACACATTTAAAAAGAAATTAAAGTTGGCTCCTCGAAACAAAAATTTATAAATTAAATAACTTATTCGATTAATAAAATAATTGTATAACTATTTTCATATCTGACATTGACCTGAAATTATTTGTAATTAAGTATAAGTTTAAAGTAAGTATGACATTAATTGAACGATTGCTGTTCTGTAATTTATCATATATATATATTTTTGTTACAATCAAACAATTATGATGTAATATTTCCCTGCCTACATTTCACATGTCTACTAAAGACAAAATAGGCTGACCTATGTATTAGATCCAGACCAACTATATTATACCCAATTTTAGCCTAAATGAATATGAATTTAACAATAGAATAGGAACGTTTACATACGAAGGCGATCCTAACTCAAAATTGAGTTCTTCCAGCAAACCTTAGAGCGATAGAGAAATGTTTTTTTAACGTAACCCTACACTAGGTTTTATTCCGGTCGTGGGTGCGTTTACGAACATAAAAATTCACATACACAAATACCGAGACCGGAACAAATAATTGTGAATAACACAAAGATTTTTTCCGTGCGGGAATCGAACCCGCGACTATTAGACACAGTGGGCTGGGCGGCTTAAGCTCTTAACCACTGCGCTAAATCATCTGTCAAATGTAAATAAAGTGGACAGTAACACACAATCGAAAAGTGTTTAAAAACTAACCATACATAAATACTCAACATATTACCATACACATACAAACCAACAAAATATTATAAACTTGCAGTTTCCCGCGACTTCGTACCCGGTCGACAGCAGCGCCACCTACCGGGTCTATGTTATATAGCCTATGTTGCTTCTAGATAAAGTAGCTTTCTAATGGTGAAAGAATTTTTGAAATCGGTCCAATAGTTTTTGACTTTATTCATTACACACATACAAAAATATAAATCTTCCCTGTTTATAATATTACTATAGATTACCATACACATTTATTCATATATAATACATGATAAAAGAAAATGCTATTTAATTTTCCTCTTGAACACGTCTAGTAAGACGCTATTGCGTATAGTGCAGAAGTGAATTCCACAGCTGAACTGCACGAACGAATGGAAGAATCATTATAATAACTAGAATTGTGACGGGAAGTGCGGAGATGAAGGTAGGGAAGGACGGGAGTCTATTTTATATTTCACTAGCAATACCCGCTATAATTGTTCAAATGACACGGTAAGAAACCTAAAAGTTCACACGGCAGCCGACTTGGACTTCCTAAACATCCGAGCAGACAATGTCACTGTATGTAAAAAGGCCTATAAGTCCAAGATCCATACATCGTCAAGTGGCTTTAAAAATATTAAAGCTGTAAAAGTTCTGTACAATGCAGGTAAGAAGCTAGCTCGAGAGCAATGCGCCGGTCGCAATGGATCACACGAAGCTAAGTAGAGTCTCATGGTGGAGCGCATTCGGAACAAGTTCAGAAGACGCTTGTTCTGAAGGTTGTGTATAGGTGTTTTCCTATATGATCCTTTAATGGATCCTATCTATCTATATCATCACGCCAGCTCCCTCGCGGGGTAGGCAGAGAGTACAGAGTTCCAACAGGTTCTTTCCTTACATACCTCTCTGGCTTCCTCCACTCTCATAGTTCGTCTCATACACACTCGCCGGTTACGGAGACTCTTGACTTGCCCTTCAGCTAAGACACGGTTTATTTGGTCATGGTAAGATAGATCCGTCCGAACTTTAATGGATCCGTCCTTGTTTATTCTGGGAATGACAGGATATAACAAATTAGAAGTCAGAAACGACCTTAACCTGGCGCTGTATGTTCTGATCTTACTTCGAGGCCACCTGCTTATGGATCTTATCAAGCCCGACTATAAGGGTTCCAGCTTAACGACTACCACATTATGTTGTAACCGGGACCAACGGCTTAACATGACTTCGGAAGCTTTTGTCTGTGTGTGAATGATCTATGCTGTTGGCCGCGGGGCTTATACAGCTTCACCGGACAAGAGGGCGAGCGTGCAACCACTACGCTCGAGCCAGAAGGTCAAAGGGCAACTAGCTCAAGGACACCTCAAGGAGGGGAGGGCGTATACTAGGTGTCTCGCTGTGGTGCTCTGCACCGACCAGCGAGCACGAGATTCTTCGACCTCGCCGGCGAGGTCAGTGCTGATCCTGTGTGCGGTATCTGTATCCGAAAGAAGGGAAGTAAGGGCATAGAGACGGTCGGTGAGAACATGCCGCGGACGGCGGTAGCGGCTGACAAGAGGGAAGTAAGGTTCGTAGTCGGCGGCGGCTATGATTAGCGGATTCCTATGATTGGACGCGTTCGCGAAATATTGGGTTGTCGCCTCTTTAATGAATAATATTAAAGCTGTAATGAATGTCGATAATGAAGGTAAATAGGTTCGGAAACACGGAGACGCCCGAACGGTCACCCAGGCCGACAGAGTGAAACCGCTGCTTAACCATGATTGCTGTGAATACCGCGGTCCAACAGTGCCAAGGGCGCCACTCCGGTATAGTTCCAGTACATTACAACTACCCATGTCCCGTCGCCGCCGCGTCACCGTCCGGCCCCGTCCGATATGTCTCCAAGTTATCCTTTCACAAAACATTACGACGTCTAATAAATCAAATCGCTCTTGACCTACTTCGCACAATCAACAGAGATAGCTTTCATATGAAGAACTTTATTAACATCGCCAATGTCAGATAATGAGTGCGATAAATGTATATTAAAAACTGTTTCGCAACGGAGCACGACTCGATAAGTGAGCGAGCAAACATACGCAAATGTATAATCAAATTAGAGCGTATTATCCGTATCTACCGAATTGAAAGCACTTAGCTTCACTTAGGGCATTAGTAGACTGGGTACAATATTGATTATTTATTTACAAAAACACCTAGCCCGGTATTACTATTACACACACCGTCACACCTATATTCCCCGAGCGGGGGTGGCAGAGGTGTACTGAGTACACCCACTTTTCGCCGACGATGTTAAGTCCCATGTTATAGGAGCGAGCCTATTGCCATATACCGGGCAAAATCCCAGACTCCGGACTCAAACTGGGAAGATTTAGTTTAAAAACTTCATTTGTCGATCTTGGATTTGAACCCAGGACCTCGTGATCACCAAGCAATGCGCTTTGCCACTAGACCAACGAGGCAATCATTACTATTACATAACACGTATACGAATGTATAATAATCAATAAATAAATCGCGCCTAAAAGTAGGTTAAGTGGTGATCAGTGAAATACATTAAAATAAAAAAAATGATTATAACTTCTGTTTTTAAATGACGAAAGAAAAGTAATCCCTTCCATGTAAATTATACAACTAGCTCCATTCGTGAATAAATAAATAAAATAATCAAAATAGATGTTTCAAAACATAAATTTCCAACTCTTATTTATGACGACACTTATCCCATTAAGTTTACCAAGTTTCATTTAAATCCCGCAAGTTTCTAAAACTTACAACTTCTGTTGTAAGTTTTAACTTACAACAGTCTGTATCGAAAATAAACTTAATGAGAAACTTAGCGATTAAGCCCTGAGGCAAAACACAGTTAATCTACTCAAGTCCTTTGTTCTATATCACGAGATAATCATAAAATGAAAGCACTTAATATAACGTTGATAACGCTATTCGGTGAATTGATATACGCTTTATTAAAGAATTTATTATATTTTTGTTTCATAATTTATTGCTTAATAAAGCTTCTAGTATCGGAACGTAAATATATCTAATATGCTGATATGGGATGTTAAGTATCTCCTTATCACGGGTATACTTTCTCTGGTAATAAAATTAAATACTCTATCTATCTATCTATCTATCTATCTATATCATCACGCCAGCTCCCTCGCGGGGTAGGCAGAGAGTACAGAGTTCCAACAGGATCTTTCCTTAGATACCTCTCTGGCTTCCTCCACTCACATAGTTCGTCTCATACACACTCGCCGGTTACGGAGACTCTTGACTTGCTCTTAAAATTAAATACTGATGGTTAATAATTAGCTTGTTTGATATTTATAGGTCATCATCATCATCATCTCAGCCTATACTTGTTCACTGATGAAAATGGGCCTCCCCAATCGCTTTCCAGCGTAACTGGTCCGATGCCACCTACACCCAACGACTTCCTGCGATTTTCACATACCCTCCCGATGGTCTTACATCCCTTCTTTCGGATACAGATACCGCACACAGGATCAGACACCGACCTCGCCGGCGAGGTCGAAGAATCCCTTGGCCGTCGGCCGGTGCAGAGCACCACGGCGAGACACCTAGTATACGTCCTCCCCAATAGCGACTGCCCAAGCCGAAGCCGGTTCTCTTTGAGGCGCCCTTGAGCTACTTGCCCCCTTGCCCTCTGGCTCGAGCGTAGTTGTTGCACGCTCGCCCTCTTGTCCGGTGAAGCTGTAAAGGCCCCGCGGCCAACAGCGTAGATCATTCACACACACACAATACGATTTTCACAAGATCGTCGGTCCATCTGGCGGGCGGTCGTTCTACGCTGCGTTTATAGGTCAGAAGGGAGAAAATTTTATCCTAAAACGTCACTTAGTTCAACTGTTGAATAATTCTACTTTTGATTAGTAATTGCCCAAGCCAAGAACAGTATTTGTATCCCACGACGGGACGCCCACGAGATGCAAGTGGTAATGTACTGAACTATACAGGAGGTGACACACATCTTAATTGATTCTTATTATTCATTTAAATGACATACAACGACTACGTCATTTTCGATGTTCAGGCATTTGACATATTCAGCAGAACACTGCGTAAGATAGGAGGACAGAAATGCGCAGTTTAGTGGTTTATTCATGTGAATGCTAAACAGCGACTATATATTTCGACGTGTCCAACGAACAGTCCTATAATCCAGTATTTATATTTGGCATAAATAACCTTATCGATGGGCATGAAAGTTGTAAATGCCATTTATTTTGTTTGGCATTTGTAACTTTGTTCTATGGGACCGTTGATTTAATCTGTTCAATCATTTGACATGTTAAGCAAAACATTGCATAACATAGGAGGACAGTAGTCCGTTGTTTGCGCTGTGGCATTTACTGTGAATTAGGTTCTATCAAGTGAATGAGTTTGTATATCTTAGATGCACCTTCAGTAAGGATGGGAAATACACCGCTGATATAGAGAGAAGAGTGAATACAGGTAATAGAGTGAATGGTGCGATGGGAAGGCTACTTGGGAGCCGGCACTTAAGCCAAAAGGCGCAGCTGGGCATGCATAACGGAGTGCTTGTCCCAACGCTGTTATATGGCAGTGAGAGTTGGGTATGGAAGAAGGAGAACGAAAGCAGGATAAATGCCGTCGAAATGCGTTCTCTGCGGAAGATGTGCGGAGTCACGCTGACCGACCGTAATCGCAACAGCGTAGTAAGAAAGCGAGTAGGTATGAAAAATAGTATCGGTGTAAAGATGGTTGGTTCGGGCATATAGAAAGAATGCGAGAAGAAATAATGACAAAACAGATATACAATGCGAAAGTGGAAGGATGTAGGTACCGGGGAAGACCTAGACTATCTTACCATGACCAAATAGACCGCGTCTTATCTGAAGGGCAAGTCAAGAGTCTCCGCAACCGGCGAGTGTGTATGAGACGAACTATGAGAGTGGAGGAAGCCAGAGAGATATGTAAGGAAAGAACCTGTTGAAACTCTGTACTCTCTGCCTACCCCGCGAGGGAGCTGGCGTGATGATATAGATAGATAGATTCTATTGACTTTTTACTTGATTCTAAGGACTTCACGAAGCGTGAAACCGCAACGCAGTGTCGACATTGACTGACCTTTATGCGTGGGGAAAATCCTGTATAGCAGCGTTCCCTAAACTTTATTACGCCCTGGCCCATTAGTTTTAATGTTTTCATCATGACCCACCACAAGCTTTTTAATGTGTGTGTGAGTGATGTACGCTGTTGGCCGCGAGGCCTTTACAGCTACACCGGACTTTTAGGGCATATAGGGCAAAAAACGCAGTTCAATATCTATGTCGATGTGGTACCGGGCGGGAACAATACGCGCGGCGCGAGGCGCAGGCGTGTAAAACAAAAGCTACGCAGGACGCGTGACGACCACCACTCACTCAACAGCGGGACGAGTGTTCGCGTTGATACAAAGCAACACGTCTCTTGATCATGAACGAGTATGGTATTTTATTTTTCGTGGCCCGGTGCCGGATCGCGTCAGCCACACCATCGCCGTCCTCCTGGGGAAGGGACGTGTACTGACCTGGGCGAGGCCTCCACCATGAGCTCCGCGGGCCGCACGGTGGGCACGCGCAGCTGCGTGATGCGCGCGGGATCTCGTGCTCTCCCGCCTTCCTCGCGCGTGTTGTAGCCTGTCACTCGCTTGTCCCGCTCCGATACCTGCGGGGATCATACATTGCATATACTTATTATGTAAATACCACGCTATATTGCCACCTCGAATTCAACGTAAACCACGGAAGCGTGGTAGCTGTTTTCATCATCATCAAAAATTTTACTGCTAGTTCACTTCAGAAAAACGTCCGTGCATACTAAGGGTTGCCAATCAGCAATGTATACCTTTGAAGCCTAGCTTTTAAATGATAGCGTAGCCATTTTGTCGAATTTTGAGACGATTTAGCGCAGTGGTTTAGAGCTTAAGCCGCTCCGCCCCCTGTCTAATAGTCGCGGGTTCGATTTCCGCACGGGACAAATCTTTGTGTGATTCACAATTATTTGTTCCGGTCTAGGTATTTGTTCGATGTGAATTTTCATGTTTGTAAACGCACCCACGATACAGGAATAAATCCTAGTGTGGGGCTACGTTTTTTTAAAGAGAAAAAAAAAATACTCAATTTCAAGTGCGGGCTCAGTAAAAAAAAACTAATTATCAAAAGTTTAATTCGGCAAACTTCTTCGAGATCCTTATCATAATCGTGTAAACTGCGAGACTTGTGAATAAAAATAAATTGTTTATCAGTGTCTAATAGCTCTACTGTATTGTTTCATAACAACTAAGCAGTAGTCCTGGTTAGAGGGTTAAAAGTTAAAAATATCTTTAGCAGGTTCTGAGGGGACCGAATAGAATGACTTCCGTTTAGAGAGAACTTTATTACTCATAAAAGAACATAACAATTCACTTAAATATGAGCAATGAATATTAAAATAAAATAAGAAAAGAAAAAGGTAGTCGATCTTAAAATTAAAAAATAATCAATGATCAATGACCCCTAGAAGAAATGTATACATACATTATGTTAGCTAATTAGTCGTAAATGTTATCACTAATAAATGTACTTAGTTTAGATCTAAAAAGGGATAAACTTTTACAATCCTTTAGTTCTTTTGGTAAATTATTAAACAATTTCGTACCGTCATATAAAACGTTTCTTTTTCCATATCCAGTTCTCGGAGAATATTGTTTGATTTTGTTAGTGTCGCGTAAGTTGTGAGTGTATGTTTTCCTATTAAGCGACTTACCTTCCATAATTTAATAGTCTTATCATTAGTGGAGAGGAGGAAGTGAGCCTGGTTCTTGCGCTTCAGCCATCTTATCTTATTGATTTTCTCCTCAATTTCCAATGACTTAAGGTAATCGAACTCTGGCTCGTGTGACTGGAACGTGGAGTACACGTTGTACTCGCCCTTTTTGGGCACGCATTGTTTTGACGCTGCGTCTCTCTGGAATAAAGAACAGAACGATTAAGAAGAGCTTTAAGGCCTAATCCGAGGGTTTGACAATTACAATTAAGGAAAAGGCTTCTGGAAAGCAATAAAACCAATATTGAAATGTATGACAAATTGAGGAGCAGGAGACAAATGCATAAGTTACAATTTACTCCTAGCAGAACTTCATTACAACATAAAAGTGTGTATTGCATGAGTCCTAGAGTATACAATAAACTACCAAACTGTATTGTTGAAATAGATACACTGGAAATATTTAAGCGGAGATTAAAGGACTTTTTGATAGAATTTTATAGTGTAAAAGAATATTTAGAATGTAATAATCCAAACATTTATAGACCCATGAAATGAATCATTTATGAATTCGGACATTTATACTTTAAAATTGACATTGTAATTTAATTTTGACATTTTCAATTTAACAGTCATTACGCTCATATAATTTGACAATCTCATTATTATTGACATTTTTACTATTTTTGACCATAATTAATATGAATTTTTATTTATCTGCTATAATAATTGTTATTTTTAGTATATTGTGCGAATCTATTATAAGTAATGAGAAATGTAATGGAATGTCTAATATTGTAATGTCAAATTTAATATTTAATAAGACTGCCAAATTTTGCACGCTTTGTGGCAAAGTGTGGAGTTCCATTTTATAATATACAAGACCTATTTGTTACCTACCTACACTTGCAAAATAAATGATTATGATTATAAAAACTATCATTATAACTACTTAACCAAGACCGAAGGCTTTACGACCTGTCAGAGATCACCCCCATTACTGCATAATTTTATTCCGTAAGGGAATCGAAATGCGTATTATCCAACGAATAATACCATCAGCCCGCATTAGTCTACTGTTAGATATAGGACTCTCTCAAGGTAACCCAACAAGGTCAGTATTTGGCTCTTTTATTTTAGCCACCTAGCATATATCGTCGCTACACTTAAGCGGCGACAGAATAATACCCAGAAGATATTTCTAGAAGAAAGAAAACAGACCTAAACGTGCTAGAAATTTAAGATCGTGTGAGGGACCTCGCGTCCAGCTGGAATGTAGTTGTACGCTCGCCCTTTTACCCGGTGAAGCTGTGAAGGCCTCTCGGCCAACATCATAGATCATTCACACACAGGATCAGATACCGACCCCGTCGGCGAGGTCGAAGAATCCCCTGTCCGCCGGCCGGCGCAAAGCACCACGACAAAACACTTAGTATACGCCCTCCCACATAGCGACAGCCCAAGCCAAGGTCGTTCCTCCTTGAGGCGCCTTTGAGATAGTTGCCCCCTTGTCCGTCTGGCTGGGGCGTAATTGTTGCCCGCTCGCCCTCTTGCCCCGGGAAGCTGTAAAGGCCCCTCGGCCAACGACGTTGATCATTCACACACACGACAAACCGTGACAATACGAGTGTTCTTACCTGAAATATAACAACCCTGCCGCCTTTGTCACCGGTGGCGAGCAACTCGCCATCATGGTTGAACTCGACGCATGATATTAGATCGGCCTCGGTCACGTCGTCTTCGAGCGTGCCTTTCACCTGACTGAAACACCATGTCGTCTCCCCACCATTGCCTGAAACAAGACCACTTAAAATTGAAGCCTACTATAGTTGTTATAAGAGCTTTATTTGAAATTTCGATAAGGGAGACTTAGGTTGTTTTTAAAAGTGCTTTTTGGGCAGTTGCTTGGGTGGTGCTTTTGGTCTGGCCAGTTTAAATGTATTAAGACTAAAAATGAGATTGGAGAGAAATAGCTGTCTAGATTCGGGCAATGTATGAGTCATTTTGAGCTCCTAAGAAGTATCAAGTACAAGAGACCTTATAATGGTATTTTCAAGACACCACCCATAAGACACGGGGTAATACAGTACCCACAGAAGTTGAAACGACGAGCTGATGATCCAAGAGTATTTACAGAAAATACAATAAATACCATTTTTAACTTAATCCTTCTACGAGATAGTTTGTTTATAAACATAGATTCGCTTTTAAGCATTAAGGGTTATCGATACCATTGAAGAATCTAGGACCAATAAGGCTTGGGCACATACTCAACGTGGGGCCTCTGCCCACTCCACGTCTTTCGTCTTCGTCTCGTGTATAGTTCAGTATATTTCAACTGCCCACGTCGGCGTCGCGTCACAATGCCGCCCGTCGGATATGTGACCAAACCTTAATTAAAGTTGGCTTTGACTTTGAATTATATTAACATGGTCGTTTATATAGAATCTTTACCTTACGAACTACGGCATTAAAATTATTTATAGTTATTGTTAGTAACAAAAATACATTAAGATCGTAAATGCAATGTATTATACAACAAGATAAGAGCAACTCAAGATACTGCGATATCCAAATGGTTAGTCGGAAATGCACAATAAATGGTTATTACCAAACAAGTACTACAGTTAAAATAATGTAAAACATCAAATACTCTCATTATAGAAAGAAAATGTAGGTAGTCGCATGGTCTTTCGGTTTTACAAATTACACGCCGATATTACCTAGTACCCAAAAACAAATAGGTGCATTGAGCTGTTCATAAATTCATTCAGAAAATAACCACTTCTATATTCCCCAAGTGAAAACCAGAGTTAGGTAAATTAATTGTTAATAATCAGCCCGTGTCAGTCCACTGTTGGACGTAGGCCTTTCCCGTGACACGCCACTGAGCTCGCTCTTCAGCTCTCCTCCTCCAATCCCTGCCCGCCGCCTTACGAATATCGTCGCCCCGTCTAGCTACAGGGCGCCCTACACTACGTTTGCCGACACGCGGTCTCCATTCAAGAACCAGTCTGCCCCAACGGCCATCGGTTCTGCGGTATATGTGATTAATTAATTGTAAAAAAACTAAAGTTGTAAAGCAGTTTGTATTTGATTTTTAGGTTCCTGACGTTGCGAATGCTCTATAGCCCCCATGGTAACGGGAAGAACTGAGGCGTTTGACGTATAAAATTCATTAATGGAAACCAAAAGTTATTGTTTTTCCAGAGTACGTTGTGGGGATCAATTAAATTGTTCATTTGCAATTAAACCGAATGAAATTGCAACGAAATTTCAACCTTTTGATCCTACAATTAAAAAATGCCCAACACACCAGTATTCACCGGTACACCCTCATTTTGCCAACAAAGTTGGGCCCCAATATAATAAGAGCAAGCGTTTTGCCATCATACGGGGCGAGCACAATTCCAGGGTTTGGACTGCTAAACAGTTTTTGGATAGAAAACCTCCCAATAACACTGAAAGACGTAACTGCTTGCCACGTCATACGCCATTAGAATAAACGACGTAGTTTTTTCAAGTTTAAACACAATCAATAAATATCACCAGATAACTAGACTACCTAGTGGAGCTAGCGACCACGGGGAATCGAATCTTAGATAGTAGCAATCCGGATACCTTGGAATTGCTCCCGCTACAACGGCAATTCGTAAGGCGGCTAGTAGACATTGCATTAGAGAAGCCGAGGATCGTACTCAGTGGCGTGCAATCGCAAAGGCCAGAAGTGGACTGCTATTGGATGATGATGACAATGAAAATAGGCCATATTCTACTGGTCCTAGTCGTATTGTCCGCGAAATATGTGTGTACACAGTACACCTCTCCCAGTTATCATTGGAAAATATAGGAATGACGGTGCACAGTAGTATCGGTGTAAAGATGAGAAAGGGCTCTGTTGGTTCGGGCATATAGAAAGAATGCCAAAAGAGATATACAATGTGAGAGTGGAAGGATGCAGGTACTGGGGAAGACCTAGACTATCTTACCACGACCAAATAAACAGAGTCTTATCTAAAGGAAAAGTCAAGAGTCTCCGTAACCGGCGAGCGTGTATGAGACGAACTATGAGAGTAGAAGAAGCCAGAGAGGTATGTAAGGAAAGAACCTGTTGGAACTCTGTACTCTCTGCCTATCCCGCAAGGGATCTGGCGTCATGATATAGAGAGATAGAGACGGTGCACATTTGATACATACAGTCACAGGTCGAGTTCCAGTGCTGCCTACACGCATTATTCCTCCAAGTGTTAAAATTATCTTGAATCCTTAACCGACGGTTAGAATACCACGGCGACTCTTTCTTTTTTAACATTGCAGTACCAACTTAGAAATAACGAGGCCGCACACACTAACATCTACGCACATTTTAATAAATTAAAAAATTAAAAACATTTTTTTGAAACGGTCAGTTCTACAACAGATCTCGAACGAGAATGTCGTAAAAGTTGAGCTTCAAAACCTGTTTTCATTTTGTTTTGTTGTAATTAAATACTTTTGAATGGGTGGACAGGTTCGGTAATGTAATATGGATCTTTAAAGGTATTGTTGCGTGTTTAAATACAATGGTATCGCGACAAAGGCTCGTTACGACTAAAGGAAGCACCTTGGTGGGTGTTTAGTACATAGAAAGATATAAATAGGCCTGCAATGATAATTAGTACCATTGGTACGATGTCGTTGTCATATGCAGTTTCATTTATAACTTTATTAATAGAGAATTATTCATTTTACGTTTAAAACATCTAGGTGTACAGGGTATCGGACAAAATTTTGGAATAATATATCCATTGTCAGTGTAAATAAATCGAAAGTGAGAAACTTAAATAATTATTAAACTAGCTTCTGCCCGCAACTTTGTCCGCGTTGACTTTAGACAGGAGCCAAATATTTGTGCTGTGCCAAAGCAGTGATAGCCTTGTGGTTAGACCGTTGGACTGCAAAGTCAAAGGTCTCGGGTTCAAACCCAGGCACGCACCTCTGTCTTTTCGAAAGCATGTGCGTATTAAAAATCAATTATCACTTGCTATAACGGTGAAGGAAAACATCGTGAGGAAACCTGCATGCCTAAGAGTTTCTCGAAGGTGTGTGAAGTTCGCCAACCCGCACTGGGCCAGCGTGGTGGACTATGGCCTAAGCCCTCTCAGTTTGAGAGGAGGCCCGTGCCCAACAGTGGGACAGTTTCTTAACAGGGCTAATATTATTAAATATTTTTCCGATATCAAAAATCCTATTATGTACTGAGTTCTTACATTTACGCGAATATTACACATGAAATAAAATTTGACAGAGTTGTGCGAAAGAGACTTTGGGACATTTTGCCAGAGTATGGTATAGATGGCACTCTGTTGCGAGCCGTCCAGTCCACTTATGTGGACTGCAAGGCATGCGTACGGGTGGGTGGTAACAGGTCACCCTGGTTTGACGTTAAAATCGGCGTCAAGCAGGGTTGCGTGTTGTCCGCTAGACTGTTTATAATATATCTGGACAAAAGTCTTCAAAGACTGAAAGCGATGAATGAAGGTGTACAAATGGGTGACTTAGTGGTAAACCATCTACTTTATGCAGATGACGCGGTTTTAATAGCGCCAACAGCCACTGATCTGCAAACACTAGTCACAGTTATGAAAAACGACTGCATGATCAATGGCTTACACTTGAATGTGAAGAAAACCAAGATTATGGTTTTTGAAAGGGAAGAAACCAGAACGAATGTAAGGATTGTGGTTGGTAACGATGTGCTGGAGCAAGTGAATGAGTTTGTATATCTTGGATGCGCCTTCAGTAAGGATGGGAAATACACCGCTGACATAGAGAGAAGAGTGAGTGCAGGGAACAGAGTGAATGGTGCGATGGGAAAGCTACTCGGGAGCCGGCACTTAAGCCCTAAGGCGCAGCTGGCCATACATAACGGAGTTCTTGTCCCAACGCTGTTATATGGTAGCGAGAGCTGGGTATGTAAGAAGGAGAATGAAAGTAGGATAAATGCGGTAGAAATGCGAGCTCTGCGGAAGATGTGCGGAGTGAAGCTGACCGACCGCATTAGCAACAGCATAGTAAGACAGCGAGTAGGTATGAAAGATAGTATCGGTGTAAAGATGAGAAAGGGCATGCTCCGTTGGTTCGGGCATATAGAAAGAATGCCAGAGGAAAGAATGACAAAACAGATATATAATGTGAAAGTGGAAGGATGCAGGTACCGGGGAAGACCTAGACTATCTTACCACGACCAAATAAACCGAGTCTTATCTGATGGAAAAGTCAAGAGTCTCCGTAACCGGCGAGCGTGTATGAGACGAACTATGAGAGTCGAGGAAGCCAGAGAGGTATGTAAGGAAAGAACCTGTTGGAACTCTGTACTCTCTGCCTACCCCGCAAGGGATCTGGCGTGAGGTTATAGATAGATAGATAGATAGATAGAAATAAAACTATTTTTTCGGATTTTATCGCGGTTTATTTTTGATTTTTAAGTTTCCGACGTTTCGAGTGCTTTGCAGCACCGTCGCTCAAAGAAGTCTGCAGACTGTGAACATGTCCTTGACCGCACCCGCCATAACATCAGATTTGATAGACCACAAATCCTCGTGAAAGAACACTGATTCCTAATAAGGATGGTTCGCGAGGCTATTGAAATTAAAAAAAATCCTAATTTCAATAGAGAAGATGGCTGGGTGCTTCCATCGACTTGGGATCCGGTAATTAATATAATCAAATCCAAAACTAAGTATAACACTGCAAGACCTCAAGACACCGTGAGCTCATTCTGCGTAGATCGGACCAACAAAAATAATTAAGAAGTTTGAGGGTACCCCGGAAGAACTATTTCTTTTGGACGTCTAACACCTCAGTCCTTCCCGTGACCATGGGTGCTGCAAAGCACTCGAAACGTCGGGAAGTTAACAATCAAAAATAAATCGCGATAAAGTCCGAAACAATAGTTTTATTTCATCCTATTATGTGTTAAACAGGTAATGAACTATCTGTGGGCCAAATCCGTTCAGCCGTTTTTGCGTAATTGAGTAACAAACATCCAAACATATATCTTTTCTATTTATAATATTAGTAGAATTAATATACAAGTCATATCAACTTCTCATTTTAAAATAAATTGGCGTTATTCTAGCCACAGCATAAAAGTAAATACGGGTTATTTCTCTTACATTTTTAATGTGTTCAGTTGTGCCAAAAAAACCCACCGTCACGCTGTATTCCCCTTCCCCAGGCGGGGGTGGCAGAGGTGTACTAAGCACACCCACATTTCGCCGACGATGTTAGGTCCCATGTAATAGGGGGCGAGCCTATTGCCATATACCGGTCACAATTCCGGACTCGCACTGGGAATTTTTCGTTAGAAAAACTACATTTCCGATCTAGGATATGAACCCAGGACCTCGTGATCACAAAGCGATGAGCTTTGCCACCAGACCAACGAGGCAGTCAACCAAAAAAATAATAGTGAAAAAATTAAGTTGCAATCAAAATATTACGGATTTCGTCGTGGCTTATTTGTGGTTTTAAAGTGGCCGACGTTTCGAGTGCTCTCCAGCACCCATGATCACGGAAGGGACTGAGGAGTTTGAAGTCCAAAAGTGATTGTTATATCAGAGAACCTCAGGGGGATTAATTTAATAGCAAATGTAATTTCATTTGTGTGTGTGTGTGAATTATCTACGCTGTTGGCCGCGGGGCCTTTACAGCTTCACCGGACAAGAGGGCAAGCGTGCAACCACTACGCTCGAGCCAGAAGGGCAAGGGGGCAACTTGCTCAAGGGCGCCTCAAGGAGGAACGGCCTCGGCTTGGGCAGTCGCTATTGGGGAGGCGTATACTAGGTGTCACGCCGTGGTGCTCTGCACCGGCCGGCGGGCAAGGGATTCTTCGAGCTCGCCGGCGAGGTCGGTGTCTGATCCTGTGTACGGTATCTGTATCCGAAAGAAGGGATGTAAGGGCATCGGGAGGGTCGTTGAGATCATGCCGCGGACGGCAGAAAATGTAATTTCAATTGACTGATCCTAAAATTTAAAAAATGTCCAACACTGACTGTGTTATTAACTACGATAGTTTTTTTGTTGTAAGCGACAAGTATTGTTTTTTTGCAAAAGGCGATTATTTTGTTAAATAATATTAACAAAATAATCGCCTTTTGCCTTATCCACAATTATTTGTTTCGGTCTGGGTATTTGTGTATGTGAATTTTCATGTTTGTAAACGCACCCACGACACAGGAATATATCCTAGTGTGGGGCTACGTTTAAAAAAAAAAATAAAAAAAAAAAATTGCTGTCTTTTGCAAGACTCTTTACAAAGCAAGAATTACCATTATCCGAGTTGACCAAACAAATAAATAATATTGAGAGTAAAAAAAGGTGTAGACAACCATTTTGGTTCCACTGCCACATCAAGTTCTAGGACAATTTCGCCAGCTGATAAAGTGTTATATCATGTGCAAACACATGGCGGTTATTGAAATATAAAGTAAACACGCCAACCAAAAAAACATCTATATCTATCTATATCATCACGCTAGATCCCTTACGGAATAGGCATAGAGTACAGAGTTCCAACAGGCTCTTTCCTTACATACCTCTCTGGCTTCCTCTACTTTCATAGTTCGTCTCATACCCGCTCGCCGGTTACAGAGACTCCTGACTTGTCCTTCAGATAAGACCCGGTCTATTTGGTCATGGTAATATAGTCTAGGTCTACCCCCGTACCTACATCCTTCCACTTTCGCATTGTATATCAGTTTTGTCATTCTTTCTTCGGACATTCTTTCTATATGCCCGAACCAATGGAGCATACCCTTTCTCATCTTTACACCGATACTCTTTCATACCTATTTGCATTCTTACTACGCTGTTGCGAAAATAAAAAAATATGGAGCGAGAAAAATATGACACGTCATAATATCGTCAGCCGGTCGCCATAGCGATCTTTGAGGAAGGCCTGCATCGTGCAGTAAACGTCTTTCGATATCCAGATGAGTAGGATATCATCACAAGTGGAGAAAGCGAGAGAGATTTATAGAGAATGACGGCTTGGTCCATGGATTAAGAGTTTGAAGCTTAGCCGCTTCACCCACTGGACCGCGGGTTCGATCGCCGCACGGAACAAATCTTTGTGTGAAACACAAATATCGGTTTCGGTCTGAATGTAAATATCATGTTTTTAACGCAATTATGGCACAGGAATAATTTTAGCGCAGAGTTAGTTTTTTTATTAAAAAAGATCACGGGTACAATTTTTATTAATCACTCCTAATGCACTATGCATAGAGCATGAGGATATCGGTAATCATAGAGAAAATTAATCAATCTCTCTCAACGGTCTAACTAGTGGCACAGAGAGCGGCTGGCAATAACGAAGCCTTAGATTTAAATTTCTTGCCCTTCTTCTCCACAGGAATGACATTCCGAAGTGGCGGTAGAGTCTTTGTTACTTTTCTGACGGTACATAAATACTGTAATGGTTTACATGAATAAAAAATATTCTGATTCTGAAATCCTACGCCGAACAACGTGTTATTGAGTCTCTTGCGTGTGAGTGTGTGTGTTAAATCTACGCTGTTGGCCACGGGGTCTTTACAGTTTCACCGGACGAGATTAACGAGTCTCGAATTTTGTCCGGTATAAGGCAATAGACTCTCTCTATTACAATAGGACCTAACATAGTCGGTGCAATAGAGATATACACAGTACACTTCTGCTACCCCCGCTTGAGGAATATCAACGTCTATCTATATATCCAGAATCCGCCAACACGCTAGATCCCTTGCGGGATGGGCAGAGAATACAAAGTTCCAACAAGTTCCTTCCTTGTAGACCTTTCTGGCTTCCTCCACTATTATAGTTCGTGTCACACACGCTCGCCGGTTACGGAGACTCTCGCCTTGCCCTTCAGATAAGACACGATTTAAATAAACGAATGTAAACGTATAATAATGTTAATATAATGTAATAATGTTTATATTTTCGACTAATATCTACAAATTATCAATGTGAGAACCGACACTTATATAAGTGTCGGTATCTACGTACACACAGCTGACCTAACAGCTAAGATTCGTGACGTCACAAGCACCACAGTAATCCATAGTGATGCGCCGAGACGCCCAATTTCAAACTCGAGTAGTAAGAAAATAGATGTGAGTCATCCCCTAAATCTGTGCCAGAGTTAACGCACATCATTATTTGCCTTTTATTTACATCTGTTGGACGAAAATGGAGTTACTTTCTGCCACGACAACTACACCATTCTTTTAAAATATACAGTACTAGCAGTTTCCCGAGACTTCGTACCCGGTCGACAACAGCGCCACCTACCGGGTCTATGTTATATAGCCTATGTTACTTCTGGATCGGGTAGCTTTCTAATGGCGAAAGAATTTTTGAAATTGGTCCAGTAGTTTTTGAGTTTATTCGTTACAAACATACAAAAATACAAATCTTTCCTCTTTATACTCGTAATATTTGTATAGATAACCGTATAGAAAATGTTTGAGATACAAAATATATTAGGTTTTAAGATCTAGCCTCAGTTGGATGCCTAACAACTCCGATAGTAAGACTATTTATTAAAAAGTCTACAGGATGCCTAGTGAAGCAGTCTCCACAAGGAGGTAATGGGTGCCAAGCTTGACACCGGAGTGATAATGACATCGAGAGTTATTAGTAAATTGGGACACCAAAGAATGGCTTATGCTCTCAGTGGCTTATAGAAAGCTGATGTTTTTAGAATATTTGTCATGCAGAGGGTTGCCTGTTCTGATATGAACGTGGGTGTACCATATACACCGCAAGTTCATGTGGACGTATCACCATTACTTAGTAATACTATATCAAATGTTAAGTTCTCTTAGGGATGATTTTTCAAATATCACAAAAGTTATTATCAACCAAATTATAGCGTAACCGAATAGAAAAGTGAAACAATTGAACAATTTTGCTCATACAACTGTAATTTTAAAGCATGGACAACCTAGTGGTTAGACCGACTGCAAAGTCAGAAGTCTCGGGTTCAAACCCAGGCACCTGTCTTTTCGAAAGCATGTGCGTATTAAAAATTAATTATCACTTGCTTCAACGGTGAAGGAAAACATCGTGAGGAAACCTGCATGCCTAAGAGTTTCTCGAAGGAGTGTGAAGTTCGCCAACCCGCCAGTGCGGGTTGGCGAACACCACGCTGGCCCAGTGGCCAGCGTGGTGGACTATGGCCTAAACCCTCTCAGTTTGAGAGAAGGCCCGTGCCCAACGGTGGGACAGTTTCTTAACAGGGCTGATATTATTATATATTATTAACTTGATTTTTAATTTGATTATGTAAAATATTACCTTGGATAACTTTTATCTGATAATTCAAAAACGAGCCCGTAATCATGCATTTCCTAACAATGTTGTCCATAAACACATTGCCTAATCCAGCTACTAGCTGAATACTCCAGAATTCGAGTATTTATTTAGTATTCAGTACACCAATATAGTCTAGTATTAAACCGTTGCAAGAAATACACCTAAGACAAGGCCAGAGTGGTTTAAACATTCCATATGCATTACAACTTGGTAGCACGCCAAATTAGAAAAAAAAATAATGCGATATAATTTTCCTTGTGGCCTAATAATCTAAAATTACAGTTGCGAAGAAAATGATTAAATCGGGCACAAAATTTCCCACTTGCATTCGCAAAAGAGACATTACATGGACAGCCAGCCACCCAAAACAAAATAACACGAGATAATTTTCCTTGTGGCCTAATAATCTAAAATTACAGTTGCGAAGAAAATGATTCAATCGGGCACAAAATTTTTCACTTGCATTCGCAAAAGCTACATTACATGGACAGCCACCCAAAAACAAATTACACGAGATAATTTTCCTTGTGGCCTACTAATCGGAAATTAGTTCTTTATTGATTCAATCAAGCATTTAATGAATATATCACGATATTATAATGTTCGCGATAAAATTTTCTTTGTGACCTAATAATCGGAAATACAGTTGTGAAGAAAATGAATCAATCAGTCACAAAATATCCCACTTGCACTTTACAAAGAAGGCATTATTTGGACATTTAATCCACAAAAATATCACGCGATAATTTTCCTTGTGGCCTAATAATCGGGAATCAATTCTTAAATGAATGAATCAATCATGCAGCGAGGCTCAAAATATCTCTCTTGCATTTTGCGAAAGAGACATTATGTGGGTATTTTATTTACGGTCCCTTTTAGATATCCACTTTTAACCCCTGTCGAAAATAGAGGAGGGGTGTTTAAAGTTTAACTTGTGTATCTGTGAGTCTGTCGGTAGCTTCACAGCTCTCCTAAACGGATGAACCAATTTTAATTAGGTTTTTTTTTTCTTTGAAATTTAGAGATTGTTCTTAGCTTTGATTCATTTGAGTCGGGGTTTTATATATTTCAATTTTACTTGTCCAAAATGAATTGCCACACTAAGAACATCTCCGCAATTGATGCATTAATCTATAACTAACTGATTTAACTGACAAATGACTCTTGACGCTGATTATTAGTTCCACCTATCTGATAAATTATATGACAAAATACAAGTGGTTTTTTAACAATGTATGCATCGGTCAAAATCGGGTAGCTTCTCCTAAAATTGTATGATGTGTTATTAAGACTAAGTTAAATCTCAAAATAGCAGTTTAAAATTGTATAACATACTCACGCCTTTATCCCACTAGGACGACGCAGAGACTACAGTTCGCCACATACTACGATTCTAACATACCTCTTTCGTTTATTTAAATTCATAATAATATAAAACATAACAACGGAACGGATCTGGTGTGATGTCATAGATAAATAGACAGAATAGTATTGATAACATTTCATAGGCAATCTTAATTGAACATGTTTAATAGATTTTAATAAATGTGACACGTATTATTTTCAATGGAATAAATAAACACTGTCTGTATCTATCTATATCATCACGCCAGATCCCTTACGGGGTAGGCAGAGAGTACAGAGTTCCAACAGGCTCTTTCCTTACATACCTCTCTGGCTTCCTCTATTCTCATAGTTCGTCTCATACACGCTCGCCGGTTACGGAGACTCCTGACTTGTCCTTCAGATAAGACCCAGTCTATTTGGTCATGGTAAGATAGTCTAGGTCTTCCCCGGTACCTACATCCTTCCACTTTCGCATTGTATATCAGTTTTGTCATTTTTTCTTCGGACATTCTTTCTATATGCCCAAACCAACGGAGCGTACCCTTTCTCATCTCACACTGATACTCTCTTTCATACCTATTTGCTTTCTTACTACGCTGTTGCTGACACACACTGTCACTATCTATATAAGTAATTACACTAACAAGATAGTCAATATAAATATTTAATAGGTACGCCTACTACCAGTCAATTCCTACTGATTAACTGATGTTTTAGGGAGTAGAAAAGTAATATACAGGTACTAGTTTTGTTAAATTCATTTAAGACATCGTCATGCCTATACTCCCCAAGCGGTGGTGGCAGAGGTGTACCGAGTACACCCACTTTTCGCCGTCCATGTTACCTCTCATGTAATAGAGGGCGAACATATTGCCATATACCAGACACAATCCAGACTCCGGATTCGTACAGGAAATTTGTCGTTAGAAAAACTACATTTGTCCGACCTAGGAGATTTGGACGCGGCACCTCGGGATCACAAAGCGATGCGCTTTACCACTAGACCAACGAGGCAGTCAATAAAATGTGTAAAAATACTTTAATATAAGCATGAAAAAACATATCTATGTCAAAAGGTCATAGGTAAAAACAGTTTTCATGAGCACAATAAAATGCATGTTTTCATATGGAAATGAGCTAGTTCAATAGAGTGAAGGTTACATACACTACTTACATACATACACATAGACTACTTTTTATTCGTTGGTACATGTAATTTTTCTCATTTATAACTGAAAGATATAACTAACATATCCTCAAGATAAATTGTGGAGTGTAATAATTTTTTTTCTTTATAACTCTCTGTACGCTCTACTTTTGCCCAAAAATCCTTTCTCTCCTCTTTCCAGTCCCTATTGTGTGTGATTAAAATAGACTCCTTCATTTTAAAGTATGTTTCATCCTACCATCTCTGCCTAATGTGTGATGAAGGATTAAAATCAAAATTTTTGTACCTAAATATAATAATAATATGCTTTGCGATCACCAGGTCCCGAGTTCAAATCCTAGATCAGACAAATGTCTCTCAGTATCAGTCCACAGTCTGGAATTGTTCCCGGTATGAGGCAATAGGCTCGCCCCCTATTGGTCCCATGGACCTAACATCGTCGGTGAAAAGTGGGTGTACACAGTCGGTGAAATATAGGCGTGACGGTGTTAAATATATGTAATGACATAAATTACAAATATGGTTATTTGAGTTAGCACTCTAATTATAATGCTAAAAAGTTGATTTCACTTTTTGTTGCTTCTTTAGTCGCTTCACTTTCTTTTTAGCCAGTGATATAACTATTACTGAAATCACATAATGAAAGTTTTCAACTATCCTACTAATAATAAAACGCGAAAATTTTTATGACGTTTGTTACTTTCGAGCAAAAACTAATGCACGGATTTTGATAAAACTTTACAGTAATATAGTTCACTAGTTTTTACCCACGACTTCATCAGCGTTGGCGTTTTTCCGACATATAAGCCGGTGTATTAATCCAGTTATATAATAAACTATCTGTGTGCCACATTTCATCCAAATCCGTTCAGACGTTTTTGTGTGACTGAGTAACAATCATCTAAACATACAAACTTTCACATTTATAATATTAAATATATAAAGTAGGCTATAGTTTATTTTTTGTGTGTGAATGATCTACGCTGTTGGCCGCGGGGCCTTTATAGCTTCCCCGGACAAGAGGGCGAGCGTGCTACCGCTACGCTCGAGCCAGAAGGGCAAGGGGGCGACTAGCTCAAGGGCGCTTCAAGGAGGAACGGCCTCGGGTTGGGCAGTCTCGCCGTGGTACTCAGCACCGGCTGGCGGCCAAGGGATTCTTCGACCTAGCCGGCGAGGTCGGTGTCTGATCCTGTGTGCGGTATCTGTATCCGAAAGAAGGGATGTAAGAGGGAGGGAGGGTCGGTGAGAACATGCCGCGGACGGCGGTAGCGATGATAGGAGGGGAGTTAGGTTCGTAGTCGGCGGCGGCTACGATTAGCAGATTTCTATGACTGGACGCGTTCGAGAACTATCGAGTTGTCTCCTTTTTAATAAAGGCGCGAATAGGTTCGAGACCGAGATCGGAATGGAGCTATAGTTCATAAAGATATTACATACAAACATCATATAACTCCCGAAATGGAGGTGGGAGGGGTGTAATGTTCACCGTCGAATTCAAGCCGCTCGTGTAATAGGGGGTAGGCTTATCGCCATTATAAAAGTATAATGGGGATGAGAATCATTGCAGACTTTGGACTGCTACTGAGACTTTTTAGATGTAAAAACCCCAAATATCGCTTTGTCCAACCTAGGACAAATCCTAGAATCCATCAAAAAATACCATTTAGTCTCATACTTTGTTGGTCTAGCGGTCGATGATTCGAAAAATGATGGGCCACTAGACCAACAAAATATAAGAT
This sequence comes from Phalera bucephala, assembly GCA_905147815.2. NCBI lineage: Eukaryota > Metazoa > Arthropoda > Insecta > Lepidoptera > Notodontidae > Phalera > Phalera bucephala. Next base: position 15,952,821 of record LR990630.1, on the reverse strand, counting down.
AAAATGATATCTTATAATTCCTTTTAATTTCACACAATTTCCAATACTTGATTTTGCCACTTTTATGAGAAAATACATTATCAAATAATACCTATTTCTGGTCATCACAAAATCTGAGGTCAGTTTATCTACCAATTATATCTAATCTTCTATTCACCATAAACAAATGCGGTAATCGTACAGAACAAACAAAATACTTCATAGGTCATTCCAACCTGAAACTCAATCTTGTTCTTATATTCACTAAACTTTCCTCACACAGAACGAACGAATATGCGATTGGTCGGTGGGCTGCCTGTGCTTGAATTTAGATGATTCAAATGTTCCAAATGAGACATATTGGGATTCGAATCTTTGCACTATTTCAGATACAAATTATCGAATCTGCACTGTGAGACACTTTTGCCATGACTAGACATCAGGGCGCTTATAACCAATTAGATATGTAACACATGATAGTTTATTGGTACTCCAGTGGCCTATACAATACCATTACAAAATAATTTCACGAAGTTATCGTAACGCATCCCGTTTGGTCATAGCGAATAAAGGCCCTGCCATGCAGTTTGACAACCATTTTCTTCTTATAAGAGATCTGCATTGTCAACCAGACAAACCTTTACAACTTCACCAGACTAAAGGGGAGAGCATACAACAACGCTCTAAATAGTCAGCAGTAAAAATCAAGTATAAAAAACAAATTTGTTTTGATTGTTCTTACAAAAACATTGAAAATTACTTCCCACCTCCTTTCATCAGAGTAACAAGTTTTTGTCAAACATTATTTATAGTCTGTGCAATGTTTATGAGTTGTAAAATGTAATGACCTGCTTTGTATAACTAGGTAAACAAATTGATGTTTTTATAGAAGCAAAAGTATTATAAGTGAAGTCAACTTGTAATAATGATACCATTGCCCGAATAATTTTTAGTAACGAAACTATGTACTAGCTTTTCACACAATAACCCTCATAATCATTTCTTAACCAATAGAGTGGTAAGAGCGTAGAATAAAGTACCAGATGACATAATTTCTGCGCAGAATGTCAACCAATTAAAGAACAGACTCGACAAATATCTTCTTAACAACAAACAATAATCCAAGTAGAAAACAGCAGAATACAGGCATCTAGCAGTTGTTTCAACTGCTTGCCTGATTATCTATAATAATAATAATATTGGCTTTATCCATATAGTTGATCTCATTTACCACCTGTGGTAGTTGATAAACCAAGCTGAAAGCTTTATATGCGGCTTGATTCAGTTACAACAGCAGGTGGCTACTAACCTATTAATCGGCACTAGATCTGCATAGTTGAGTATTACTTTAGGTCATACTCCACTACATTACTGGATACTTTAGCATATGTCCCAAAGCTCTTCTCACAAATTGTTGTGAAGGCCTATGCCAGTAGAACAGGATATGCTGACATCATAATCATCATCATCATCATCTCAGCCTACACTTGTCCACTGCTGAACATAGGCCTCCCCAATCGCTTTCCAGCGTAACCGGTCCGATGCCACCTGCATCCAACGACTTCCTGCGATTTTCACAAGATCGTCGGTCCATCTGGCAGGCGGTCGTCCCACACTGCGCTTGCCAATACGTGGTCTCCACTCTAGAATCTTTCTGCCCCAACGCCCGGATCGGACCTACGCGCTATGTGGCCCGCCCATTGCCACTTCAGCTTGCTAATCTTAACGGCTATGTCATCATAATAATCCCAATTAAAAAATTTCTTTTTAATAATTCAGTATTTCACTGGAACCTTTTTTGTGTGTGTGTGAATGCTCTACGCTGTTGGCAGCAGGGCCTTTACAGCTTCACTGGACAAGACAGGAATCTAACATCATCATCAATATGTGGATGATCACAGTACACCTCTGCCACCCTCTCTTGGGTGTTAATAGGCAAGACATATACCTGATAACAGCCTAAAATTGGTTTTGTATTATAATACAAAATTATTGAGAAAATTGATAGTCCCATAGAAAAAAGTAACATATGCCAAACAAAATAAATGGCATTTCCAACTGTTATGCCCGTCGATAAGACTATTTATGCAGACATGTCCAAATGCATATACTTAAATAGTCATCATCTCAGCCCATACTTGTCCACTGTTGAACATAGGCCTCCCCAATCGCTTTCCAGCGTAACCGGTCCGATGCCACCTGCATCCAACGATTTCCTGCGATTTTCACAAGATCGTCGGTCCATCTGGCAGGCGGTCGTCCCACGCTGCGCTTGCCAATACGTGGTCGCCACTCTAGAATCTTTCTGTCCCAACGCCCGTCCGATCTACGCGCTATGTGGCCCGCCCATTGCCACTTCAGCTTGCTAATCTTAAGGGCTATGTCGGTAACCTTGGTTCTTCTACGAATCTCCTCATTCCTGATTCGATCGCGTAGAGAAACGCCGAGCATAGCTCTCTCCATAGCTCGCTGAGCAACTCTAAGCTTTTTTATGAGACCTATTGTAAGAGACCACGTCTCTGATCCATATATCATCACTGGTAACACACATTGACTGAAAACTTTAGTCTTAAGGCACTGAGGTATTTTGGATGAGAAGATATTGCGCAGTTTCCCGATCGCTGTCCAGCCGAGTTGGATTCGTCGATTGACCTCTCTCTCAAAGTTGGACCTACCTAACCGGACTACCTGTCCCAGGTAAATGTATTCGTCGACAACTTCAAGCGTAGAGTTCCCAACGGTGAGTGCGGTGGGTACGACATGGACGTTAGACATTATTTTGGTTTTGTCCATGTTCATTTTAAGACCCACTTGTTGAGATACTCTGTTGAGTTCACCGAGCATTCATCCTAGATCTTCCAGCGACTCCGCCACGACCACAATGTCGTCGGCAAATCGAAGGTGAGTGATGTATTCGCCATTGATGTTGATGCCAAGTCCTTGCCATTCCAAGAGCTTGAAGGCGTCCTCTAAGGTGGCCGTAAACAGTTTCGGAGAAATGACATCTCCCTGTCTTACTCCTCTTTTTATGGGGATTGCCTTCGTGCACTGCCCCTGTACTCGGACTGACATGGTGGCGTTATTATACAAGCACTTCAACACTTCGATGTACCGATAGTCAATGCGGCATCGCTGGAGAGATCTAAGAACCGCCCAAGTCTCGATCGAATCGAAGGCTTTCTCATAGTCCACAAACGCCAAGCATAGTGGCCTATTATACTCCTCGGTCTTCTGTATAATCTGCCGCAGCGTATGTATGTTGTCTATGGTACTAAAGCCTTTCCGGAAACCGGCTTGTTCGGGAGGCTGGAAGTCATCAAGCCTGCGTTCCAGACGATTCGTAATGACTCTCGAAAACAACTTATAAACATGGCTCAGCAGTGTGATGGGACTATAATAATAAACATAATATATAATAAACTTAAATAGTATATTCACTAAAATAACCTCATTCCCTTTTCAATGTTTAATAACAGCTGTTACCTTTGTATTAACAAACAAAGGTGATGACTTATGTAATTTGAAAAATCTAGTACAGATGTTTTCCTGACAAGAAATTATCTATTTCTTCTTAAGTTATGGCTTTACATTATTTTTAAGCGTATTTTGTCAATGTCCAGTAGGAGAATAATGTTTTTAACAAGTGCTAAATAACTTTAACTCTTCTATGAATTTGATGATAATGAAATTTATAAAATACTCCACTGTAACAGTAATACTTAACAGTGGATACTTTACATACCTATTGTGACAAGGGTTTTGAGAAATTGAAGAGTCATGTTTTATCACTTGGTTACAATTACCTGAAGGTACAGTGAACTCTTGCACATATAGGAACACTTAATAGTTAATATTTCACCAACATTACATATTATTATTTAAAATAACACAAGTTTTGGGAATTGAAGCAAATTGATGACATTATCTGCTAAGAACCCCAAATATTATCTATTTATCATAACATTAGATTTTGCATAGTAGGTAATTATTTATGAGGTTGAAACCTAGCCATGCACCTGTCTTTTCGAAAGCATGTGCGTTTTTAAAATTAACTATCACTTGCTTTAACAGTGAAGGAAAACATCGTGAGGAAACCTGCATGACTAAGAGTTTCTCGACTGTGTGTAAAATTCGCCAACCCGCTCTGGGCCAGCTTGGTGAACTATGGCCTAAACCCTCTCAGTTTGAGAGGAGGCCTGTGCCCAACGGTAGGACAGTTTCTTAACAGGGCTATTATTATTATAGGCAATTATTTATCATCAAGCTAAATTTTGGAGCATATACACAAGTATAGTTCCAACAGGTTCTTTCCCTACAGACCTCTCTCGCCTCCTACTCTCATAGTTTTCATCATATACCCAGAACATAAATAGAAATTATATCATTTACTATTGTATACAAGACATTATGAGACAGTGAGATAAATTAGAGTACCACAGTTTCTTCAAAGTATCATTATAAAAGTCATTTTCCATAGAAAAGAGCTGAGAATATGCTGCATTTAACTATGCCTTTTACTCATTGCAAAGTAGGATTACAATAATATTACTAAAATGATTGTGGGGTGTTTATAAGCAATAAAGAATCAATGATTTATACTGAACAAAACCACTGGTGCAAAAATATAGTTTTAATACTGTTGGCATATGTAACTCAATGGATTAAAGATCTGCCAGCTGTCATGTGGTGATACTTCATCACACTAAAACTAGAATAGTGCTCGGAGATGTTACAGTACCATGATTTACAAGCAAGCATCTCCTTGAGAAAAATAAGTAATTTTCTCTTCTCCCTTACAAAAGGATATGTCAATGCTAATAGTAGAAATAGAGCCCATATGATATGTTTAACTATTGTGGGTAGATTCTACAACTCATATACAATACTAGCTGTATTTAGTTACTGAAAGTAGTTACTTTTCATAATAAATGATTATTATTATAACTGTAACAAACACATCACACTAAGAATGTTGCCTTGATAACAAACAAGCCTCTAAAATTATAGCATAATACGAATGCCAAAGGCATCCCAATTTATAAGAAAAAGTACCTACAAATTAACAAAAACAATTAGTCTCGTTCGAATGTTTATTTTTACTATATATCACCAGTTATTACGGATAGAACGCTAGTAATTGCGGCGCCCACAACGGAAATATCCTGCGTCCTTTTCAAATTACGTATGACCAAATAACAAGATCATATGATGTGAAAAACACAACTAACCGCCCTAATTCACATCTGTATGGCGTAAAACTCTGTTCTAATCGAATTTAAAACCCGAAAGACCGATGCGTTATGATCCTTTCGATTAATCTACAGCGTTTATATAAAATCAACGAGCTAAAGGTTAAAAACTATCGGCGTAAGTGATAACCAAACAGTCATCAAGCTATTTCAATATGTAAACACTAAATACTAAAAACCAAACTAATGACAATAACATTGCATTTACCGTCGGAGTTCGAACGATAAAACATCTTCGACTTATTGCGATTCCCAAATCCGATTTCGCCCTTGACTAGCGGGCGCAAAAAGTCACCACTTACCGGCCATGACAAAGCCCAGCACAAAAACTTAAGAAGTTCGATAGTTTTATTACACAATCACTTCAGTGTTTTGCTAAAACATCACACAGATTTGCCGATGAAAACGGATTAGAATCATTTCAACATTACATCGGTAAAAAGTAATGGCGCTGAGAAATACATACAAATAATTACTGCAGAATTTAGGGTTGCCATACTAAAGCTAACTAAATCTACTATTACTACCATAACGATTTTTATGTGAGCGTTACATAAAACTTTAATGGGAATGTAATTTATATATGTGCTTTCGCTAACACTCAGGAATGAGCAAAATATGCGCTTTAATAATACGGTAAAGCTTCCGGATACAGACAGCTATGACCATAGATAATATACTAATACTGTGTAATGCTATAATATAATACCTTTAAAACGATTTTCATAGAATATTAACTTGATTACTCTGAAAATTCATTTTTAGTAACAGGTTGTGTTCTACGCAAAAAGTTATTTATATATTTAAATATTACCACAAATACTGTTAATCTATTTGATTCGTTATATTAATGTAGAAATATGACTCTAGAAATAAATATTAATCAAACTAATTGTGATAAATTCGGAAACTCAAACATAAAAAGCTAATCAAAGAAAAACGTACGATTGTTAACGATAAAAATGTTTGACATCTCAGCTCGGACATTAAAATTACATTATGGTACAAAATTACAACTATAGCAACACTGTTCGATCAAACGTCAAATTGGACGTTAGGGAAGAAACAGTCACGAAAAAACGCGCATTTCATGTGTGGATGTGCTGCCATCTATCGTGAATACAGTAAAACACTCACCTGCTTTATCGACAGTGTTTACACACTCAACTTTTTAAAATATTGACGCGATAGTAACGTAAAAGCGTAAAAGTACAATACACTATTTAATATATCTACTCAAATTAAGGGCATTATTAATTATGCATTTGAATGCAATTCTGTACACGTTGGTATTTAACAAAAAAAATATTGTATTAAAATTAAAGTACTCTTTCAAATGAGACTAGGTACAATTCTTTGGTATAATTGCATACAAAATCGATGCAGGTTAGGTAAACTGGGTAAAACCAAGGCTGACATTGTCACCAAAGAGTATAATAATCACTACGTTTTCAACATAGGGATTGCTTTTAGGCTTTTAGTCTTATCTCTATGGTTTTAATTGTCACCAAAAAAAATACGATTTCAATTAGAACAGTTTTAAATAATCATTAAAATGAGTGCAGATATGTTTGATGCGGTAAGTTTAATAACATTATCCTAATTTTAATTTGTATTAAAAGGCCAACGAATTCGATACCAATTTGAGACAGATTTTTTGACATAGGTTGGGATACCCTACCCTATCCTACCGAACAATGCGTGTCTAAAAAAAATATAAATTACTAGATTTCCTGTGATATAATATGAGAATATGGATTCATTTCACGTACTTTATATATAAAGGGCTACAAACAAATAGGCAGGTGTGCGCAATCTAGTACATAACTTGCCAACCTATACGTTCGTTCTGCGAACTCATTTATAATTATTAAACCGGAACTTAGTATAATTATCGTGGTGCGTCGACTTTATACCTGTACCATGTATTTTATCCTTTGTGTTCGCATTATGGCCCTTATTAGTGGTAACGGGAAACGGTCTGTCATTTATAACAGACTGTCGAACTCGCGACAGCTTGATCCAATAAGCGAAGCGGTTTAAGTTCTAAGCGCTAGACCAAACCATCGTCAAAAGTAACTCTCCACAATTTTACACATTTTAAAACTATTAAAATCTGCTTGTTACTAGGTACTTTAGTTCCTTGAATAAATAGGAGGAGTGCTATGCAATTCTATCTGTCTATATCATCATACCGCTTGCGGAATAAGCAAGAGTGAGAGTACAGAGTTTCAACAGGTTATTTCATTACAGACTTCTCTGGCTTCCTCCACTCTTACCCTACGTTATCACGAGCGCTTTGTCAACGAGTGTTAGTAAAGTGCTGGAATGAATATATGGCTAACAGTTTTTTTTTCAAAGCGCTGTACGGCGATTCGGCACCGCGCGTTAAAAAAGCGTCCGTGCAAACGAGGAGTTATAGTTTACTCCCACACGCTCGCCGGTTACGGAAAATTTCATATTAATAAAAAATAACTGCGGCAGTGGAAATTGACTTTATTGAACAAAAGGTCATAGTTGCAAGGTACTTACCATGTTTATTTCCATGATCGAAAATGATGCTCAGCTTCTGGAGACTGTTCTGTCTGGCTTCGGCGAAGAGTCTCCTCTTGTTTTTGGGAGAAGGCTGAGTAGCCAGCGGCGATACTACCATTGTGGTGGTCGCCATTTTGTCACATCAAAATAGGATCTGGAGACAAATAAAATAAGTTCTTGAGATATTAGATAAATACATTTTTGTGTAGTGAAATGTGGACATTGAGAATATTATGAGCTTCTATTTTTCGCGGGGAATTGAAATCCTTAAAGTACGATTTACACCTTCCGATCCTACTCCATACGATCCTAAAAATCGGATGAAACTTGATAATGTATAGGGCGTAAAGTTAGATTGAATGTCCAATAATAGGATAACCTATTTTGTCCGATAATTATAATAGGAACAGAACATATAGATTGCACTTAAAGAAACCCTAATCCCATATGGAAAAGGCTTTGTGAGCTGTGGAGGACTTTTCATCACTAAAACCCTTCGATACTACATAGGGTCCCAAATCTCCTAACGCAACTTACCTAACTGCCGGTAAGCTGCCGGTTAAGTAGATATTCGGCATACTTAAAATCACAGCTTGGTCTACTAATGGTTTAAAATAACCCGCTCGGGTCACTAGATCCAGAGTTGTCGACAGTTAGAACAATACACTAAAGTTAAAAATAGAACCTTTGAAGAATATCATGTAGGTGCTCAAATTGATGAGTTCCTCGAATTGTCATGAATAAAAATGCCCACCAAAAGGATAAATGTGCGAAAAAGAAACCGATTTTGGATTGTCGGCAAACACTTCACTGATAGAAGACTAGATATAATGAGTGCTAAGTTCTATAAAAAATCGTCTAAACCAAAAATATCCAGCAACTGTCAACAGTTTAGAAACAAATACCCAAAATCAGAGGCAAGTTCAGATTGTCGGTCTACGATCCAAACGGGTACCAACCTAGTAAGTTAATTCTTAGAGCGTTGAACTTCTTTCCAATATTCCCCTAGCAAAAAGTATTTACATAAAAACTCCGAGGCCGGCTTCATAGCTGTTTATTTACTTTTCTTTTAACAAGAAATTGCGTCGAGTCGCGAAATATAATTAGCACTTTAAGATAGCAGACTAGGAGAAATAAAGTCGGAGTGTGTGAAATTTGAGCCCACAGAGCAAACTATAACATATCAAGTCAAATATTTGGCTCTCCGCAGTGCAGTGAGTGGCAGTGACTGCAATTTAGAGGTTAATTTAATAATTTAGGCTAAAAAAAATATTGGGGCAGTTTCGGGTAGTGTTGTAAAAACGCTCGACTCGGCGCTTAAAACGCTCGCGTCTTCTACTTTTTTCAACGTTTGTAAGCGTCGAATCTGCGCTCGTCTTCAGCGGTTCGGGAAAAATAAAATTGTAGTGGGAAAAACGCTGGGAAGAAATAGCTTTTTTTACAAAATACTTACTTTACAGATGTATACAAAAAGAATTGTAAACCTCATTTTTAAAAAAGAGTAACCGTGGAGTTTCTTGCCCTTCTTCTCCACAGGAATGACTTTCCGAACGGGTGGTAGAGTCTTAAGTAATAATAATTTTCTGTTTTTGACTATTCATAAGTGCCTTTTGGTCTACATGAATAAAAAACTTTTGATTTTGATTTTTGATTTACAATATACTACCGGAGAGAACAATGGACTCGAATATTCGTATGAGATATGACAGTATTTATTTTGTTTAAGGTATAAAAATGCAAGTGATAGCCTAGTGGTGAGACCGTTGGACTGCAAAGTCAGAGGTCTCGGGTTCAAACCCAGGCACGCACCTTTGTCTTTTCGAAAGCATGTGCGCATTATAAATTAACTATCACTTGTTTTAACGGTGAAGAAAAACATCGTAAGACAGCCTGCATGAGAGTTTCTCGAAGGTGTGTGAAGTTCGCCAACCCGCACTGAGCCAGCGTGGTGGACTGTGGCCTAAACCCTCTCAGTTTGAGAGGAGGCCCGTGCCCAACAGTAGGACAGTTTCTTAACAGGACCAATATTATTATTATGCAAATGTCTTCTTAGCACACTAACATTTTACCATACAGTCAGTGAGCAGCCACTGAACTGTAGTTAGCAGTTTTGATTAGTGTTGTAATAACGCTCGAATTGGCGCGTAAACGCTCAAATCTACACTTCAATGCTCGTAAACGTTCCTCATTCAGGGCTCTCAATGCTAAACGTTTTATTTTCAGGGCTCATTTTTACAACACTAGTTTTGATGTAGTTATGACAATTGCACAAAACTGCAAAGACACTTTGGAATTGTAATGGCTGTTGTGGCTAGCTTGCAGTTCAAATGCAGACCCTCTTAAAAACCCTAATAAATAGGTACAGGTTTTATAAGCACAACTATGGAGACTAAATTGAAGACATCATACTATCATGTTTTACTAGGTTTCATCATCATGTTTGCGCCACTAAATGCCACAGTCACGACTATTGACATAGTCAGTTAAATATGGCAATAATATTTATCGATTCCATATAATTTTGTCTACCTTTATATTTATCTTACGAAGACTAATCATGTGCTCATTGGAATGAGAAAAACATGTAATTACGAGGGTTCTTTGGTTTATACTGCAGAAAACCAGTTAATTCTAGTTTAATCTTAATATTTCTGTAATTTTATTGATGAGTAATTTCGTTTTATTGATTCTTATGCGCAGATCCTTACATAGCTTTTCGTTTCCTTAATATGTTGGGATGAACAAAGTTAGTGACTACATATCTATCTATCAAGTTTTATCATCACGCCATCCCTTGCGGGATAGGCGGAAAATACAGAGTTCCAACAGTTTCTTTCCTTACACACTTTTATGGCTTCATCTACTATTATAGTTCGTCTTATTCATGCTTGCGTATAAATAATAGTATATTTGTCAAAATTCCACCAAAATGCATAAAGTCTAATGCCGTAGACATAAGCCGGCACTAGACGGCACTAGTCTTAACTTACTTAACCCATATATTTGATAGATATTATCTAGGTCAAAAAATATATATTTAATTTTAAAAAAATGCGCAAGCTATCTGAACAACTCAAAAAGCTTTATATTTACTGACTATACAACATTTTGTTAACTGGCCGCAAATTGATTATTCCAAGAGATAACATTTCATGGCCCCATCTCCCCAAACCCACGCCGGTGGTTGCGCCTCTGCCGCCAGCCGACGCCATCGCGGACCTTTTTATGCTAACCAAGATGTATGGCGCGGTATGCGACAACAGGATTCCGAAAGGCTCCGCGCCGCTACTAGGTGGGAGGAGCAATTCACCCTGCTTATGACGTCCATGGACGTTCACGATGCCATGGCCTCCCTTAAAAACCGAGCGTGCAACAACTACGATCTAGGCCAGTGTTTTTCAAACCTCTTTTAGGTCACAGGGGTTGACAAACCGAAAAGAAAAAAAGAAAGTTTAAAAATATGTTTTATTAGGAAAAGATTAATTAAAGAACGTACTTACAACTGTTTAACACAAGTCAATAAAAACAAAAAAATACATATGAGTTGCGCCTGTTTTTCGTTAACTAATTTCTACCATCTTGGAGACTTTTTTGATACATGCTTTGTAATCGATGTAAAATATGTCTGTTATAGGTACCTAATTATGTATTTAGCCGATACCTAATGTAAAAATTGTGCGGATTTGATATTTGTAACATAATGAATACAGGTTACAAACAGCGGTGGAGAGGGGGTCGCGAAAAGGTTTTCATACTAAGGGGGTCGCGTGATAAAAAATCTTAAAAACACTGCTGTAGGCGGACGGACAGGGGGAAAATAAGCTTAAAGGCGCCTTTAGGAGGAACGATTGGCTTGGGCAGTCGCTATGGGTGAGGGCATATATTAAGTTTCTCGCCGTAGTGCTCTGCACCGGTCGGCGGCCAAGGGATTCTTTGACGTCGCCGGTTAGGTCGGTGTCTGATCCTGTGTACGGTATCCGAAAGAAAGGAGTTAAGGGCATCGGGAGGGTATAGTGGGGATCTGCATTACCACTCAAAACGTAAGCAATTCAAAAATTTATGAGCATTCCCCAAAGCCTGTAGACAAGTCTTTTATTAGTAAGTCCTACTCGTTATGATTCACAGAAACGAAACTTGGGTACTTACGGTTGGACTGGCGAGCAATTGGAGAGGACTATGCCCAGTGAACTGCTATGTATGCTGCAGATGATGACTAAATGTCTACTCACTGCCGAATAAGCAGTGCTGGGCAAAAATTAATTGCGAAAACAATTAAATTGCAATTCAAATGTTTCGGATTTATCGCGGTTTATTTTTGGTTTTTAAGTTCCCGACGTTTCGAGTACTCTACAGCACCCATGGTCACGGGAGGGAGTGGGAGTTTTGTTTAAACGTAACCCCACACTAGGATTTATTCCTGTGTCGTGGCTGCGTTGACAAACATGAAACTCCACATACACAAATACCCAGACCGGAACAAATAATTTGGGTCACACAAATATTTGTAATTTGGTGGGGGTCGAACCCGCGACTATTAGACACAGTGGGTGGAGCGGCTTAAGCTCTTAACCACTGCGCTAAATCGTCCGTCCAGACATTCAAGTCAATTCCGGAGCATATAGGGGGGTTAATTTAATTACAATTAAAATATCAAGTTTTCAATTGTAATTAATTGACTGCCTCGTTGGTCTAGTGGCAAAGCACATCGCTTTGTGATCGCGAGGTCCTGGGTTCAAATCCTAGGTCGGACAAGTGTAGTTTTTCTAACGAAAACTTCCCAGTACGATTCCGGAGTCTGGAATTGGGCCCGGTATATGGCAATAGGCTCGACCCTTAACACTTAACATCGTCGACGAAACGTGGGTGTACTCAGTACACCTCTGCCACTCCCGCTGGGGAATATAGGCGTGACGGTAAAATATCAATTAATTGACCGTGCTATTAAATAAAATTATTGAATAAAGCCCAACACTGTGCGTAAATTGCCTTTTGCAACTTGCATAACTTGTCAATTCACTCTTAAGTACTTTTAGTTTTTTTAAATACTCAATAAGGTATTAATAAAAGAACACGTTTTTTTCTATAAAGTGAAAATCACGTCATTATGACGTTGAAGAGCGAACAAGTTCTTTGTTTACTAAAAAATCATACCTAATATTACCTAATACTAGTGGTCGCCCATAGGTCGATATTCGACCTACTCTTTCATCGCTTGCTGCTTGTGTTTGACATTCAGTAAGACTATGGACAAATAATATTAAAGACAAACATCAATTTGACGTGTATTGTGTCAAATACTTGGTAGTGTGTGTAATGTTTTTTTCATTGATTTAATGTGTATTATGCATAATTTAAAAAAAATATATTAGCATTCTGTACTCCTTCTCTATATAAACTATAATGTGGGAAATTTCATACTCCTCCGTCCGCGCAATTTTCGTAAAAATGTGTACAAAGTTTTTGCTTCACGTATTAATATATAGATTCTTTTTTTTGCGAGCGTTTGATTTTTAATACTTCTTTTTGTATGTATCACTTGAGGGTTTTTATTGAACTAGTGAATACTTATATAATATTTAGCAGACGAGTATTAATACCGTTTAATAGACCATGTCTTATGTGAAGGGCAAATCAAGACTCTCTGACCAGCGAGCGTGTATGAGACGAACTATGAAAGTGGAGGAAGCCAGAGAGATCTGTAATGAAAGAACCTGTTGGAATTCGGTACTCTCTGCCTACCCCGTAATGGATGTGGTATGATGATATACGTAGATAGATAGACGAGTATAAAAGTAAATATACCGCCGAATATTAAAGTATTAAATTAAAGTTATTTTTTCGACGATTTAGCGCAGTGATTAAGAGCTTTAGCCGCTCTGCCCACTGCGTCTAATAGTCGCGGGTTCGAGTCCCGCGCGGGACAAATCTTTGTGTGATCCACAATTATTTGTTCCGGTCTGGGTATTTGTGTATGTGAATTTTCATGTTTGTAAACGCACCCACGACACAGGAATAAATCTTAGTGTGGGGCTCCGTTATAAAAAAAAAAGTATGGTTTACTTATAAGATCGATTCCACATTTTGTTAGCGTTTAAAGGTTTTGCATACAAATTACATAAAAACTAGTGGTCGCCCATTGGTCGAAATTCGACCTACTCTTTCATCGTTTGCTGGTTATGTTTGACATTTAGTGTCTTACTAAACAACAGACATATAGACAAATAATATTAAACACAAACAATATTAATCTAGTCTCAATTTGACCACAGCCTTTAACAATAAACAAAAGAGTATATATGCGTGTATGCGTGTCAAATACATGGTAGTGTGTGTAACGTTTTTTTTTATTGATTTAATGTATTTTTATGCAAATTTTAATAAAATATTAGCATTCTGCACTTTCTCTTTCTCTATATAAACTATAAGTGTGGGAATTTCATACTCCTCCGTCCGCGCAATTTTCGTAAAAAGGGGTATGTACAAAGTTTTTGCTTCACGTATTAATATAATGATTAGGCAAAACAAAATACAGTATTTGCAGTTTTGCCTATGATAAAAAAAGAAAGATTCTCAGAGAAGTCTATTCTTTGCTTACCCTGAAATGAACCCAGCGTAATGGCAGCATAACAAGATGTTCGAGGTTATTAATAGATTCTTATGACCTTTGAGATTGAGTCAGATTGAAGCCAAATAGTGTTACATTAACCTATTTATTCTGTACTCCAAATTACGGGCTTCTAAGGTTTCAGAAATCCATATCATCATATCTACCAATTCTACAAAAAAATCCGGCGGTTTCCCGAATCCAGTGATAGTCATCGTCACGCCTGTATTCCCTAAGCGGAGGTGGCAGAGGTGTACTGTGTACACCCACTTTTCGCCGATGATGTTAGGTCCCATGTAACAGGGGGCAAGCTTGCCATTGCCACTGTAACGGGGACATTGCCAGACTCTGGAGTGATACTGTGATATTTCGATAGAAAAGACCTCATGATCGCAAAGTGCTTTATATGCCACTACATCAACAAGGTATTGTGGTATCGTTTAGTTATTAGATAAACCCCTCCTATCAGCCGCTACCCCCCTCCTATCAGGCGCTACCCCCCTCCTATCATACGCTACCCCCATCCTATCAGCCGCTACTCCCCTCCTATCAGCTGCTACCCCCCTTCTATCAGCCGCTACCGCCGTCCGCGGCATGTTCTCACCGACCCTCCCGATGCCCTTACATCCCTTCTTTCGGATACAGATACCACACGCAGGATCAGACACCGACCCCGCCGACGAGATCGAACAATCCCTTGCCCGCTGTCCGGTGCACAGCACCACGGCGAGACACCTGGTATACGCCGTCATCTATAGCGACTGCCCAAGCTGAGGCAGTTCCTCCTTGAGGCGCTCTTGAGCTAGTTGCCCCCTTGCCCTTCTGGCTCGAACGTAGTGGTTGCACGCTGGTCCTCTTGTCCGGTAAAGCTGTAAAGGCGCCGAGGCCAACAGCGTAAATCATTCACACACACACACACAAAGTTATTAGATAAGGAATGGTGCCTCTCCTTAACGAATGACGGCTTGTTCTACTAGTAAAAGCGCAGGCCATTCCGATGTCTGGAAGAAGTAATCACATGTTCAAACTCTGCACCTGACAATTCTTTGTATTATTAACAAAATGCTGATAAAATACTGCCTCGTTGGTCTAGTGGCAAAGCGCATCGCTTTGTGATCACGAGGTCCTATGTCCAAATCCTAGGTTGAACAAATGTAGTTTTTCTAACGAAAACTTCCCAGTTTGAGTCCGGGGTCTGGAATTATGCCCGATATATAATAATAGGCTCGCTCCCTATTACATGGGAACTAACATCGTTGACGAAGAGTGGGTGTACACAGTATACCTCTGCCAACCCCGCTCGGGGAATATAGGCTTGACGGTGTTTAAATCAAATCAAATCAGTTCATTTGCGTAAAAGGGTTACAGTGGATGTTAAAATTACATTGCTCGTACGCCATATTCTGCCTTTAGGCATGCAAATATCATTAGGAATAATCCAAGAACTTAAAGTACCTAACAATTAAGAAAACATAATTATTATATCGGGCATTAATAAATTATTTAATATAAAGTTAAATATAGACCAAGTGTGTGTTAATGATAACAATTATGTTAATGTTAATTCATCATCATCATCTCAGCCTATACTTGTCCACTGCTGAACATAGGCCTCCCCAATCGCTTTCCAGCGTAACCGGTCCGATGCCACCTGCATCCAACGACTTCCTGCGATATTCACAAGATCGTCGGTCCATCTGGCAGGCGGTCGTCCCACGCTGCGCTTGCCAATACGTGGTCTCCACTCTAGAATCTTTCTGCCCCAACGCCCGTCCGATCTACGCGCTATGTGGCCCGCCCATTGCCACTTCAGCTTGCTAATCTTAACGGCTATGTCGGTGACCTTGGTTCTTCTACGAATCTCCTCATTCCTGATTCGATCGCGTAGAGAAACGCCGAGCATAGCTCTCTCCATAGCTCGCTGAGCAACTCTGAGCTTTTTTATGAGACCTATTGTAAGAGACCACGTCTCTGATCCATATATCATCACTGGTAACACACATTGACTAAAAACTTTAGTCTTAAGGCACTGAGGTATTTTGGATGAGAAGATGTTGCGTAGTTTCCCGAACGCTGCCCAGCCGAGTTGGATTCGTCGATTGACCTCTCTCTCAAAGTTGGACCTACCTAACCGGACTACCTGTCCCAGGTAAATGTATTCGTCGACAACTTCAAGAGTAGAGTTCCCAACGGTGAGTGCGGTGGGTACGACATGGACGTTAGACATTATTTTCGTTGTGTCCATGTTCATTTTAAGACCCACTTGTTGAGATACTCTGTTGAGGTCACCGACCATTCGTCCTAGATCTTCCAGCGACTCCGCCACGACCACAATGTCGTCGGCAAATCGAAGGTGAGTGATGTATTCGCCATTGATGTTGATGCCAAGTCCTTGCCATTCCAAGAGCTTGAAGGCGTCCTCTAAGGTGGCCGTAAACAGTTTCGGAGAAATGACGTCTCCCTGCCTTACTCCTCTTTTTATGGGGATCGCCTTCGTGCACTGCCCCTGTACTCGGACTGACATGGTGGCGTTATTATACAAGCACTTCAACACTTCAATGTACCGATGGTCAATGCGGCATCGCTGGAGAGATCTAAGAACGGCCCAAGTCTCGATCGAATCGAAGGCTTTCTCATAGTCCACAAACGCCAAGCATAGTGGCCGATTATACTCCTCGGTCTTCTGTATAATCTGCCGCAGCGTATGTATGTGGTCTATGGTACTAAAGCCTTTCCGGAAACCGGCTTGTTCGGGAGGCTGGAAGTCATCAAGCCTGCGTTCGAGACGATTCGTGATAACTCTCGAAAACAACTTATAAACATGGCTCAGCAGTGTGATGGGCCTATAATTCTTCAGTAAAGTGTTATCACCTTTCTTGAAAAAGAGTACCACCACACCCCTGTTCCACGCTTCCGGCGTTTTTCCTTCGAGCAAGACGGAATTAAACAGCCTCTGAAGGACTTTAAGTACCGGCGATCCGCCCGCTTTCAGAAGCTCTGCGGTAATTCCATCTTCACCCGGCGCTTTGTTGTTTTTAAGTTGTTTGAGAGCCATCCTAATCTCGTACAGGCTGATGTCCGGGATATCTTCAGTGTAGTGTCGGGTTAGCTTGGCTCTTGGGTCTTTTACCAAGTCAACAACAGGTTCAGCTACTGAGGTATACCATAGAACCTCTCTATAGAACCTCTCTATCTCCCTGAGCACCTCTGACCTATTCGACGTTACGTTTCCGTCCTCCGTCTTCAGCTTCGTCAACTGGCTTTGCCCAATAGACGCGTCTCTTGCAAACACTTTGGAGCCCTTGTTCTGCTCTATGGTCTCCTCAATACGTCTTGTATTGAAGGACCGTATATCGTGTCGCAAGGACTTCAATATCTGTCCATTGAGCTGTCTATAGGACTTAGCATCATCGGAGGTTTGGAGTGTCATGGTACGTCGCTCAGCCATAAGGTTTCGGGTGTAGTCAGATAGCTTTTGAGGCCTATTTTTACGGTGGGGCTTAAAATGCTTGGACCCGACCGTATGGACAGTATCTACCAACCTATTGTTGATTTCGTCCACTGATGCGCTGCTGTCTAGCAATTCGAAGCGGTTTGCCAATTCGAGTTGAAAGTTCTCGGGGTTTTGGATATGTGCATTAGAAGGTCGGAGCGTAGACTTCATCAGACGCGATCTTTCCATTTTGACATTAATATTTAATGTGCCTCTGACCATTCGGTGATTACTGCCGGTTTTTACCCTGTGAATCACGGAGACATCGGAGTGGACGGATGAAGTCTATCTCATTTTTTGTGGAACCATCAGGGCTCATCCAGGTCCATTTCCTATGAGGCGGCTTCCGGAAGAAAGAGTTCATCATAAAGAGTCCCTCCTTCTCCAGATATTCGGCCAGCCTCTGACCCCTGGGGTTGCGTTGCCCATATCCAAATTGCCCCACTCTCAATTCATCATCGCCCTGTTTGCCCAGCCGCGCATTGAAGTCACCCATAACCACTGTAAAGTGTGCTTTGGAAGTATGTAAGGCTCTACTAATGTCCTCATACATTACTTCGACGTCATCATCTGAGTATGCCGAGGTCGGTGCGTAGACCTGTATGACCTTCAGCGAATATCTTTTGGATATTCTGAGTATCAGGTACGCTACCCTGCTCGACACACTAGTGATGGACACAACGTTGTCTATGAGTGACTTGTGGACGATAAATCCGACACCACCTTGGGACTGCTGTTCGCCCTCCCGGTAGTAAAACAAGTTGCCGGATTTTAAGGTTATCGTGTCCTCGCCCTTTCTTCGGACCTCCGATAAACCAACAATATTCCACCGCAACTAGTTTATCTCTTCTTCCAGTTCAACAAGCTTCTCATCTGTCCTTAACGTGCGTGCGTTGTATGTCACCAGGGCCAATTTTCGTAGTTGGTGGTAGCCGAATCTCTGCCGGAGATTCTTAGCACCCCTTGTCCTGTCGTTACCATAGCTGCTACCGTGGTCAGGACGAACAGGACCGCCGGGGACTAGGGGCCTGGTTTTATCCTTTTCTTCCATTTTAATAAATTGGGGGGGTTTGCCATACTCGCCACGCTTGGCAGGCGGGTTGGCGAGCGCAGTTTTTGATGGAAGAAGTGTTAAAGGAACGCTGCTGCCCATTCCCTAGTTTTCCCTTAGTCGCCTTGTACGACACCCGATGGGATGAGATGGGTTGGTCCTATTCTAAGCCGGGAACCACGCGGCAATGTTAATTATAGTAATTTTAATTATCATAGTGACAATTAAAATAATATCAGGACTCATGAATTCAATTGAGATAAACTGCGCAACATCTTCTTGTCCAAAATACCTCAGTGCCTCAAGACTAAAGTTTTTAGTCAATGTGTGTTGCCAGAGATGACATACGGATCAGAGACGTGGTCTCTTACAATAGGTCGCATAAAAAAGCTCAGAGTTGCTCAGAGAGCTATGCTTCTCTACGTGATCGAATCAGGAATGAGGAGATTCTTAGAAGAACCAATGTCACCGACATAGCCCTTAGGATTGGCAAGCTGAAGTGGCAAAGGGCGGGCCACATAGTGCGAAGATCGGACGGGCGTTGGGGCAGAAAAATTCTAAAGTAACCACGTATTGGCAAGCGCAGCGTACGACGACCGCCTGCCAGATGGACCGACGATCTTGTGAAAATCGCAGGAAGTCGTTGGATGCAGGTGGCATCGGACCGGTTACGCTGGAAAGCGATTGGGGCCTATGTTCAGCAGTGGACAAGTATAGGCTGAGATGATGATGATGATGAAGTTGCGTCATTAATAACATCATAATATATTGTATTATTAAGAGCTATATATAGTAGTGGGAAATCCTATAGTGTTCGTGAAATGAAGGAACTTCAATCGAGTCACGTTACTGTATAAGTCTAGAACCTACACCATAAGTGGAAGACTATAAATAACACAAGAGTACAAATGAGCATCATTGTTCGCGATTCACAAAATGGGTGACTGTCTCAAGACAATTAAAGTCCCAATGGAAACCGATTTTAACCGATTCTATGCGATGCGGTGCAGATTCGTTTAATTATAATTAGGCTTATTTATACTCAAACTTCTTAAATATTAAATAAGATTAACGAGGGCATGACAGAATGATATTTACAGACAATGCTTCTCCCATAGGTACCCCACCATCTAATTACGTGGACAGAAAATAAACAATTTTGTATTTTAAGAGTAACCGTGGAGCTGTGGAGTAACTTGCCCTATTTCTCTAAAGGAACATTTTGAGGTTGTGCTGACTAGCGCAACACTCTTAACGTTTTCTAAAAACTACAATAGCTAACATGCATCCTACTAATATAATAATAATATAATAAATGTGCAAGTTTGTATGTTACGATATTTGTTACTCAATCACGCAAAAACGGTTAAACGGATTTGGATGAAATTTGGCACACAGATATTCTATTACCTAGATTAACACATAGGCTACTATTTATCCCGGAAAATGTTAAGTTCTTGTCTAAACTCAACGCGGACAAAGTTGGGGGCAGAAACTAGTATTATATTATAAAAAAAATATTTTCGTCCTCTACTGTACGTATCCAGTTTTTACCTGAGGCCTTTTGTCAGTCCATGCCCTCTCCACGTCTTCCGGTATGTGGTCTTGTAGAATATAATGTCTACGCAAAACAACCGTCAGATCTACGAGCAACGTACCTCGCTCACTATCCCTTGGTTTGCCAATTCTGAGCCTGCAGATTTCCTCGTTTCTAAATAGACCTCACAAAGAAACTCCGAACATAACCCTCTTGATTGCCCTTTGGGTGATCTTGAGCCTTCTTATGAGGCCCATCGTAAGCAACCATGTCTGTATAAACATTTTTCCATACCCGTCGCCAGTCCAGTTTTTAAAAGCCAGGGGCCTAATTGTTTTTTTTGTTAGCAGCAGTGATAACCCAGTGTTTAGACCGTTGGACTGCAAAGTCAGAGGTATCGGGTTCAAATCCAGACACGCACCTCTGTCTTTTCAAAAAGCATGTGCTTTAACAGTGAAGGAAAACATCGTAAGGAAACCTGCATACCTAAGAGTTCCACGAAGGTGTGTGAAGTTCGCCAACCCGCACTGGGCCAGCGTGGTGGACTATGGTCTACACCCTCTCAGCTTGAAAGGAGGCCCGTGGCCAACGGTGGAACAGTTTCTTAACAGGGATAATATTATTATATTTTTTGTTCCAGAATTCTAATGACCAACTCACGAAGCAACGTGGGATATGTATGCTACGTACGTTCCATATATCTATTCTATTATACTATGATAATTCCCCGTGTAGTTCCGGGTGTCGCCACCTTGAGAATAGAAGAATTGTCAAAGATGACTTTATCCCAAGTTTTAGGGCTTTAATGGTTGATAAGCGAGACGGGAAGTGCAATGTTAACTTTCATACGTGATATGGTACTTTCTCGCTGGTTTATAATAAAAAAAAACGCACGTAATGCCGTTTTACCACATGCTTTAAACTTGATTTGAGTAGCCATAAGGGCCTTGAAATGGCAAATTCGAGTTCGTCGGTGAATATAACTAGAAAAGCAGGAACAGGCCGACGACTTATTTATTTTCAGAATTAAACTGTTCTTTTCCACAGAATTTTCTGTTGCTTTTTCTAATAATCCATGTTTTAATAGGACGTTCGGTACTATAGGTAGGTAGTTAAATGCACGTAACAATTTCCTCAAAAAAGGCTGATATTATATAACCGCCCCTTAATTTTAAAAAGTATTTGGGGTGCCTATTAATTATTATGATATGAGAATTAATGTATACCTGGCGTGATGATATAGATAGATAGATAGAAATGTATTAATATGGGATTAAAATAAACTAAATGCATTAAACTCACGGTCAAGATTATGTGATCTCGCGTCAAGGCGACCAGGAATTCTCAATGTTTCGCTTTAATATGCACTGTATTTTTTTATTGTAGCACGATTCATTATTTCTTTGATAGAACGGAGCTGGACGGCCTTAGTACGTTTCCTAGATTACCTAACCTTATTCTAGATCGCAGTTAACTATGTGAGTAAAGTACTTATGCCCTTTGTGGACCTACCATCAACTGTCAATTGGTTTTAATTAAATATTGAACAAAGAAATATTGCGAAGTAATCAATATTTCATAACGCCATTGCAACCTAAATAATACACATCAATAAGTAGGTATCAGCACTGTGACCGCATGGTCTTACTGCTCGGTGCGATCGATCGAAACATGTGTTCTGAAAACTGTAGAGTCCTCACAGACCGATTGTTTAATCGGCCAATAAAATAAAAGTCCATGTGGTTACAAGGGGTATAAATGCAATAAGTATGTAATCAATACAGTTTTACCTAAAACACCGACGCTCAAAGAAGTCTGCAGTCTGTGAACATGTCCTTGACCGCACCCGCCATAACATCAGATTTGATAGACCACAAATCCTCGTGAAAGAACACCGATTCCTACCAAGGATGGTTCGCGAGGCTATTGAAATTAAAAAACATCCTAATTTCAATAGAGAAGATGGCTGGGTGGTTCCATCGACTTGGGATCTAGTAATTAATATAATCAAATCCAAAACCAAGCATAACACTGCAAGACCTCAAGACACCGTGAGCTCATTCTGCGTAGATCGGACCAACAAAAATAATTAAGAAGTTTGAGGGTACCCTGGAACAACTATGCCTTTTATGACGTCTACCACCTCAGTCCTTCCCGTGACCATGGGTGCTGCAAAGCACTCGAAACGTCGGGAACTTAAAAATCAAAATAAACCGCGATAAAATCCGAAAAAATAGTTTTATTTCATGTGTAATATTCGCGTAAATCTAAGAACTCAGTACAGTTTTACAAGCTTTTATTTGACTTACAAAGTTCGTAAGTCTGTATGTCTGTCTTTTCTGTTCAAATATTGTGATCCATTTTTCTAGCACTTGCGGGAGTCCGATTGAGCTGAAAATCTGTGGTACCGTGGAGCTGGTCTAATGATGGAGTCGGAAGGTGGCCATTGGAACATGTGAACGATACAACGTAACCCCATCGTGTTTAGGCTTGTTAGATTGGTATTGACAAGTACTATACAACAGATATTGTTCAGAGTCTGCCGAAAGGTAGCCAACGGAACCACCCAACTATTTATTATAACTCCGCCGTGTTTGGGTTCGTTGGAATTGTCTTGACGCGTATTTAAGAACTGGGTGGTATTCAGGGTCTGATGATGGAGCCGGAAGGAAGATATAGGAATTCCTCAACTAAGCAGGATATATTCAATGTGTTTTTGTTATAAGTGCTTGTTTTTGAAAACGTCTTTTTAAATTAAAATTAATTAGAAACTAAGGCAACCTCCATTATATTTTATTTCAATGTTGTTGTCATTGGATAATTCGAGTAACACTGCCCTTTCGTATTTCAATTGTGATTCTCAACAGAGAACACTAATCGCTTCCGATTGGAACCGAACCAAGTCTTCTAACGCCCCGTCAAGGCGGAAAATCACGACAAGAAAACAAGACTCCCATTCAAAGCGATAATTATTTATGATAAGAATCATTACTCTATATCAAGGGATAAAATCATATTTGTGCTATATAAAAAGCTTGTTTTGATAGCTTTACACTGCTAGATAGCTTTAGCTATAAACTGATCCATTAATTCAATAAGTTTGTTACCGCAACCGCATCACCATCTAGTGTGTAAGTGTATCGTCACACACTGGAAACGATAGAACTAACACACTAGAAAAATATTACTAAATTGTTCCTTTTAGATTAAGCGATTTAATAATCAGCGGATACTGTTCCACTGCCAGCTGGGCAAAGTTCTTTTCTTACAAATTGAGGTAAGAGTGATTAGGTGAGAGACTCCGCCACGTGGACCCAGCGCGGATTGGTGAAGTCAGGCTTGAGGCCACCTGCTATTGGAACTTATCAAGCCGCCTATAAGACATCCAACTTATCTTGACGTCTGTCACATTAAGTGTGTGTGTGTGTGTGTGTGTGTGTGTGTGAATGATCTATTGCCCGCGATGCCTTTACAGCTTTACTGGACAAGAGTGCGAGCGTGTAACCACTATGCTCGAGCCATAAGGGCAAGAGGGCAACTAGCTCAAGGGCGCCTCAAGGAGGGACGGCCTCCGCTTTGGCAGTCGCTTTGGGGGACGGCATATACTAGGTGTCTCGCCGTGGTGCTCTGCACAGGCCGGCGGGCAAGGGATTCTTTGACCTCGCCGGCGAGGTTGGTGTCTGATCCTGTGTGGTATCTGTATCCGAAAGAAGGGATGTAAGGACATCGGGATGATCGGTGAGAACATACCGCAGACGGACACATTAAGTGGTAACCGGGACCTACTGTGTAATGTCTTCTGAGCACGGAGCCGCTCGATTATAAAGTGCTACAAACGGAGATGGCTATCTAAGACCAAGTCGAATGCCATATAACCTTGGTGATCCCTAAGAATACCGCGGTTGTACATCGCTACGAGCCTGTGGGCCTTAGGCAGCCATGTTAAACTCAAAGTCACTCATAGGCCTAAAATCATGAAGACCGTAGACTAGGTGGGCCGCAAAACCTAATCTTAAGGACGACAAAATACTGAAAATTCTAACGAAAGAAGTACTATTATAGGACAAGTATATTAATTAAATTTCTAAAACGGGTTTTATCACGCTTGCGGGCCGCATTATCTGGCTGTTTTGAAAATTGATTCGGGGCGCAGAAATGAAATGCTCTGTGGGCCGCATGCGGCTCGCGGGCCACATGTTTGTCATGCCTAGCTAGCATGAGTTAAAGCAACAATTAGTACCAGCAAAGCAGGTAGTCACACGTTTACGCGAGTAGTCATTCGGCGACCGTCGCGCGAAATAACGTGCTCTACGCGTATCAAATTAAAATGAATTATGGCGTCTTGCGGCGTTCTTACCTGTTACAATTCTGTCAAGCTGAAAAAGAAACAGGATGGGATTGCATTTCATGTGTAAATACCGCAATCGGACATCGTATTATTTAAATATTGAATTAAATGTTCCGTTCATAATTGTCACCGAAAATTATGCGTCCATTTTGTCTGTGTTGCCAATACCACAGTGTAATTTTTTCTTACTTTTATTTACTATGGACCTTAGTTGTTATAGTACTAAATATTATTAATTTAGTTACTTATTACATAATGATTTAACTACTTAGTTACGATGACGAAAATATGGAATGGCGCTTTTATATGTATGGCGCAGTAAGATAGTTAAAGCCGGGATATAATTTTATTCATAGTAGTATAATGATATGCCGGATGAATCATAGGCCTACATTTTGCCGACGATTTTAGATACTAAAAACATATTTCGCCACGTGGTGGTGGCAGAGGAGTACCGCGTACACCCAGATTTCAGGCAATATTAAAAAAAAATGATTCAACAAAAGGGTTATTAACATTAATATTACACTTTTTCCGTAATTGTAACGCACATTAGGAGTAAACTCCGCCAGACCAATGAGGCAATGAGGTGTTTTATTTTAAGAACATACTTAATTACATCTATTTCTTTCGTTAATATGTATAAAGATACATGTTACCGCTAGAAATAAAGAGTAATGATTTTATAATCTCTTACTGAACATTTAGCCCAAAAAGTGGTAAATCATTTTTAACTAGCATCATTATGCGGGTGGGAAGTGCGGTGACTGCGGGACGTTTGTTGTTTTTTTGGCTTCACCGCGCGGCGTGCAATTACGACTGGACGCGGCTTCTGGATTATTGTTATTCTATACCTAGCCTAAGCGATTTATTTATATCTTAATTATTTTTCAGAGAATTGTCACGTGAGGAAGTACTTCAATGCTCTAAGGGAGTGTCAGAAGAGGCTCCAGCGCAAACCATACACTGCTGAGGACTGTCACGAGGAGACCGTAGACATGATCGAAGCGATAGACCACTGTGTTGACGACAAAGCTTTTGTTAAATTAGCGTGACGAAACGGAAGAGTCAAAAGTCTTTTCTTTTATATTATATATCACTTTCCCATTCTCTATTTTTCTTCTTTCTAAGAAGTTATGATTTAAATTTACAAAAAAATAGATGAGTATTAAATAATTTGGTTTATTTATTCGTAAGAATCATATGTTTGTAAGTGTTTTTTTTGGGGTTTTTATGCAATCTTTTGTCATATTTTTTTTTTTTTTTAAAACGCCCACAGCATTTTTTCAGAACATTTACAAACATGTACAATTTTACAACACAACACATTAACCTACCCACTGTTGAGTGTAGGCCTCTCCTCTTTCACGCCATTCGTTCCGATTCTGTTCTACTTTTTTGGCGTGTTTGATATTGTAGAGGGGTTTTAGCCATAAAACACCACGCTGGCCATGCGTCTTGGTGAGGCTTCCTGTCACGTTCCTGTCACCTTACAAGATCCATTGTTTTAAAATACTCGATTTTGAAAAGTGCACCTTTAGTTACCTGGAAGGACCACTAGGAGGTGTGACTAGGAATTGAAGGTCACATTTTGGAACTTTCGTGAATCGCCAATTCAATGAGTCGCGCCAACTGTTCAATACAGTAAAAGTGTTCAACGTTCTAGTGTATTAGTTCTACCGTTACACAATATTATTGTTACACGTGAATTAATTACATTCCACTTTTACACTAGGACACATCTTCGTGGATTAAACGATCGATAGCTTATCTTTTTTAGGGTAAGTTAACCTCATATTTGAACGGATGACGCATTTATTGGACTGAGATAACTGAGCACCAAAATTGCGGTGTAATATGACATTCTTCACTGATGTCCTCCCATTATCCTTGAGACCTTGGCGTGACGAGCGCGTCTGACGGGATAACATCGACCTACTTCGAATAGGGCTGTCTCATAATAGTGAATAAAGTAGGTACATACTCTACTTAAAGGATTTTAACAGTGTAGCGATCCCTACACATCGCTACAAAGCTGTGACTACCTACCAACAGATGGCGCCGAATAAAACTATAACGAATAACCATACTTTCGTCTTTCTTTTCTTTTTAAAAAACGATTTATTCCTGTGTCGTGAGTGCGTTTACAAACATGAAAATTCACATGCACAACTGTCTAGAACGCGATATGAGACTTTACACGACGCTTGCATATATACAAGCCCCCGACAAGAACTCTTGGGGAAGTGGCAGGCCCCGCCAGACACAACACCCGTCTGGCTGGAAGATCTTTTCTTTGCCAAATCCTGCCACAGCGTTCCTGCCACACACGCTTAA
Organism: Phalera bucephala; assembly: GCA_905147815.2. Lineage (NCBI taxonomy): Eukaryota > Metazoa > Arthropoda > Insecta > Lepidoptera > Notodontidae > Phalera > Phalera bucephala. The sequence continues at coordinate 15,925,688 of LR990630.1, read as the reverse complement.
GAATACTTATTTTGTGAAACTAAATGGTATTAATCACTATTTACCCTAAGGAATACATTTGAATTTTGCAAAGTTTTTCCAATTTTAATGACCTATCCATCTATATCATCACGCCAGATCCCTTACGGTATAGGCCGAAAGCACAAAGTTCCAACAGGTTCTGCCTTTACAGACCTCTCTGGCTTCCTCCACTCTCACAGTTCGTTTTACACATGCTCGCCGGTTACGGCGACTCTTGACTTGCCCTTCATGTCATGACACGGGTTTCATGGTCCTAATTGTACAAACAAAATCAAACCTTCTGTAAGTATACGAAATATGCTGATCGCAGTTTGTCAGCTATGGTTGAGTTTTGGTCTCAGTGGAAATTTGTTAGTAGAATTGGAACTTAATTTTATTTAAACGCCAGACCAGATCAAACGACTTTGTAAGGGGAACGATTTGCAGTAGTTGTAGTTGGGGTGTATGTCTGCGCCGTGTTACTGGTAGTATTAAGTTTTAAAATCGTGAATTAGTATTAATCAAGACGATACGTAAGCATTAAAAACGAAGTCATTTATTGCAATCGCTTATTTTATAGATATACGTAAGTACCCCGTTTGTATGTACAACACAGTTATAAAAAGCGAGTGAACAGATTGCAGAAACCAGTTTTGAGATAAAATTCACGGGCTTCTCATTCCAAAGATTGTACGCATGAACGAGAGGTGTAGACAAAAGAACCTTTTTTTCATTACACTAATGTGTCCCACTGCTGGGCAAAGGTCCCTTATTTCTCCAACGATCTCTATCCCCTGTCAATAATGGCCATTCTGATGGATACGCGTCGAGGTCATCGCGCCACTGGTTCCTGGGCCTGCCTCGACGACGATAATCTTGTCGTGTGACCTATTCGGTAAGCATATCGGTATCCTTAATGAAACGTGCCAATTTTGTTGAACGGTTTTGGGTCCTACCCGGAGATTCTTAACATCCCTAACTCCATCACGTGGCCAACGTCCATCCCCGTTGACCTCTCTTACCTCGACTTGTAAAAGAAAGCCTTTGCCCAAGAGTAGGACAGTAAGTCTGTAATATTTTTCACATAGGAAGGGTAGTGACAGTTCTAAGTGCCAAACGAAATTAATATTTAATACAATAGTGTTAAGGCATAAAACCAAAAGTGTAGAAACGTGCCATGCCTCATTGCCATTGAATAAAGCATAATTTTCTTTGACACTGCCAACTGTACCCACCTTACTTGAAAAATACTATAAGCTACAAACAGTACAAAATAAATGATTATTTAGTTACCCCATACTCATACTAGTTAGTCATACTCCACCAATACGCACTGGGTCCGCGTGGTGGAGTATAACCTAATCGCTCTCACCTCGATTTGTGAGAGAAGGTCTTCGCCCAGCAGTGGGCAGGATAGGCTGATATTATTATAGTTACCCACCCCAAGTATTTCCGTCGACAACCCTACAGACATCTGAACATGACACGTTTACTGCGTGTAGCCTTAAGGTCGCAGCCGACTTATACAAAACCGCTCCCACACGACAAAATAATGTTATTAGAAATTTGAGCTTTAGGGCGTCCTCTGTTCATAATCTACATTGATATCACAAATTAGCAAACAGCGAGCTGTAAGCGAGCTTACCGCCATCGTAGCACTCGATAGTTGAAGCCACGCTTACCGCGCGCTTCAAGCAAGTGGCCCGCGCGCTTCAAGCGGGCGGCCTACGCGATGTACGCACGCAGACTGCTCGCTTGAAGCACGTATACTGTGTCGGTCACGAATACCGTAAGCGGTCGGCAAGTAGACAGTGTAGTCGTCTGCTAGCGGTAAGGGCGGGGACAGCTAGTCGACTGCTAGCTGGAAGCGCGTGGACAGCTGGTTGCCTGCTAGCTGTCGGTGCGTGGACAGCGGCAGTGAATTCTCCGTTTGGCTTAGCTGTGCGAGAGTGGTGTTGGAGCGGTATTGTATAAGTCGGTAACGACCTTTAGCTACGGCTAATTTACTTTCGTTTTCCTTTGGCTTTAAGATTTACTGAAGTTTCGCGCAGAGGTTCACAGAGGTCTCACCAAAATAAAGTAGCCGTAAAGGATCTGTTACTTATTTTTCTCTAGAAAATAACCTTTTAAACATAAAATCAATATCAACAATTTATATATTGCATAGGCAAGTGCGTTTACAAACGTCAAAAAATATTACATTTTTCACAACTACCACCGGATTGGAACGCGGCCTCACACTAAGAAGATCCGGCGAGAAACTCAATGGGCGAGCGTTTTAATTATATTAAATTCATCATGGCTGACCGCCTCGTTGGTCTACGCCTACTATGAACCCAACTCCCGTCCTATCAGCCGCTACCGCCCGCGGCATGTTCTCACTGACCCACCCGATGCCCATACATCCCTTCTTTCGGATACAGATACCGCACACAGGATCGGACACCAACCTCGCCGGCGAGCTCGAAGAATCCCTTGCCCGCCGGCCGGTGCAGAGCACCACGGCGAGACACCTAATATACGCCCTCCCCCATAGCGACTGCCCGAGCCGAGGCCGTTCCTCCTTGAGGCGCCCTTAAGCTAGTTGCCCCTTTGCCCTTCTGGCTCGAGCGTAGTGGTTGCACGCTCGCCCTCTTGTCCAGTGCTGAACTCCCCGCGGCCAACAGCGTAGATCATTCACACACACAAAAGTGAAGTTAGGGTTATATTTAGTAAAATTTTCCTACTTTCTGAGAAATATTTCAACAGGCGGGTCCGTACGGTTAAGTGAAAAAAGAACTTGGGTAAATTTCATAGCTAACGGCAACTCTGCGGCTGTCATGAAGTGACATTTTACTTGATGACAGCGTTAGTTCAGATTTGCGCCGCGGGTCAGAAAATCCTAGTGAGACTGTATGAACCATTTTTTAAATATAAAAAAATGCTGTTACATTATTCAAGTAGTTGCATGAATCTTAAAACCAAATATTGACGGACGATTTGGCGCAGTGGTTAAGAGCTTAAGCGGCTCCGCCCACTGGGTCCAATAGTCGCAGGTTCGATTCCCGCACAAGACAAATCTTTGTGTAAACCACAATTATTTATTTATTAGACAGAACTTTGTTAAATATCGACTGCCTCGTTGGTCTAGTGGCAAAGCACATCGCTTTGTAAGCATGAGGTTCTGGGTTCAAAGCCTAGGTCGGACAAATAATAACTTTATTTATTTACCAAAAAGTAGATAGTGTAACATATTACTTGTACATTAGGCGCAGCCTGTATCGTGAAGACCGTAATTCATCCGATTTACATATACATAGGTATTGGCAGTACAGTGAGTCTTAGAGTAAGAATACAAATATTATTATAAAATGAAGTACTTATTTGTACCATCGTGTGTGTGTCTATGTGTGATTGTGTGGGTGTGTGTGTGTGCGTGTATGTGTATGTGTGTGCGTGTGTGTGTGTGTCTGTATGTGCCTCGGAAGATATATATGTGTATGTATGGATAGGTGTGCTAAAATCATAGTATTTGTAAATATAATGTGACTTGCGACAAGAGCTGTGTATATATCAATCATTACGTAACAATATGTAATAAATTTTCGGTTTCTGCGTATGATAGTTGTAAAAGCCAGTGTTTCAGTTTTACCTTGGCTTCTTTAACTGAATTCTTTTTAATGTCACATTTGAGAACTATTTTGTTATATTTGAATGGGGCTAATAAGTGTAAATGATGCTGAGCGAATACAGAATTCACTACGGGCGTAGGGGCACTAAATGTTCTTTTGTTTAATAGATGCAGGTAAACGTTAAGAGTTTAAGGTATTTTTATGCTGTAAAAGGACTACTTTATAAATGTAAAGTTTTCTTACTCCTAAAACTTGAGAATCGTTATAAAGAGTGTGTGTTAGATTTCTGCGAGGTTTTCTAAGTAAAACTTTTAAAAAAAATGTAGTTTTTCTAACGAAAAATTCCCAGTATGAGTCCGGAGTCTGGAATTGTGCCCGGTATATGGCGATAGGCCCGCCCCCTATTACATGGGACCTAACATCGTCGGCGAAACGTGGGTGTACTCAGATCACCTCTACCACCCCTGTATGGGGAATATAGGCGTGACGATTTTAAATATCCCACAGTGTATTAGGAATAAATACATATATCTAGATCTCAACATAAAGAAAGTTAAACAAGAAATATCCCAATATAGCTTGAAATATCAAAGAAGACTATCACAATTTCTTAATGAACTTGCACTTCTACTTAGTGGCCTACAACATGTCAGACTAAAGAAAAGCTATATCCCCGGACTTAAAAACAGACTCCAAGACAGAGATTAGAATTATCCAATTTAAAAACTCTGCCTAAAGACATGGCAACAGATTTTATCGAACAAAGGAGTGGCTCATTGTTTCTATAACAGATTGCCATAGCGCAGTGAAAAGAAAAAAATAATTTCGGTCTGGGCATTTGGGTATGTGAAATTTCATGTTTGTAAACGCACCCACAACACAGGAATATCCTAGTGTGGGGCTACGCTTAAAAAATATAAAACAATACGGCGGTTTCAGGCACATAAGTACATATTCGTAAACATATTATATTTTTTTACATTTTCCGTGTCTACAATCACATAACACTATATAAAAAATAATCCATTTTTATACCTACTGAACGAAAGTTCACGAGGTTCCGTGTAATTATGGCCGGTTTCAATATTCAACTCAAGGATAGATTTGCTTACTGTCAGTAGAATTTTGTCAGATTTTCCATACAAAATATGACAAAATTCTATCTGTGTAGGCAAGTCTATCCTTGAGTTAAATATTGAAACCGGGTGTAAGGAGTAAAGTTCACTCCTCAGTACTCCTTAATTTTCTCAGTAAATTCAACTGTTCCACCGTGGCAAGGTTGACGCTACTCCGTAACTGACCGGTAGTTATTAATCTTTGGAAAAACTCAAAACCGCGGGCTAGTTTTATTTATTAATTATTTATTCATTTTCCGTGCATCGCCATCTATCGGGGTATATCGTAAACAATTAAATTACATAAAACTATTTTCATGACAAATATACAATATTTGTCCCAACACCTACGCACTTGTAAACAATAACCTCAATCAATTATCGTTACGAATATGTCAATTTTAGTTATTTAGAAGTCTTAACAATAGATTCATCAATCCAAATAACCGAAACGATATGTTCAGGTATCGATAACGATTTGTATCGAATTAATTATGTCCGAATTCTCACCGTGGCATTGCGGAGGTCGATGCGTGCCACAATATAACCATAGTATTAACAAGGTCGGTCAGTGCATGAAATGCAACACTGAATATTGTTCATTTCGAGCCATTACGTAAAAAAAACGAAAAGCTTATTACACTAGGAAATATTCTGTGCCTCAGGCAGAGATGGGCATAATGTAATCAGATTAATGATTAACCACTCCCGCTTGGGGAATATAGGCGTAATATTCAACGATTACCATTACACTTTCAATCTTGATTCATGATTGAATATGCAACTGTAATCATTAATCTGATTAAATTTTAGAATCAAACAATTTTTTCGGATTTTATAGCGGTTTAATTTTTGATTTTTAAGTTTAAGAACACTGATTCCTGCCAAGGATGGTTCGCGAGGCTATTGAAATTAAAAAAACATCCTAATTTCAATAGAGAAGATGGCTGGGTGCTTCCATCGACTTGGGATCCGGTAATTAATATAGTCAAATCCAAAATCAAGCATGACACTGCAAGTCGTCAAGACACCGTGAGCTCATTCTGCGTAGATCGGCCCAACAAAAATAATTAAGAAGTTTAAGGGTACCCCGGAACAACTATACCTTTTGGACGTCTAACACCTCAGTCCCTCCCGTGACCATGGGTGCTGCAAAGCACTCGAAACGTCGGAAAGTTAAAAATCAAAAAATAAACCGCGATAAAATCCGAAAAAATAGTTTTATTTCATGTGTAATATTCGCGTAAGTCTAAGAACTCAGTATGATTAAATTTTGCCCATCTCTGGTCGTAGGTGCATTGACAAACATGAACACATACACAAAGTGTAACATAATAAACGCAAGACCTGAAAGTAGTTTGTTCTAAATCGATAACTGAATTGATTCCAACTATTTTTAATGTTTCTTACATTTTTTAAATTTGCAAAAAATGCTTTTACTCCTTTAGTGCGTCATAAAAAACCAAATTTATTCTTGATTCATAGCAATAAGGAGATTAAAAATGCATTCCTAATCCATATTTCTCAAAATGCACACATACACATACAAGTTTCATTGTTAATTAACAATGACGGACGATTTAGCGCAGTGGTTAAGAGCTTGAGCTGCTCCGCCCAGTGTCGAATAGTCGCGGGTTCGATTCCCGCACGGGACAAATCTTTGTGTGATCCACAATTATTTATTCCGGTCTGGGTATTTGTTTGTGAATTTTCATGTTTGTAAAACGCACCCACGACACAGGAATAAATACGATTGTGGGGCTACGTTTTAAAAAAAAAAAAAAATGAACAATGGGGTATAAAAGTGCTTAAAAAAGGGGTAAAAACCTTTAAATTTGGAAATTTGGTTTTCGTTTTGTATTTATGAAGCAATTCTCTAATCAGGGTGTCTGAGGTCTGCGTTTATTATGTTAAACCTTGTATATTACATTTTTTTTTTAAATTTGGAATAAATGCTGTTACTCCCTCAGTGATTCATGATTTAATCCATTCTTGATTTAAAGCATAACGGAGATTTAATATGCATTTCTAAAACGTATTTCTCAATTCGCACACATACACGTACAATTTCATTGTTAATTGGGGTATAAAAGTTCTTAAAAAAGGGCCCAAAAGCCCTTCAATTTGGAAAATTGGTTTTCGTATGGAATTTGTGAAGCAATTTATGTAATCGGGGTGTCTGAGGTCTTGCGTTATTTATACACCTTGTATATACATCCACAAACAACCAGACCTAAACAACGGAAGACCAGCGCTGATTGCTTGCAGTCAGCACAATGCTGAGTTGAGACCGATTCGCAACATTATCATTTTTTTTTGTTATTTAAGTGATATACAGCATTTTTTATTTCTTGCGATTTTTTTTTCTTCGTCTTTCACACACACATTTATCTCGACGGATATCGAACCCACGGCAACTCGATCCAATGAGTAGAGCGGCCTATGCTCCAAACCATTATACATATTGCATAACTACGCGGAATATGATACTAAATACAAGCTGTAACATAATAAACGCAAGACCTGAAAGTAGTTTGTTCTAAATCGATAACTGAATTGATTCCAACTATTTTTTATGTATCATACATTTTCTTTTAAATTTGAAAAAAATGCGTTTACTCCTTCAGTGCGCTATAAAAAACTAAATTTATTATTTTTTATTAAACTAAATCTATAATTAGATTCATAGCATTATGGTGATTACGAATGCATTCCTAACCCGTATTTATCAAAATGCACACATACACATACAAGTTTCATTGTTAATTGGGGTATAAAAGTAGTGCTTAAAAAAGGGGCAAAAACCTTTAATTTTGGAAATTTGGTTTTCGTTTTGAATTTATGAAGCAATTCTCTAATCGGGGTGTCTGAGGTCTTGCGTTTATTATGTTACACCTTGTATAAATACCCGTCAAAGATATATTTGACGTAAAATTATGATAATACTAGCTATTATCCGCGACTTCTACCGCTTGGGAAAAATATTTTTTTATTTTAATATTTTTAATATTTAATTAATATAAAAAAAAAAAATAATTATCACTTGCTTTAACGGTGAAGGAAAACATCGTGAGGAAACCTGCATGCCTAAGAGCTTCTCAAAGGTGTGTGAAGTTTGCCAACCCGCACTGGGCCAACGTGGTGGACTATGGCCTAAACCCTCTCAGTTTGAGAGGAGGCCCGTGCCCAACAGTGGGACAGTTTCTTAACAGGGCTATTATTATTTATTATAATATTTTTGCGCGGTACCCTAATTCTTCTTTTTAAATATAAGTAGCTTAAGTTACTTCTTATAACATCAGTTATATGCCAGTGAAAGTCCCGTCAAAATTGGTTCAGCCGTTTTAAAGATTAGCCGGAACAAACAGACAGACAGACAGACAAATATTTTAAAATGGTTTTTTTTATAGGTACCCTATATACTTTCATATGAATTTAGTAAAAAGCTGTTATAATGATATTACAAACAGACACATAACTTTATTTGTATAGATTTACAAAGTCAGCTTGCTAAGATGGTATGGTAGGTATCCAGTATAGTAGAAACAGTAGTAATGATCGATCAGTTAGTATTGATAATTTATGTTCGGACATTGCGTTCAAAGGTCGATGCCTGTCAGTGGTTAAGGTCATTGCCTAAAACAATAATTAATAATAATAATATCAGCCTATACTACCCACTGCTGGGGAAAGGCCTTCTCTCACAAATCGAGGTAAAAGAAATTAGGTCATACTCCACCACGCGGACCCAGTGCGGATTGGTAGAGGCAGGTTTGTGGCCACCTGCTGTTGGAACTTATCAAGCCGCCTTTAAGGCTTCCAAATCGGCTTAACGACTACCACATTAAGTGGTAACCGAGACCAACGGCTTAACGTGCCTTCCGAAGCACGGAGACGCTCGAATATGAAAATGCCACAAAGGTCACCTATCTCAGGCCGACCGAGGCGAACGCTGCTTAACCTTGGTGATCGGTAAAGACACCGCGGACGCATAGCGTTACGAACGCCTCGTAAAACAATAATAACTCCACTAGCAATATCTCAAAAAATATTAAAGAATTAATACACTGCTATTTTTCTTTACAATAGATGCTACAATCACACTTTATATGAAATCGCATGTGGTTTGGGTGTCATCGTTTTAGCAGATCATATTAGATTATGTTCATAATATTAAAAATTAATTTGTAATTTTCACTTTAGTAGCAAAAACTAGCAAGCGCGACTCAACGTTACCATTAGCTCTAGCAAAGTAGAAATCATTGTCCTTTACAATGTCTGCTATAATCACACTTGATATGAAATCGCATGTGATTTGGGCATCGTCGTTTTAGCAGATCATAATAAATTATGATCATAAAATTAAAAACAAATTCTTAACTTCAGTAGCAAAAAGTAGCAAGCGCGTCTCAACGTTACCATAAGTTCTAGCGAATTAGAAATCGTTGTTCTTTACCATGGCTGCTATTCTTGATACGAAATCGCATGTGATTTAGATGTTTTAGCAGATCATAATAATTATGAACAGAAGATTAAGATAGAATTAATTAATTTATCACTTTATAATAGAAAAAAAAAGAGTAAGCTTTTGTTAATCGCACATTACATCATAACATTTAGGACATAACATGATTGTAATCTGTTTTGTATGCCAAAATAGTAAATAAGAGAATTAAATGAAAAAGACAAGCCCAAGTTTTTCGCCTGACCTTCTTAGTGGAGGCCGCGTTCCGATCTGGTGGTACATTTTATATTATATTTCTGTAGATAAAATCAATGAATATTGACAATTTGTAAGTGCCCTAGTGTTGTAAACGCTCAAGTTTTCTATTTGCTTCAGCGCTCGTAAGCGTCGACTCAGCTCTAAACGCTCGACTTCAGTGCTCTTTTTTACAACATTAAAGTGCCCTCACAGTATTATAGAAATAAATTATATGAGTTTGAGATTAATTCGTTAACAGTAGGCAAGCGCTGTCATTGGTTTAGCAGATATTAAGAATTTCGATAACAGTAAGTACGCGTAATGCTAAATTAATGATTCGCTCCTAGGTAATTAAAAATCATTGCCAGTGAAATTTCACAATAGCCAGCAGCAGTGATTTTCATACCTAATTCTTAATAGATCGCAAAATACTCGCAGACTTCATTTATTAGTAACAAAGTCTGTATTATAACAATGTTTTATCCACTTTGTGCGTTCTAATCCACGGCCGAAAAACCTTTGTACAGTCTTTTGATGTACAACCTTTGATCTTCCCCGAAAAGTAGGAACACAATTTAATAATTTAATTATTCATAACATTTTCATTTGTTAATTGGATTTCATTAATAGACTTAGGTCAGTATTATTTCTTAAAAGGCTAACTCCAATAATTTCTTTTGTTTAAATCCTTTTTTAGGGACTTCTCGGTAAAAATGGATCCCCTTTTTGTGTTCATGATCTACGCTGTTAGCCGCGGGGCCTCTACAGCTTCACCGGGTAAGAGGGCGAGCGTGCAAACACTACGCTCGAACCAAAAGGGCAACGGGGCAACTAGCTTAAGGACACCGTAAGGAGGAACGGCCTGGGCTTGGGCAGTCGCTATGGAGGAGAGTGTATTCTAGGTGTCTCGCCGTGGTGGTCCTCTGCACCGGCCGGCGAGCAAGAAACTCTTCGACCTCGCCGGCGAGGTCGGTGTCTGATCCTGTGTGGAAATGGAACCCTTATCACATTATTGTCCGTCTGTCTGTACGATGCGGCGACAAATTCATGTTTCACTTACCTATTCAATTTATTACATTTCAAGTTACCGACCGGACACGAATACTGTTAATCAGATTAGAATTAAAATTCACAAGCTTTTATTAACTTCTTATATCTACGCGAATATTATACATGAAAAAAAGGATTATATCGCAGATTATTTACTATAATAAACCGCGATAAAATCTTGCTTTGTCTGACATATGTTACTATTTAGCGGAAGTGCAATAAGTATTAGCGAACCCGGTTTTGCAAGCATGCGCAGACTCGTATGCGAGTAGATATAACGCACTCAACAATCCCCACACGGAACTAGATGGTTTATAAATAATACATAACTATACTACACATATATATCCAACAATGTTTGTTTACAACGATCGTCACAAGGTTACCCGCGGTCAACCTTGCGCTACTATGAGTTATCCAAGAATTAATACTAACTGTATGCAGTCCCAGCATTATCTTAGCAAGGTATAATAAAATAATTACACCATTGTCTGTAGTCAAGTGAACTTCCAGTTTCAGCCAGTCGTTAACCCCAGAATTGGGCAAAAATTAATTACAAATAAATTATGTCGGATTTTATTGCGGTTTATTTTTGGTATGTCCGTTCCCCCCGCGACCACGAGAGTTCGCATTCCTATGATTGGACGCGTTCGCCAAATATCGGGTTGTCGCCTTTTTAATAAAGGCGCGAATAGGTTTGAGACTGCGATCGGAATAGAGAGCGACCATGAGTGCTCCACAGCACCAATGGTCACGGGACCGACTGAGGCATTTGAATTCCAATCGTCAATGTTATTCTGTAGTACCTTAGGGGGATTAATTTAATTGGCATAGAAATTTCAATTGATTTCAATTTCAATGAACGAAAAATGTCCGGGATTAGATTCCATGACGAAAAATCACGTGGTCAGAACAATGCGCTAGCGATCGCGGCAAGAGAATATATAAAACGCTGGCCACTCTGGTCTACCATCAACTCTAAAAGCCATTATTTTTATGACCTAGGACACAAAAAGGAACAGATTGACGTTATCGCAACGTTGTGGAATTTTGATTCGAGAGTCTCCGTGCTTCAGAAGGCACGCTAAGTCGTTGGTCCCGGTCACTACCTAATGTGATAGTCGTTAAGCCAAATTGAAAACGTTATATGCGGCTTGATAAGTTCCAACAGCAGGTGGCCACACACCTGTGTTCATCAATCCGCACTGGGTCCGCGTGGTGGAGTATTACCTAATCTCTCTCACCTCTATTTGCGAGAGAAGGTCTTTGCCCAGCAGTTGGATATTATAGACTGATTTATTATTATTATATGTATCTCGCTGAGATTCACGGGCTTTACCCAGACCTTTGAAAGGCTTGCGTGGGGGCATGGGTCCAACGTAGAGGCCCTTTGCGAGAAATTAATGTTATGTCACCTGCTGCTGCTACACATAGAAGTGGATGGCTACTCATCATCCGCAGAAAACTGCTCTCTAAGATACAACCACGACCCTCAATAATGAGGAAACCGATTCAAGGAGGAAGTCACTTGCTTAAAATGAAGAAACATAACCAGCGAACTTACCCCGGCAGGTGACAACAAGACAACAAGGGCTATGAAAATGATGGAGTTCGATGGACAAAAACTGGACTATTTCAAAGGGGACGAACACCGGCATTAATTAGTGTTATTATTATAATATTGTCTTCATAAAAATACCAGGGTGGTAAAGAGGCATATTGTATATGTCTAAAGTCACGTAGGCACACGACCGATTAATTTGGAGACGATTAAAATAACATTAGTAAAAAAATATTTAATCTAATGCGACCTAATTAGGTAAAGTGAAGGAAAATGATTGACTATCATAGATTGGTATTTAACAAGTATATATTGAAAAAAGTTTGAGGCTGCAATCACCATTCAATAGATATTGAGCCAATAGTTGGTACCCTATGACATTATCAATTGTATCATTAGACGATTACGAATTGATCTATCTATAACCTCACGCCAGATCCCTTGCGGGGTAGGCAGAGAGTACGAATTGATTGTGTGAAAAAGACGTTCATTGCCTAAAAGTTGTCGAAAAAACCGTCAAAATAATATCAGAGTACCGAATAAACAATTAATTTAATTGTCTTTGTTTACCAGATTTCCAATTAACAACAACTTTTTAAGTGGGTATGCCTATGGAAACCCACAATGACACTATTTAGTTATAGGATTACCAAATCTGTCAAAAATCAACAACTTTAATGTCAATAAACTACATTTTATTTAAAATAGCATTCGCAGAGTAAGCCCCAGGTTTTTTAATGGGAAGCGGAGAAGAGTGGTTGATGCCACTAAGATATTATGGCAAATTTCAGGTTCAAGATCACCCAAAGGGCAATGGAGAGAACTATGCTTGGATTTTCTCTTAGTGTTGTAAAAACGCTCGAGTCGGCGCTTAAAACGCTCGGGTCTTCTACGTGCTTCAGCGCTCGTAGGTGTCGAATCAATCACTCTCTCATCTTTACCACACTAGTTTCCCTACAAGATCGAATCGATAACGAAAGTCACTGATATAGCACTCAGAATTTCCAAATTTAAGTGGCAGTGAGCAGGGCACATCTCTCGTAGAATTGGAGGCCGTTGAGGCAGAAAGGTTCACGAGTGGCGACCAAGTACCGGAAAACGCGGAGTAGGTAAACCCCCCACAAGATAGCCTGATGACCTGATGCAGGTAGGAGGAAAAAGCTGAATCCGTATAGTACAAGGCCGGTCCGGGCGATTTTTGTCCTGCAGTGGACGTCTTTTGGCTAAAGAATGAGTACAGAAGTAAGGTTGCGCTGCGTGACTACGACGTTCTTAATTTTTTATTGTAAATTGTTAAAAATAACTGAATCACAAAGTATAGTAACGTATGAAGGCGCGCTCAACTCAAAGTCGTGTTCTCTAACAGCAAATATTTGAGTGATAGAAAAACAAATTATCAAAATGACAATAGGAATAAATGTACAACAATGGCACAACCATGGATATTATACAATCGATTGCGCACTGTACGAAAAAAACGGGATGACAAGGATACTCACTGAGAGCCCTACGTCTCTTTCTATGTAGGGTGACCAAACATTGGTACGATTATGGACTTGTTGACATATAACTAACGTATAATTTTTGGGCACTGTTTATTGCTGTAATTCTTTCTTTCTACGCATATGCCACATCTTAAATGAGTAGTAGTCAAAGTTTTTGATTAAATTGTCCTTTTTTTGTTAACTGTACATTTTTTTCAGAATCTGTAAATTCAGTTTCAAATATCGCAAAAATTTAGGCTCGCCCCCTAGAGCCGTTTTTCAGTATCTACAAGAGTTGAGATAGCTGCCCTTACTGCCCCATCCTTACCCATTCTGTATATAAAGACGAATTGAGAACCTTGTTTGTTTTGAACTCGGTAATAAATGGTTTACAGCGTATTTAAACCACATCATAAATAGCATTATGGCCATCGTACTGCATCGTAATGGGTGCGAGCGTGACACCGGGCTTCTGGTTATTGCTCTAACTCATGATGAGTTAGAGCAATAACCAGAGTTTCTCGAGTTGTTTAAATCATAGAAAATTCAATGTTGTGTCTGTGAGTAAGAGTTTAATTTTCTTTGGCAATTTTTTGACAGTACTCAATCCTTTGTTTTATATCCACGGGTACAACACAAAAGAAAGAAAAGAAAAACGATAGTTATTGATAGAAAAGGTAAACCGATAGTTGTAGTTTATACTACAGATATTTTTATCTTTAAACACACTAAATGTTACCATACACTAGATATTACCATAAAACAGACTACATGAATATATACATACATACAATATATAGAAAATGTTCACTAATTCTTCTCTTGAAAATCTGTAAAGTATAGCTATCACGTATAGAGAATTCCATAGGCGCACAGCACGCACAAGTAATGAACCATCATAAAAGTTGGCGTGCAAATTATACTTAGCCATACTAGTTATCTGCCTACCTACTCCTACCTGCCTACTTTGGGGCTGCAGCGTTCTACTCAGTCAGTTTCAGATAGGTGACCGTTGCTCACTGGCACCTTCGAAGGACACGTTAAACTATCGAGTTAGCAAGAAAGCTATCTTTCACGCTTAACTAATATTTACACAACACGGAAATCTAACTGAAAACGTTAAGAATAGTTAATTGCCATTTTTACAGCATGTCCGAATCCAGATCAAGGTTAATTACCCAGTATTCTCAAGTAAAATAAGACAAAATGTTAGACAATTTTGACAATGGCAAAAAATATGGCTCTGTACTTATTTCTACTATGGTTTCCTCGTGCTGTGTTTGTTTATGGGTGCTCTGAGACCGAGATATTGTATGCACTTAGACTGGTCCAGATTTCTCCAAAATTATTTCAGATAGCCCATGCATGCACAGCCTACTACCGTGCAAGCAGAATAACTACCGTAGAAGCAGTATAACTAAAGCTTCTAGAGCATTTCTGCTCTTGAGCTAGAATGCTTCTAGATGTCACCCAATATTCTTTCTTATCTTAGTTGGTATGTAAGGAAAGAACCTTTTTGTTTTGGGACTTAGCCCGCCACACATTCCCACCATTGTAACTCCTGTAAGCCAGGATCCACAATGGTCTCCTTAAATGACACCAAGGTTTAAACCTTGGGGTGGCCCAGGAAGCGCTTTAATTGTCTAAAAACAAGAACACGAAAAATAAAAGGAAAGGACCTGTTGGAACTCTGTACTCTCTACCCCGCAGGGGATCTGGCGTGATGATATAGATGAATTGCATAAAGGGCACTCAATTCGACCCTATGGCATCTTTTGTGCTGCCCTTCGTCCCCGGTCCTAATACTCCCTGTAACATGTAGATTCCGCCAGGGTGGATGAGCTTGTGGTATTCGTCTGCACATGGTTCGGGTCGCCGGACTGTCCTCGAGATCTTATCCAGCGACCTATTTTGTCCAGATTTTTTCCGTCGGTTGCAACATGTCGCCTGTCCTCTACGGGTCGTGTGTGTGTGAATGATCTACGCTATAGGCCTCGGGGCCGTTACAGCTTCACCGGATAAATGGGCGAGCGTGCAACCACTACGCTCGAGCCAGAAGGGCAAGGGAGCAACTAGCTCAAGCGCCTCAAGTAGGAACGGCCTCAGCTTGGGCAGTCGCTATGGGGGAGGACATGTACTAAGTGTCTCGCCGTGGTGCTCTGTACCGGCCGGCGGGCAAGGAATTGCGACCTGTGTGCGGTATCTGTATCCGAAAGAAGGGATGTAAGGGCATTGGGGGGTCGGTGAGAACATGCGGCGGACAGCGGTAGCAGCTGATAAGAGAGAAGTTAGGTAAGTAGGAAGGTTTTTAATAAAGGCGCGGATCGATTCGAGCCGACCGAATCGGAATGGAGACCTCTACGGGTCTTCCATGTACATTGTTTGTACATTTTGCGTAACACACGTCTTCACTTTGTGACTTGAAGGGCGACGCCACCAGCGACAGGTGTCGCGAGACAGTTGTCCCTTAAGCCTCATTCATTAAGGGGCTACTAAAAAAACTTGTTTTTGTACTCCATTCATTTCAAGAAGTATGTAGATAAGAGTCTTAATATTTCGAAATATGGTTTTCGACTGCATATTTTAGAATCTGGTATAAGGAATACACGATTAAACGATTTTTTTTTAATAAAATTAAATCTAAAGTAATCTCTATTGCTTTAAATTTTCTGATACCAATACGAAATGCTTGAGAACTAATCAATAGAAATTAATTAGCATAGCAAAGAATTTATTTCATAGTGTAATTTTTTCAGAAAATGATAAAATTTGTTTTTGCTCATACGTCGTTTATTTCCGAGCGCGCTCTCAGTATATCAAACTCTTATTTTTCTTTTGTAAAGTAATTACACTGTCACTCTCCCGGTCGATAAATGGTCGATGCGGTAGGCCCTTAAAGGACAAATTTTATGTCCCGCGCCTTGTGTCGCGATTACGAGGCATACTGCTCCTTGTTAGGTCAGGCCACATCTCATTTAAGCAACAATGGTTATGTGTAACTTGAAAACAGGTAAATAAGTCTCCTCTACTATAGTGTGCTCTATTTTATATAGACGTACTTAACAACAATGTAATACAACACTAACAGAGTACGCTAGAATACTCGTATGTGTGTATGATTTAGGTGATAGCCAAGCTAGAATACTCATTTACCCTGGCTTTAACTGTTTTTAGCACAAAATCTATTCATGTGATCTTAAGTACAGATTTTCTTTATGAAAATAAATATATGCTCTGAAGTATAAACGAATATTGTTTATATAATTCTTATTTTTATACTTTAGTCACGCCCAAAGCATCATTTTCTTTTTCGTAAAGAATAAAATTATGTGCACGGCGATACACGCGCCCTGTGTCACGTTAATGAATCAGCCTTTACTATCTCACTGTGTGATCTGACGTCCCACTGCTGGGCAAAGTATCTCATAAATCTAGATGAGAGATAATAAATAGGTTAGTTTATTGGCGGGAAATGGAAGAGCGATGTTGTCAATTTGTTTTAATTTCCAAAACTTGTGTTATTTCGAATTATAATGTCTAATGTTGGTGGAATATTAACCATTATGTATTCTTATATGTGCACGAGTGAAGGTATGAATAGTAACAAAGTAATAAAACGTGCCTTTCCGATTTCTCTCAAAACGGCTTTCGCAATTGGTATGTAAAGTATCCATCGCTTTACTATCCAGGGTGGGGCACATCATCAATTTCATAATCATCTTTGTCATCAAGTTCATCGGGGAGTTGAATTAATTTAGAAATGAATATTCGTAATACTTGACATTGGCGAAATACGCGTTGTCGTGATGCCATAAACAAAAAAAAAAACAAAACTTTAGAGCTATTAGGTGAATCTGCACCACGCGGACCAAGTAGGTATGGATCGGTGGAAACAGAATTTATCGTGGACATTTGTCTATTTTTACTGAATTACAAAGCTACAGGCCAAGGATTCATGCGGATTGGTGAAGGTCTGTACAGATTGGAACATAAAACACGGCAATATGTGTGTTGAATTGAGGTTTTACGCTTCGTCTGACCTAGAACTTAAGCCCAGGACCTCGCGACCCCTCGCAACCAGACCAACGAAGTATTGTTTATTTCGACCGAATGAATTACAAAGCTCCAAGTTAAAGCTAGTCATATTTAAAAAGGACGGACGGAACATTGTATTATCAAATCCGACATTTACAAGTGTGTCGAGGGCGCGAAAATCGCCATCATGGCCGTCAACTCATGCATACGTGATCTCGATTTTATGAAATCGCATATAGGTTTTAATAAAATAAAAAATAAGCCTATCTACTACTACTGTCCCACTGACCACTAGGCAAAGGCCTCTGACAAATTCAGGTGAGAGAGATTAGTTCATACTCCACCACTCGGACCCAGTGCGGATTGGTGGAGGTAACTTTGTGGCCATCTACTGTTGGAACTTATCGAGCCGCCTATCGGCTTCCAACTTAGCGTAACAACCACCACTTGAAGTAGTAACCGGGGCCAACGGCTTAACCTGGAAAGACCACAAATGGTCACCCATCTTAGACTGACTGAGCCAAACTAAACACTGTTTTACCTTGGTGATCACTACTAGCACCGTAATGCCACTGCGACATAAACACCTTAAAAAATAAACCCGGGTACGCCTATATTCCCCAAGCGGGGGTGGTAGTGATGCACTGTGTACACCCACGTTTCGCCGACAATGATTAGTCCAAGTGTAGTATAGGAAGAGCTTATTTATTTTATTTATTTATTTAGGACAACGAGTAATTGTTACATTTGAAACTTATAACTATAACTTGCATAAAAATAAAACTAAATGTACAATTTTTTAAGGTGTCACAGCATGCATAAAACAGTAATGTATTGTTTAGGAAAGAATGAAATTAAATGGTAATGTTCTTTTTATACAAAACTAAGTCAAACCGGGTGTCAATATTAAGAAAATACAAGGTAAAAATTGATAAAATAACAACAAAAAAAATAGCAATAAAAGAACAATAATAACAATTAACAAAAATATTAACCAACACTATTTTTTTTAATTACGTTAAGACAGTTGTTGTGGTAAAAAAAGAACAAAATCACCCTACGAGAATCACCTGAGTGACTCCAAGACAAGTATTCGAAATGTATGTAGTGAATCATAAAATATGTCCACTTCACCACCAATCGAGTTAAACGTTTTAGATAATCTGGATATAAGGGAGAAATGTTTGAGATTAGTTCTTGCAGGGGATTGATGCAAAATGGATAACGCGCGTGACGCGCGGATTGGCAGTCGGCATGGAACGTGTAAGTTGAAACTTTGCAATAGTGCTGGACAGTCAATTTTATTTCTTAGTATTTTATAAAGAAACAGCATGTCGAGAAGCTTCCTGCGCATGAATTTTAAAGTAGTTCAATTTATCAGCATATGTGCGAAGTTGTTTGTGTAATTTACAGGAGTAGGCAAGATGTCTTAAAAATTGTGTCTGGATACGTTCTATCCGTAGTTGATGAACATCATAGTTAGGTGACCAGACGACGCTACAATACTCAAGAACACTTCTAACATATGAATTGTAAATGGTTTTTTTTGTCGATTGATTGCGAAAAAATTTACCGTTTAGAAGTATAAATCCTAACATTTTATATGATTTATTTTAACCGTTGTCTATATGTGGTATGAAAGTGAGTTTGGTATCGAATAAAACAACTAGATCCCTGAGTACCGGTTCTTCGGATACCTTTATATCATTTACATAAAACTGTGTTCGAATTATATTATGATTGCGGGTAAAAATAATAATATTACATTTTTTAGCATCCAGAGACATGTTATTCCTATTACACCAGCTTATTGCCTTTATACATGGCACAATGCCTGTCTCCGGGCTGATACTGGAAATATTTACAAACAAATTAAGTCCTATAGCATTGTGTTCCGCCTAGGATTCGAAACGAGGACCTCGTGATCACTACCCGAACATGCGCCACTGGACCAACGAGGCAGTTTTATGGAAATGTTGATGCAATACACACATTACTACAAATCTGTCAGTTTCTGTACCTATTTAACTAAAGGTTAAAGCTGGTTTAAATATTAAACGTACTTTCAAAATAAATAAAATAATTAATTATTCAATAATTAATAAAGTAGAATAATGTTTATGAGAAATACTTTCAAATTCAATAATTTAGAAAGTATTTCTTATAAATTTTAATATATCTAGATACAACGTGTTTTGAAACGACAAAGCAACATTCAAACTTATTGTCTCTCTATCTTGTTTTTTTAATTTTTGTACATAAACTTATTCCTAAAAGTTACGGTTTTTAAAAAATACTACAATGATTACTCCGTAGATTAAAAAAAAACGCTATTAAAATATTTCTAGTAATGACCAAAACATTTATATTATTCTTACTTTCCCTTCCTAAAGAATAATTATTATAAAAATATTTAATTTTCTTACCAATTCAGATACCATCCAGATATTTAATTACTTGTCATACAAATATTAATTAAAAATTATATGACACAACACACATTTCCAAGGCGGGAAAATTCAAGTTCACACACTTTTAAATTCTGAACACAAAGGCACAAATATCCATGATTGTTTTATTTATTTTTATTACACAGTTTATCTAACAAATTAAATTTATCACGTGCGACTGCAAGGAAAGACGATATGACAGTGCGTAAACAAAGTTGTGTTATGAATGCGGTTTTCTCCGTACTCCATAAATTACTATACACTAACGTGGTGAACGCGAAAACGCGATCGTCTCCACCCGATGTTATTATCGAAGGCTAAATAAGTACCTATATAGATACATATCTAACAAAAACAAACCCAGTTGTAGTCTACATTACCACCATCTATCGGTCACGTTACAAAACTCACAATATTGTAAAAACGACATCTTTAGTGTAAGATAAGAACTCATGACATAGACTCGTTAAAAAATTAACTGAATCAATTTATATTTTTTTTGTTAGGGGATTACCCGAATTGTAAAATTGATTACGGTAAACAACCCGTATGATTTGGTTAAATGGACTTAAATAAATCCTAACACATTTCGCGAACCCAGCTATGTGTATAGTCAAAAATTCCTGATTTAACGTAAGTTATCGACGAAGTTACCTATGTAAATTGACACATACTTTGAGGGCCTGACCCGACACCATGTGATGACATCCGAAACATCTCCGCGTGAGCATTGCGTCGCGTCGGATGTTTGTGTGTTTCTGGTCAAACGTAGTGATTATATACTCTTTGATTGCAGCGTCTGCAAGCTAAGAATATTTAGCTTGCAGACGCTGCAAGCTAAATATTCTGCAATGATCGCGCATGTAGGACGTAGGACGTCTGCAAGCTAAATATTTTTAGCTTAGCTAGCAAATCATTTTTTTTTTAAATTAATGTTATCTTTATGCAGCTAAAGTTTTAATTTATATATTTGTATATGTTGAATGGGGTTGAATTGTTTTTGTCTATTTCCTTTTTTAAGTCGGTTCTGACCACAGACTGATCTGATATTCGAATTTTAAATGCTGCCCACTATAATAGTCAAAGAACAAATATGAAGCGTGCTACAATTTTGGTCTATGAAAAACTGCCATATGTTGTGAATGAGTTTAACTGTACGTAATTCTGTCAGGGTGACATCTTCGAAAAAAATGTGTTTCGGATTTACAAGAATCATACTCTTACGGCGAAAGATACAATTTCTGTTTAAGATTCCTCTTAGAATAAGTAAAAATTATCGTGACACCTCGTTGATCTGGATTAGTCTGTAATATCATCGCATGAATAATGTAGCGTTTAAAGCATTTTGTTCTTTGTTTGTCTGCCTCTTACTATAAATATATAAATTAATACATACATAACTGATGATAGAAGAAGAATAGAATAGTACTACTAGTAGAAGGCTTTTGTACCAAATTTAACTATATTCCATAATATGTTCGCGAACGCATCTACCCATGCGAATCCGTTAAAGGTAGCCACCGCCGACTACGATCTCCCCCCCGACCCCTGCCGCCACCTCCGGCCGCGACATGTTCTCACCGACCGCCCCGATGCTTTGTCATCCCTTCTTTCCGCTAAGAATACGGGCGATGACGACGACGTAGTAGTAGATCCCCTCCCATAGCCGGCGGTTGACCGGTGCTCTTAGTAGTGCACCCGTCCCCCTACAGCGACTGTCCCAACCGAGGGCGCCTCTTCGAGGCGCCCTCGAGTATGTCGCCTCTTGCCCTTCTGGCTGGCTAGAGCGTAGTGGTTGCACGCTCGCCTTTAAGTCCGGTAAAGCTGTAAAGGCCTCGCGGCCAACAGCGTACATCATTCATTCACACACACACATCCATAATATTTAATTTTTGACCGATAGTACAAGATCCTATCTGAAATTTTAGGGTAAAATGTTTTGGTAGTTATTATTCCTAATCAATTCTTTTAATATCGTAATATGGAAATCTAAATTTATAATTTTTCGTTCCATAATTACTTATTGCATGTTTATACTTCCAACAAAAAATGAACTTTAAATCACGAAACCCCAAACAGAATCTACCACCTTTTGCAAAAGCAACCGTATCTATATAAAAATTGCTTAGAAAAACTATGGGTTTTAAATTAAAATACCAGTTTACCTGTTTATACCTCGCATCCAACTTAAAAAAGTAAGTAATTTTACTTCCCTACTTACGCTATTTATTTATGTGTTGCACTTTAGATTGCCAAGTACTAAAATTATAAACATAAAGATTTTACCGGAGCTATTATTGAAAAAGCTATGAAATAAATTTTAATTAAATTAGTATTTTAAGATATGGGCGAAACCGCAAGTGTGTTGTGTTTATTTATAAAAAGAAACGAACAAAGGAATGTGGAGACGGGATCTTAGACTAGGACGCAGATTGACTGAACGCGTTGATGTGAACGTGTTTAGCACGCAAGGTGATCACCACTGATCGCCCTCGCAAACGCCATTGTCACCTTAAGTCAATTATTCTAATTTCCATAGAAAAATATTATACGTGATATTTGATCATGATCGGTCTATCTATTTGTATTCAACGTCGTAGAAAGCTACCAACTTATCTGTTCAGGCGGCAGAAAATGGAACTAAAGTTTATATATATGATATGACAGTACTATGTGACATTTCCATAATGAGTGGCGCCATCGTGAACTGAAAAGATAAGTTACTGGCACTTTAGGTTTTACGATTGCTCTGCAGTCTGTGGATTGGTTGCAGCGTTGCCAATTTGTGGGGAATTCCCCAAATCGCGGCGAATTCCAAGTTGATTGGGGACTTAGTGGGGATTGGCATTATGTGGGGGAAATGTGGAGATTTTGGCATATTAGGCTAAAATTGAAAAATAATTCAATTCATCAATAGTTATGTATAACTAGTTTCTATTCTCTAACTATATTATGTCCTGGGAATTTACTAGGTGCGATCTGGATCCCACCTCCTGGAGAAAAAAGGAGGTATTTCACGCAGGATCAATATTTATTAATTGAAGAAAGATTTAAATCATTGAGAATCTTGTTTCTTGATCTAGATATCGGAAAATATATTTTGCTTATTTTTATTTTACACAAAGACCTAAACAGAGTATTTATCACATGGCTCTTTTAAAGCTTTTCCTGCAAGTGTTAGGTAACATGTGACAAGGACCCACTCGAGTTTGTTTATTAAATATTTTTTTCATGAATTTGACTATTTTCTGTTTTCGCAATAAAATACAATTTATTAATGTGTACAACGACTCATTTATTTAAATGAACTAGTCTATTATTAATCTATCTATCTATATCATCAGGCCAGGTCCCTTGCGGGTTAGGCAGAGAGTCTATTATTAATAAACCTTATAATTGTAAAAACAACAAGAGCTGATTTAAATATGTATTTCAATATAATCAAACTATCGCTTAATTTAGAAAAAATTCACCTGAAAAAATACCCTGAAACAGACTAATTTTGTGGGGAATTTGAGGAGAATCGGAATATTGTTCTCCCTAAATTTGGGGAAATTGACCTACATTTTTGGGTTATTCAGAGGATTAGCGTTGGCAACCCTTATTGGTTGTCTATGTTTAGGGTTTAACCGCGCATTTTCCTTCCCGCCCGCCTGCGCAGTGTGCCTTTTTGTGGTCTGCTTCGACACATCACCTTTTTGCAACGTACTATTCATTTCGCAAGTGGCCTTCATTGCGGAGCAAAGGGTTGGCTGAATACGCCGAGAACTCCAGTTTCTCACCCAAAGGATCTACATTGTTCAGTGCCGCCAGTTCGCCGATTATACGCTAACTTCGCCGGCAGAAAAAGTAAGTACTTCTTTGTAATTTTTTAAATTGAACTACTTTGGTATATAGTGTGCTAGTTAAAATACTTTTAATTGTGGGTGGACAAACAAAAAGATTGTAACAAAATAAATAATTGAGAAGTCAATGTAAGTACGAATGTACTTTAACTTACTTTACTCATCTAACATTAATCAACTTAATTTTAAGTACCTATGTACTTAAAATTAGGTTGATTAATGTTAGATGAGTTGATGAAATAGACATATTCTGTGCAATGGACGCAACATTGCATCATACAATATGTACTTACAGTTAAAATTAATGTGATCAATCGCTGTACAATACCTACTTATTTGGTGGCGCCGTTTAGACTTCTTCTGTGGTTTATATAACGTACCTAAATAAAGAGGTTCTTTGTGGTTTTAGTGAGTTATATATGCTTAAACCAAATTTGTAATATGAAGGCAGGTTTAATTTCCATGCTAATATTTTAATACGAAAGTAACTGTCTGTCTGTTACCTTTTTACGCCCAAACCGCTGAACAGATTTTGATCAACATCGGCAAGGACATAGATTTTATCTAGGAGATGCACATGTCTACGTTTTGTCTCTAAAAAACTTATGAAAGGGTGTGAAATACACGCCTAAAAATGATGTGAACGAAGTAGCGGGTACAGCTAGTATATCAAAATTTTTATCCTACTTTT
Source organism: Phalera bucephala (assembly GCA_905147815.2). Classification (NCBI taxonomy): domain Eukaryota; kingdom Metazoa; phylum Arthropoda; class Insecta; order Lepidoptera; family Notodontidae; genus Phalera; species Phalera bucephala. The sequence goes on along the minus strand of LR990630.1, from coordinate 15,901,144 downwards.
AAGTGAGTTATAGTTTTCATGCAGCTAGTCATGTAAATTAAATTAAAACTGATAAATACTTCAATCCTTAGTACAAGTAAATCATCCATTAAGTAGGTAAGTAACTAAATTTTTATTTTCATAGCATGGATAATAATTGTATTCAGAATTTTAATTCATTGTTGTAATTCATTTAGTCGCTTAAAATAAAGTAAAACTTAGTTGACTACTTAATGTATAAAATCAATTTTTATGACAATAAATATTGTCATAAAAATAGAAAATATAGATAGTTTGCTTATAATCTGAAACAAGGCAGGCCCGTTTTTTGAGTAACCAGAGTTACAAAATAACTTTTTAAATATCAATAACCTTACGAAAGGGAAAAATTAAAATATTATACAAAAACAATCTGTACTCTCTGCCTACCCCGCAAGGGATCTGGCGTGATGATATAGATAGATAGATACAAACACAATAAAATAACTAAATTTGACAAAACTAAATCATATTAGAATTACATATCAACCAATCATGATTTAAGATTAAAATTGTAAATATTATGTTTGTGTGATCGTTAATCATTATTACACCATCACGCCTATATTCCCCAAGTGGGGGTAGATAACCATTAATCTGATTACATTTTGCCCATCTCTGTTTGGTAGGAGGTGCTTGCTATGTGACCGTGGTGTTCTTACTAATCACCAAGGTTAAGCAGCCTTGGACTCTGTTAGCCTGAGATGTGTGACCGTTTTTTTGGCATTTTCATATCCGAGCATCTTCATTTCACAGCCGTCGGTCCCTGCTACCTCTTAATATGGTAGTCTTTAAGCTAAATTGGATCCGATCAATCCGCACTGTGTCTGCATGGTGAAGTATGACTTAATCTCTCTCACCTCACCTTGGCTTGTAAGAGAAGGCCTCTGCCCAGCAGTGGGACAGTATATATATATAAACTGCGATCTCTTTATATATATATATATATATATATATATATATATATATATATATATATATATATATATATATATATATATATATATATATATATAAACTGCGATTTCTTTATATCGTCAATGGTAACGAAATACTTCCTATAACATAGAAATTAGGTGGATGTGGTTGGATTACGCCAAAACCCATACTTTAATAAACTCTATACAGCGCAACCACCATTTTTTATTACGAAGAAATATGTTAATATTTAAACGCTAACAAATATTTACAGTAGTATTTAATAGTGTCAATTACACTTTTTATAATCAGAGGGCTTGGACAAGTTGCAAGCGTTTTGTTTCTATTCTCTTGTGCAATCGATAGCGACTTGACCACGTGACTTTTCGTTGTCATTCCCATACATTTTTCCGCTTTCTATTAGCGTTAACGACTGTGTGTGTGAATGATGTACGCTGTTGGCCGCGAGGCCTTTACAGCTTCACTGGACTTAAAGGCGAGCGTGCAACCACTACGCTCTAGCCAGCCAGAAGGGCAAGAGGCGACATACTCGAGGGCGCCTCTTTGAGGCGCCCTCGGTTGGGACAGTCGCTGTAGGGGGACGGGTGCACTACTAAGCGCACCGGTCAACCGCCGGCTATGGGAGGTGATCTACCTACTACTACGTCGTCGTCGTCGCCCGTATTCTGAGCGGAAAGAAGGGATGACAAAGCATCGGGGGGGTCGGTGAGAACATGTCGCGGCCGGCGGTGGCGGCAGGGGTCGGGGGGGAGATCGTAGTCGGCGGTGGCTACGATTAACGGATTCGCATGGGTAGATGCGTTCGCGAAGTGACGTGTTGACGCCTTTTTAATAAAGGCGCGAATAGGTTCGAGACCTAGATCGGAGTGGAGGTCGACGTTCCGTACGAACCAGGGGGCTCCTACGGCTTTACGGAGGAAGCGGTTTTGAACCACTTGGAGTTTATCGATGTGAGAGGGGGCCGAATGCCCGAACACAACACACGCATAAGTCATGATGGGTCGAACGCAAGTTTTGTAAAGTGTCACCTTATTTCTAAGGGACATTTTACTCCGCTTGCAGATTAACGAATGGAGACGACCGAGCACAAATGATGCTCGGTGACGGACCCGCTTGATGTGCGGGCCGAAAGACATGGTACTGTTTAGGGTGACCCCTAGATATTTGACCTCTTTGACTCAGGGAATGGGTCGGTCGAACATGGTCACTTGGCCGAGATTACTTCTAGGGCGGCGCAGGGAGTGGCGCGGGGTGGCACCTCTGGAGAAGAACACCGCAGCGCTCTTGTCCGGGTTCACCTCAATACACCACTTCCTGAACCAATTCCCTAGGGAATTGGCGGATGCCTGAAGGTTTCTGGTAATGAAACCCTTATTCCTATGCGTTAACGACTGTAGATGTCAACTTAGCTAAAGGCGCTGCTTACCGAAGACAGACTAAAATTTTGAGGTGCCGACATTTCTAAGAAAGACACCCTGAAAGGTCGTAAACATCTGCCTTGCTTTTGTTATTGATAATTGCCTTTTTGGTGGTGTCAGTTAAACGCACCTATTGCATTATCACTCGTAAACCAACTTTGAAACTGCCAAGATGGCCAGTAAAATAAAGGCGTTATGTATATAATGTTAGTTTAATACCTATTGAAAGAAATTAAATTAGAAATTACTGTAATTTGGATGATTTTCCTTCTTCCCTTCGTATAACAAAAGTCAACGAAAAAAAGCCTTCCCTTAAAATTCATTAAAGAGAGTGTACACTATATATCTTTGGTAATATAGGTGTACAATGTACACCGACCTCTTATGGAAAATACAAGCATGAAAGTTTTAAAAGCTGTTTCTAGATCTAACAATGTAATAAGTACAGATATAAAACAAAGAAACAATCATTTGTACTAAGGCAGGTATAGAAATGTTAAGTAGGTGTTTGTTTAAAAAATAAAATACTTCTAGGTACTTCCTTTCAAGCCTATAGTCTAAACAGAGGTGTAGGTGTATAGAATAATAATTATTTATTTTAGACAATAGTATTTTTCATGTAAAGCGTAGGACGGCCGCCTGCCAGATGGACCGACGAACTTGTGAAAATCGCAGGAAGTCGTTGGATGCAGGTGGCATCGGACCGGTTACGCTGGAAAACGATTGGGGAGGCCTATGTTCAGCAGTGGACAAGTATAGGCTGAGATGATGATGATGAAGGTGGGTCTTGTGACAGTTTGTAAGTGTCAAAGAAAATGATACTTTATTTAATGGCAATAACAGTCATGACCCGCTTCTATACTTATGGTTTTATGCCTTAACACCATTGAATTAAACATTAATTTCGTTTGGCAATTAGAACTGTCACTAACCATCCTATGTGAAAAATATTATAGACTGCCCACGACGTCGTCCGCGTTGGCTTTAGACAGGAACCAACATTTTTCTAGAATAAAAAGTATTCATTTCACCCAAATCCTTTCAGCCGTTTTTGCGTGATTCTGTAACAAACAAATAAACACAGACATTTATAGTATTAGTAGGATTAGTAATTAGTTATTTACATGCTTTCAGTCACTTAAGTTAATAGTAGTTAACTTAAGTGACTGAAAGTCACTTAAGTTAATAGTTTGTTTTATTACTCATTACAATCAGGCATTAAGTAAGTAGGTAATTAACTGGAAACAATAATTTGTAATTAGGTAGGTGTAGAAATGTTTGGTGTTTATAAACAAAAAACTTATATTATAGGTACTTCCTTTCGAGCCAGAATAGTTGTAACAGAGGTGTAGGGTTATATTATAATAATAATAAAGATGACTGCCTCGTTGGTCTAGTGGCAAAAGGCATCGTTTGGTGATCACGACGTCCTAGTTCCGACAAATGTAGTTTTTCTAACAAAAAATTCCCAGTACGAATCCGGAGTCAGGAATTCTGCCCGGTATATGGTAAAAGGCTCGCCCCCTATAACATGGAACCTACCATCGTCGGAAAAAATGGGTGTACTCAGTACAGCTCTGCCCCCGCTTGGGGAATATAGGCGTGACAGTTATTCAAATCTTAAGGGGCTTCCGCGAAAAAAAAACGGAATTTCGTACTCCATACACTAGCGTGTATGAGAATAGAGGAAGCCAGAGAGGTATGTAAGGAAAGAACCTGTTGGAACGCTGTACTCTCTGCCTACCCCGCAAGGGATCTAGCGTGATCATATAGATAGATAAATAGAATTTTTTTTTATGGATCTGGCGTGATTATGGTGATAGATAGATAGATTTATTTATTTTTATATGCATTAATCGCAGAAATGTTACTAATGTCTTTGCTACTTCTGCAGCACGAATAGTAAATGAATTAATATTTCACTTAAAGCACTTAATTTTTCCAGTATCATGTTCTACATTTTCGTCTACCCCTGGGCAAAGTAGGCGTGATAGATGATACTTTGTACATAACTACAGCAAAGATAACAATTAGTACGGTTGTTTATAGTGATAAGAGCGAGTTTCCTGTTGTAGTTATTTTTAATACAGTACTTTATTGAAACTAATTGTTTTATTATGTAGTGTGGGCACATAATTCCGTAAATAAAGGATATAATAAAACAATAACAAATATTAACTAAGTAAATAATGTTTCCTTGGTCTCCAGGTTGGACATATGTAGTTTTTCCATCGAAAACCAGTATCTGGTATATAACAATTTTTTGTGGGTGTGCATGATCTACGCTGTTGACTGCGGGGCTTTTACGGCTTCACCGGACAAGAGGGCGAGCGTGCAACCACTCCGCTCAAGCTAGAAGGGCAAGGGAGCAACTAGCTCAAGGGCGCCTCAAGGAGGACAGGCCTCGGTTTGAGCAGTCGCTAGGGGGGCGGGCATAAAGTAGATGTCTCGCCGTGGTGCTCAGCACCGGCCGGCGGGCAAGGGATTCTTCGACCTCGCCGGCGAGGTCGGTGAGTGATCCTGTGTGCGGTATCTGTATCCGAAAGAAGGGATGTAGGGCATCGGGAGGGTCGGTGAGAACGTACATGGGACGTAAGATTGTCGGCAATAATGGGTACACACAGTTGGTACATCTCTGCCATCCCTGCTTGGGGCATATAGGCTTGACTGTGTTTTTTTTTAATTTTCACTGATGATTCAAGATAATGAATATCCATTAGTGATCATAGCATTTTGATTGGATATAGTTTTGCAGTTTTATATATTACTAGTTGTTGCCTGCGGCTTTGCACGCGTTTATTTTGATATTTGACATAGGTAGGTATTAAATGGAATCGTGCTTTTTTCCGGGCTAAAACATACCCTAAAATAAATTTGTCCATGTTCCTATAGCACGAACCAGACCTTTATATATATCTCCCCCTAAATCAGACAATTAGAAATTTGACATCCTATCGTCCTTGTCTTAAGCCCGAAGTTGGAAAGTGTTAGAGAGAACGCTTTTTAAATAGGATGTCCTCAAAAACTAAGGAAAGGAAGGTGTGGATCGGGTGAATAGTGGTATAGTACTATAGTATTATGGTTTTATACATTATAGTGTTATCTTATATTGGCTTGCCGGACCGAGGATACCTCTGGCGCACTTCGACCCATGGGATCTTTTGTGCTGTCCTTGCCCTAATGCTCTTACGTACCTGAGGTGTCCAGTACTCCCTGTATTAGGTTGTAAATTCCAGCAGGGAGGACAGAGCCGTAGTTCTTCTGTGTTTGGATAGGCCACTCCCAGCAGTTCCATTCGCCGCGCAGCCAGAGCGTCGCAGTGACAGAGGACGTGCTTCATGGTTTCAGTTTCTGTGCCACAGCTCCTGCATACCACGTCGCCGCATAGGTTCATCTTGTGTAGATGTTCTTTCGTGCCATAATGGCCTGTAAATGCTCCCGTTATTTGCCTTAGTTGTAGTCTACTATATTTTAGTAGTCTCTTGCAGTCGCTTTCACGCCATGCGAAAAGGAATTCCTTTGAGTGTCGAAGCCCTGTGTGTGTTTCCCATTCTTTCTTGTGGTGTTCTTGGGCATATTTGAAGAGTGCGCCTCTATAGGCACCGTCTGGTATGCCTATGAACGGTTCTGGACCAACGGGTTTTTCCATTGCTCCCTTCCTGGCTAAGTCATCCGCACGCTCATTGCCATCAACTCCCGTGTGCCCAGGGACCCAGACTAACCTGCCCGTGTTGCGCGCTCCACATCTGTCAAGAAGGTATGCGCACTCCGCAGCCAGTGCTGAGTTTAGCTCATAGGAGCCGACGGCCTTGAGGGCAGCCTGACTATCACTACAAATGTAGACTTTCTTGCCCGTGATTCGTTTGTCCAATATCTCTTTTGCACAAATGTTTATCGCATAGGTAAACCTGCCTGGAATATTGATGTAAACCTGTCCATGCTTTGCTGTATCCTTCCGTGTATACTCCGGCTCCCGTTCCAAACTTGGTTTTGGATCCGTCAGTGTACCATATCATTTGCTCCTTGCCTTGCTTATTTAGACCACTTTTCCATTGTTCCCTGGTTGGGATGTGAGTGCTAAATCTCTTATTGAACATGTATGTGGTTAGGATCTTGTCGCTTCTCATGTCCCTTATGTCATCATATAGTGTTATAGTATTATTACCCCATTATTATAGTGTTATAGTATTATTCTTGTGGTTGCCAATTGCAGTCGATTATATGTAGATAAGGCTACAATTATCATTCATTGACTTTCCTTTCCCCGCATTTACGGGGATCTCCCGCCATAACGGTAAATATAAGCTCAGACATAAGTTGAGGCACATATCGAGGTGCATATTTTATATTACTTACAAATCACACCAGAGGATCAGAGTGGCGGGGAAGTCCTGATTTAAGTTTCTTCTTCATATAAATTTCAAAAGATGTAATTGGACAATATCGGCAGTTTGTTATTTATTTTTATGTTAACGACAATTAATACTATATAAAAGACGTACATAACGACAATTGACTTACTGGTACTGATTGCAATCCTACTAACATTATAAACGCAAAAGTTAGTGAGGATGGATGGATGTTTTGATGTAACTTTACAGTAATATAGCTTATAATCAGAATTACACATAGGCCAAGGGCGTCGCCAGCCGATGGTTAAGGGGGGGTCAAGTTGATATGTAATGATGATCCCCACTCCCCTCGCCCCTTTTTAACAACATACTATAGCAGCGCGAACGGAATACTCGGATACTTCATTGGACTATCGACGTAGGGGACTGATCGGTCAACAAAGTCAAATGAATGGACTTTGGTGCTTTGGCTAAGTTTTTTTTAATCTCTTACCGCTGCCCTGATATTTTTTTAATAATAATTTATGTATTTCTTTCTAGTATGTGGTCGAAGTTCGCCAAGAACGGTATTCTAACCGGGCAGGTGGACACCTACTGCCTCGTCTGCGAATGCCACATCAAGAGCCTAGAGATCGCTTGGTCCCACGTCGATGAACCAGGTCATGTAAAAAAATTGACTGCCGTAGGATACTTCGAGAAGTACAAAAGCGACTATATCAGAAAGGTAAGTAAATCGCGATACACAGATACTGCCCACAGGATCAGACACTGACCTCGCCGGCGAGGTCGAAGAATCCCTTGCCCGCCGGCTGGTGCAGAACGCTACGGCGAGACTAAGTATACGCCTAACCCCATAGCGACAGCCTAAGCCGAGACCGTTCCTCCTTGAGGCGACCTGGAAGTAGTTGCCCTCTAGACCTTCTGGCTAGAGTAGTGATTGCACGTTAGCTCTTTTGTTCGGTGAACCTGTAAAGGGCCCCGCAACCAACAGCGTAGATCATCCGCACAACACACACACACTAAAAGATCCCTTATCTATCATATACTCAAAGGTCCAGATGACAATGGTCAAACAAGATCAGCGAATACATTGTTATCCCCTCAAAATGGAAGTAGGTTATTGAAAAAACCACATCTTATTTGCTTTCAAGAAAAATTAGACACAACACAAAGTACCTGTTGCTACGAGTCCTACTTTCGCAAGTATCACGTTTTACGTGCCTCCTATTTCTATTCGCCACGGTCTGATCTCTTCGGTCGACATGAACTACCCTCAAATTAAAAGTATCCATTAACCCCCAGTGGGGAACGTTGAAAGTGGAGGCAAATTGGAGAGAGAGAGAGAACGATGGTAAACCGTATATTTGCTATCTTCGCAGGTCAAAAATGGGTACTTCTGCGGATTCTGCAACCTGCTGGTACCCACCGCCGCCAAAGTGGGTCTGCATATTAACGAGAATGATCACAACGATAGGAAGGGCTCGAATCTTCTCAAACGGTGGAATAACGACGTTGTCGCTTTCGACAACTTGCTGATCAAAGAGGACGCATGGCATGGCTTGATAGAAGACACTTGCTTGATTTGTAACGCCGAATTCGACGAGAAAGACGTCCACAAGGCGGAGAATGTCCATGCAGTGAAATTGACTCAGAATAAAGTGATGTTCGGTCCGGGGCGAAGCGTTTACAGAAAGGTAAGCGGGGTTGCCCAATCACACCTATCCTGGGTACTAACTACGGCTGACTAAGATAATCGCAGTAGTTTATTAGCCCCTGAAAGATCCATTTATATCATCACGCTAGATAGGGATCTAGCCGATCTAGGGAGGGAAAGGACCTATTGGAACTCCGTGCACTCAGGGGAGTGCACGGAGTTCCAATAGGTCCTTTCCCTCTAAACCTCTTTTGAAAATTTTATCTAAAAAGTTGCGTAGTTCCAATAGGTTTTATAAATTTATCCAAAAAACTCAAATGAACACCCCAAGGATTTATTTCGCCATAAAATCTAAATGAATCTCTTAGGGGATCATCACTTATATACTTCTTCACTGCTGACCATAGGCCTCCCTAATAGCTAGGTCTCGAACCTATTCGCGCCTCCACTCCGATCTAGGTCTCGAACCTATTCGCACCTTTATTAAAAAGGCGTCAACACGTCACTTCGCGAACGCATCTACCCATGCGAATCCGTTAATCGTAGCCACCGCCGACTACGATCTCCCCCCGACCCCTGCCGCCACCGCCGGCCGCGACATGTTCTCACCGACCCCCCCGATGCTTTGTCACCCTCGAGTATGTCGCCTCTTGTCCTTCTGGCTGGTTAGAGCGTAGTGGTTGCACGCTAGCCTTTAAGTCCGGTGAAGCTGTAAAGGCCTCGCGGCCAAAAGCGTACATCATTCACACACACACAGCTCACTAGCGCAACCCGTCCGTTCTTAAGGGATCGTGTGGATAAAAATGTAATAGGCAGGAATCCTATTGGAGTGTGGTAGTTAATCGTGTAATATTGCCAGGAATGAGTCATTTATTAAAAGGCGACTGAGAAAAAAAAGCTTAAGTAATCGATTCAGCGCATTGTCATCACGTCATTAACATTGTTTTGGTATACATTTAAGTATTCATTATCATCACCTCAGCCTATACTTGTCCACTGTTGAACATAGGTATCCCCAATCGCTTTCCAGCGTAATAATTGGGGAGATTTGCCTTACTCGCCACGCTTGGCAGGTGGGTTGGCGAGCGCAGTATAATGGTCATGGAAGTATCTAGGAAAACGCTGCTGCCCTTTCCCTAGTTTAGTAGCCTTGTACGACACCCGGTAGAATGAGATAAGTTGGTCCAATTCTAGGCTGGGAACCACGCGGCGCATTTAAATATTACGTTTATAGAATATCTGAGTACACGGTAAGCGACATGTACTTATATACCTACTTCGTTTTCACTTTCAGATTGACGAGAGTTCGTATCAATGTTTGACCTGCAACAATGTCTTCGCTACTGATTCTTTCGATGATCACATCAATAGTGCCGACCACGAAATCGCGCACAAACAAAGTAATATAGATGAAAAACATGCTTCCAATATTGCGATAAATTCTGTCGATAAATCCAAAACCGATTTCATAATCTTGACCAATAACGAACAAAAATCAGACATGGCAAAGTCCGACACCGACAAAAACAAAGATCATAAAACACCAAATAATAACAAAAAAAATGAGACCCTCACTAATTCTATTGGAAATCAAAATGGAACTATGAGCTCTCAAGATACTAAAAACGAAAAAGAAGTCAATCTAGATGAGGTTTATTGTAAAGCTTTAGGCGCTAAAAATTATATAATAGAGCTTGAAGATGCGACGCAATTGTGTATTGTATGTCACTGTAACCTTAACACAAGTGCTGCGGTACATTTAAGTACCGAACATCACCAGAAAATGCTTGAGTTGCACAAAGAGAGGGTTGAAAAGAATAAAAAATCTAAAGAGCCTAAGATCAGTGAAAATGCTGATACTTCAAAGCAAACTAAGGCTAATACACAACCTGAGAGCAAAGTAAAACAACCTAAGAAGCCACATAAAAATGGTTTAAGCGAAGCAGATAATAAATCGAAAATATTAGACTCGGTGTCTACATTTCAGAAAAACGAAGTTAACATTGACTTCATAACAGAGACAGCTTACTGCAAGAAATGCACAACGAACATTGATTTTGACTATAATGCTATCAATAATCACATCGATGGACACAAATCTGATAAGAAGGAAAATAAGAAAGTGCCGTTTGAATCTGGCGTCAATGCAAACGGAACCAATACAAACTTGTACACCAAACCTGTATTTCTATCAAAAGATAGAGAATCTCCATCATCTGATGATGACATGAACAAGTTAGCTCAAGAAAATGGGATGATTAAGAGGACGGGCAACAATAAATTATATTGTAAAACATGTGATTCAGAAATGCCGGCAAATGTTAAGAATTTAAAGGAGCATATATCTGGCAGCAAACATAAGAGCAAGACAAATGTATTGGCACAGGCTCTGGTGAAGAAAACTCCAGCAAAACAGCTGACTAAACAGCGTATGACAGACTTCGTTAAAGATATCTCATCTGTTGAAGATGATGATGGAAAAGATGTGATTATAAATGAAAAAATCTGCATACCGGCGAGTAATTTGCTATTCATAGGTAAAGCTCTCATGACGGGAGTCGGCTGTATCGCTTGCAATACTAAATTGGATGTGATTACGATTGAAGCACATATTGACAGTTCAACGCATAAAGAAATTGTAGAAAAAAGTGAAATAATCACCTCATTGGATTCTGAATTTGTCAGGGAGGTGAGTACTGTTTTACTATTATAATATTAACTTGGTTAAGAAACTGTCCTACCGTTGGGCACGGGCCTCCTCTCAAACTGAGCGGGTTTAGGCCATAATCCACCATGCTGGCCCAGTGCAGGTTGGTGAACTTCACACACTATTGAGAAACTAAGGCATGCAGGTTTCCTCACGATGTTTTCCTTCACTGTTAAAGCAAGTGATAGTTTTCATATGCACATGCTTTCTAAGAGAGAGAGATGCGTACCTGGGTTTGACTCGAGACCTCTTACTTTGCAGTACAACGGTCTAACCACTGGAACATCACTGCTTTACTATAGAAACAAAAATGGTTGGGAAATGTCGACAATAGATCCTAATAAGATAGTTTCGAAACTATCGATAGTAGACCTTAAACACCGTCACGCCTATATTCCTTAAGCGGGGGTGGTAGAGGTGTACTGTGTATACCCACTTTTCACTAACGATGTCAGGACCCGTGTAATAGTCGGCGTCATCGTATCTGAGAGACCACGAGCACCAGTATTCCAGTTAAGATTCAAGAGTAAGATGCCATCAAATAGGCTGAATGCTGGAAAGCTTGGAGAGTGCTTGTGCAAAACCTTGACTGTGGTGGTCACAACCCTCAGTCATGAGGAATCGACAAAGAAGAAGAATAGGCGGCTAGCCTATTGCCATACACCGGTATAATTCGAGATTCCGGACTGATACTGAGAGTTTTTTGATAGAAAAACTACATTTGTCCGACTTACAATTGGAATCCAGGACCTCGTGATCGCAATGCACATTATTACACTAGACCCATGAGGCATTCATTTCATTTTATTCATTTTTTATTTATTAATTTACCCAGAGAACGGTAGTCATTGGATACATCTCCTGGGGTTTCACTCGAGGAAAACTAAAATTACAGTGTATAGATAGAGCAGGCATGTGAAACATGCGGTCTACTAAGCATTCCTGCGCCCCGAATCAATTTTGGAAACAACCAGATAATTCGGCCCGCGAGCATGTTAAAAACCGTTTTGGAAATAAATATACTTGTGTCCTATAATAGTACTTTTTTCGTTAAGAATTTCAGTCTTGTAATTTGTCTTCTTTAAGATTAGAATTTGCCCACCTTGTCTACGGCCTTCATGCTATGAGCCCACCAGTGACTTTCTGTTTGACATGGCTGGTATAGAGGAATGTTTGTTGGTTTGTAATCGATAAACTCTGAAATTACTGAACCAATTTAAATAATTCTTTCACCATTAGTAAGCTACATTCCAGAAGAAATATTGTCCAGGTTGGCGCACAATATGTAAGATAATCATGAAATTTTTTGGAATTGAAACTGGAATACCGATAGTATCGGTGTGAAATGAGAAAGGTTATGCTTCGTTAGTTCGGGCATATAGAAAGAATGACAGAAAAAAGAATGACGAAACAGATTTACAATGCGAAAGTGGAAGGATGTAGGTACCGGAGAAGATCTAGACTATCTTACCATGGCCAAATAGACCGTGTCTTATCTGAAGGGCAAGTTAAGAGTCTTCGTAACCGGCGAGCGTGTATGAGATGAACTATGAGAGTGGAGGAAGCCAGAGAGGTCTGTAAGGAAAGAACCTGTTGGAACTGTACTCTCTGCCTACCCTGTGAGGGAGCTGGCCTGATGATACAAATAGATAGATAGACTGGAATACACTGTTTCCATATTTACACCGTCACGCCTATATTCCCCAGAGAGGGTGGCAGAGGTGTACTGAGTGCACCCACGTTTCGCCGATGATGTTAGGTCCCATGTAATAGGGGGCGAGCCTATTGCCATATACCGGGCACAATTTCAGACTCCGGACTCATACTGGGAATTTTTCGTTAGAAAAACTACATTTGTCCGACCTAGGATTTGAACCCAGGACCTCGTGATCACAAAGCGATGCGCTTTGCCACCAGACCAACGAGGCAGTCCATAGTTTTCAAGTGTTTTCATATTTCAGATCTACAAAAAAGGCGGGTACCATTGTGGTTTCTGCAACCACGCAGAAGACGATTGGGACAGTATGGAAGAACACCTTTCGTCGTTCGACCACACAAGGACGAAGACCCAAGCTGGGTGGCGTTTACAAGAACATTTGAGGGATTTGAAGGAACACAGAGCTCGCAAACAATTAGAATTCTCTATGTTCATGCAAATGTTTATGGCAAATAATATGTTCATGCCGCCATTTATGCCTAATATGTTTAGAAGAAGGAATGCCTATGATTCTGACAGTGATTAAATATTATAAAACGTCTGAGTCATTAGGAGATATATGAGTCTCTCATTCTATGAACCCTGTATAAAACAGGCTTTACTTTTCATAAAAGAGGATTGATTTTTCAATAGCGATTTCTATACTAGGATTTTTCTTCTTAATTAAAAAATGTCCAATTTCGATCCTTATTTGATATGACCGAATGCGGCACGTTTCGATAACTAGTGGAAAGACCTAAAAATAGTTTGTTCTAAATCGGTAACTGAATTTATTCCTAACTATTTTTAATGCAACTTTTTTTTTGGAGTTTGCAAAAAATACTGTTACTCCTTTAGTGCGTAACAAACTCAATTTATTCTTGATTCAAATCAAAGCGGAGATTGGAAATGCATTTCTATCGTATTACCTTAATACGCTTACATACACGTACAAGGTTCATTGTTTATTAGGTGCCAAAAAAGGGTAAAAGTTTAAATTCGAAAATTCGGTTTTCGCATTAAGTTTGTAAAGCAATTATTTGGTCGGGGTGTCTGAGGTGTGTTATTTACGATACATCTTGTATAGGGATGTCAATTTCCGATGAGAATTTTTTGATTTGATGGTGAAATGTAGACGTTGGGGATACGGTGTTGATGTGCGCATAAAATCCCCTTATTTTTAGTTCAACTGACGTTTAATTTATATATTTCATTTTTACATGATTTTAATAATATGATTGATGTGACCTTCAAATTATTTAAAATCTACCGATTTTTATTTTAATTTAATTTTATTTTAATTTCGTTCATAAGAATGAGGTGTTAAGTTTGAATGACTAATAATTTTATATTGTTGCTTAAAGCAGCGCAAATCTCCTGCCAAATTGCAAAAAAAATACCTATGATCACTTATTCATGGAAGTACAGAGTTCCAACAGGTTTTTTCTTTACATACCTCTCTGGCTTCCCCCACCCTCATAGTTCGTCTTATACACGCTCGCCGGTTACGGAGATTCTTGACTTATCTGTTCTACTACGCTGTTGCGAATGCGGTCCGTTATGTATGGCCAGCTGCGCCTTTTGGCTGTCGGCTCCCAAGTAGCTTTCCCATCGCACCATTCACTCTGTTCCCTGCACTCACTCTTCTCTATGTCAGCGGTGTATTTCCCATCCTTCCTGAAGGCGCCCAAGATAAACAAACTCATTCACTTGCTCCAGCACATCGTTATGACAAATTTTTAGAAATCTTTAAAAAAGCGCTTGTTCGAATACCGGGCTCAGCCGGTGTAATTATCCAACGCGCGGTGCTGAAGCGCTTTTCAAAAGATGTACTGTTAGCGATTTGTTTCATTCCAGCGCTTATTAATACGTGTTGAAAAAACTCTCGTGAGAACGCTAATTCATTCAGAATTCCCACTTCTTTCCTTTTGATCACGGTTTACTTGTCCACGGTAAGTGGATTCTGGGATAAGTGGGTCTGCTTGACCCTAACATAGAATAAGAACTTATAACACAATAAACTTAAGGTGTATTTTATATAATTGTAGTATTACTTTTTAGTGGTTACAGAGAGTTGTAAGAGATGATTGTACTGATACGTTTTTCAAATATACGTTACTCAATTATACAAATTTGTGTCATATTTCATTCCTATATATCCAATGAATATACTAACATGCGCAGGAAATTAACTTGTTGCGTTCAGCTGACCAGCTCTTTCTGCAGTCGTTAACGCTAATAAAAAACTGAAAAATATACGAAAATGTTTTATGGCGGGTCTAAACAAGGCGCTATCGATTGTGGAAACAATAGAAACCATTGAGATCGTTATACAAGTTACTCATTCATAAAGACAAGTTACCATGCTCTGCGTTGGCGGGGGCTAAACGTTAGATATGATATTGTGGCAGGATTTGTCAAAGTGAAGATCTTCCAGCCAGACGGGTGTTGTGCCTGGCGAGCCTGCCACTCTCCCCTAGAGTTTTGTGTGTATGAGTGATACACGCTGTTGGCCGCGAGGCCTTTACAGCTTCATCGGACTGTCCACACACCGGTCCCCTAGAGTTGTCGGGGGCTTGTATATATTTTACACGTCGTGCGCACTCAAATATCGCGTTCTAGACTTGTATGGCGAATCGTCAGCACTATTTATTGGTAGGGAGTCTCAACTATTTAGCTATGTATAGGGGTCGCTACAATATAAATAGCAGCAAATCGCAAACCATACACCATTCTCCTTCTATCAGCCGCTGCTGCCGTCCGCGGCATGTTCTCACCGACCCTCCCGATGCCCTTACATCCCTTCTTTCGAATATAGATACCGCACACAGGATCGGACACCGACCTCGCCGGCGAGGTCGAAGAATCGCTTGCCCGCCGGCTGATGCAGTACACCACGGCGAGACACCTAGTATATGCGCTCCCCATAGCGACTGCCCAAACCGAGGCCGTTCCTCCTTGAGACGCCCTTGAGCTACTTGCCCCCTTGCCCTTCTAGCTAGAGCGTAATGGTTACACGCTCGCCCTCTTGTCCAGTGAAGCTGTAAAGGCTCCTCGGCCAACAGCGCAGATCATTCACACACACACACACACACACACACACACCATACACCAATCGTATGACCTGAAGTCTACGAGTTGACACAAACAAATGGACCAAATATATTTAACCTGATATCTATGTTCAAGCCGACTAATCTTTTATTTACCATACCATGTATTATGCTCACCTCATTGCCGTAAAATAGTTTTTTCCATACTAGGAATAATACGTCAATTTATTATTTGGGTTCCTGTTTTAAACTAAATTTCACAGAAAGAAAAAAGAAGAAAATCATTTTTTCTTTATTTTCTCACACAAACATACAATATTAAAATACATGGGATAAAAGATCTTACGTCTTATATAAAAATATTTGGCTCTGTTTCCTACAGTGGCAAATATTTTTATCAGAGAACCAGATGGGTTAGATTAGTACAAAAATGAAATGACCAAAAGTCACAACATCAGGATATTCAAATATGTATGTATGCATAGAGTATGCATATGTTGTAGATGATAAGTTCATGTAATGCTGATTCTATATGTAAAAATGCAAAAACCTGCTGCTGTATGAGGCAAACTAATAAACAAGGTTAATAAATAATATTGCTAGCAGTTCAGAAAGTCATACAAACATTTATTTTTCGGAATATTCAATATTTTAATAGTATCTATTAAAATATTTGAAAATTCTTGAACATATAAGAATACACATTTTAATGCTGATTTCATACAAATTTCGGACAGGTACCAATAATATTTATGAGTTTTATGTATTGAGTCAACAAGTTTTTCTTTTTGCAGAATTTAATGTGTATCCTCAGCACATCTAAACCTTGTTTATTAAGAATACCCTGCGAGTTCAGAGGTAAAAGAAATTTAGAATAACAGAAAATTACACCAATCCACGACTCTGGAGAGACAACTGAAGAGATTAAATCACTTCAATAAGTAGTGGATTTCTCAATCTTTATATTCTTTTGATGATAAAGTTAAATTTTTTCTCAATTCGGAATGTGGATCTTATTCGTATTGGGTTGTTGCATTTAAATACTAATTTGGTTGGATTCTAACTAGTTACTTTCCGGCAGCAGTCGCAAGAGGATTCCTTAACACTAAGATCACAGAATCTCCACGGAGGAACATTTTTGAGATGAATCTGTCCTTGTTCACAGCTTTACCCTGAAAAAAAATAAATTATTTAGCACAATTTTTTTTCCATTGTGTTTACATAAGGGCCTATACTAACTATCATTGTTTTTTTTTATGACAAGTGCTTTGATAGTGTCTTATAATAATAATAATATATGATGATGAATCTATACCTACCTAGCCAGGTATTTGACGTGATGATAAACGATGTATCTAGTTCCTTTAACATGTTATTATTATAATATTTATAACACTCCTGCTTTCATCAGTTTTTAGCAACTAACATCCTAAAAATTATATTCATACATTCACATTATGAGTTGTTGGTAATTATACTAGTAAAAATAAGTGCTTTAAAGTTGAGGCAAAAATCCTAGATGCCAACATTATAGTAGAGATAGCGTGTGCGAGTGATCAACGCTGGTGGCTGCAGGGCCTTTATAGTTTTAGGTATCAACTAGGTGGCCCAGAAACAGAGATAGGCAAAATGTAATCAGATTAATGATTAACCACCCCCACTTAGGGAATATAGGTGTATTAATGATTACAATTACATTTTTAATCTTCAACGTTTACGATTACACTTTTAATCTTAAATCATGATTGAATATAACAAAATGTAATTTTGACACGACGATTTAGCGCAGTGCTTAAGAGTTCAAACCGCTCCGCCAATTGTGTCTAATAGTCGCGGGTTCGATTCCCGCACCGGACAAATCTTTGCGTGACCTACAATTATTTGTTTCGGTCTGGGTATTTGTGTATGTGGATTTTCATGTTTGTAAACGCACCCACGACAGGAATGAATCCTAGTGTGGAGCTGTTTTTTTTTTAAAAAAAAGACTATTTGTAATCATTAATCTGATTACATTTTGCCCATCTCTGCCCAGAAAGGGATGCAGGCCTAAAGGCAGACCATCAGCTGGATGGAGCGATAACATGGAAGCTGGAAATAATAGAATAGACTAGCCCAGGATCACAACTAATTGTGTGATAAAGGAGAGGACTACATTTAGCAGTGGGCTGGCAGGCTGATTGATGTTGATGCAGTATAAACTTATACTCTATGCTCTCTCCATGAAGGATATTACTTTATATTACAACAAAACAAATAACGGGCTAAGACACTCCAAGGAATTTCTCTCCGCATGGTGTGAGAGCGACAGCAAGAGACTACTAAAACACAGTAGACTACAAATAAGGCAACTAACTGGAGCGTTCACAGGCCACTTAGGCATGAAAGAACATCTACACAAGATGAACCTATGCAGCGAAGTGGTATGCAGGAACTGTGGTACAGAAACCGAAACCATGAAGCACATCCTCTGCCACTGCGACGCTCTGGCTGTGCTGCGAATGAAGCTACTGGGAGTGGCCTATCCCAACCCAGGGAAACTACAAGCTCTGCCCCTGCTGGAATCTACAGAATGATACAGTATTTGATCCTTCAAGTACATAAGAGCATTAGGGCAAGGACAGCACAATAGATCCCAACGGGTCGAAGTGCACCTGAGGTCTCCTCGGTCCGGTAAGCCAACAATAAGATAAGTTAAGATATATTAGCTACATGTAACTGAATGCATTTTTGACAATTTAGCGCAGTGATTCTGAGCTTAAGTTGCTACGCCCTCCGTGTCTAATAGTCGCGGGTCCGATTCCCGCACAGGACAAATCTTTGTGACCCAAAATTATTTGTTTCGGTCTGGATATTTGTGTACATGAATTTTCATCTTTGTAAATGCACCTACGGCAGGAATAAATCATAGGGGGCAATGATTAAAAAAAATTCTGCCTCATTGACTTAGCAGGGCAGATCGGTGATCGTTACAAGGTCCTGGATCTGACTAGTATAATTTTTATGTTGAAAAATTCTCAGTAGTTCACTTCCTATTATATTAAAAGATCCATATCCGATCGGCTGTCAGTCGATCGTCCAAGCAAGTCGAGGCGGAAGATCTCTACCTCAACCGCTTTCGACTGCCGGACGATGTTAGGGATCTCATTCGTTCCAAGAATGCTTATATCCGAGCGTACGACTCCTACCCCACCGAAGCCAATCGGGCCCGGATGCGCGCTTTACAACAAGAGGTAAAGCGTCGTGTCTCGGAGGTCCGGGAGGAACGGTGGGGTGACTTCCTAGAGGGCATCGCGCCATCGCATCTGGCCTACTGGCAGCTAGCGCGTAGCCTCAAATCCGACTCCACGACTGACATGCCCCCGCTGTCCCGCCCTTCAGGCGCACCCCCAGCCTTCGACGACGACGAAAAGGCCGAGCTTCTCGCCGACTCCCTCGAGAGCCAGTGCGCCCCCAGCTCTCAGTCCGTCGACCAGTCCCACGTCGACGCGGTCGACAGGGAAGTCGAGCGCAGGGCATGCCTCCCCCTCATCAATTCCTTGCCTCCTATCACCCAAACGGAGGTCGAAGATCTAATTATGGGTCTCAAAACTAAAAAAGCCCCCGGCTCTGACGGCATTTCGAATCGCGTTCTGAAATGCCTGCCCGCCCAACTCATCTGCCTCTTAGTGGCCATATTGAACGCCGCCATGGCGAACTGCACCTTCCCCGCTAAGTGGAAGGAGGCGGACGTCATAGGCATTCCCAGCCCGGCAAACCTCGCAATCTCCCCGCGAGCTACCGCCCTATCAGTCTCCTCAACTCCCTGGCCAAGATATACGAGCGCCTACTTCTGGCGAGGCTCAAAGACAGCAGTTTGGCTTTCGAGCCAAACACTCTTGCGTCCACCAAGTGCACCGCATCACGGAGCACATCCTCTCCGGTCTCAATAGACCCAAACCCATCTACACGGGCGACATACTCCTCTTGCCCTTCTGGCTGGCTAGAGCGTAGTGGTTGCACACTCGCCTTTAAGTCCGGTGAAGCTGTAAAGGCCTCGCGGCCAACAGCATACATCATTCACACACACACACACACACACACAAATATTAAAAGATCACATATTCATCCTTATTTGCGTGTACACACATACAAACAAGGATGAATATGTGATTACACTCCACAGCACTCTTCTGTCACCGCCACCCTTTTTAATTTATAAAATTGTGTCCCGTATGTGGCAATAGGCTAGCCCGCTATTACATGGGACCTTACATCGACGGCGAAACGTGGGTCTACTCAGTACACCTCTGCCACCCCCGCTTGGGGAATATAGGTGTGACGGTGTTCTCTTTTGTTAATTTATAAAATGACGTAGCCAATTAATTACTGTTTCGTGGTGGCGTTCACAAATACGTAATTCACTTTCACATCAACACCCGACTGAAACAAATATTTGTGGGTCACACAGATTTGTTCCAAGCTGGAATCGAACCCGCGTCTACTCGATCAAGTGGGCGAATTGACTTAAGCTTTTAACCTCTGGACGAAGCAGTCCTTGTTTTCTCTATTATACCAAGAACTTCACCTTTTTCCCCTTCCCCAGCCTCGGCACTTCAGTCCACATCTCCTTAACGTTTTCCAACACCATGTTGCAGTGCCTGTCGAACGCCTTCACGCGTCCAAGCAGTTTTTTATTGTTCCGACAGTTGATCAGCACTTGGGTGTTATTTTTCACCGATTGTGTCAGAACGGACAGCGGGCCTGTGCTAAATTCCTCCTCCTCAATCTTGGACAGCTCTTCCAAAGTCATCTCCGAACGTGGCTTAGCTGTAGACGCCCTAAAATTGAAAAATAATTTGTTGTAAATTATAACCTAAATGTGTCTTATAATCATGTCAGCACTGAGATTTTGTTTAATGCGATATTTTGTAAATCACTTATGAGATTTATATCTTCTACTTACATTATTGATACAGATGGAAGCAAACACAAATCAACTGTATTATTTTCAGCGGTAAAGAAAAATGGGTAGGTACGGCACGCGAAGCGTCTTGGAAGCGGTGGTAAACAATGACAGTTTGTGCTTTTTATTGTCTATGATTTCTAAATTGCTTTGTATGTTGTCTATTCAAAATCTATTCAAATAATCGATTTTTAGTGCAATCTGAAACACTGGATTGATTCCGAGCCCTTGAATCGGAGTCAATAATAAATAATCACATGACATTTCAATTATTAAAAAATGTTAATCGACAATATGACTAATTCGCCAAATTACAAAAGGGGTCCCCGTTTTTAAAAAGACTAAGTCCGGCTGCATACTGTTTTACTGTACGGCGGTTCGCGTTTAACTGAAATTTACAATATTTGGAATGAGGGGTGTGTTACAAGTATAGGTTGGGATTGGATAGAACTGTGGCCAAAACGCGCTTGATCGGCAGTAGTCACCATTACTAACAAAGCAAGGGTTCAGGAACCCGCCTTATTACATAATGGCCAGCCTAATTGAAGAACGCGAAACACTGATACATAACGGCGGACGTCCGGCGGACTGTACAGCTGTATTACAATCCAGCTGAACCGCCGTTTTACAATCGGGCTCAGCTTTTTAAAACCGTGAGCCATTTTGGGATATGGCAGCAAATTCTACAATTTGACGCCGACATATCAACTATGGCATGAAACTCTTTTCGATTCGACTCAGAACAAAAAAATGAATCAAAAATAATGTCTATGGTCGGTTTTGTTTTGAGCAAAGTCAGTATTAGTATATTATCTATGAGCAAAGCTGTTGAGATTTTGAGCCTTATTGACCTATAAAAATTGAAAATACAATTTTGAGCTCAGAAAGAAGACTAATCTTTGATCTCTATCGCATAGAATAACAATAATCCAGAAGCCGCGTTCTGTCGTAATTGCACGCCGCGCGGTGAAGCCAAAAAATCAACAAGCGTCCCGCACTCACCGCACTTCCCACCCGCATAATGTTGCTAGTTAAAATGATTTAACACTTTTTGGGGTAAATGTTCAGTAAGAAATTATAAAATCATTATTATTTATTTCTAGCAGTAACATGCATCTTTATATATATTAATAACGATGGAAATAGACGTAATTAAGTAGGTTCTTAAAATAAAATGCGATTCCATTAGCAGTAAGTTAATAATGTTTATTTTTCTTCATCATCATCATTTCAGCCTATACTTGTCCACTGCTGAACATAGGCCTCCCCAATCGCTTTCCAGCGTAACCGGTCCGATGCCACCTGCATCCAACGATTTCCTGCGATTTTCACAAGATCGTCGGTCCATCTGGCAGGCGGTCGTCCTACGCTGCGCTTGCCAATACGTGGTCTCCACTCTAGAATCTTTCTGCCCCAACGCCCGTCCGATCTTCGCGCTATGTGGCCAGCCCATTGCCACTTCAGCATGCTAATCCTAAGGGCTATGTCGGTGACCTTGGTTCTTCTACGAATCTCCTCATTCCTGATTCGATCACGTAGAGAAACGCCGAGCATAGCTCTTTCCATAGCTCGCTGAGCAACTTTGAGCTTTTTTATGAGACCTATTGTAAGAGACCACGTCTCTGATCCATATGTCATCACTGGTAACACACATTGACTAAAAACTTTAGTCTTTAGGCACTGAGGTATTTTGGATGAGAAGATGTTGCGCAGTTTCCCGAACGCTGCCCAGCCGAGTTGGATTCGTCGATTGACCTCTCTCTCAAAGTTGGACCTACCTAACCGGACTGCCTGTCCCAGGTAAATGTATTCGTCGACAACTTCAAGAGTAGAGTTCCCAACGGTGAGTGCGGTGGGTACGACATGGACATTAAACATTATTTTTGTTTTGTCCATATTCATTTTAAGACCCACTTGTTGGGATACTCTATTGAGGTCACCGAGCATTCGTCCTAGATCTTCCAGCGACTCCGCCATGACCACAATGTCGTCGGCAAATCGAAGGTGAGTGATGTATTCGCCATTGATGTTGATGCCAAGTCCTTGCCATTCCAAGAGCTTGAAGGCGTCCTCTAAGGTGGCCGTAAACAGTTTCGGAGAAATGACGTCTCCCTGTCTTACTCCTCTTTTTATGGGGATCACCTTCGTGCACTGCCCCTGTACTCGGACTGACATGGTGGCGTTATTATACAAGCACTTCAACACTTCGATGTACCGATAGTCAATGCGGCATCGCTGGAGAGATCTAAGAACCGCCCAAGTCTCGATCGAATCAAAGGCTTTCTCATAGTCCACAAACGCCAAGCATAGTGGCCGATTATACTCCTCAGTCTTCTGTATAACCTGCCGCAGCGTATGTATGTGGTCTATGGTACTAAAACCTTTCCGGAAACCGGCTTGTTCGGGAGGCTGGAAGTCATCAAGCCTTCGTTCGAGACGATTCGTAATGACTCTCGAAAACAACTTATAAACATGGCTCAGCAGTGTGATGGGCCTATAGTTCTTCAATAAGGTGTTATCACCTTTCTTGAAAAACAGCACCACCACACCCCTGTTCCATGCTTCCGGCGTTTTCCCTTCAAGCAAGACGGAATTAAATAGCCTCTGAAGGACTTTAAGTACCGGCGATCCGCCCGCCTTCAGAAGTTCTGCAGTAATTCCGTCTTCACCCGGCGCTTTGTTGTTTTTTAGTTGTTTGAGAGCCATCCTAATTTCGCACAGGCTGATGTCCGGGATATCTTCAGTGCAGTGTCGGGTTAGCTTGGCTCTTGAGTCTTTTACCAAGTCAACAACAGGTTTAGCTACTGAGGTATATAACTGTCCATAGAACCTCTCTATCTCCCTGAGCACCTCTGACCTATTCGACGTTACGTTTCCGTCCTCCATCTTCAGCTTCGTCAACTGGCTCTGCCCAATAGACGCGTCTCTTGCGAACACTTTAGAGCCCTTGTTCTGCTCTATGGTCTCCTCAATACGCCTTGCATTGAAGGACCGTAAGTCGTGTCGCAAGGACTTCAATATCTGTCCATTAAGCTGCCTATAGGACTTAGCATCATCGGAGGTTTGGAGCGTCATGGAACGTCGCTCAGCCATGAGGTTTCGGGTGTAGTCAGATAGTTTTTGAGGCCTATTTTTACGGTGGGTCTTAAAATACTTGGACCCGACCGTATGAACAGTCTCTACCAGCCTGTTGTTGATTTCGTCCACTGATGCGCTGCTGTCTAGCAATTCGAAGCGGTTTGACAATTCGAGTTGAAAGTTCTCGGGGTTTTGGATATATGCATGAGTAGGTCGGAGCGTAGACCTCATCAGACGCGATCTTTCCATTTTGACATTAATATTTAATGTGCCTCTGACCATTCGGTGATCACTGCCGGTTTTTACCCTATGAATCACGGAGACATCATTAAATATTTGTCGCTTGGTGCTCATGATGAAGTCTATCTCATTTTTTGTGGAACCATCAGGGCTCATCCAGGTCCATTTCCTATGAGGCGGCTTCTGGAAGAAAGAGTTCATCATAAAGAGTCCCTCTTTCTCCAGAAATTCGGCCAGCCTCTGACCCCTGGGGTTGCGCTGCCCATATCCAAATTGCCCCACTCTCAACTCATCATCGCCCCGTTGGCCCAGCCGCGCATTGAAGTCACCCATAACTACTGTAAAATGTGCTTTGGAAGTATGTATGGCTCTACTAATGTCCTCATACATAACTTCGACCTCATCATCTGAGTATGCCGAGGTCGGTGCGTAGACCTGTATGACCTTCAGCGAATATCTTCTGGATATTCTGAGTATCAGGTACGCTACCCTGCTCGACACACTAGTGATGGACACAACGTTGTTTATGAGTGACTTGTGGACGATAAATCCGACACCACCTTGGGACTGCTGTTCGCCCTCCCGGTAGTAAAACAAGTTGCCGGATTTTAAGGTTATCGTGTCCTCGCCCTCTCTTCGGACCTCCGATAAACCAACAATACTCCACCGCAACTTGTTTAACTCTTCTTCCAGCTCAACTAGCTTCTCATCTGTCCTCAATGTGCGTGCGTTGTATGTCACCAGGGCCAATTTTCGGTTTTGGTGGTAGCCGAATCTCTGCCGGAGATTCTTAGCACCCCTTGTCCTGTCGTTACCATGGCTGCTACCGTGGCCAGGACGAACAGGACCGCCGGGGACTAGGGGCCTGGTTTTCCTATTTTCTTCCATAATTGGGGGTGTTTGCCATACTCGCCACGCTTGGCAGGCGGGTTGGCGAGCGCAGTTATTGGTCGTCGAAGTGTTAAGGGAACGCTGCTGCCCATTCCCTAGTTTTCCCTTAGTCGCCTTGTACGACACCCGATGGGATGAGATGGGTTGGTCCTATTCTAAGCCGGGAACCACGCGGCGTGGTTCCCGGCTTGGCGTGGCGCGTATTTTTCTTATAAGTTAATAATTTTTTTTTATTTGTGTCGTTGCGTTACATTAACGAAGTTCTGGAATCGATTCTTAGGACGGAAAAAAATATATTATATTTAATATCCCTTTTGTTAAATCATTTTTTTTAAATATTGTCTGAAATGTGGGTGTACGCGGTACACCTCTGCCACCGCCACGTGGCGAAATATGTTTTTAGTATTTAACATCGTCGGCAAAATGTATGCCTATGATTCATCCGGTTCCATCATTATACTACTAGGAATAAAATTATATCCCGACTTTATCTACTACTGCGTCATACATATAAAAGCGTCACCCCATACAGCTTTTAGTGATTAAAAGTGGTAAAAGTACTTTCGTCATCGTAACTAAGTAGATAGATCATTATGTAATAAGTAACTAAATGAATAAAAGTTAATACTATAATAACTAAGATCCATAGTAAATAAAAGTAGGGAAAAATTACACTGCGGTATTGGCAACACAGACAAAATGGACGCATCATTTTCGGTGACAATTATGAACGGAACATTTAATTCAATATTTAAATAATACTATGTCCGATTGCGCTAGTTACAAATGAAATTTAATCCCATCCTGTTTCTTTTTGAGCTTGACGTAATTGTTGTAGGTAGGAACGCCATAAGACGCCATAATTAAATTTAATTTGATACGCCTAGAGCCCGTTGTTCCGCGCGACGGTCGCCGAGTGACTAATCGCGTAAACGTGTGACTACTTGCTTTGCAGGTACTAATTGTTGCTTCAACACGATGCGCGCCCGCGGCTTCTAGATTATTATTATTCTATGCTCTATCGCTTCCATTTATTAGTACCACACGTACCTACCGCAGATTTGAAATGAGCATTTTTTAACCGATTGCCGCATAGGGAAAGTAGTTGTTTGAGTGTGTTATATGTTGTGTGAGATGTTTCTTTGGCACGCTCTGTAGCTACAAAGCATGTTGGTAGCCTAGTCTTAATAAAATTGTTAAAGAGACAATATTATAAGGTGTCTGCATATGAAAACGAGATGGGGAATAAAATTAATATATGGACAAAATACTTCCAGGTTCCACGTCTATTTCATACACCAGTTTCAATAAAATACTGTAAATTATAATATAATATTGTAAAAAGCTGAGAAAATTAAACCCATATTATAATTCCTCAGTATGTACGAACGAGGCTATCAGGAATACAGTAAAACGAAAATATTATACTCATTCACGACCGACTCCGCTCACTGAAACGAATAGTCGCAGGTTTGTTGGTAACACATATTTCTTCAAGTTATGGCTTCACACTAATTATAAGTGAATTTTGCCAGTGTCCAGTGAGATATATAATTGTTTGTTTAAAATAATTCGACTCCCCCATGAATTTGATGACAACGATGATAATGAAATTAATGAAGTACCTCACCCTGGATAGTAAAGCGGTGGATACTTTACATACCAATTGCAACGGCCGTTTTGAGGGAAGTTGAAAAGGCACGTTTAATCACTTTGTTACAATTACCTTCACTCGTGCACATATAATAATACATAATGGTTAATATTCCACCAACATTACACATTATAATTGGAAATAACACAAGTTTTGGAAATTATAACAAATTGACAACATCACTCTTCCATTTCCCGCCAAAACTCCTAACACATCTTTGTGTTACCAACAAACAAGTCCACAAATATTTGTTTCAGTCAAGGGTATGTGAATTTAACGTTTGTGAACGCACCCATAGTAAAGGAATTGTGTGGGGCTACATTTTTAATTAAAAATATATGAATTTGGATATTAGTATAGCGTATCAAGGTAGGAATAGTGTGAAGGAATAACTTAAAGAAGAAGAAGCAGAAGGTAGGAATAGTCAAACAAAATACTTTCATCAAATATTTTTATTATTTTTGTTTGATACATAAGGAAAAAATTAAGAAGATATAACTACATTTAGTAACTAATTTCGAATAATATTTCACAGTCTTGGAATAAAAATAAAAGCTAATTTAAATTTAAAGTCATCATAAATTGAAATTTTGACAGCGATAATAACAGGCGTAATCAATGTAGGTACTCTGAATTGTTTGAACGATGGCGCTAAATTTCAATTTATGACGTGAATAAAAGCTTATAATAAAAGCATACCGGGACCTTTCTTACGCAAATTTCTTTGGTCATATACACAAGCATAAATCATGTACTTTTATAGAAAAAAAAATGTTAATTATCACATTGATCGTGTAACAATAATAACACCGAAAAATAATGTCTTTAAAAAATTCAGTCATCTATTGCAAAAATATTATCCTTTGTAGTACATATCTATAGTTTAAAAAGGCAATTTTTTATCTGTTTTACAGTATGTATAGGTATATTTGACTACCATTATTTTAACAATATGCTGTAATTGTCAAATTAATTTAATGAAAGCGAGATTTGTTGTTTAATATTGCCAGTAAAAAAAGTACATTAGAAAATCACTGGCAACAAATTTCACTTATTATTTTAAGCATTGATTTAACATTCAATACATTATGCGCAATAATTGTAATGAAATAGTTAATTTCGATGAAATAACAATTAATTTGTGCACCAAAATTTGAATAATAAACCAAAACTATAGTTTTTATCATTTAACAGGTAATGTTTCGATGAAACAATCTTTTGTACAGAATTTAAGTACTTTTCTTTGGAATATAACAAGCTTAGACTATGAATCGTCTAGACTGAGCATAGCTAGCAAAAATGGCATCAAAAGCGGCCTCAGTTACGCACTATGTGTACATGATGCCAGTGTCTGATTTTTTTGCTAATCAAAAGTGTACGTGCGCGTGCGTGCGTACTAAAATTTATCTACTATTATTATACTATTATGGGAAAAAACCAGAACGAATGTAAGGATTGTGGTTGGTAACGATGTGCTGGAGCAAGTGAATGAGTTTGTATATCTTGGATGCGCCTTCAGTAAGGATGGGAAATACACCGCTGACATAGAGAGAAGAGTGAGTGCAGGGAACAGAGTGAATGGTGCGATGGGAAAGCTACTCGGGAGCCGGCACTTAAGCCATAAGGCGCAGCTGGCCATACATAACGGAGTTCTTGTCCCAACGCTGTTATATGGTAGCGAGAGCTGGGTATGTAAGAAGGAGAATGAAAGTAGGATAAATGCGGTAGAAATGCGAGCTCTGCGGAAGATGTGCGGAGTGAAGCTGACCGACCGCATTAGCAACAGCATAGTAAGACAGCGAGTAGGTATGAAAGATAGTATCGGTGTAAAGATGAGAAAGGGCATGCTCCGTTGGTTCGGGCATATAGAAAGAATGCCAGAGGAAAGAATGACAAAACAGATATACAATGTGAAAGTGGAAGGATGCAGGTACCGGGGAAGACCTAGACTATCTTACCACGACCAAATAAACCGAGTCTTATCTGAAGTAAAAGTCAAGAGTCTCCGTAACCGGCGAGCGTGTATGAGACGAACTATGAGAGTCGAGGAAGCCAGAGAGGTATGTAAGGAAAGAACCTGTTGGAACTCTGTACTCTCTGCCTACCCCGCAAGGGATCTGGCGTGAGGTTATAGATAGATAGATAGATAGATTATGGGTAGATAAATTTTATACCGCGCGCGTGGGAATTATCCACGCTGATGGCCGCGGAGCCTTTACAGCTTCACCGGACAAGAGGGTGAGCGTGCAACCACTATGCGAGCATAGTGGTTGCACGCTCACCCTCTTGTCCGAAGGGCAAAGGGGCAACTAGCTCAAGGAGGAACGGTCTCGGCTTGGGCCGTCGCTATGAGAGAGGGGGTATACTAGGTGTATCGCCGTGGTGCTCTACACCGGCCGACGGGCAAGGGATTCTTTGACCTCGCCAGCGAGGTCAGTGTCTGATTCTGTGGTTTCCGGGCGCGCGTTGCTCAATCTAGACAAGTTCATCTAAGATAACAAGCTTTTCAGCATTGCAAATTGGGTCTCGACTGTTTTACAGAGTTTCGCTTTAAAATTATTTTGCGATGTATCAGCACCATATGTTTTGTACCAAGCTGTGGCAGTTACTTTACAACTATGGACGATTATTATGCTTCTATTATTATTTATTTACAAATCATTGCTTTAGGTACATCAATAAGAATGACACGGGAAGGTCCATGGGAAAAATGTAATTAGACATTCTAAAACCTATATCTGGCTGAACACAGTACACCTCTACCACCCCCGCTTGGGGAATATAGAAATAATAGTGTGTAAAACCGTCATCAGGAAAAGCAATTTTTATTTCTGATCAAAGACCAGTTAAAATGAGTAGACTGCCAATAGCTACAGAGTGTTAAAACACTAATAACCTCGCAAGACAATATTACTAACATCATATACAAAAAATTTGTTTTGAGACTTTTTAAAATTTAACCGAAAAGTAACTTCTGTTTCAAAGAAAAAAATATATTGATACTTGACAAAATTTGTGGAAATTAAATTACTGCTTCAGTAAAAGAAAAATTTCTAGTTTGTTTTAGAATATACAAACTGTAAATATAAATTTATCGCAAGGGATCTGTGTGATGATGTTGATAGAAAATTTGATTTATCGATATTCGACGATTATAGATTTACGGACTTGATATTTTGCCACGTGTTTTTTGACAGATGGCGTGGTGTGAGTGGGTAATTTTATTTCGAAGGCCATTGTTAAGTCTATTCGTTTTAACTAGTCTTTAGTAATTGATTAATAATTACTAAATATTAATTCTATAAGTATCCTTTCGATATGTTTTAACTCTGCCTCAATATTCCTTAAAACTTTATTATAACTATAAAATTTTTACATAGAAAGGGTAGTGACAGTTCTATGTGCCGAACGAAATTAATATTTAATTCAATGGTGTTAAGGCATAAAACCATAAGTATAGAAACGGGTCATGCCTGTTATTGCCATTGAATAAAGTATACTTTTCTTTGAAACTTACAACCGTCATAGTACCCACTTTACATGAAAAATACTATACAATAAAATTCCTACAGACCCGTCCCGTGTATCAATAACGTCAAATTATTTTGCATTTTAAATTCTTACAAAAATAATTAATAATCTTCCGGTAAGCATGTTCGCATCGCCGTAGCACCATTAAAACTGTGGTTTCAAGAACGTAATATGGATAGTACTATAATATAAATAATAAGCATTCAACACTCTGACTTATGCTATAACACAATGCATTTAATTATAGAGGGAATTATAGAGGGCATTTTGTACAAGACGAGTGCCTCGTTAGTCTAGTGGCAAAGCGCAACGCTTTGTGATCACGAGTGCCCGGTATATGGCAATAGGCTCGCCCCCTATTACATGGTACCTAACATCGTCGGCTAAAAGTGGGTGTACTCAGTGGGCACCTCTGCCACCTATATAGGCGTGACGGTGTTTTTTTTATTCTGTACAATACGCGTAAATCTACTGTGCCCTGTCTATACGTCCATACAATAAAAATTCTTAAAACGAGTTTTCTCGTGTTAATCTTTAGTCACGATACGCATATTAGCACGTAAGACAAACCGGTTATCTCACGCCTTGGACGACCAAATTTGTGACATGTTATGTCGTGCCGCCCATACATTTTGTTAGCCCTGCTGTGGTGAAATATTTTGCCATTTTTTTGTATATACACACGCATAACGATAGGACTAACATAACTTGGCCTACTTGCACTGTAGGTGATTGGGAAAGGAGTGGCCTGAGTTTTCACTACATATTGTAAAAGTCCCCTGCCGGGTCTGTCTGTCTGTCTGAACGCAAT
This sequence comes from Phalera bucephala, assembly GCA_905147815.2. NCBI lineage: Eukaryota > Metazoa > Arthropoda > Insecta > Lepidoptera > Notodontidae > Phalera > Phalera bucephala. The sequence goes on along the minus strand of LR990630.1, from coordinate 15,870,160 downwards.
AAACTCTAACTCCCGAACGGATTTTCGTGCGGTTTTCACCAATGGACAGAGTGATTCAAGAGTTTGTGTATAATTCGACCGTGCGAAGCCGGGGCGGGTCGCTAGTTTTGGATAAAACGATCTATGTCATTACGTTTAATAAAGTAAGCATAAGCCATTTTTGGTAACGTAACGATATAGAGATTACACGCCATCTCGCTTACGCCACACGTTTAGTTAAGAAGGATGAGGGTATCAGCATGTTTTCTCCATCTGGTTAATTTCTTTCTGCTATTTTTTAAGTTAATATGGAGTGTACTCTCTATAATTAATTGCTATGTGTTAGAAGCCTTTACAAAAGTGATCACTGTCTATGCCTTTTGAATAATCTTATTAATAATAAATATGTATTTATTTGTTGTATTTTTATATTAACTGACCTAGACTATCTTACTATGACCAATTAGACCCGAGTCTTATTTGAAGGACAAGTCAAGAGTCTCCGTAACCGGCGAGCGTGTATAAGACGAACTATGAGAGTGGAGGAAGCCAGAGTTATGTAAGGAAAGAACCTGTTGGAACTCTGTACTCTCTGCCTAACCCGCAAGGGATCTGGCGTGATAAGTACACACACCGTCACGCCTATATTCCCCAAGCGGGGGAGGCACAGGTGTACACCCATTTTTCGTCGGCGATGTTAGGTACCATCTTATAGGGGGCGAGCATATTGCCGGACACAATTCCAGACTCCAGACTAACACTGGGAATTTATCGATAGAAAAATCATATTTGTCCGACTTAGCATTTAAACCCAGAACTGCGCGATCGCGACACGCCTTATTCGCCACTAGACCAACGAGGCAGTGATAATATAGATAGATACAACTGTCGTAATATTTTGGTTTTAAACTACATACATCAATACGTGTATTTTGAACTTTAATACAGTGGAATAATGTCTGTTATCGCCCGAGTACGTTATTTACGTCCAAGACAGCATAAACAGTAATCATTTTAACCAAGACACACAAATACCATAAAAAATCTCAAACACTTTACAAAAATACGAAGCATTATGTACCGTAAGACACTTGACATAGGTATTATTATAGCTAAATTAAAGGAATAAAAGCTTATAACTATTCTATATACAGAGAGAGAGAGAGATCTCTAAATCATAACTAGTTTAATCATTACACGGTATCCCCCATTCTAATAAACATTGTGTAACAGCGGTATAGTTATGATCATACAAGGATTTTTTGGCCCGCGGTCAAAATCCGAACTAACGCTGTCATCAAGAGAAATGTTGAAATGAAATGTGAAACTTCATGAAAATCGCAGAGTTGCTGTTTGCTATGAAATTTACCCAAGTCCTTTGATGTGTAACATCTTTCCTCTCGGTTGCTGGATATTTTTCGTGATTTTGGAAAAGGGACAGAAATGTGTTACAGAAAACCGGGGAAGCGCGCGCTATTTGATTTGACCAATGAGTGCGCGCAGACCGCCTGTCAGATGGACCGACGATCTTGTAAGAATCGCAGGAAGTCGTTGGATGCAGGTGGCGTCGGACCGGTTACGCTAGAAAGCGATTGGGGAGGCCTATGTTCAGCAGTGGACAAGTATAGGCTGAGATGATGATGATGATGAACCCTCATTTCACTCCAACCCTCCTTCAATATCATCCATGGGCCAAAAGATCAGTGTAAGACTGTACGCAATGTTCTGTTTTCTTCTTTCAAATGTCAAATGACAGATACCAGAAAGAGAGATCTCACTGGGTAACTAACTATTATTCACCCGCTGTACGATGTTTATTAATATGGGGGTATGAATTTACAATATCCATACATAAAAATATATTCTAAATTTATTTACAAACGACAATATTACGTCTTAATATAAAATATGAACACTTTTTTTATTTATTATTTATGTAAATAATGATCATATTCTGTTGCCTATGAGGAGTCAACTGTCGGCGTCCTTTTCACTTAGAACATATATGAGAGGGACAGCGATATTATTATATCTCATCTAGTTTAGATTTAGATATAGTACAGTCAGCAACATGGCACAGCAGATTCGGAACTGTTAATTATATTTGTTTTTCTTAATTAATTTCGTTGATTCATGTTTCTACATTGACCTATGCACAAATGTTTGCACGCTCATAAAATGCTCATAAATATGGACTCTTGTAACTTGTCAATAGTGCCACCCTATCCTATCGCTTCTTTAACAATAATTTAAATTACTAATGTCCATGTTATTCAGAAACATTCACAATATATTACATAAGCTTTTACCGTGATTAAAAAGCTTCTGAACGATCTTAAGACATTTACAATACAATAATTATCTTTAATCGTTGACCCTATTTACATCACTTGTAATTAATAGGGGGGAAAACTAATGCCAGTTAGTTACGGATCCTCTGTCAAACTTGTGTCCTCAGTACATTTCTTGCCTCGTCAAAGACATTTATTAAATACATTATATTCACTTAACCTGACTTTTTTGTTTACTTTTGTTAATACCTACCCTAGGGGACCCTAAATTGTTCGCCCATACTCCACAACGGAATGTACATGAAAAAGTTTGTAAAATTTTCCATTTTAAAAGAGTAATTGTGGAATTTCTTGCCCTTCTCTTCAAGAATGACAATCCAAAGTGGCGGTAAAGTCTGTTACCTGTCTCACGGTTTATAAATACTATAATATATAAATACATGAATAAAATATTCTAATACATGTAATGTTACTATTCAATATTGTTGCTGACTGTACCAACAGAATTATCCTTAACGTCCGAACAAAACGAAGCTGCCTTTAATAATTAATAATAAAATATGTTTCGTAGTTTTCTTATCAACAGTCACGAGTTTATATAAAATCATCGATATAATGAATTTGCTCAAACTATTCAAAACTGAAATACAAAAGCCAGATTTCTGAAAAATGCCCATGTTATACGTCATAAATATTTTTACAATACATCGACCACCCTCTCCCCTTAACGTGTGATGTAATAATAGATGGGCCCTTGATTACTGCGACAAGGATCTTTTGGCAAGTGGCCAAAATCGGAACTAATGCTGTCATCAAGTGAAATGTCACTTCATGACTGTTACAGAGTTGCCGACTGCTAATTTACCCAAGTTCTTTTTTTAATTAGTAGTGTAAAAAGATATACAAGCTGTAACATAATAAACGCAAGACCTCAGACACCCCAACTAGAGAATTGCTTCATAAATTCAAAACGAAAACCAAATTTCCAAATTTAAAGATTTTTACCCCTTTTTTAAGCACTTTTATACCCCAATTAACAATGAAACTTGTACGTGTATGTGTGCATTTTGAGAAATACGGGTTAGGAATGCATTTGTAATCTCCTTATTGCTGTGAATCAAAAATAAATTTAGTTTTTTATAGCGCACTGAAGGAGTAAAAGAATTTTTTGGAAATTTAAAAAAAAATGAAGATACTTTAAAAATAGTTGGAATTAATTCAGTTATCGATATAGAACAAACTACGTTCAGGTCTTGCGTTTATTATGTTACAGCTTGTATATATATTTTTATGTTGTTCTATAATTCAATTTGGTTTACTGCGTCCACATGGTGCAGCTTGATTGAATTCGTTGTACAAGTGCGTCAACTCTCTCCAGATAGTTAGACCATGCCACCTATCGAAATATTTGCTTGGAAATTGCAAAATTTTGCTAAATGGTAACCCTAATTTCACAGCAACGTTCCCCTGTCAAAGTCATCAAAATGCCAAAAGCCAAAAGAGCCCTGTAGGACTAGAGTCACTATTGCAATATTGCCGTAGTCATTTACTCAGAAACCGGGCCTTAAATCTAGCCGACTACATTAACAACCCAAACAGTATATTCCATAAACCAGATGCTTTTATATCAGATCCTCGCATACCTTTTTACCGAATGCTATATAAAGCCTTGTATGCTACTACGCGTTCTAGAGTACGCGTAGTTGAGCACGCGTTGTTCGTATTGCAATCATTGTGTATTAATTAGTACGGGTTAGACATGGAACATTTAACAGATGTGAAAAAAATAATATGAAATTATTTTTCGTTCGTCGTACCTGCTATTTTTCTTCATAATAGCTGCTAAAATCACACTTGATATGAAACTGCATATTGTAAAAATATCAATGTTAAGCAGACCGATCTAATTCTCACTATTCAATTTAATAGCAGAGTAGCAAGCGCGACGCTAGCTTAACAATCGCTTTTATTGAATTAAAAATCATTGCCTGTGAAATTTAACATAAGAAATCACTGTAAATTAAATTGTAATTTCATCAAATATAAATGAATGCCTAACATGTTTACTCTGGAGTATGGATGATGTATCTGCACGCACGCGTTGTGTACATGCGGCCGCAGTTACGTACAACGAGTTCCAAAGTACGCGTTCTCAAAAAGGCGTAGTCCGTACAAGGTTTATGAATGCAATTATTTCTGAAGTATAATTAGAGACTAGATAACTCCTAATGAAGGCATTTGTCTCATTGGCGATCTGAGGAATAATAATCGCGTAGCCAATAATCGGGTGATACCCATTGGTAGAGGAATCAACACGGACGGCGCGAGAATTTAAATTTGTATATTCTCGCACTACCGAGATTTTAGACTTCTCTGCTCTTTTGTGCAAGAATTTACTTTCACCAATGTAGATAAAGTCACGTAGGACAAAAAAAAAGAATGTTTCATCTGGCCGAACATAATAGTGACTCAACTCAAAAATTTCGTCAGGTGAATTAGGACTCTAACTTCGAAATTAAAAGCTTAATTCCGTGTTTTTTTTAGTTGTATCTCTATCTCATTCTGCCAGAGGTCGACGAAGATGGTCTGTAGGCAAAATTATATTTATTACTATCACGTTTCTGATTCAGCCAATGAGACCAATCCTTAAAGTCATGTAAGATATGATTAACAGTTTGACTTACTCAAAATTCGTATAGGCACAAAGCACGCCACTTTTCGAGGAATTTTGAACTCAATACACAGTAAATTGTACTTGACAAATAAAATGGTAGGTGTACTTAGTTAATCAAACATGAAGGTCAATGTTATAGGAAATACCACCATTATTTTGATGTTATCTCATGCGAATATGGAACGTAATTGTTTAACTAAGTTTAAAATGTAAGTATACTTGCTAAGTGTGTGTGTGTGTGTGAATGATGTACGCTGTTGGCCGCGAGGCCTTTACAGCTTCACCGGACTAAAAGGCGAGCGTGCAACCACTACGCTCTAGCCAGCCAGAAGGGCAAGAGGCGACATACTCGAGGCGCCCTCGGTTGGGACAGTCGCTGTAGGGGGACGGGTGCACTACTAAGTGCACCGGTCAACCGCCGGCTATGGGAGGGGATCTACTACTACGTCGTCGACGTCGCCCGTATTCTGAGCGGAAAGAAGGGATGACAAAGCATCGGGGGGGGGTCGGTGAGAACATGTCGCGGCCGGCGGTGGCGGCAGGGGTCGGGGGGGAGATCGTAGTCGGCGGTGGCTACGATTAACGGATTCGCATGGGTAGATGCGTTCGCGAAGTGACGTGTTGACGCCTTTTTAATAAAGGCGCGAATAGGTTCGAGACCTAGATCGGAGTGGAGGTCGACGTTCCTTACGAACCAGGGGGCTCCTACGGCTTTACGGAGGAAGCGGTTTTGAACCACTTGGAGTTTATCGATGTGAGAGGGGGCCGAATGCCCGAACACAACACACGCATAAGTCATGATGGGTCGAACGCAAGTTTTGTAAAGTGTCACCTTATTTCTAAGGGACATTTTACTCCGCTTGCAGATTAACGAATGGAGACGACCGAGCACAAATGATGCTCGGTGACGGACCCGCTTGATGTGCGGGCCGAAGGACATGGTACTGTTTAGGGTGACCCCTAGATATTTGACCTCTTTGACCCAGGGAATGGGTCGGTCGAACATGGTCACTTGGCCGAGATTACTTCTAGGGCAGCGCAGGGAGTGGCGCGGGGTGGCACCTCTGGAGAAGAACACCGCAGCGCTCTTGTCCGGGTTCACCTCAATATACTTGCTAAGTAAGTATGCAATAATGCGTACGGAATTCACAACCATTATTATACAATTCTCAAGTGATTTTTCGATCTCAAATAAGTCAATAGTGTATCATATCTGACCGACCTAACAGTACAATAATTTCTACCATCACTTACCTATTTTTTTGCGACGGTAATCTCTTTTCCCAATGATTTTCTATTTTCAAATTTCTGCTGTAAACTGGCAACATTTGAAGGTTTTGATGTCAACTTTGTGTTCGGTTTATTATCTGTTCTATTTACAACGCTTGTCGGTTTCGGTACTACTTTAGGTTTGTTCTTATTTAAATTGTCCGCTTTTATGTTAGAGTCTACTTTTGAGTTGGCACGGTTTAAGGGCGGATTTTTGTCTTGAACTTTTAAATTGGAGTTCGAATTGACTGGTTTTAGTGTTGGTGTATTTTTTATTGATTTCTTGTCGACTGTTGGCGCCGGTCGCAGTGGCGGTCTGTTGTCGTTAGGTTTGGTCGTGACCGTTGGCTTAGCGCTAACTTTAGGCGCTTCACTCGGCTTATTATTATTTATAACGTCTGGTGCTTTGATGTTTTTAGTGTCAGGTACAGTACAGCTGGACACTACGTCAGGACTGTTCGATATTTTGGGAATCAAGTTCACGTTTTTCGGTGTTTTCGGCGACTGCGGTACGCTTTTAAAAGTCGTCGTGTTTCGGAGACCGGGAGGGGTGATTTGTCGCGAGAATGTCGGGATTTTCGTTGCACCTTTCAGAGTAGGGGAAGGAGGGGATTTCTCCTCTTCTTTTTCGTCTTCTTTCTTCATATAAGTAGGCACGTTAACTGCAGAAGGGTGCAAGTACCCGCTGCTAGTTGTCGATACGGTCGATTTCGCTCCAGAGTTACTGTATACGCTCTCCGGCGACTTATAATGCTCGGAGTTTACATATGTGCTGTCCCTGTTACTCTCTGCTTCTCGCTGTTTCCTCTCCTTCTCTTTCTTGCGAGATAGCGTCGACGCCGAGTAAATAGACTCGAAATTTCGATTTTGTATCTCGTTGACTATCTCGCCCAGCAAACCCATGCTTTCAGTACTTCCCGAATTGGAAGTGACGGGTTTTGGGGTGTTGTAGCCTTCGGGAGGGGGTTGGGGGATAGTTTTGACGGGGGGAGGGACGGGTGCCGGCTTCAATTTCTTTTCGGGACTCTCTTCAATGACTGCGTAAATGTTGTCGCCTGATTCTTCAGCTATGTGCGCTAAAGGTGCTTGCTTTTCTTCGATACAGTCTACGTAGTCTGTTGATTTGATTTCTGGTTGTGGTGGAGGTGCTGGCTGGTTCTCTGGCAATGGTGGTGGGGGGGCTGTTGGTCTGCCTACAATAGAGACAGGTCTGGGCACACCTGGTGCTTGTCTCATGGACCCGAAGCTTTGTATAGCAGTTTTCTGCGCAGGCGGTGCTCGCATACTCTGCGCTCTATTCACGAACGCTTTACCATCGTCTCCATCTTCAGAATCAGACACTACAGGCACCGTGTTAACTGAGAGTTCGATCTCCTTCTGTAGAATAGGATTTGATATTTGTAAGTTCCTTAGCGCGACTTTATCCACTTTCGGCACTTTTACTTGGTGGATTGGATTCTTAGGCATTGAGTGACTCCTTTCTACTGGGTTGCGCTCCTTCTCCTTAGGCTTGTCCTGTTTTAGGAATGACGCTATGCGGTTAAGGGAGATCCCTTCCCTAACCTTTTTGGGTGTTTCTGGAAGAGGTTTTTGTGGGACGCCTGCCGAGTGCATGCTCAGAGGTCTTTTAGGGAAGTCCGGTGACTTTGGGATGGTAGGCGCGGCCCTGATTGGGCCTAAAGTCTTTGATCCTTGCAATGGCGATATCAGCTCTTTAGCTGTGCACGTAGAAGCTTCTAGAATAGGGCTAGATATGACTGGACGCAGCGGTGGATTACTAGCCGTAGCTGGTCTAGTAGCTGCTGTAGACTGTACTTCTTCAGTCTTTTCTGTCGCAATCAGAGCTTTAATCTTATTCTGGACTGAACTATTGGTTCTTTTAACAGTTGGACTGGTATTAGTTGCTGGGACTACAGGTAGAGGTGGGGCGCTTCGAATTACTGGTTTTAATACGCTCTGATTGATGATACTCTGGCTATTACTGCTGCTTCTATGCACCGGTGTAATTTTAGCGCTCTTGTTAACGGGGTTAACGGGGTTAACGGGATTTTCAGCTGGAGTTTCGTTTTCTTGTTGTTTTTCCACTGGAGTGAGGGAGAAGCCTTTGAAATTGCCAAAGAAGTTGATGGAAGGGTTCACGTTGCCTGCGGGGCTGCGGTCTGAGTCGCTGCGTAGGAGGCTGGAGCTCATATCATCGGGGTTGGAAAGGGTGTGGACATTGACTGGTTGTGCGTTGTTCGGTCCGTTGCTTTGGAAGTTGGCGGCGAATTTGCTCGCGCTCCGTGAGAGACGGTGCTGCAAGCTTGCCTTCTTTGGTGATTGTATTCTGGAAATTGATTGAGGTGATATTAATTTTCTAAGAATTTTTGAAGATTGATTTAACGAATTTCTGGCCAGATACAGTTGCAAAATGTATCAAATATGTATAGTAAGTAAGTAAGTATGATTACAAAGACCATACTAATATCGAGTATACATGTACAAAATGAGGAGCACAATCAAGTTCTTAATGTTTTTACCTTCTTATTTTTGCTTTTATTTATTTAAACAAGGGTTGGAACAAAAATGATTGTCGTAATTATGTACTTAAATAGGTCAAACTTAAAAAAGTATAATAACATGCAAATAAGATTTTATCATGCGAAATATTCATGCAGTTATTTAGAGCTAAAATATTCTTGAAATAAAACTATTTTTCGGATTTTATCGCGGTTTATTTTTGGTTTTTAAGTTCCCGACGTTTCGAGTGCTTTGCAGCACCCATGGTCACGGGAGGGACTGAGGTGTTAGACGTCCAAAAGGCATAGTTGTTCCGGGGTACCCTCAAACTTCTTAATTATTTTTGTTGTTGTTGGTCCGATCTACGCAGAATGAGCTCACGGTGTCTTGAGGTCTTGCAGTGTTATGCTTGGTTTTGGAACTTAAAAACCAAAAATAATTTTATTTCATGTGTAATATTCGCGTAAATCTTAGAACTCGGCTGAAATATTCTATTCCCATTTTTTAAATTTTCTTTTTATCCTTTCATTCCAACTATTTGTTGATTCTTTTGGAGACCATTCTCTTCCATTATTTCGCTATAAAATTATTTAAAATTTTATATTATATTATCGTCTTAGACCAGTTTTATCTATTAATACGTAATCAGTCATAAATCTAGTTTTGAACTAACGTTTTAGTACAAAAATCCGTTTTTAAAAACTAGATCCATGTCTGATTTACGTTCTGTAATACGGGCCTTAAATTAGTATTGTTCATGCCATGCAACGTTAGTATCAAGAACAAAAAGCCGAATTTTGTAACACATGTAACAATATATTAAGAAATTTGTCTCTTAAATTTCTCAATAACTTGATTCTACCAATTGTATTGTAATTCCATTGCATTTACCAAACTTATGTATAAGGATCAGCGCAAATCTAAGAGCTGTAGCGCAGACATATAATCATCTTTCACCGTTTCTAAACAGAGTTAAACTTCGCAGGAAAGCTCAATTTTTGAATAAAATATCTTTCGAGCAAATTTGGACTCTGTTTAGACATAGTTAAAGTGTATTATAATTAGTTAGTTTGAGTTGATCCCAAAAGTAGCTCATGCAATATTAGTTTAAAGCTAAACCATCACAAATCACTCACCGAAAGACAAGAATGCAGTGAAAACAGCTTCTACAGACACTACTAGACATAATTGTTGCTTCACACATTTTGATTAGCATTTAGTGCAAAAAAATTAAGTTTTGTTGATTTAAACTGTTTAGTGGTAATTGTGAACTATGCGAGTAGAGGAAGTCTGTAAGGATATAACTTGGCTTTGATTTTTTTTTGTTTTAATATTTAAAACACCAACAATTATTCCTCTACATCCAAACCGACACGACCACGCAAACACAGATGCAAATATTTGTGCATAACACCAGATTTCTCCCCTGCAGGAATCGAACCCGCGACTAATTGATGTAGTGATTGGAGTAGCCTACGCTCTAACCACTACATAACGCCGTCTTCATAGAACTGAAAATCAGGTTCTATCCTTACAGATTTACGAGATAGCTAGGAAGCTATATAGGAATATAGCAGGGATGGCCAACTTGATTAGACCCAAGATCTACTGTTTACTGACGAAACCCTATGTGATCTACAAATTACATGCTTCTTGAAATTTTAAATGAAATCGTATAGTTAAAAGTATAAAATTATGTAATGGTTTTTTTTTATTTTATTAAGAGGGAAAACATACAATTGAATATTATTCTTAGTAACTACTTATCTTTATAAGCGTCTGTCTGTCTGTTCTGAGTATTTTTTATATATAAATATATCTCGACTACAATATGATATGTTAACTAATCGCATCGAATGAAGCTGATAATTAAATTATGATCGAACTTCACGTAAAAGTAAGGTGGAATGTTAATTATTAGGTATATTAAAATTATGGCTTTTACCTTGCCACAATCGACTGAACTAATTCATAGCCGCGATCGAATGGTTGGCCATCTGTGCTATATAATGTGAAGATATGTATATGTATGTTAATTGAGATGCAATTACAACGATGCTACATTGATTTAGACCGATGAATAAAAACACTAAAATTTTGGTTGTGGATATGATGCGTATGACTATCTCTATCTATCTATCTATAACCTCACGCCAGATCCCTTGCGGGGTAGGCAGAGAGTACCAACAGGTTCTTTCCTTACATATCTCTCTGGCTTCCTCGACTCTCACAGTTCGTCTCATACACGCTCGCCGGTTACGGAGACTCTTGACTTTTCCATCAGCTAAAGACTCGGTTTATTTGGTCGTGGTAAGATAGTCTAGGTCTTCCCCGGTACCTGCATCCTTCCACTTTCACATTGTATATCTGTTTTGTCATTCTTTCCTCTGGCATTCTTTCTATATGCCCGAACCAACGGAGCATGCCCTTTCTCATCTTTATGCGTATGACCACTATTTATACCTAAAAAACCTTACCTACATACATGTAATATTCTTGGCTTCTAATATAGACTGTGGTTTATATAGTCATGTTCACATTTCCACGAACAAATTGCCGTTTACAGTGTTGTCAGAATTTGACACTTTAAATAGTCATGTACCACAATTTACTTTGTTTGTCAATAATAGAAATAAAATAAAATTTAATCCTATACAACTAAAACTTATTTTTATTTAGTTGTTAATGTTAAGACAGATGTAGAAAAGACGTCGATAATATTTTATTTACAATTTCAATTATTTACTTAAAAAATCTAAAGTAAAATCGCTAGTTATATCCAAAAATAAATTCATATACTACACAATTTATTATTTAAATGCACACTGAAATCAACCTGAATTGAATAAATACAATAAATATTCTTAAATATGGCTTTATGTCGATTGATTTAGTTGTTAGTTCTACACTAGTTGCTTTAAGCTGGCAACATTTTTTTTTGTTTTAATATTTGCACCTATCACGTTGTCCGTGGATTTGTGAACACGATTATAGGTGTGTGCGTGCGAACGTAAGGCGTGTAGTGTTCTGTTTTTTATAATCTTTGTAGTGCTGATACTTTAGTCTATAGTTGTCACATTGAAAATTTTGGAATTGATTTCGACATTGGACAGCCCATATACAACAAGTCCGACTCATGCTTGAGTTCTGGATATTATATTAATGTTAGAGGTTATCTTGTTCCAAATCAACATTCAATAAAGTACTGATACAAATAATTAAATACTAATCACAATGTGTACGAGCCCTGAAAAGTGTATTCTGAGAGCATGGGTCATGGCTGAAAATTTGTTCACCTCGATCCAAAGACCAGGAGATAATGGCGAAAGTTGTTGCATTTATACGTCAGTTAAAACAACTTTCGTTCAACCACAATTTATTATTTCGTCTCAAAGTATACAAGGTGTAACTAATAAATAACTAAATAACGCAAGACCTTAAACACCCCAATTAGATTATTGCCCAATTAGATTGTTACCCGAATTAACCACGAAATTTAATAAATCATTATATTTTGTGCGCATATTGATGTGTGTGTGTGTAATATGAATGCATTTAAAATAGCCGTATTGCTTTGAATAATGATTAAATTTAACTATTATTCAAGGCATACCAATAACAGCAATTTTAGATAATTAAAAAGAAATATAACATAGTTTAAACTGCCTCGTTAGTCTAGTGGCAAAGCGCATCGCTTTGTGATCACGAGGTCCTGGGTTCAAATTCTAGGTCGGACATGTGTAGTTTTTCTAACGAAAAACTTCCCAGTACGAGTCCGGAGTCTGGAATTGTGCCCGGTATATGGCAATAGGCTCGCCTAACGCGAAACGTGGGTGTTTTCAGTACACCTCTGCCACCCCCGCTTAGGGAATATAGGCGTGACGGTGTATATATTTAAAAACAGTTGGAATCGATTCAGTTGCCGATTTATTATGTTACACCTTGTATTGACAAAGAAATTAAATAATAATAATAGTGTATCCATATTTGCATAATAAATAACTTAAAAGAATTCGAAAAATATGTTTCCCATTTTAATTACCATGCGTCAATGCTTTCAATATTATTAGGATAAAAATGTTGCCAGAAAAATTAAATCAATAATAATAATTAAACCTGGCAACACTTTGGTGTATAAATAAATGAAAAGGAAAAGTAATGCAAAAAATATTATAATGAAAATTAAGATAGAAACTTTATTAAATAAGTACGTAATGCATAAACTAACTACAGTTAAAATGTTAAATAAATCTATCTACAGAGAAAAAAAAACAGTCATGCCAAAAATAAAAATAATAAACTAAATCACAGAATTTTGTACGTCGCATACAGTCCGACAAGGATCTTTCGGCCCGCGGCCAAAATCGGAACTAACGCTGTCACCAAGTGAAATACAGGCGCACTCACTTCATAACAGGCGCAAAATTGCCGTTTGCTATGAAATTTACCCAAGTTCGATTTTAATTTATTTAGCGACGGACTTTTTAGCGCAGTGGTTAAGAGCTTGAGTCGCTCCGCCCAGTGTGTCTAATAGTCGCGGGTTCGATTCCCGCACGGGACAAATCTTTGTGTGACCCACAATCATTTGTTTCAGTCTGGGTATTTGTGTATGTGAATTTTCATGTTTGTAAACGCGCCCACTACACAGGAATAAATCCTAGCGTGGGGAAACTTTTTTTAAAAAAAAATTAGTAACCGTGAAGTCCCGCCTGCTGAAATATTTCCATGGAAGCAGGAAAATCTTACTGAATGATAACCCTAATTTGTTAATGTCATCCACAGGCCAAAATATCCTTGTCGCGCTATAAATTTTGGTGACATCATGAGCAATGATAGTTACTTAGTATTGTTAAAATGACACTTTCCACTGTCAACTGTACTGGTTCAATTTATTAATAATTTTTCCATGTGTGTGTGGGTGTGTGTGTGAGTGATGTACGCTGTTGGCCGCGAGGCCTTTACAGCTTCACCGGACTTAAGGGCGAGCGTGCAACCACTGCGCTCGAGCCAGAAGGGCAAGGGGCGACATACTCGAGGGCGCTTTGAAGAGGCGCCCTCGGTTGGGACAGTCGCTGTGGGGGGACGGGGTGCACTACTAAGTGCACCGGTCAACCGCCGGCTATGGGAGGGGATCTACGACTACGTCGTCGTCGCCCGTATTCTGAGCGGAAAGAATGGATGACAAAGCATCGGGGGGATGGGAGAGAACATGTCGCGGCCGGCGGTGGCGGCAGGGGTTGGGGGGGGGGGGGATCGTAGTCGGACCGGCGGTGGCGGCAGGGGTTGGGGGGGGGGGATCGTAGTCGGACCGGCGGCGGCTACGATTAACGGATTCGCATGGGTAGATGCGTTCGCGAAGTGTCGTGTTGTCGCCTTTTTAATATAGGCGCGAATAGGTTCGAGACCTAGATCAAAGTGGAGATCGACATTCCGTACGAACCAGGGGGTTCCTACGGCTCTACGGAGGAAGCGGTTTTGAACCGCTTGGAGTTTATCGATGTGAGAGGGAGCCCCGAACACAACACACATGCGTCGTCGTCATGATGGGTCGAACGCAAGTTTTGTAAAGCGTCACCTTATTTCTAAGGGACATTTTACTCCGCTTGCAGATTACGTAATTTGTCCAGGTTATCATGTTTCTTCATTCAGTTAAAATAAGGGAAGGCAATAATAAAATTTGTTCAAAAAATAATAACTTGTAGCCCGTCGGTACCAGTGCAGTTGGACTTGACAGCTGTCATTTTAAATTTTCTACCTTTAAAAATAACCAGTAGGAGGTATTAATTACGTGAGCTCAAAATGGGGCGGGAGGGGTCCAGTAAAATCTCATTACAACCTTGCATAATTGAAAATCTAAAGTCAACTTTTGAATAACATAAATTATTATACGCATAAATATATAATAATATTAGTCTTGTTAAGAAACTGTCCCACCGTTGGGCACGGGCTTCCTCTCAAACTGAGAGGGTTTAGGCCATAGTCCACCACGCTGGCCCAGTGCGGGTTGGCGAACTTCACACCCTTCGAGAAACTCTTAGGCATGTAGGTTTCCTGAGAATGTTTTCCTTCACCGGTAAAGCAAGTGATAGTTAATTCTTAATACACACAGGCTTTCAATAAGACGTGCTTAAGGTGCGTGCCTGGGTTTGAACCTGAGACCTCTGACTTTGCAGTCTGACGGTCTAACCACTAGGCTACCACTGCTCCCACGCATAATAATAAAAAAATATTTGCTTTTACTTTTTTTAGAGAATACCATTTTTTCGCTAATAAAATCCCATGGCTATTAAAAACATTTACTTCGAGTATTTAGTCTTTTAACAACTAAGCGTAAATCTCACGTAAGGGGGACGAGCGGTCCCACCAAATCTCACTAAATCTCACCAAGGCGAAACCAGGGGTCCAAATTAAAAGGAAAACAGCTCACGTAATTAATCGGTGTCCCCTTATCTAGATTACATATTCGCAACATAATAGTTAAATCATGTAAAGGCTGGTTTAAACTGTGAGCATTTTCGTGTACTAAACATTCATTTGGGTAGCGGTTACGTTTAGCAGTCACGAATTTATTGGTGAGAAAGATTTACAGATAATTTTAATCGCTTGAAAATATTCGTTTTTTTTGCAATGGAATGATCATCCCCACGTGAATGCTCGCAATGGTAACCCGCCTTAATATCAGAAGTAAAAAAATATGTGCTACAGATAACAACTTTTAGATTTGATTGAACAAATGTGTTGAGAATTTTACCAAAACCCAACTGTAGCGAAAATGCAATCTATAATTAAAAAGATGATTAATGTTAAAATACCCAAATCTTTTGCTATTAAAATATGTACTTATTAACCCTTAGCCCTCATTCGCACAGGCGTTTTTTTAACGCACGTTTATTGAGCGATTTAAACAGTTTTCAAGTTACTGTTTTCAATTTATTTCATTCCAGTTTATTTACGCGCTTTCAAAAAGCGCTCATGTGAACGAGGGTTTATTCTATCTTAAAGATGCATCTTGTGAGGACAAGCATTACAAACTAAGCGCGAAAAATTTTAAAATAAATAAAATTGAGCAAATGCTTATATTATATAGTAAAAAACTGAGCATTTTTCGTCTTTACAAAATTGCATAATTAGCGCACAAAAGTGTTAAACGTTACATGATTTATATGACTACTTCAGAAACTTTATTAAACTAGAAAATATCATGACATTTTTTGTAAAACCAAAATACTTAAAACCTAATTCTTGTAAAGTTTCGAAAACAATTTCATCACTTTTTAGAAGCCTCGTATTTTCTTTGGTCCAAATTATTTTAATATGTACATATTTGTTAAGTCGAATAGGAATTTTGTTAACCACTTGACCCTTCTTTATGAAATTCACAAATATGGCCAGAGATTACTTTCCACATATCACAGCTACATGGCATGTCAAAAACAATAAAATACACCAAAATACCTAAATAAAATTTAACTTTATTAGCTTACTTTATTTTATAGAAAAAATTAGACCACTTAGAACTAAGATTTTAGCTAAAAATACATTTGTGAAAGCTAAAAACTAAGAGTTAAAAAGCAGTCTCCCAACCCCACACTTTTTAGAACATAAAAAGAAATCTTGCAGAATCCCCACCCTAATAAATACGATTTTGAGAACATTTAAAGCTAAAGGGAAAACGTAACTGTTTTTAGCGTTATAAATTAAAGTTAAAAATATCTATCACTATTTTTAAAAATATTACCATATTATATTTTTTTATCATTACAATATTTAAAAAAAAAGTACGAATAAAGGTAACGGAGGAATATGAAGACGTTGTTTTTGTTTATTTAGCATTGGTATTTGAAAAATATTATTATATTTTAAGATTAAAAAATCGTAAGTAATAAAAAATAATTTCACTGTGTAGGCACGCACCTCTTTGTTCATAAAAAGAAAATAAATATATCATCGAGATTCGTAATTAATCTTGAAATATTTTTAATTAAGTACTTTTTAAATTATTTTTATTTTTAATTTTGTAGTATGTTAGGATTTCATGCAGATACTGCAAAAATAACAAAAACATATATATTTTAAAGCTTGTCTTATCGGATATTCTCACAAGTATTCGAGACGTGTAAATGTAAATATATTTTTTTTTTCCATTTCATGCAAAGTATAACAATCTATTTGCCAATCTTTTTTGGGATCAACAATATTGGGTGCTAACTACGAAATTTGATCAAATATTCTGTACGATAGGAAAGAAGTTATCTATCAAATACAAAATGTGATCAATATAATAGTACTGATCACAGATGAATGGCTTATTTAGCAAAGAAATGTGTATAAATATCATACTAATATTATAAATGTGAAAGTTTGTATGATTAGATGTTTTTTACCCATAGATATCCGAAACATGCCAATCAATAAGTTTAAAAAGGCAATCAAAACCTGACTGTGTATGTAGACAGACTATCTTAACGATAAAACAGATTGGGATTGGGCAGCTCCTCGATCAATAAAATAAAACAATTAAAAATGAAATGGTTATCAGAAATGCCAAATAAATTAAGTTAAAAGACTAGCCCGCTGATTTTCTCGCCGGATCTCCGCAGTGGAGGCCGCGCTCCGATCCGGTGGTAGATGTAATGTAATAATTTGTAAGTAAATGCTTTTGTATTGGCCTAAACAAATATTTTTTGACTTTGACTCGATCACACAAAAACGGCGGAAAGGATTTGGCTAAAATGTGGCACACAGATAATTTATCTATCTATCTATAACCTCACGCCAGATCCCTTGCGGGGTAGGCAGAGAGTACAGAGTTCCAACAGGTTCTTTCCTACATACCTCTATGGCTTCCTCGACTCTCATAGTTCGTCTCATACACGCTCGCCGGTTACGGAGACTTGACTTTTCCTTCAGATAAGACTCGGTTTATTAGGTCGTGGTAAGATAGTCTTGGTCTTCCCCGGTACCTGCATCCTTCCACTTTCACATTGTATATCTGTTTTCTCATTCTTTCCTCTGGCATTCTTTCTATATGCCCGAACCAACGGAGCATGCCCAGATAATTTATTACTTGGATAAGAACTAATTTATTACTAGGATAACATATAGGATACTTTGTATCCCGAAAAATGTAAGGATCCTGTCTAAAGTCAAAGCGGGCGAAGTCGCGGGCAGTAACTAGCTTTACATAATTCGAATATTTATTTGATAGATAGTCCATTTTAATCGTTCAGAATATTTAATCAAACCTCGTACAAAGAGATTTGACAAGTAGAATTATACTTTATAATATTTTTCTTTGAATAAAACCAATTAAATTGTCTTCGTTCATCGTTGAGTATTTATAATATAATTTGTTGTTTACTTAATTTAAAGTTTTTGGTAAATATAAAATTTATGTATTTCGTTGCTTACTTATAATAAAATATATTAAACTATTTATTAACTATAACAATGGAGTAAACATCGCTATTTTTATTTTTTACCGTACACTTTATATCTTTGACATCTTAGCGTACAAGCCATCGTTACCCACATTATGCATACGATTTTGATTCTTAGCGACCATCTCATTGGTAGTCGATTTTAAACCTTTAACTACAACGACTGTAGGTCTATTTTGATGTACCGTATCCGGCTTCGGTGAAGGCTTAGGTTTGACCGGAGGCCCTTGAATTTTGACTACACCATTGACTATTTGGATATCTTCTTTGTTAATTTTCTTTATGGGTGTTGCTTTGACCGGTGGTCTTTGAATTTGAATACCATTAGCTATCTGGATATCGTCTTTATCAATTTTCTTTAAGGGCTTATTTAATTGTTTTTGATTGTTGCCTTTCGCGTGAATTTTCCGAAACGAATCGATTTTTGTATTTGTATCGGTTTTTGTATTTACGTCGGTTTTTGTATTTGTACCAATTTTTGATTTTGTATCCATATTTTCGTAGATGTGGTCTGTGCTTTCGACTTCAGTTGTGTTACGTTTAAAGCTCAGCAATTGTCTCAACGAGCTAGTGCTGCTCTGAAATTTGTTAGCGAAAAATGTTTTCGTGTTGGAGTTGTTAGTGTTCCACCCTGTACAGAATATGTTTACGTACGATTTCCGCGGCCGCTTCCACCATAGAAGCACGTTGTGGCGGGAGTAGTATATCAGGAACAGTATCAGCAGTATCGAAGGTATTATCCCCAGGAATATGATATACATCGCCACCATGAAGTTTCTTTGAACTGAAATAATAAAGACAATGTTATTATTATTTGTACAACATATATAATATACTAATAACATTGTGTAACAATGTTATTAGTATATTACGATTTAGCGCAGTGGTTAAGAGCTTGAGCTGCTCCGCCCACTGTGTCTAATAGTCGCGGGTTCGATTCCCGCACGGGACAAATCTTTGTGTGATCCACAATTATTTGTTCCGGTCTGGGTATTTGTGTTTGTGAATTTTCATGTTTGTAAACGCACCCACAAGACAGGAATAAATCCTAGTGTGGGGCTACGTTTTTTTAAAGAACAATTAATTGAACAATTAATTTTTGGCCGTATATTAAACGATCCATGTATCATGTAATCACGGAAGAACACAAATAACGGAAGTGCCCTTAAGCTACCTCAGCACGGGAATTGATGACGATACCCTACATAATTACAAACCTAAATGATACGCTGCGGTACCTCCGATACATATTTTTTAGTTTTAAAATGATTTCGAGTGTTCAACGAACAAAGTCCTATAATCCATATTCATATTTGGTATAAATAAGCTATCGACGGACGATTTAGCGCAGTGGTTAAGAGCTTAAGCCGCTATGCCCACTGCGTCTAATAGTCGCGGGTTCGAGTCCCGCACGGGACAAATCTTTGTGTGATCCACAATTATTTGTTCCGGTCTGGGTATTTGTGTATGTGAATTTTCATGTTTGTAAACGCACCCACGACACAGGAATAAATCCTAGTGTGGGGCTACGTTTAAAAAAAAAAAAATAAGCTAAATTGGTATAAATAAGCTAAAGTGGCAATGGGCTGGTCACATCTGCAGAAGGACCGACGGCCGATGGAGCAAGCGTGTCCTAGAGTGGAGACCGCGACTTGGTAAGCGTAAGGTAGGACGGCCCCCAGCTAGATGGACCGACGACCTCAAAAAGGTCGCTGGGACAGACTGGATGCGGAAGGCGGAGGACCGTGTGCAATGGCGCGTGTTAGAAGAGGCCTATGTCCAGCAGTGGACTACGATAGGCTGATTGATTGATTGATAAATAACCTTATCGACGGGCACGAAAGTTCTATTGGATCATCATTTATGTAATATTGTACTCGGTATAATGACAATAAGGTTAGCCTTTATTACATTGGGTAAGTCCCATATCGTCGGCGTTGTGTAGGTCTACTCGCTTGGAGAATTTAGCCGTGATGCTGTCTTTTTTACCTCAGTTTTCCCCACAGAAACTTTGAAGATTTGTCCCACGCAAAAGAGAAATGAATAACTTTAAAAAAAAAGAAAACCGTCTTCATGAAGCAAAAAATAAATATTTGAAGTCGGTGCCAGTCGGTCGGTGCAGTCGGTTACTTGGCACCGACTTCAAATATTTATTATTTGCTTATTGAGGTTAGTTTCCTTTTTTTTTAAGTTATTTATGTTACAATTTTAAGTGATGAGTAAAATAATGATTAATAGTTATATACCTATATTATATTATTCTGCTTAGTTTTACAGTTAGGTACCTACAAGATTGACATAATACCCATTTGCTGTTTGTTATTGAAGAGTTCCATTCATCGCAAATCGCCTCCTCTCCTCTCCCCATTCCACCTCCTTTTTTGAAGTCGCTTATAAACATACATAAATACGGGTCGACTGGAGACCCTCTTTCTTTTTAAGTCGGTTAAAAAATGGCGATTGTTACCGTTCGGGTCCGTGGAAGGTCCTGAATCCAGTGAGCCGCCGGCTCCGGGCAGCGCGCACAGCGGCGGGGAGAAACCGACCTCGCAGTGGCAGTGACCTAAGGACAAACGGTACCGTTAGCGGTGTTAACCCCTCCATCCCCCCCTGATATTTCGTGATTTTTCCAAATCCATGCATCCCTGAATCCCCTTTCGAGCCTCACTTGCTTAATAGGCGATCCCTTACTTACCATAACAAAATGTAGAACCAACACTACATGGGTATGCACAGAATTGGTTGAAGGTCTTTCAGTGAATAATCTATCTATCTATCTATATCATCATGCCAGATCCCATGCGGGGTAGGCAGAGAGTACAATATTCCAACAGGTTCTTTCCTTACATACCTCTCTGGCTTCTTCCACTCTCATAGTTCGTCATATACACGTTCGCCGGTTACGGAGACTCTTGACTTGTCCTTCAGATTAGACTCGGTCTATTTAGTCGTGGTAAGATAGTCTAGATCTTCCCCGGTACCTACATCCTTCCACTTTCTATATCTGTTTTGTCATTCTTTCTATATGCCCGAACCAACGGAACATACCCCTTCTCATCTTTACACCGATACTATCTTTCATTGAGTGAATAATAATCCTTAATAATTCAAATCCTTAATAAATAAAAAAGGCTTTTTCTCACAAATGAGAGATATTTTTTTTAAACGTAACTCACTTTGAGTTGTTCTACTGTGTCCAAATTCCAATACATACGTAGATACATCAAAATATCACAGACATATACATACATACATAATTATACTATATATGAACCAGAACGTTTGACATAGTGACATAAAACTGCTAACATTTAGAGGGTCAACATTTGTGGATCACACAAAAATTGGTCCTGTGCGAGCATCGAACCTGCGACTACATGATCCAATGGGCAGAGGGGCTTAAACTCTTAACTACTGAAATAAGTCGCCAGTCATACTTAAATTAAGTCATAGATTATGTCATACTTCACCACGGGGACTCAGTGCGGTGCAGTGGAGGCAGGTTTGTAGCCACCTGCTATTGGAAATTATCAAGCCGTCTATAAGGCTTCCCAAATTGGCTTAACGACTTCTAAATTAGGTAACTGGGACTGACGGCTAACGTGACGCCCGAGGCACACAGACGCTCGAATATGCCACAAATGATGCCTCTTTTCACTGCCGCGCGGGTGGGCCGAGTGTAAATGAGAGGTAGCAGGAAGTATGTATGTAGACCAAAAGGCACTTATAAATAGTCAAAAAGTGAAAATTATTAATAACTTAAGACGCTGCCACCCGTTCGGAAAGCCATTCCTGTGGAGAAGAAGGGCAACAAACTCCACGGTTACTCTTTTTAAAAATTAGAGTTTTACAATTCTTTTTGTATATTCATTGCATTCATGGGGTATGGGAGAACAATACAGAACGAGCTAAATAGATGTGCTTAAGTATAGATTAATCATAAGTGTACTTAGATTCATGGTATTGGTCAGTGTCTACATAGTCCTTTCATGTACAAAATAGAGATGTTGTAGAGGTATATAATAAAAAGCATTATAATTGCCGGCGGCCGTCCCCTTTGAAATAGTCCAGTTTTTGTCCATCAAACCTCATTTACATAGCCCTTGTTTTCTTTCCATAATTTACAATAGTCCTTGCACCTGCCGGGGTCAGTTCGCTGGTTATGTTTCTTCATTTTCAGCAAGTGATCAGCAAGTGGTTTACATAACATTAACTTCTCGCAAAGGGCCTCTAGGTGTTGGACCCATGTCCCCATGCAAGCCTTTCAAAGGTCCGGGTGAAGCCCGTGAATCTCAGCGAGATACATATACAAGGTGTAACTTAATAAACGCAAGACCTCAGACACCCAAATTAGAGAATTGCTTCATATATTCAAAACGAAAACCAAATTTTTAAATTTATAGGATTTTACCCTTTTTTTAAGCACTTTTATACCCCAATTAACAATGAAACTTGTGTGTGTATCTGTGCGTTTTGAGAAATACGTTTTAGGGATGCATTTGAAATCTCCTTATTGCTATGAATCAAGAATAAATTTAGTTTTTATAGCAAACTGAAGGAGTAAAAGCATTTTTTGCAAATTTAAAAAAATTGTAAGATACTTTAAATTTTTTTGGAATCAATTCAGTTGCCGATTTAGAACAAACTACTTTCAGGTCTTGCGTTTATTATGTTACACCTTGTATAGTAAGAGAAAAGGTTACTATAAAATATGTAAAGAGTGCGTAAAAAACAACTGGTTATAGCTCCAGTGTGATGCCGAACGAGACAAAATTCAACAGCACTATGTACACGTTCAGACAAAGGACAGAGGACGGACCAGTCCCCACCAGCAGCGCCCGTTCACGAGTATGACCCGAGAAACAGCCATCACTCTCAACCATTTTAGAGGGAAAAGAGTGACCCGCTCCACAGATACCCATATCCATGTATATTCGTACCTCTAGAGTTACAGATGCCGTGTCCCGAGCAGTTTGAGGGACACACGGAGGACTCCCGGCTGGCGATGGTCTCTCGCACGGCCGCCACCGGCACGCACCTCTGATTCAAGCACATCTGCAACAAATAAGAAATCAGCCTGTAGCCAGCGGGATAGCCCACTGCTGGGC
Source organism: Phalera bucephala (assembly GCA_905147815.2). NCBI lineage: Eukaryota > Metazoa > Arthropoda > Insecta > Lepidoptera > Notodontidae > Phalera > Phalera bucephala. Next base: position 15,846,900 of record LR990630.1, on the reverse strand, counting down.
AAATACCGCACAAAAATCGAAATGCGAGAGATTAGGTTTAACTCCACCACGCAGACCCTGTGCGGTGGAGGCAGATTTCGGCGACCTGCTCTTACAAATAATCTGCCCGTAAGGCTTTGAACTTGGCTTAACGACTATCACAATAAGCAATAACCAGGAGCAACAGCTTAACGTGCCTTCTGAAGTCCCGCTGGCCGGTGCAGAGCATCACGGCGAGACACCTAGTATACGCCCTCCCCCATAGCGACTGCCCAAGCCCAGGCCGTTCTCCTTGAGGCGCCCTTGAGCTAGTTGCCCCCTTGCCCTTCTGGCTCGAGCGTAGTGGTTGCACGCTCGCCCTCTTGTCCGGTGAAGCTGTAAAGGCCCCGCGGCCAGCAGCGTAGATCATTCACACGCACACACACACACGCCTTCTGAGGCAAGGAGACGCTCGAAAACGGAAAGGCACAAAAGGTCACACGTCCTAGAGTAACCGAGCCGAACGCTGGTTTACCTTGGTGGTCGCTACCACAGCGCTACGAGAACCAGTAACAAAAAAAAAATTTGTGCGTCTAGGGACGCCCTACAGAAGTGATAACTTAAACTAGCGCTGTGGGTTAGAGTGAGACAGGAAGAGCCTGCCTACCGCTGCCGTATCCGTGAGAGAAAGGGAAGAGCGCCGTGGGTTAGAGTGAGAGAGGAAGAGCATGCCTACCGCTGTCGTATGCGTGAGAGAAAGGGAAGCCAGACAGACTGGCGCCGTTACGCGTTAAGTTACGAAGCGGTTTACCCTCCCATAAGAAGTTATCACTTCAAAAATCAAATATGTGTCGGTAAACTCGGCCGTTGGTTTAAATGTAAAACGTCAATATTAGCGGGTTGCTTTTAGTGTTAAAGATTGAAAGAAAGGAGCAAGAGCGCCGGTTTCGGTCATTCTACATAGTGCCCCTCCCCCGCCGTCTCCCCTGCCCCGGCGCAAAGTCAAGGTCATAACATTGAGCTCACCATATAAGCTAAATAATGACACTGGATTGCCTCGTTAGTCTAGTGGCAAAGCGCATCGCTTTGTTATTACGAGGTCTTGGTTTCAAATTCTAGGTCAGACAAATGTAGTTTTTGTAACGAAAACTTCCCAGTATCAGTCCGGAGTCTGGAATTGTGCCCGGTATATGGCAATAGGCTCGCCCCCTATTACATGGGATCTAACATCGTCGGCGAAACCGCTTGGGGAATATAAGCGTGAAGGTGTTTTTTTTTTTAAAAACACTGGATTTTTTTTTAATTACCTGGCCCCACATTTGGATTTATTCCTGTGTCGTGGGTGCGTTTACAAACATGAAAATTCACATACACAAATACCCAGACCGGAACAAATAATTGTGGATCACACAAAGATGTGTCCCGTGCTGAAATCGAACCTGCGACTATTAGACACAGTGGGCGGAGCGGACTACGATCTTAACCACTGCGCTAAATCATCTGTCATTTATGATTTAAAGACTAATAGTTTTGTAATTATTGACGATAAAGACCTTTCCGTTACGGTCCACTTTTCTGACCTGGTATCTATGGGTGTCATTTTAAAGCCGATTCGGTAAAACTAAATTACACCGTAATGCCTACATTTCCCAATCACAGCTGCCAGAGATGGTAATAGAATTATATAGCCGTATTGCCGACTTCGCATTGCGGCTGACATTTTTGTCAATAGAAAACGCATGCTTTGTCCGACCTACGATTTGAGCTGAAGAACCTGAGACTACCCCAGTGATATAAGCGCCCTATGCTGACAATTAGACCAAACGGACAATTTGACGGACGATTTAGCGCAGTGGTTAAGAGCTTAAGCCACTCCTCCCACTGTGTCTAATAGTCGCGGCATCGATTCCCGCACGGGACAAATCTTTGTGTGATCCACAATTATTTGTCCCGGTCTGGGTATTTGTGTATGTAAATTTTTATGTTTGTAAACGCACCCACGATACAGGAATAAATCCTAGTGTGGGGCTACGTTTAAAAAGAAAACCGTCGTTACTCTCATTGCTGAAATCTCTGCAATGGCCTGGATAGGCTGAATATAAGCCAGAGGTTAAATCGATCTTTGTTAGTGAGACGAAACTTGAGTCGTAGATGTTCCTCACCCTTTTGTCCATTCAAGATGTTCATACACATACGAAAGAAAGCTCAGTAGTTACCATTTCGTCGCCGCATTTAGCTCCGTCGGGCACCAATCCGGGGTCCACGTCACTCAGTCCGAGGTCAATGATCGCAGTGCGGCACGGTATTATTGTGCCTGGCGACAATATTAAAGATTAAAAATCTATCTATCTATAATCTACACTAGCAGTTTCCCGTAGTTTCGCACCCCGTCGACAACGGCGCCACCTACCGAGTCCAACTATAGCTAAAAACCATTCAGGTGACCTCGTTAATACAAATATATTGTCATCGAAATCGGTGAAGCCGTTTAGGAAGAAAAGGACTACGAACACACACCGGAATTTTATTTAGAAAAATATTAAAAATTATTAAATGTGAAGGACAAGTCAAGAGTCTCCGTAACTGGCGAGCGTGTATGAGACGAACTATGAGAGTGGAGGAAGCCAGAGAGGTATGTAAGGAATAAAGCTGTTGGAACTCTGAACTCTCTGCCTACCCCGCGAGGGATCTGACGTGATGATATAGATAGATGAAATGTGAAAGTTTGTCACCTTTTCCCACCTAAATCGTTTAACGGATTTTGATACAATTTGGTAAGGAGATAGATTGTATTCTATGGAAGAACATATGTTACCTTTTCATGCATGTTTTGAATAATTATTCTTGCATATTTTGAGCCTTTTATGTTCTTATAATCCGGTCTCCAGTAATTATACTATTGTAATAGAAAATTCGTGCACAATCCGGTCGTAGTGGCGACCTTTATCTTTTAGACGTCTTTGGGCTGGTAACGATGTATGGGAAACTCGTGTAAAAAATAGTTGCACTAATCCGTACAGTTAGAATGGTATTAATAACTTTAAAAATACCTTCTTTAAAACATGCTTTTATAGCAAAAACATAATAAGTTGAGTATTCCTATGACTTCCTTCCGGCTCCATCATCAGGCCTTGTAGAACTCCAGAACTAAAGTACTCGTCGAGACAAATCCAACGAACCTAAGCACAGCGGGGTTACATTGGATGGTTGGGTGGTCCATTGGCCACCTTTTGGCTTCATCATCAGACCTTGAACACTATCTGGTTGTATAGTACTTTTCAATACCAATGCCTAAACACGATGGGGGTAACGTTGTATAGTTCTGATGTTCCTATGGCCACCTTCTGACTCCATCATCAGACCAGCTTTATGGTATGGTCCAATGTCATCGACTTTACATACGTATGCCAAATTTCAGATCAATCGGATCCCAGCAAGTGCTTGAAAAATGCATCACAAGATTTGAACCGGAAAGACAGACAGGCATACGAACATCGCAAGGTAAATAAAAGCTTGGCGGCTCATCGAGCCTTATACTTTCAGCATATTTACACATACACATAACGGTACATAAAGCGACAAGAATTCTAATGACGTTAGACGCAATATCAGTATGTTATGGAGTTCCACAAGGAAGTGTTCTCGGACCACTGTTATTTTTAATATATATTAATGACCTTCCTAATGTTACTAACTATGACATGACATTATTTGCTGACGATAGCACTATTTTATTTATTAAAGATAATTCGGACAATTTAAATGACGAAATAATTAATACTTTGACTTGCATTAAAAACTGGTTGACATTGAACAACTTAAAAATAAATTTGACAAAAACACATATAATGGACTTCAAACAGCAACGTAAAACGGAAAAACTGGACATTCAATTTTCAAATAAAGAAATCGTAGAAATCGAGTCAACGCGTTTCTTAGGTTTGACCATCGATCGTCAACTAAAATGGAAACTTCATATCCAAAATATATGCAAAAGACTGTACCAATTCTCATTTGCGTTATATAAACTATCTAGGGTAGTTAATTTATCAGCGGTAATGACGGCCTATCATGGACATGTAGCTTCTATACTGAGATACGGTATAATTTTTTGGGGTAACTCAACCGATAAGATGCAGGTATTTAAAGCTCAAAAAAGGTGTGTGCGTGGGATAACTGGTCTAGGAATGAGAGAATCATGTAAAGGAAAATTTAAAGGTTTAAGGATACTAACGGTACCCTCTCTTTACATCTGCGAGGTTGCAGCTTTTGTAAAAAGTAATATGCATATATACAATACATATCCTATAGGAAGCCGTCGGGAACATACCATACACCCAATGCCTTGTAAGACACATCTTATGCATAAAAGCATAGTCTGTATGGGGCCTACTATTTATAATAAAATACCCCTACACATAAGGGAAATTAGTAGTGCTAATATTTTTAAAAATATGTTAAGTAATTTTTTAATAGACAAAGAGTACTATTCCATTGACGACTTCTTAGAGGGAAAATAGCATTATATAGTTTTTTTTTTAATACTAATAATAAGATCATTAATATAAATTTTAAATTAATTTAATAATAATATGACATTATATATTTCATATTACTTTATAATTTTGTACGCCTGATGCATGGCAGGATATAGTAGAACTTATGACTATATACATGTAACATCCTATCTAACCTATTATCCACAAATAAATGATTTGAATTTGAATTTGAATTTGAACGTTATATCCTTATATCGAAAATAACGTTTTTAAATCAAAATGTTATATCAGTTTATTTGGATATTATAAGTACTTGAAAAAAATCTTACTGGTATTATGAAATCAAATTCTCTACTTAATTAAATTTTGTAGGAGAGTACATGAATTTTACAAATAATATTTAATATTAGCCTATACTGCCCACAGCTGGGCAAAGGCCATCTCTCACAAATCGAGGTGAGAGAGATTAGGTCATACTCCACCACGCGGACCCAGTGCGGATGGATTGTTGGAGGCAGGTTTGTGGCCATCTGCTGTTGGAACTTATCAAGCCGCCTTTAAGGCTTCCAACTCGACTTAATGACTACCACATTAAGTGGTAACTGGGACCAACCGCTTAGCGTGCCTTCCGAAGCACGGAGACGCTCGAATATGAAAATGTAAGAACACCGCCGTCGCACAGCGCTACTAGCGCCTCCCCCAATAATATTTATGTTAAGTAATTTAATCAATATACTAGGAACTAACTAAAACAAGTTAATGATTTAAATAAGTAGTAAAACCATACTAAGACTAAGCTCAAACAACGGAACACGAAAATATTTTTTTTGCAGTCACTATCGACGAGTGTGAGTACATTATCGCTTAATGTACGAGTGAGAGGCGAATAGAGGCGACGCCTTTTCTAATCACGTTTTTTATCTGCGCGGGTAGTAGTGAGAAGAATAAGTGAATGTGTGTGTCGGACCGTTGTTATTGATGAAGACTGCGGATAGCGTGGAGACGGACTCCATGCCGAACTCGAGCCGCTCGTTGAGGTGACGGCACTGCAGAGTTCCACACATGGTGTCTAGTGGCGCGCAGCGAATGTACTGCTGCTGCAGCCGGGAGTACCCGCAGTTGCCGCTCCTGGGGTGGACAATTAATACTCGTTTTACACACTGCCACTGCTGACTTTTGACTACCGCTCAAAAAAACCGGTAACAAAGCGAGTGCCGGGAGTGATAGTGTAGAAGCGTAGAGCGTGAGCGCAGAAATGGACTGTGAGTAGACCAGGTACAATACCTATTTTACATACTGCCCACTCCCGTGTGAAGTGCGGGAAGGTAAGTCGTATAAACACGCCATTGACACTCTACTTCCCTTCCCACACTATCACTGCCCGGCGCTCCAGTAGTTAGCGGGTTTTTAACGGGAGTCAAAGGACTAACAGGCCACGCCCACTCAGTGTGGCCGTTTCAGAAATCTTTTTGCTATGAATACGACCATGAAGCAAATACGAAGAGGAGATGCCTAAGCTAACGAGCCTTTTGATTTCATAAAAGCATTGACGTCATCGTGGTGGGCGTGGCTTACCTTAGTTTATCATCGCTACTCGCTCCGTTCACACGTCCGCTCGAGTTTGCATAGCTATCAAATATTATCTATGTTTACTAAAACTAAAATCCTTAAGATTAAGTGATGTATCTTAACATGCAAAAATTACATTGATTGACATTCTGATCACAAAAATGACATTCTGATCACAAAAATAATATCAGATTTCACTTGTAAGTATATTTTTCGTAATTTATTAAAATACTTCTATATTAAAACCGCCATTTTGTACAAGTTACATTGTAATAGACGAACCGTTTAGTTCTTACCAGTCTCCGCGAGATGGCAAATACAAATGTGGGTTGGGCGTAACGTCCCTCTCGCCCTGCGCCACCCCGCGCAACAACACATTTCATTCTATAGAAAAATCTGTTTAGGCCAGCAGATACGAAGGGGTTCGTATCTGCTTCGTGATGACAACAAATAATTTGGAATAAACTCCCTTTGGGACATCTAATTATAGAAGAAATTCATTTTTCTGAGTACGCAATCATTCAACAACCTTTCTCGTGACTTAAATCTTGACTTATACTAACTGATCAATTTTTCTGAGCAAGTGGCACTCAAACTGCAAGTTTTGTCCATTTTTTTGTACCTTTTTTTTTGTGGCGTTGATTAAGTTCTTTCTTTAAGTGGTTTAATGTGTTAATTCTTTTTTTTTCTCATTAAGTAATTATTAATCATTTGTTTTTCGGTGGATACCTTTTTGTTTATCTTGTTTTCTTCTAATTTTATTTTTAAATTTATTATGAAATTAGTGTGTAACAACATCGTAACTAACTGTGGAAGCTTGTTATTAACCTGTAAGCTTTCTTAAAAATAAGTAAATAAAATATAATAAAAGCTTAGGATAAAAATCTTAAGAAATATATAAAATAAAATGTGATGATAATGCATCAAAAAAAGCATGGAAAAGTACTAAATTATCTTGCAGATATTTACATGAAAACAATATAGTTGCGAGGAAAAAAATCTCATGTTTTACCAACATAAGAGAAACAGCCTCAGTTCTGCACAATGCTCTATGCGGGAAGCGGCGGCAGTGACATGTTTTAAACCATAACATATGTAATCACTAGAGCTTAGTACTAGCGGTGCGAATAAGAATCACGCGCACAGACACGAGCTCTAACATCCTCTGCTTTCGTTCTCATGGTTCGACATCTCAAGTGACACGAGTTGCTAAGATTTCGGAAGAAATCGACCGACGTTACGCAATGTGGCGACGTCTTGACGCGCGAACAATTTCTTCTTCTTCAAGTTATGGCTTCACACTAATTATAAGTGTATTTTGCTTGTGTCCAGTGATATATAATCGTGTTTGTTTAAATTAATTAGACTCCCCGATGAATTTGATGACAACGATGATAATGAAATTGATGAAGTACCCCACCATGGATAGTAAAGCGGTGGATACTTTACATACCAATAGCAACGGCCGTTTTGAGGGAAGTCGAAAAGGCACGTTTTATCACTTTGTTACAATTACCTTCACTCATGCACATATAAGAACACATAACGGTTAATATTCCACCAACAATACACATTATTAGTCGAAATAACACAAGTTTTGGAAATTTAAACAAATTATCAACATCACTCTTCGACTTCCCGCCAAAAAAAACGGGAACAATGTCGTCCACATTTATGTACCCGGTTGCAGCAAGTTTATTTCTTTTTTATTTATTTATTTATTTATTTAGGTATTCTTACAGAAGGCTTACAGACTAATAAACTTGTGTAATAAGATACATAAATATATCTTAGTTTGCAAATTACAAGCCTCCACTTATTATTTTAAGTATATAACTTATTATGTATGCACCTTAAAATGTGAAAAATTATAAAAAAAACATGGCAAATAAACAAAAAAAGAAAAAGAAAATAATGTAGATTTAGCAGATTTTGACGGACGATTTAGCGCAGTGGTTAAGAGCTTAAGCCGCTATGCCCACCGCGTCTAATAGTCGCGGGTTCGAGTCCCACACGGGACAAATCTTTGTGTGATCCACAATTATTTGTTCCGGTCTGGGTATTTGTGTATGTGAATTTTCATGTTTGTAAACGCACCCACGACACAGGAATAAATCCTAGTGCAGGGCTACGTTTTTAAAAAAAGAAAGAAAGAAAGAAAGATATGAGAACAACTGCAGGAATGCTATAACCTACCCAAAGTATTCCTGTACCAATGTATGCCCCACTGTTGTTAGCCGAAAACGTTTTATACATTTGGACGGACGATTTAGCGCAGTGGTTAAGAGCTTAAACCGCTCCACCCACTGTGTCTGATAATCGCGGGTTCGACTCCCGCATGGGACAAACCTTAGTGTGACCCACAATTATGTGTTTCGGTGTGTGTGTGTGTGTGTGTGAATGATGTACGCTGTTGGCCGCGAGGCCTTTACAGCTTCACCGGACTTAAAGGCGAGCGTGCAACCACTACGCTCTAGCCAGCCAGAAGGGCAAGAGGCGACATACTTGAGGGCGCCTCGAAGAGGCGCCCTCGTTTGGGACAGTCGCTGTAGGGGGACGGGTGCACTACTAAGCGCACCGGTCAACCGCCGGCTATGGGAGGGGATCTACTACTACTACGTCGTCGTCGTCGCCCGTATTCTGAACGGAAAGAAGGGATGACAAAGCATCGGGGGGGTCGGTGAGAACATGTCGCGGCCGGCGGTGGCGGCAGGGGTCGGGGGGGAGATCGTAGTCGGCGGTGGCTACGATTAACGGATTCGCATGGGTAGATGCGTTCGCGAAGTGACGTGTTGACGCCTTTTTAATAAAGGCGCGAATAGGTTCGAGACCTAGATCGGAGTGGAGGTCGACGTTCCGTACGAACCAGGGGGCTCCTACGGCTTTACGGAGGAAGCGGTTTTGAACCACTTGGAGTTTATCGATGTGAGAGGGGGCCGAATGCCCGAACACAACACACGCATAAGTCATGATGGGTCGAACGCAAGTTTTGTAAAGTGTCACCTTATTTCTAAGGGACATTTTACTCCGCTTGCAGATTAACGAATGGAGACGACCGAGCACAAATGATGCTCGGTGACGGACCCGCTTGATGTGCGGGCCGAAGGACATGGTACTGTTTAGGGTGACCCCTAGATATTTGACCTCTTTGACTCAGGGAATGGGTCGGTCGAACATGGTCACTTGGCCGAGATTACTTCTAGGGCGGCGCAGGGAGTGGCGCGTATGTGTTTCGGTATGGGTATTTGTGTATGTGAATTTTCATGTTTGCAAACGCAACCACGTTACGTTTTTTTCTTAAAAAAAAAAGAAAAAAAGTGCATCGTTCTTCCATATTGTTGCGCCACACACTTCTATCCTCTATGACTTTTGTTCCTCAACAGACGCGACGCGGGGGCAAGGAACATATCACGCGATGTCGCCAGCCTTGTCAGGCGATTTCCCTTGACATTTCAAGGTCACATGTCGCGGAATGTCTCCTAATAACCTCCACTCCGATCTCGGTCTCGAATCTATTCGCGCCTATAATAAAAAGGCGACAACTCGACACTTCGCGAACGCATCTTCCCATGCAAATCCGCTAATCGTAGCCGCCGCCGACTACGAACCCGCCCCCTGCCGCTACCGCCGGCCGCGACATGTTCTCACCGATCACCCCGATGCTTTGACATCGCTTCTTTCCGCTCCGGATACGGACGCCGACGACGAAGTCGGTGCACTAATTACACCCCCTCCCCCCGTGGCGACTGTCCAAACCGAGGCCGTTCCTCCTTGAGGCGCCCTCGTGTATGTCGCCCCTTGCCCTTCTGGCTCGAGCGTAGTGGTTACGCTCGCCCTTAAGTCCGGTGAAGCTGTAAAGGCCTCACGGCCAACAGGGCATATCACTCAAACACACACACGTGTCCTAATAAATGCGAGGCTTAACCACCTAACCGCAGTTGCAGACTCACTTGTTGCCCTTGACGTTGGTGCTAGTGTAGCACTTGTCGTGCGAGCTCTCGCCCGTAGAGCCCCACAGCAGCCGGCACTGGTCCGAGTGCGAGCGGCACGAGCCGCGCACGCAGTATGCTTGCTGTAAGACATATTTTATTTTTCATTTTAGGAAAACTAACAGCTAACAAAGCTCAAGTATGGCTTAAATAGTAAATGCTGAAGGCCAATTATAAGTTTCCACAAATAATTACAACATGAATATAGCACGGCAGAACATAAAGTGACGATAAAACGTAAATAACAAACAATCAAAGAAAACACATACAATTGAAGAAAAAAAGAGACCATTTAACATATTTTTAAGCTGAGAGACTCTAGTGTTAAATAAATCAATATCAACGGGACAGTCAATAGAATCATTCACATAAGTTTATAAGAAAAGCTATACGCACATTAATCTTACATACTAGCTCCGGAAAGTGTGTCTCTATTTAGAACCACGGTTACGTATTAAAAAGAGGAGATATATGGTAAGTGCCACAACGGTAACCAGCAAATCCAGTATTATACATAGCCACCTATGTATAATACTGGATTTGCTGGTTGCCGCTGCCTGCCTGGAAACGTTCGTAGTAGCTATTAATAGCTCAGCCTATATTTGTCCACTGCTGAACATAAGCCTTTCCAATCGCTCTCCAGAGCAGCCGATCCGATGCCACCTGCATCCAAAGACTTCCTGCGATCCTCACAAGATCGTCGGAATTACCACAGTGCCTCAAGACTAAACTTTTTAGTCAATGTGTGTTGCCAGTATGACATACGGAGCAGAGTAGTGTTGTAAAAACGCTTGAGTCGGCGCATAAACGCTTGAGTCGACGCTCAAAATGTTGCTAACCGCTGGAGTCCAAAGTCGAGTCGGTTTCAGAACGCTCGAGCAGCGGCTTGATCGTTTTATTTACAACGCTCACTGGAGCGTTGCGCTCAACTCGCGCTCGAGCGTCGAATTTTATGGATAATTTTAGGTCGGCCTTTTCAAAGGATTTATTTTACATATTTTATTTAATAATTTCCTTTTCGGCTTTTCTTTTAATCTCTTTACTTTTTCGGCAAGTAACATCCCCCTGCGACCGCTTTGCCCCGCGGCGCTTTTGGCGGGTGTACACAGACAAACAACTACAACTTGCATAAGTACGAAAGACTCTACATTTTTGTTATATTTAGGTATAATATAAACTGTGTGACTGCCTCGTTGGTCTAGTGGCAAAGCGTATCGCTTGGTAATCACGAGGTCCTGCGTTCAAATCCTAGGTCGGACAAATGAAGTTTTTTCAACGATTACTTCCCAGTATGAGTCTAGAGTCTGGAATTATGCCCGGTATATGGCAATACGCTCGCCCCCTATTACATGGGACCTAACATCGCCGGCGAAAAGTGGGTGTACACAGTACACCTCTGCCACCCCCGCTTGGGGAATATAGGCGTGACGGTGTGTAAAGACCCTCTGTCCAGAAGCTTGCCATTAGCATATTACTGCACTTGTACTTGCCACAAGAGCTGCCCTTGGAAAAATCAGGCATTTATGCAAATACGACCTTCGTGTTGGTCGTGGGACGGCCGCTACGAGATGCCATTACAACCAAGAAAATTCTTAATCAAAAATTACTAAAAATTATCTAGTTTTTTTCAGTACATTGTGTCAATATAAAATTAGATTTAATTTGACGATGATCTGCCACCTTCATGTTTTTATCAACAGATGGCGCAAAGTAAATGAATACAATATTTTGTGAGGTCTATTCAAGCGAATAGAGTGTAAGTTACTGGTCTCCGGGGTTACGTAGGAAATATAAAAAAAATAATTTTTCAATAAAACCAAGTAACTGACTGCACTAACCGGTACCGACTTCAAATATTTATTTCTTGCTTTTTGAAGTCGGTTTTAGTTTTCTAAAACAAGTTATTTTTTGTTAATTTTAAGTGACAAGTGAATTATTTACTAATACTTATATACCTATATTATTTTGTTGAGTGGTACTGCAGGGTACTTACAGGATTGATATAATGACCATAATAACGGAATCTATACATTCGTGCTGAAGGAGTCCCCTGGTGTATCTTTAATGTCCAAAGTTCAGTACCGGTTTCATTAAAATGAGACCACCTCGAAACTATACTAAACCCAACGCAAAAAGAATCATCAAAATCAGCTCATAAATACAGACGTTATAAAAAACACAGACGAATTGACGACCTCCTCCTTATTTTGAAGTCGGTTAATATTCTGATTAGTTCTATGGCAGGGTACCTATAGGATTGACGTAACACCCATACTATCTCAATCTACGCATTCGTAACGTTTGTTGTTAAGGAGTTCCCTGGTGTATCTTCCAAGTCCAAGGTCCAATATCGATGAAATTAAAATGGGACCACCTTGGAGCTATACTGAACCCAATGCAAAAAGAATTTTCAAAATCGATTAATAATTGGCGGAATGATCGCCTAACATACATAAAAAAAACATACAGTCGAATTGAGAACCACCTCCTTTTTAGAAGTCGGTTAAAAAATAATGATACATACGTTGTTCCCTTTCCCGCAGGGCGTGGTGTCCATCTTGAACACATCGTCGGGACAGAACTCCGAGTGGCCGGTGCAGTACTCTGGTAGGTCACATTCTCTGTCCGCCGACCGACACTCTGTGCCCGCAGTTCTGGGACGACAAGTCTATATAGAAAGAAAAAAATAAAATTAACTGGACTGTCTCGTTCGTATAGTGGGGAAGCGCCTCGCTTTATGATCACGAGATCCTGTTCAAATCTTAGGTCGGACAAATGTAGTTTTTTTAACGATCACTTCCTGGTATGAGTCCGGAGTCTGGAATCGTGCCCGGTATATGGCAATAGGCTAGCCCCTGATTACATAGGACCTAACATCGTCGGCGAAAAGTGGGTGTACTCAGGGCATGACGGTGAGTAAATAAAATTAACAAAACGGACTTGACGGATGACTTAGTCTGGGAGAACAATGTAGGCTGGTCTTTAGGTAGATCTAAGTTAGATTAACCGATTACACTGTTCACGAGAATGGTTACATGGTTCCCTCATTCCAATTATGCGTTCCGCGAAATCACATTTGTCAATAAAAGTTTATGTGAAAAATGAACCTATGTCACTTTTCATGAGACATGGGTACGGTGACGTTTGATCATATGCATATTGTATTTAAGAATATTGAAAATGTAGAATAAAAAAAACAACAGGAATATAAGAATACATCATAAACCTACTTTACTTTTCATTTAAATCATATACTGTTCATAAATTTGCGTAATTATTTAAAAAACATAAAACTTAATAAAAATTCGGTTATAATAGATATGTTGTTTTTTAAAATGTATAAAATCTTTTACCGGCGGCTACGCACGTGTTAGGTATTTAATATTTTACTAGAATTCATTACTAAGATAATACCATAATATTAATTTTAAAATTGATTAAAGACTTTATGATGTATTTTTGATAAATACTCAATACATAATTAGAAAAAGTATTTATAAACTTCCGTTGTTTTTGAATTTATTTAAATATGTGATTGTATTGACAACTTGATAATTCTAAAAGATGTTTTAGTAATGTAAATAATTATTGTGAGTATTATTTAATGATTATTTAAATAATACAGAGCTATTTTTGGTATCACTATATTCATTGTCGTTCTTTTAATTCTCGTTAAATAGACTCTAAATTGTTACTGTGCTCTGATTGGCTTATATTCAAATTGATTTGACTTATTTTCAAATTATAACCTTCTAATGTTCTATATATTATAAAACTGATGGGTATAAAAGGCCATGTAATTTGAGAAATAGGGCAGTTTTTAATCGAGAGCGGATAAGCAAGTTAAGTTCCTTTTTATTGTGACTATTGTTATATATTGTTATTATGTCCGTCTTGGCATCTGCTCCTATGATGTCCGTATATATTGTATTATATTGTGTGTGCCATTTGACTTGAGTAATAAATTATGTTTCGGGTCTTTAATCTGGGTTTCTTTAAACTTGTAAATTGCTGTCCCTTTTATTTCTTTATATCATAATTTAGTATAATCAGTAAATAACAATACTAGTGACTTAACATAAAACATTAAATAACTTAGCCGATATCTTAATTTTATCTTCGCTAACACACGCTTTTATTTTGTAATTTGACATAGGTCTCTAAACCGCAATCTTATTTAATGCTAACGCCGTCTCATAAAAAAAAAACTTATAAAATAATTGGATACTTTTAATCCTTTTCTACCTACCCCGCCAAATATTGTAATCTAAGTACGTAACAAAGTTTTGTCAGTTCATGTTCATGATCAAAAGTATGTTTAGATATCTTAAATAAATGGTTATACAAAGTATCGTGTACGGGCCATTCATCTTTAAAGATTTCTCCAGAAAAGACAATCCTGAATGCATCGTCGGTTCATGCACGAAACCATGTTCAAGTGTTTAAATCAAACGTGTATGTACAATTTTAGGTGAGTGCTTTTAACCACCAAAGAGTTTCTCGTGAGGAGACGAACCTGAGACCAATATTAGTTCATGGAGGAATTCATGTGTAGTCAAAATCACGCATTTTAACCTAACATTGCATCTTTAGACTAACAATAATAAAAATAATGAATTTTTATGGTTTATCCCGCGATTATCCCGGATTGTTTGTTGTTTCCGGGATAAAAAGTATTTATTATTTTAAGTTAGGGTATAAGTTACCACACCAAATTTCATTGAAATCCGTTTGGTAGTTTTTGCGTGATTGAAACCGCCAGAGACAGACAGACAGACAATAATTCCAAAAAAAATTGTTTCGGCCTCTATATCTATAATAAAATGTACCCCAATTCAAATTTTTGAAAAATATTCAATGTACAGATTACGTATTAAAACAGAGATTATAGATTTTTTATATAGATTTTTTAATAATAATATTCGTACACGTAAGCACCAAATCAAGCGATTTGTCAGACGATTGTTCTGGTGGCTTGATTCGTAAATAAATAATGAGATTGTCTTATTTTGTTCTCCTTTTGTTTCTAAATTAGCTTTATTAATATCGATTCAGTTTTCGTTATATATTTTCTCGATACGATATTCAATCAATTCTATTTCACACTCTCCACATTTCTAGACACGTCAAATTTTAAACGTCAGCGTACCCATGACTGGTGGAAAGGACTATAGGTGTCTCGCCGTGGTGCTCTGCACCGGCCGGTGGGCAAGGGATTCCTCTACCTCGTCAGCGAAGTCGGTGTCTGATCCTGTGTGAAAGGGATTCGTTGAGCATACCTGCAGGTCACAGCATGCGCCGGCGCCACAAGTGGCATTCTCCCGCAGCATGCAGGTCTCGGGGTGGCAACAGGCGTGGCACGGGCTGTGTGCCAGCGGGTCAGCTAACTTGCCGCAGTCGCACTGCTCGCCCGGCTCCACGAACCCGTTGCCGCAAGTCGGGGAGTCGAACAGGCGCTTCGGCTTGTTGCTAGAAGGTAAAGTTTCAATTTGAACCTTATTTTCAAGACTTTAAGGTATAAGCAAATAATTGAAGTATGCCTTAATAGTCGTAACGGCTCTTATATGAGAGCTCTCGCCCAAAAACTATTGTTGTTTATATCTTGCAAATAAATTTCGTTCAGTTTTTGGTCGAACAGAAAATTTTACAGACTAGTGTTTTTCACTTCAAAAGAAAGCGCTCACAAAACCCGACGAGCGTTATCTTTGCTCAAAGCTCACAAAGGAACTCATAATAAAAATGCTGACTAAACAAACAAAAATCTATGAATTCAAATATGCCTTCGCCGTAATAACTGATTATAAAAATATAATGTCTACTTCTACTGAGAATATCGATTGTACAATATGGTTATACTGTTAACACTGTGTTGCTCGTTAGAATAGATGGTTACAGCTATAAGAAATAACCTCCTATTAATTAAACAATTTGACAAATGCAATTTAACTTCGAGCCAATCCAACCTTCAAGCCAACAATCGAACCTTCCCAAAAATTACAAATCTATTTTATATAATAATCCGAGGACCCTTCCAGGTTAGACAGAGTTACTTACCGGAAACAATAGTCCATTCCCCTCTCAAAGGCCAACGCAAGAAACTTCAAACTGCACAAATACCATTTTGTAGGAGTCATAAACATGATGCACTTCTGATCTGGAAACTCGCAGTCTTCGTCCGTGTAGTGTTTTATGCCGAAGTTGCGTCCCATCTCGTGTCCTATGGAGGACCCAACCAGACCTATCACACAATTATAGTACCAACTCACCGCAAACAATAGTCCATTCCCCTCTCGAAGGCCAACGCAAGAGACTTCAAACTGCACGAAGACCATTTCGTAGGCGTGACAGATGTACTGGACGGACTCATGATGCACTTTTGGTCCGGACACTCGCAGTCTTCGTCAGTGTCGTGTTCCATGCCGAAGTTATGTCCCATTTCATGAGCTATCGTGGACGCTACTAGCCCTATCACTGTTGAGTGGTTGGTCGCAACCCCTCCGGAAAATTCGTAGGTGCATATCGGACCTTTCAAAGCTTTGCCTACGACTCCATCTTTGAATGTTTGACGTCTGGAAGAGAAATTAAAGTTTAGAAAAATATTGGCAGGGTTTTTTTTATTATCCTACTCTTTTAGGAGCTTTTGTACATTAGTCCATGCCAGCTCCATCCTATCCTAAGTACAAGGTGTCCTTAATTATTTCTTACTAGTGGCCCGTCCCGGCTTCGCACGGGTGGATATTGCGTCCGCTGCTTAGGATCGCGCGGCTACATATTTCATAGATGTGCATGCCCCTCCCCGCACTTCGGTTCCTAGCCGCGTTGTCCGCTGCGCTGCGTGGGGCCACACCGGCCACGGCACGGCGGCGTCTTATTTTTCTATTAGTATTTTGTTTAGATTGGCATTTTTAAATTCGTAATATCTTTTAAATGGAATGTCCGATTTGAATAATTCAAAAAGTAATCTACAGGTATTGAAACAGTCTTGAATACGATAGGATTTATTTGGGTAAGGATTAATACAAAGGTATGGGTGACATGGTCTGATTTTGGTCAGCATTTCTATCAACTTTTAAAACGTAAAAAAAGTAGTTATAGTTACGTAACTACAATAGTTGGACGTATGGTGTCGCGAAATTTCCGCAGCGCATGCGATGTAAGACATTTTATGGCTAATTTTTTTACACCTTGGGTTACATTATTAAAGTTTTAGTAGGGATGCCTCATTTTTTCTAGTAATAAATATAGCCTATGTTACTCAGGGATAATGTAGCATTCTAATGGTGAAAGAATTTTGAAATCGGTCTAGTAGTTTTTAAGTTTATTCGTTACAAAAATACAAATCTTTCCCATTTATAATATTAGTAAAGATTATACACCTATTTAATTACAACTAAGTTATATAACATTTTTGCTTCCTCTAACAATGGCTCCGCAAGGAAGCTAAGAAATGACCCTATTTGAGGCGCATATATTTTAAAAATATTTAGAATATTATTTCTTTCAGCTTGGTTCTTTACACATTCCATCAAAATATGCTGCACATCATTCACCGTCATACAAACTTCACAAATAGGGGAATTAACTTTTTTCATAAGAAATGCAAACACCTTTAGTGCCCTGTGTCCAGAACATAACCTGAAAGCTGTTACTAACAGATTACGACTAAATTTGCCATTAATAAACCACGGCACCCGAGGAGGTCTTTCCTGATGTGGCAGAAAGGTTTTTGAATGGTGGCCACGTAATGGAAGACCGACCGAGCTGGTGATCAAACTGGTGAAAATCGCGAGTAAAAGCAGGATACACTACTCAATCTTTGGGTAAAGCCTGTATCCTGAAGGAAGTCTTTCGGCTATTGACTATGATTAATTATATTTTTGTAGACAGATTGAATAAATGGATTGCCTCGTTGGTCTTGTGGCGTATAATTGGGCTGGCGACCTCGAAATCCTGGGTCGGAACAAGTGTGTTTTTTCTACCGATATATCTATACCATCACGCCAGATCCCTTGCGGGGTAGGCAGAGAGTACAGAGTTGTGTGTGGTTTTTCTGTCGAAGAATACTCAATAGCAGCCCAGCGGCTGGCATAATAGTTAAAGGTGCCCGGTATAATAACAGAAGGCTCGGAACGGTTACCCATATATTAGGACCTAACATCTAAAATCTCCAATCGACATTGTGGCTTAAGTCCCTCGATTATGATGCAGCGGAGGCATTATTACAATCAGTTACTTAATTTTTAGCAAATACATATACAAGGTGTAAGATAATAAACGCAAGACCTCAGACACCCCGATTAGAGAATTGCTTTATAAATTCAAAACGAAAACCAAATTTTCACATTTAAAGGTTTTTACCCTTTTTAAAGCACTTTTATACCCCAATTAACAATGAAACTTTTACGTGTATGTGTGCGTTTTGAGAAATATGTTTTAGGAATGCATTTGAAATGTTCTTCTTGCTATGAATCAAGAATAAATTTAATTTTTTATAGCGTACTGAAGGAGTAAAGGTATTTTTTGCAAATAAAAAAAAAAGTAAGATACAATTAAAATTGTTGGAATCAATTTAGTTACCGATTAAGAACAAACTACTTTAAGGTCTTGCGTTTATTATGTTACAGCTTGTATAACAAAGCATATTTAGTTAAGTACTACTAACTTGCTTTCATAACCACACACGCAGCATTCACACACACACACACGTACGCACGCACGCATGCACACACACACACACACACGCACACTCACACGCACGCACACATATACACACACACGCCCGCTCACGCGCACTCACGCGCACACACGCACGCTCACACACGCGCACACGCACGCTCACACACGCGCACACGCACGCTCACACACGCGCACACGCACGCTCACACACGCGCCACGCACGCTTACACACGCGCACACGCACGCTCACACAACAACACACGCACACGCACACACACGCACACACACACGCGCGCACACACACGCGCACACACACACGCACATACACACGCGCACACACACACACCTTTTGATTTATTTTACAAACCTGATTTTGGATTTATTTTCTAGCTTATAATTTATATTTAGCTCCATAATTTATTTCAGCAGTGTTAAACTGAAAAGTAATGGCTATGGAAAGGCGGAGTCTCCTGGCACAAGTATTTTTAGGCTCCAACCTTTGTTTTCAAATGTACCTTCCGTATACAGTTAAAATAAATATATATATATTGTTTTTATTAACATCATTGGCGATACAGGACACGTATGCCACGGCAGCTTGGGTAATAAAGGCGATGGGCGTCTATTCTTTTTTATCTTTAACGTTCATTCAGTCTCCTTTCTGTAGGGATAGACGAGGTATAATTAAATTTTTTGGACTCACGTGAGCAGATGTGCATTGTCGTTAGGTATGTCTCTGACGAGCACATTCTTCCTGTACTGCAAGAAGTTGTTGAGCGTTACATCGCCGTTCTCCACTAGCTGGATCTCGTCCATCTCCGTCCACACCACAACTCCGACTAACGCTATGAAGATGTTTAACGGAGCATACACCTGGGGACCAATTCTCGTAATTAAAAGTCTTCAAAATGCAGTCTCGATCTAATCTCAATGTCATAAATCTCACAAATGTTATTTTCGTAAAATATCGAAATCGAAAACGGACCGAAAGTTGAACAACAAATGTACAATACATCGAAGATTTCAGTTAGATGTTTTTTGTTTAGACTGTAGCAGCTGGGATAAACATGTAATCAACAATTGATTAACAATATATTTTAAATTAAACAAATTCACATTATATGAAAATTAGACTGAGATGATACTGAAATCGATTCGATACTTTAGTGGAGCAGAATACCAAATGTAAGTCAATTCATAATTAAATCTCAATTCAGTCAAGATTCAGTCTCAGTGTCAATCAAATACGAGAATTGGCCTTCTGGGGTAGAGTAGGGATATTTTTTTTTTCTTTTTTTTTTAGAAACGTAGCCCCACACTAGGATTTATTCCTGTGTCGTGGGTGCGTTTACAAACATGAAAACACACATACACAAATACCCAGACCGAAACAAATAATTGTGGATCACAGAAAGATTTGTCCCGTGCGGGAATCAAACCCGCGACTATTAGACACAGTGGGCGGAGCGGCTTAAGCTCTTAACCACTGCGCTAAGTCGTCCGTCTACTAAGTTTAGTAAAGTAAGTAGTAAAGCTTTGTTGAGTATCCAATCTACACGGTGTAATTTTAGTCGTCCTAGAGCTAAAGCTTAGGTGATATATCCAATGCCAGTAGGCACTGGTACTAAAATAGAAATAAAAAAGAACATATCAATAAGTAACATCCCATAACAATACTAAGTGCACTATAAACAACTTTAAAATATACCATCTATGCCAAATTATCAGATAGATTTCGTAACACCAATATACGCTCTAAAACAGGGATCGCTCATGTGGGCATCAAATCTGCAAAACTTAAATGGAAGTGGGCAGGGCATGTTAGTTGAATGCGTCCTGAAAGATGGGCTAGAATGGGTGCCAGCGGATGGGCATCGACGTCGGGGCTGGCCTAGGAAACGTCGGCATAACGATCTAGATGCTTTTCAAAAAGATTGGCCAGAGTTGCTGGTATCTACCGGCCAGCTTAAGCCGCGCCGCCCCTTAATGTCATTGTGCGCTTGGTATTGTTTTTTTTTTTATTAACTATTTTTGTTCCATTGCTGGGCAAAGGTCTCTCCCATAATCTTCCACATTGACCTGTGATTGGCTGGCAACTCTGGCCAACGTTTCCTAGGCCTGCCCCGACGTCGATGCCCATCCATGTGTCCCGGATTTTGACGCTGGCTGTGATATTCGGATAGGTCAGAAAATAGATGTTACTTATTAAAGTGTTCTTATCAATTCATTTTTTATGAGTAGTAAACAGTAAGCATTAAATACATCACGTGGACTTGAGCTCCAGGACGACTAATGGCCGGTTCCAATATTTAACTCAAAAATAGATTTGCTGTCAGTAGAATTTTGACAGTTTTTTTTTTCGTTGCAGTTGCGTTTACATTATGCCATTGTACAAAGTTTACGAATATTCATTTCTAAATTAATTCAACTCCCCAATGAACTTGATGATAAAGATAATAATTAAATTGATGAAGTACCTACTTTACATACCAATTGCGACGGCCGTTTTGAGGGAAATCGAGAAGGCACGTTTTATTACTTTGTTACAATTACCTTCACTCATGCACATATAGGAATACATAATGGTTAATATTCCACTAACATTACACATTACAATTCGAAATAACACAAGTTTTTACAAGCCAAAAAAAAAGAAGTTTTTCAAAGGTCTTGACAGATTTTCCATACAAAATATGTCAAAATTCTTTCCGTAGTAGGCAAATTTATCCTTGAGTTGAATATTGACAGGGCCGTTAAATTACACCTTATATACGGATGCTTTAATAATACACTAACATGAGGTTGCGAAAGCGTCAAAATTCAACAACTAATGCTGCAAAAGTAGGTTATACACGCCTTAACCCGAGTGCTACAGTTGCCACATCGAACATGTTTGAGTTGGGTGTTGCCAGACCAGAAAACGTTCTTAGGGTGCTGGTATTAATGACATCAATAGCCCAGAGTTTGGATACTGCCCAACCGGATAAGAGTGCACAAGACTACTAGGATACCGGATATAAACACAAAACCCGGAACAGGAACTCCAAATCCCTAATTATGTCTGACAATAAGAAACGTGTAAAGAAAATGATGATGGTACAGTGTCAATGGGACCCTCATACACCTAGGTCGTTAAAGGGATAAAAAAAAACCCCTTAATAGCAGGAAATTTGTTAAAAGCCAATTTATTTTATTTTTTTTAAAACGTAGCCCCACACTATGATTTATTCCTGTGTCGTGGGTGCGTTTACAAACATGAAAATTCACAAACAAAAATACCCAGACCGGAACTAATAATTGTGGATCACACAAAGATTTGTCCCGTGCGGGAATCGAACCCGCGACTATTAGACACATTGGGCGGAGCAGCTCAAGCTCTTAACCACTGCGCTATATCGTCCGTCATATTCTATCCCCATCAGCCTCAGGCAGCTGCCTCGTTCACTCACCGAGTTGATTATGTTGGCGACGTCTTTAAGCTGGTGCTGCACGGTGCGTAAGCTCTCACCATTGGCTTTGTACTCCCGATTGTCAGCTACTAACACCAGCTCAACGTATCTGGATAGCTTGTTCGCATTGTAAGGTCCGCGGACTTGAGTATCGTCTGCGTTGCGTTTGTACTGAAACCGAAGTAAAGATAATGTTATTTTAAAAATACCTTTTAAAAACAAGCTTTTATAGCAAAAAAAACCATATATCTTTTTAGTTGAGGAGTTCATATATTTTTATTCCGGCTCCATCATCAGACCCTGGACACCATTTAGGTCTAAAGTACTAGTCATGGTAAATCCAACGAGCCCAAACACGGCGGGGTTAAATTGAGTAGTCGGGTGGTTCCATTGGCTACCTTTCGACTTCATCATCAGACCCTGAACATCATCTGGTTGTATAGTACTTGTCAATACCAATCTAACAAGCCTAAACACGAGGGGGTTATGTTGTATACTTCACATGTTCTTAGAGCCATCTTCCAACTCGAGCATCAGACCTGGAGCTGGTCTGATGCTGGAGTTGGAAGATGGCTAGTACCATAATATTGCATTGTCACCGAACTTACATAGTATGCTAAATTGCGGCTTAATCGGATACCCTCAAGTGCTTGTCAAATGGATCACAAGACAGACAGACATACGAACATTGTAACTTAAATAAAAGCCTGAAAAATGTAACGTAACGAACGACGTCCACTGCGGTACAAAAGCCTTCGTCAAAGATCGCCACTAAAATAACAAACTCATCGAAATGTATTTTAAGAAGGTAAATCATATTTAAGAATACTTTATAATTCAAGACCTGCGCTTAAGCGCTTAGGCCCATATTACAGAACGTAAATCAGTCGTGAATCTAGGTTTAAAAACAGATTTTTGTACTAAAAAGTTAGTTTTAAAACAAGATTCAAAACTGTTTTTTTTAAACGTAGCCCCACACTATGATTTATTCCTGTATCGTGGGTGCTTTTACAAACATGAAAATTCACATACACAAATACCCAGACCGGAACAAATAATTGTGGATCACACAAAGATTTGTCCTGTGCGGGAATCCAACCCGTGACTATTAAACACAGTGGGCGGACCGGCTTAAGCTCTTAACCAATGCGCTAAATCGTCCGTCGTTTTGTTCTGTAATACGGGCTTTAGAGAAGGAAGGGGTATTTAAAAAGACAATGATTTTAAGAATTAAAGAGACGATAACTATATTAGTACGGTCTGCAACGGTTTCAAATTAGTATTACTATTTATTTTACAAAAGTTGGTGAACATTAAGTTTTAATAAAGTTCACAAACTTATAAGCAATTTAACAGTAATAGCCTAATGGTTAGACCGTTGGACTGGAAAGTCAGAGGTCTCGGGTTCAAACCCATGCATGCACCTCTGTCTTTTCAAAAGAATGTGCGTATTAAAAATTAACTATCACTTGCTTTAACGGTGAAGGAAAACATCGTGAGGAAACCTGCATGCCTAAGAGTTTCTCGAAGGTGTGTGAAGTTAGCCAACCCGCACTGGGCCAGCGTGGTGGACTATGGCCTAAACCCTCTCAGTTTGAGAGGAGGCCCGTGCCCAACGGTGGGACAGTTTATTAACAGGGCTAATATTATTATTATTATTATTAGCAATTTATTTAGATCAAAAACAATAATGGATTTCATACAAAGGAAAAGCGTGCAAGCGATTTGGAAAATTGAAAGTGTTGTTGCTGATCGTTTGTGCTGTACGCTGTTCCTTAGGTCATCGGTCCACCTTATGAGGGCCCTGCCCACTCTACATCTTCCAGTAAGTGGTCGCTACTACAGAACTCTCGATGTCACATTATTCGTAAATTAGGTTCTACTCACTCGGCTGACTCTGCTTCGCTGCCGATCCTTCTCCTCTTGGTGCTTCTTTAAAAGGAGTGAATCATACTCCGTGTTGGCAGTGACTCCTCCTACGTACCCGCAGGGGTGATTTTCGTTTAAATCCGAGTGGTCGTATACGTAATGCTGGGATTGAACTTCACCACCTATAATGAAATATTACTGGTAATTTAGTTATTACAGAGATTAGTTGAGGCACCTGCCTGCCCCGAAAGGAATCTGGCGTGATGATATAAATAGATAGTTGAGGCTCTCGTAGTCCCGCGGGACCGCGGTGCTTTTAGCGATCGTCAAGGTTAAGCAACGGTGAGCTAGAAAGATCTAAGATGGATAACTGTGGCATTTGCATTTTTAAGCGCCTCCACAAAGCACGCTCGGCCGTTGGTCCTGACTGTTACTTCATGTAGCAGCAGTTACACCAAGTTAAGGAAGACTTAGGGGCGGCTTGATAACTTTTAACAGCAGGTGATCACAAACCTGCCTCCACCAATCCGCAGTCGGTTCATTTGGTGGAGTATAATCCAGTGCGGGACCGGATGGTAGGGTACGACCCATTTTCCTTATCCTAGATATACCTCAATCGATTTGTCTCACACCTTGCACAAATAGGGCAACATTCGTGTGGTAGTGAGTCCAGATATAGCCACAAAACTAGCCAGCGCAAGAATGTAAACAGCGTCAGTGAAGCAGGGTTAAGTTTATGCAAAATTTACATGCTCGCACTGCTTACTTTAAAGCTAAGTTCCCTGGCGACTATGGTACGAGACAAACTAAATAAGCTATTAGGTGGAGCTAACCTTCAGCAGGCTCAATGTATCTCATCTGTTCGCCATCAAATATGACTCCGCGGACGCCGTGGCACGTGGATACCGCCACCCACGAACCCGGCATGCCCCTCACCGTGCCAGAATACTGACACAAGTCTACATCCTGCAATGATTAACGTAAAAAGAAGTTTATTAGAAATTTAAACTCCATCGCCGGTTAAGAATTGGTGAGAGGATCTCCTTCTATGAGATTACCTATTATCCTTGAAGAAGGGTGACGAACATTCTGTTGGTGCAGAGAGAAAGTCTTGTTACCTCCGAAGGTAGAGGGAGACTAAATTATTTAAGGGCGCACCGCCTATTTTATTTCAATTTCTCTGTTTTCTGCCACTAAACCGATAGTCTTCAAATCGAATGTGGTCACAGAAGACAAAATTATACTCTGGAATTGATTTTTTTCAGGAATAGCTAGCACTTACTTCGTTCTTAGGTTTATTAATCACAGTCTTGCCTCCCTCCTGGTACCTAAGTACGTGGTTGTTCGTAATTAGGTCTGTGTTGAGCCGAAGGTCTAGAACGAACTCCTTGCCGTCTATAGGAACCTTCATTGTCACCTCTGAATGATGTGCACCGCTCTGTAATAAAAACAGAAAAATACTTAAGGATAAAAAATCACCGTCATGTATCTCAGCATTATTCGGACATTATCAACGTCCGGAAAACTGTCACTACGGATTATAAAATTATCTGAACAAAATTCGGTAACAATGGTAGTCCGAAAAATATCACCAAAATAAAAAAAGTAGAAGAACTAAATTTTTAGTATGGCATCCTCTTTGCGCGAAAGCGGCTGGAGGTTAATAGTTTTTTTTTTTTAAGTTGGGTTAAATCTATATTATTTCATCCAAATATCTAAAGTTTCTACCGCACTATCCCAGAACAACTTTTTGAAATCTTGGTCCGGCGGCGTGGCAGCTCGATGGCAGCTTTATCGTAGGAAGGAACGGGTTAGTAGATTAATTGGTGCGTAGAGAATTAAACAAAGATATTATCTTTAGAAACTACAGATCAATTAAGTACAGATAAGATAAGATAAGTGCTCTAAGCTCGATTCTATTAAATGGGGAAACGGGCATCAATATATTTGGATGATGGTAAGTAAGGAAGTATCATTGTTGAATCAATAAAATTATTGTCTACACAATCTTAATTGCCAGCATTGAGCATTTGTTCCGTATGGCTCAAGAAAGAAGCACACACGCAAACCTGATGGCCAGCCTCCAGTAATGGAGAGGCACTTGAAGAAGAAGAAGACAATCTTTCAGTTCTTAAAGAAAAATCCCAAATTGTTGGTAGCATGTAGTCGTCTAGTTCATGTTGTGGAAATTATTGTTATGGGCTTTAACTACTCCTGAGATATGGTTGGTATGGATCATAAGAAAAAGTTTTCCACCTCTAAGCCACACAGACATGGTCCCTACTTTTGAACAATGCTATGCCTAATATAAAACACATCGCTCTAGAAAATATCTTCACGAAACCGTAACAAATGACGATTTCGACGATAGAAATAACATTTAGAATGCCTGGAAGAAATTGCTATAAGCAATAAGGCCGCCAATTGTACCATATATTGTTTTGTACCTTACATTATTGTTTATTTTTAATTTGATGTACAATAAAGAGTTTTCTATTCTATTCTAAACCACCCTATCTCAAAAACGACGCTATACCAACAAAACGTTTTTTTACGTATCCTTCATGCACGTCATATATACCTATATTCGTTTTTAAACAATAATTGAGGAAAGGGTGGTAGATGTAGTTAATTTATTAATTAAATAACATTATTATTTCTTTATATTTTAATCAAATGGAATCGTGTTAAAAGCTTTGATGAGCCTTTATCAAACAACCTTATTTTTATGTAAAGTACCACTTTTAGTTTTAATTGCGATATGTTTGAAAAAATTAGCTGTGTCCAAACTCGTGGCACCATGGAATGGCCAGTCTGTTGAGGTCACCGGCACTGCACGCTTCCGTTCCAATTGCTAACATACCGTGTAATTCTGTTATATCGTATTTTTTTAATGTCATTCCTCACGCAATAATCGTATAAAAATATTCAGAAGTAACGAACTCTATATGTATTAATTGTTAGAATTCTGAATGTGATGTTCTCGCACGGAAATAGGTTCGGCACGGAAAGTGTTCTGAAACTTGATTACTTTAACTTGACAACATTGCAAGCATTAATTTTTATAAGGTATTAGAGGTCTGATTCTTGGTACACGAGATCACGGCAGAAAGGAAGCCTAAAATATCAATCAATCAGCCTATCGCAGTCCACTGCTGGACATAGGCCTCTCCTAACACGCGCCATTACACACGGTCCTCCGCCTTCCGCATCCAGTCTGTCCCAGCGACCTTTTTGAGGTCGTCGGTCCATCTAGCTGGGGGCCGTCCTACCTTACGCTTACCAAGTCGCGGTCTCCACTCTAGGACACGCTTGCTCCATCGGCCGTCGGTCCTTCTGCAGATGTGACCAGCCCATTGCCACTTTAGCTTACTGAGTCTGCGAGCTATGTCGGTAACTTTGGTTCTTTGTCGGATTACCTCGTTGCGAATTTTATCCTTCAAAGAGACGCCGAGCATAGCTCGCTCCATAGCCCGCTGTGCGACTTTGAATTTGTGGACTAGTCCCACTGTGAGTGGCCACGTCTCAGCCCCGTAAGTCATAACAGGTAGGACGCATTGCGCCTAAAATATATAATTGAGTATTAAGATAAATTTAATGTAATAAAAGGCTAAAAAAAAGGTTTTTAAAAGAACTAGCCCGCGTCATCAAAAAACAAGTATGAACAAACGTTCCTAACGGAAATATTCCTGCGTCTTGAGTATAGCCGATGTTTATCTAGATTGTCTATAATATTTATTACCATATTTTACCATAAAAAGTCATGCAGCCGTTACTGACCGTGTCTTTTGTGGATGAGATTTCTCTCTTGGTCCTCCCATGATGCACAATAGGCTGGACTGTTCTGTGCTTATTGAATTCCGGTGATGGCGGTCCTGGAACAAGGTAATTATTTTGTTAGGTCATCGAATTAATAAGACTAGATGCAGCAATGATTTACGGCTAGGCAGCTGAGAGAAATTGGATGAGAGTAACCGAAGATAGTACTCAGTGTCGGGCAGTGTAGTGGAAGAGGTCTATCTCCAGTAGTGGACTACTATAGGCTGATAATAATAATGGATAAGATTCAAAAAGTCGCAAATGTCATTAACATGAGTTTAAAAATGGCGGTCTGTCTATACGCATTTCGCTCGTAGAAAGATATTAAAGCTAGATGCAAACGAAAACGTTTAACATCATATACAGAGTTAATATTCTAAGATTTCTGTATCATTACAATGCGCTCTTCCGTCTACATCTATGGTTATTCCTTATACGTAAATTGAATAGTCAATCACGCGTTAAATACCCAATAACTTAACAAATGCGTTACTTTGTTTTAATTGTCTTTTGTCCATAGGGTGCCAAATATGGCGCACGATAAAATATACCTTGTTCAGTAAAGTGTTGACATTTAAGTGTACTATTAACGGAATTATCCTTGTAAGAACTTAAAATCATAAAAAAGGAAACGTTATGTGACAAATAATGCTGAATATCGGCGCTTGGAGTATCGTTTAATGATCTGACAGACAAAAAGTGCATGTCGTTTAGGTCCGCTTTTAATATGAGTGACACAGGATGAATGGAAGGCGAAGCTAGTAATATCACCTAAATGGTAAAGGTCATGAAGGGGGCTGAAAATCTGCTTAAGTCGTTTAAAGATTCTGATGTTGTTAACTCACAAACTACCGAATCTAATACATGTGATCTAGCTACACCTAGGCTGTTTATTGGAGTGGCGATAGAGTCTATGTAAGTGTTCTAAGGATTCATAAATACTATAATGGTTCACATGGATAAAAAATATTCTGATTCATTTATCATTGTTTTGCATTCATCTAACTCGCGGGGAGTGAGCAAGGAAAAAACATGGACTAGAGCATCCGTGAGCAAGGAAAGTTTTCGCTATATTCAATTTCATTTCCACTTCCCTCGGTATACAGGGTTCATAAAACAAGAAGAGCTTTGCCAGTGTCGCACATACTCATTGGCTTTTCCGTAGAGTGAGCGAGAGCACGATATCAGTACCTTTTTTGATCGAGTCTTCCAGGAGCTGGTGATAAGTACGATACGTATACGGCTTAAGATTATTGATAAGAATATATGGCAACCCAGGAAGTGTACACACACTAGCCAGGTGAAGTGATTCATTAGAGAAATATTTTTATTTACATACGGCATTGTACCGTTAGCAAGCCTTTGTTTTATTGCCAATGCGAAGTTACCATGTAACATGAGAAATGCTATGTATGTTGAAAAAAGTTGTTAATTGATGGAATGTTTCATAAGAGTGTTCAATAGGAGGCAATTTAATTTCTTTACTTAAAGATTAATTTCATTAAACAAAAGCTCTTTTATAAAAAATACCTTGGGATTTCCTGTATAATAGACGAGACCAGTGCTATATATGCCTAGCTACTAAGATAAAATGAATAGCTACATTTGTTCTGTGTTTTGTATGCTAAAAATATAACTACGAAATCTTATATAATCTGCCTACCCCGCAAGGGATCTGGCGTGATGATATAGATAGATCTTATATTTAATATTTTTATCCTATAGCTTAGATAAAAAAGGGGAAAATGGCATCAACCAATAAAAATGCCATTTTCACCCGAAGTGTCAAACAACAGACCTGATTTTTTAAAATAGAGGGTAACAAATTAGGTCGGTTATGCAGGAGCTAGCGTAAAACTTCTCTCTGAATACTTCACTTTGCTCCTAGTCCTACAAATACAGTTACCAGGCATGGGATCTGACACAGACTTTGCAGGCGAGGTCAAAGAATCCCTTGTCGGCTGGTGAAGATGACCACAACGAGACATCTAGATTATGCCCTAACCTATAGCAACAGCCCAAGCTGAGCCCGTTCCTCCTGAAGGTGCAAAAATTTTTTCCCCTCCGGCTAGAGCGTAGTTACACGCTCGCCCTCTTGTCCAGTGCAGCTGTAAGGCACCACTGCCAAAAGCATAGTCATTCAGACGCCAAAACACGAAACTTATTCAAGTATATTACGTAAGCTGCTCCAGATAAATGTTTGGAATATGTATAACATTTGAAAAACCTTGTATCTTCATGAACACGGTCGCGAGGATATAGGCAATTCCACATCTCAACACGGGCGCTGTATCGAGCAAATTAAAACCAATGGCCGTTCTATTAAAAGATGGCGACAGATTTTCTCATCAACTGCGCACAATAGGAGGTATGCGCGGGCGCACATTCGCATTAGTCAAGTGCTACGTTTGGTAAGTGCTTCGCTGGAGTGGAATTAAGATCTTTCAGGCTATAATTGGACCGTAGGGGCATAAAGGTTCTCGAGTGGCGACCTCGTACCGAAAGAGGTGGAGTGGGCAGGCCCCCACAAGGTGGATCGATGACCTGCTGAAGGTCGCAGGTAGAAGCTGGATGCGTACAGCACAAAGCCGGTCGTTGTGGTGATCTTTGGGCAGGCCTTTGTCCAGCAGTGGACGTCTTTTGGCTGATGATAATGAGGCTATTATTGCCAAGGGTAAAACTTTGGTTTTGGTGGAGGCAGGTTTGTGGCCACCTTGAACCTTGAAGTAATGCTAATCAGCGGTACCGAGGAGATAGCTAAAGAAGGGAGGAGGTTTTAGTTCGTAGGTCACTGAGGGACAACATAAATCTTGGTGGAGTCAGGCATGATACGGCTCATGCAGTATCCATGAGGATTTCCTCCTGCCAGGAAAAAAAAGGGTTTGTGCCCGCCTGCTGTTGGATCTTATCAAACCACCTACAAGACTTCTAACTTGGCTTAACGATTACCACATTAAGTGGTAACCAGGCCTAATGGCTTAGCGTGCCTTCTGAAGCACGAAGACGCTCGAATAAGAAAATGCCACAAACAGTCACTCATCTCAGACTAACTGAGCCGAACGCCGCTTTAGTGATCGCTAAGTACACTGCGGTCGCTCGGCACTACGAGCGCCTTACAAAAGGGTCCCAGTATTTTCTGAAGAAAATTGGGAGTATTTAGTATTTCTTCCAGTTCTTCTACTGATCTACACTTAATTGTTTTCGACTATCTATTACGCCTATCGAAATTGCAAGCTTCTCCTCAACAGTTAGAATTTAGGATGTCATCTATTAAATTAACTATACAGTTATGAATAGTTTTATGTACCTAGATC
Organism: Phalera bucephala; assembly: GCA_905147815.2. Classification (NCBI taxonomy): domain Eukaryota; kingdom Metazoa; phylum Arthropoda; class Insecta; order Lepidoptera; family Notodontidae; genus Phalera; species Phalera bucephala. Next base: position 15,815,758 of record LR990630.1, on the reverse strand, counting down.
ACGATTCTAGATACACATAGATCAACGGCCGTGCAATTGTCAAATATAAAACATTACGAACATGTGTCCGACATGCTAATTTAATTGTAAAATAAATTGTCACCAGTTAGCAGACAATAGCCGTCTGCCACTTGTGTGCCAAATGTAATAATAAAGTTTTTTAGACTCTTCAGACGAAAATATATGCAATTATTACTTTAGTAGTCTGTTCATAATTGTGGGTTCGCAAATTGCACTAAAATTTCTCTTAAGGGAACAACAAAACTGGTTGAAAGCTCTTGTTTCAGTTTTGGTGTGGGTCCCCAAAACTTTAGACACGAGAGCTTTTAAAGACACCTAACTAATCATGATAATACTAAATACACAACAGTTATAAGAGACGCTGTTTAGTTTAGGCCAGAAATACACGGGTAATGTCATAGGGATGCAATTGTAAATTCTTAAGGTTACCTAAGAAAGGCGCAGAAATAAAAAAAAGTACTAGATAATTTCTGCATTAATTCTGGCTCCTTATATGCCAAGTATTAATTTGTACACTGAAAAAGGACAATTAATAAATACAGTCAAAACTAAAGTAAGTACCCCCAATTATTTCAATTTAAAAAGTCAAAAACTACTTGATCAAAAAAGTTGAAGACAGATCTGTTGCAAGCATTATTTTAAATAAGATTAACGTAATTATGATAGCCGAAATTAAAATGGGTAATTATTAAAGCCCAGATTTAATACTTTTGGAGATATAGTGAAGGTTATGACAGTAAGGCCAGACTGGACTAATTGCAACCTCGATGCTTGAACTACTTACGCATATGTATGCAATTAATGCATATCTTATGCCTGTATTATGAAACCAAATTCTAGAGTGATCATGATCATTTTTGATCAGGAATTTGTTGAATTGAAACAAGTGAACCAATTTGATGGTAGATAGATCTTTAGCCAAAAGATGCAGGACCTATTGTAGGACAAAAGTCTCTGCCTTCCGAAACCAAATTAAAATGGTCTATTCTGTTACTGATAATATAAGAACGATGACTACACAATTTTACCCAGCAAAATCCTGTCATAATATTTGGAGTACGCCAATAATGGTTGTCTTATAGTGAATTAATTGGCTTATTGATAATACAATTACACGAGGATACAATTGTACTAAGGAATTAAAGATAGCACAATATGAGGACCGCCTTGGTCTATTTACTGTAAACAGAGTTGGGTAAAAATTGTTTGTGAAAACCATTAAATTGTAATAATGGGTTGGACCCAGGCGTCTGATGTCCAATTGTCATTTTTATAGGGAATTAATTGCAATTAAAATTTCAATTGATTTATCCTACAATTGAAAAATTCTATCTATCTATCTATAACCTCACGCCAGATCCCTTGCGGGGTAGGCAGAGAGTACAGAGTTCTAACAGGTTCTTTCCTTACATACCTCTCTGGCTTCCTCGACTCTCATAGTTCGTCTCATACACGCTCGCCGGTTACGGAGACTCTTGACTTTTCCATCAGATAAGACTCTGTTTATTTGGTCGTGGTAAGATAGTCTAGGTCTTCCCCGGTACCTGCATCCTTCCACTTTCACATTGTATATCTGTTTTGTCATTCTTTCCTCTGGCATTCTTTCTATATGCCCGAACCAACGGAGCATGCCCTTTCTCATCTTTACACCGATACTATCTTTCATACCTACTCGCTGTCTTACTATGCTGTTGCTAATGCGGTCGGTCAGCTTCACTCCGCACATCTTCCGCAGAGATCGCATTTCTACCGCATTTATCCTACTTTCATTCTCCTTCTTACATACCCAGCTCTCGCTAACATATAACAGCGTATAATTGAAAAATTGATTTAAAAATCCCCAAAACTGACTGAAAATAAATAATCTAAATAGGTAGTAATTGGAATACTCAACTAGCTTGCTACAAGAAACTTATCAAAATAAAAACTCTCAATCCTTCCAGTGACCATGGATGCTGTAAAGCACTCGAAACATCGGAAGCAAAAAAACGAAAACATAAATCGAAAGGAAAACAATGCTTATTTGAAAGTAAGAACTTAAGGATTGGCATTAGCTTGCACATGACTGGGGTGAAAGATGGGAGAGCAGGCGAAGGCGAAGGCCTTGCAGTGGGACAAGCTTATAATAATCATAAGAAATCTTAAACTATACATGAAGTAGATTCTGAAAATTATTATACACATGCGCTCGCGCCGCCGCCCGTCTGCACAGTTATACGCGCCTCTCCACTATACATACAAAGGCACATTGTTACCCCATAATGGTGTCAGTTCAATTGTACGGGGCTTATCGTGGCCATCCGCAATTTCGCGAATGCTATCGACCAAAACTATCCCGTGATATCACTCGCAATAAAGTAGACCATATCTTTGTTTTCAACAAAATATCATTACATGTGATTTGAAATCTTTCAGACTTGTTTTTAGTTTCCGGGTAACATAGAGACGCCCTAATTCTAATATGGCATAAGTCAAATTGTCTATTTACCAGAATGCGAAAAACTTTATTGTTATCAGCGTTCTATCTCTTATACAGATATTGAAAAGTACACCGTATTAGAATTGAGGCTATGGCAGATCGTTAAACGTTTATACAGCAAAGTTGTAACTTAGGCGTCATAACCTCCTCCTATATGAATAACGATGCTAATTATTCTTTGATGTGGGAATGCATTACGAAAAAAGTGATACGCCTATTATCCGTTTTATTTAGATTAATAATCTTATGCTTCAAAAGTGAAACATTATCTAAATGTACGATTTGGTACCAATTGGGTACCTATACCAATTTGACGTCAAAATTTTATCGTCAGAAACTTATGCATTACGATATATTTTTTTGCAAGAGATTGATAATCAACGAAATTGATTTTTTTTAGTAATCCTATCTGGCGTGATGATTTACGCCAGATCCCTTACGGGGATTTCTTTGTTGATAATATTGTATTATTGCGTGACAGACGTAAAGTAACTACTCAAATCGTCCAGATGACATTGAAACCTCAAATTAAGGTCCTCAATAACGGTAGGTAATGGAGTCAAGATCTTAATCGACTGACACTCAAATAGTTTCCAGCAAACTTGACCAAATTGTGAAACTAATTCTAATTCTTCAACTATGATACTTGAGAAAGCAAGAATACCGTTTATAGAGCATATAGGCACATTTTGCACGTATTGAAATGGTTCTGTAATAACGTATTAAACTAAACGTATGTTCTTCTTAAAATTGAACTGTACGTTCTTACAATTAAAGTTTAAATTCCTATACTACATTGATATCAGTTAACACAATCTTGCATATTTGTCCTAATGTTTGTCATTTTTATCGTGTTCAACTGGGAGGATCTCACACGCGTTGAGCTCACCAGCTCGGTATGGCCTAATTAGTAGTTATTAATAGACGCTAGTATAAAAACATCTATTTCCTAGAGCTGGTCGTATGTACATAAATGAATAAAGTGTGAATGTATTGCGAAAATAATAATACTGAATGGAACATTCTAGACACTAGAAACAGATTTGTAACATGACCGCCAAAAATCAAGAGCTTTTAAAATCGACGCATGAAGCTCTTAATATATTCCTCTGTCCGTTTAATTTTTTGAGGCTTAAGAGTTTCCGGTTCAAATTAAAATTCGTTGTTGAGGGAAGAATATATTATTTCCTAAAATTGAAAATATTTATTTATCAATGTGACCGCAGTATGCGTATACAGAACTGATATTGCCAGAAATATATACTAACGTATTTTGTTGGGTGATGATCCGAAGACTTGGTAATAAGCGATGCGATATTGACCCTTTATATATGTAGATGACACCGTCACCGTCACGCCTATATTTCCCAAGCGGGGGTGGCAGAGGTGTACTAAGTACACCCACGTTTCGCCGACGATGTTAGGTCCCATGTAATAGGGGGCGAACCTATTGCCATATACTGGGCCAATTCCAGACTCCGGCCTCATGCTGGGAAGTTTCCGTTAGAAAAACTACACCTGTCCGACATAGGATTTGAGCCCAGGACCTCGTGATCACAAAGCGATGCGTTTTCCACTAGACCAACGAGGCAGTCTTATATTTAGATAAGTTATAAAATACATCACATACATTACATAAATAGTCCAAGAAAGAGGATGTGATGTTCAGACCATTGGCTGGTAGACCAACCAGTTAACTACCAATTCCTGAAGACAATGGGAACATTGGTAACTGTTTCCCTCAATTAGGTTAACTGTAACTTACGATCTTAAGTCCCCTACCTAGTATTTTGATTGAGTTATATAGGAAAAGACGTTAAAATGAGAACGTTATCACTGCACCGATTTGCAGGAAGCATTGATGGATTTATTGATGTTACAATGATGTTACAAACCGAGTCTAGAGGAGAATAGATTAGACTATCTTACCATGACTAAATATACCGTGTCTTATCTGAAGGGCAAGTCAAGAGTCTCCGTAACCGGCGAGCGTGTATAAGACAAGATGAGAGTGGAGGAATCCAGAGAGGTATGTAAAGAAAGAACTTGTTGGAACTGTGTACTCTCTGCCTACCCCGCAAGGGATCTTGCGTGATGATATAGATAGATAGAGGTTTATTGTAAACCAAATACATTATGTGGAAGTAAAACAACATAAAGGTTCAATTGGCGGTCTTATTGCTAATAGAAATTTCTTTCAACCAAGTCGAAAGAAATACAACAAAATAATAGGGCCGCTTGTACAAGAAGATACGAAATTCATCGTTAAATTAGAAATTTATTTTAACCTGAAATAAACTTGTATTGGCAGTGTAAAAAACAGAATTGACTGCAACAGATTGTTAAATGTTTGAGTAATTAAATACATAAGTAAAAAATACAGCAGGCTTTTGAACCGCAAATTTCATCTCATTTATTGTGATAACGCTATATTTTTTGTTGAGTTCGTTTGAAAACACATTTTTGTAACATTTTATTATTGGGGAACCATTGCGTCTTATGAAAAAATACAAGTATATGGTCTGAAGTTACACCGTAGGATGGAACAGATTAGTTCTTATGTAGGAAAAAACTTTATATCTTAGAATCACATATTTTTAATCATGTATACCATTAAAGTTTTTATGATTCGTCAAAAAAGTAACAAAGATTCAATACGGTAAGCGTGTAGATCACTCTTTAGGAAGGCAGAATGAAGTGTTCCAACTGAAGAAATCTTTACCATAGGAAATACTTCAAAAATACACTTGACGGGCGATTTAGAGCAGTGGTTAAGAGCTTAAGCCTCTCTATCCACTGTGTCTAATAGTCACGGGTTCAATTCCCGCACGGGACAAATCTTCGTTTGATCCACAATTATTTGTTCCGGTCTAGGTATTTGTGTATGTGAATTTTCATGTTTGTAAACGCACCCACGACACAGGAATAAATCACAGTGTGGGGCTACGTTTTATATAACGAAAAAAAATAACCTGTTTATTTTATTATTAAACTTCTATGGTTCTAACAGGTTCTTACAGTCACTCTCACATTTTCGTTTCAGACATGTTTTGACGTTTTTCAAGACTCGAAAATTTTCCATTAGTTAAAATATGTCTCAATTGATCATGGTTAGCTAATCTAGTTCTGATCCTTCTACTATACTACTCTCTCAGTGAACATCTGTTTTGTTATTCTTTGATCTAGCATTCTTTTACCACTTTTTATTTCTTTATAAAATAATTTCGCTGGTGCTAAGCGATAAACATGGTACTCAAAAATGATACTGACAAGTTTACCTTCATATTAATATCTATAAATCTGTTAAGTTAACGCTTAGCGCTCGAGATAACGTCGAATTTATGTGCAACAGGATGTGAAACCATCCTGTTTATCTCAAAAATGACTTCTTAGATAACGAAAGTGTGGCGAAATTACGAACCGTGGAATGACTTAGAAAGTTTTGAATATAATGTACGAGAATAATCTCCGTATTTTAAGTATAATAAAGGCGTTTTTTATGTAGGCAATAGGATTATTCCTGTAGAAATATACACACATTTCTCATGCATAGATAGACCTACACAAATACCTATTTCTAGGTCAGATAAAGATTTTCCGTGTGGGGGGAGCCAACTCGAGGCTACTCCATTTAGTGTGCCGCGACGTTTAGATCATTTACTAGTTGCGAAGTGGTTGCAAATAATGTCTCTACTGCTTTGGGGTCACTTATCTTAGTTTGAAATACGGCCAATTGTGTAACACGAATGCTAATTATCCAACTATAAACCTCTCATTGCTTGATTTTCTCAAAGGTATTTGGAGAATACAGAAATTACTGCAGTAATTTTTGTCAGTTCGCTCAAATGACCTCAAACCAAGAGCAATAAAGCTTAGAAAGGTCCAATCTTTGAACTTTTGTAACTCCCGATCTGATCAAGCACTTATTATCAAATCATGACAGCATAAAAAATACGATTACCTAAATATATTGCACTGACATGATTTCGTGAACATAACGCAATAGAGCGAGAAATATCAACACGATGGACGATCGTATATCGTGCTTTCAATATAAAATAAAAGCAAAAGCTTCTTCATAAAATGTTGTATAGTGTTACACCCGCAGCTTTGCTCAGTTCATTGTGTTCCGATGTATGTCTATTATGGTACGATAATTTGATCCTAACAAAGATATCACGCAAAAAACCTTCTGAGGAATTACCAATACCGGCTACTATGTATAGAAAACTAAGTAAATTAAAACATGGTACAAAAAATCGACCTTTACTAAAAGTGTTTTTAAAGGCAAATAGTAATAAGAAGCTCTAAATCTCAAGCTTACCCTAATATGTGAAACTTTTGGTACATCTTGTAAATTCATGTGAAAAATATTTTAATTGGTGACCACTTGACGTGGACACTGCCATGCCTAATAGGTTATGTATGTAGAAGGCTATTAATGAAAACTCTTGGGTACGAAAATAACACGATTCTAGAAAAACTTAAAATCTTGAAAAATATTTTCAGGGCTGTTTTAGTGTTTACCATTTTAAAACCACATGTTTATGACGTTTCTTCTTATTATAAACACAATTAGCGCACTGCCTGTGTTGTTTCTTTATTAAGTCGCATTAAAACTTGGATTTAATATATTCTTTGAATCGCCTATCGGACAATAAGTATTAAGTATATATAAATATATTAAATATTAATTTAATTAACGACAGACGATTTGGCGCATTGGTTAAAAGCTTAAGTTGCTCCACCCACTGGGTCCGGTCTGGGTATTTAGGTATGAAAATTTTTGTTTGTAAACTCACCCACGATACAGGAATATATCCGTGTGTAAGTTAAAAAAAAAATAAAGCTGAGCGTTGTGTATAATAGGCTTACAGTTTCATTTTCAGGTACAAGGCTTACAGTTTAGGGCAAAATTGAGTTGGTAATATAGAAACTACTCCAAAATGATCTTTAAGCTTAGAAAAGGTACTCTCATTGGCAAAACGCACCAATTTGGTGTTTAATTTAGAATTTTTCTATGCGATTTTTCAACTCAAATTTGAACACTAAATTCTTTGGTATGATTAAAAACTAAATTGTTGTGATTACAGTCCTTACATATAAGAGTGACCCTATTAATATTGTCATAAATGATCGAGCTACTTGATCGAAATCAAGGTGTTCCTACTCCATTACTTCTTAGTACATTCACAGACAAGAGTAGATCTAATACGTACGTATCTAGCAACAATATTAAATTAGTTTTGCATACTAAGAATGAGAGGTAAAGGCCACATTGCAACATTTTCATTACACGAACAATCAGCGTATCCTAAAGAGCGAGATGGAAGTCTATCTATCTATCTACAACCTCACGCCAGATCCCTTGCAGGGTAGGCAGAGAGTACAAAGTTCCAACAGGTTCTTTCCTTACATACATCCAGAACTTCCCTGACATTATCCCAAAACTTCTCAAGGTCCTGGGGTGTCAACGAGCTTACGAACTACACGATAACACGAACAATCAGCGTATCCTAAAGAGCGAGATGGAAGTCATGCATTAAAAAGAGAAACTTGGAGGAAACACGTGCTTTCTTCTTAGTGAAAAAATAAAAAAACATCGTAAACACTGGCTATGATAGTCACCTTGAAACTCAAATTAATGCGATCATTGTTCGCATTTTTGTTTACGGAAAATCTAGTACAATGTTGCCATAACCATATCTACGTTAATGGCATCACAAAGACACAAGTAATTTTGTAGCCACTTTCTGTATTAGTGCAGTCAACATTCTAGCCGTCAAGTTTCGCCATAAGCGGCGGGAGCGCATAACTAGTTACTGCGTTTATTACCTAAAGTTGCTATAGGAAATAATGTGATGGCAACACTGATTGACGTTTGTAAATTTAGAAATAGAATTGTGTAGAAATGAGAATGTTAAACAGAAGGCGTGCGTAAACCCGCCAACAGAAACGCTCTATTTTTATAACTTAGTATCCTAGCTCTGTCTGAAAAGTTATGATGAGCTAAGCAATAAAAATATACCTTTCGTATTGGCGGGGATTTAAATGTTTGAAACACGTCCGTTTGTTTGCAAATTCGTAGGCTATAGGGACCCATAAGTTCGAAAGGCAGTTTAATAATGTGATACTTGAGCGTAATGTTAAGGACCTGTAATATAAGAAGGCTAGGAGGTAAGGAGGTTTTTTTTTAAAACAATGCCCCATACTTGGATTTATTCCTGTGTCGTGGGTGCGTTTACAAACATGACAATACACAAATACCCAGACCGAAACAAATAATTGTGCATCACACAAAGATTTTCTTTATATAGTATATGTGAACCAACCTAAACCTGGAATCTGGTTGGAATTCTGTAGGATGAAATCTGCGGAGATGATGATAATGAAGGTGCATTTTTGTATATCTTGGATGCGCCTTCAGTAAGGATGGGAAATACACCGCTAATATACAGAGAAGAGTGAATGCAGGGAATAGAGTGAATAGTGCGATAGGAAGGCTACTTGGGAGCCGGCACTTAAGCCAAAAGGCGCAGCTGGCCATGCATAACGGAGTGCTTGTCCCAACGCTGTTATATGGCAGTGAGAGTTGGGTATGTAAGAAGGAGAACAAAAACAGGACAAATGCGGTCGAAATGCGATCTCTGCGGAAGATGTGCGAAGTCACGCTGACCGACCGTATTCGCAACAGCGTAGTAAGAAAGCGAGTAGGTATGAAAGATAGTATCGGTGTAAAGATGAGAAAGGGCATGCTCCGTTGGTTCGGGCATATAGAAAGGACGCCAGAAGAAAGAATGACAAAACAGACATACAATGCGAAAGTGGAAGGATGTAGGTACCGAGGAAGACCTAGAGTATTACCATGACCAAATAGACGTTGTCTTATCTGTCTTGTCTGAAGGGCAAGTCAAGAGTCTCCGTAACCGGCGAGTGTGTATGTGACGAACTATGAGAGTGGAGGATGCCAGATAGGTATGTAAGGAAAGAACCTGTTGGAACTCTGTACTCTCTGCCTACCTCGCGAGGGAGCTGGCGTGATGATATGGATAGATAGAAGGTGCATAATGATGAAACATCCATCTACTAATAAAACGACACAAAGGAACGTACGTTGTAAGTTTCAATGTGCAACTCAAGTTATTTATTGACAGTGTTGTCACTATGTACTGCTTTCGAGAAAGTCACCTACACCACATTGTAATATGGATATATGTTTACTGTGTCAACACTGACTGACGATTATTGTACTGTAAGATATTTAACCAATGAAATGTAATCGATAGCAAGACTTGAAATATTTCTTTGTATTTCTGCTAAAATGTACTAAATTGGTTTGGTGAGCGGCCATCATATTATCCTGGCGACTTCATCATCTCAGCTTATACGTGTCCACTCCTAAGCATAGCCCAATCGCTTTCCATCGTAACTGGTCCGATGCCACCTGCATCCAACGACTTCCTGCGATCGTCACAAAAACGTCGGTCCATTTGTCAGGCTGTCTCACGCTGCACTTGCCAATAGGTGGTCTCCACTTTAGAATCTTTCTGCCCCAACGCTCCGATCTTTGCGCTATGTGACACGCCCATTGTCACTTCAGCTTGCTTATCCTATGGGCTATGTCGGTAACCTTGGTTCTTCTACGAATCCCCTCATTCCTGATTCATCACGTAGAGAAACGCCGAGCATAGCTCTTTCAATAGCTCGCTGAGCAAATCTGAGCTTTTTTATGAGACCTATTGTAAGAGACCACGTCTGGTGTCTTAGTGACTTGTTCAAGCTGATTAACTCTACAATTAGTTTAAAATAATGTCGTACAGATGTTATTAATCTTTACTTAGTTATATTTCGTCGCATTCAAAGTCGGACTACTATATATAAAAATCTATTGGCTTTTTTATTCTTCTAATGAATATGTTCAAAATCTTTGACAATGTTTTCATTATGATTATTGCAAGGTATTTGAAATCAACTTCTTCAAATGACCCAGTATATCAAATAACGAATATAATTAGTTACTTTAAGGGACTCGCGTTTCGAACATTTCCATCAGGGGTTATTTACATTACAATCGGATGCACCGACCCATGAACCCTCCATTGCAGTACTCTGACGCGATAGTATTGTCCTGGACTTTTGACAGCCAGCCAAGCTCAACAGCCTTGTTTACGTGCATCCAACTTAAACAAATATAGTCCTTATGCTATTGAATTAAGTCATATGGCAACTGTTGCTGTAATGGTAGGGTGTGGTCTGGTTAGGTCAGTGACGTGCGAGATCCTTTACGGTCGATGTGTTGTTTAAAAAATGTAAAATAAGTATGCCGTTTAGTGAGTAATGTATGGGATATCCTAATTATGATCGCTTCAGTTAAACTCATTTACAAAAGAAAGAAAAGCTTATTGGGAATGGGGTCAAACTTTATCTTTAATTGTATTTTAATTAGACTATCTAAACCTACATTGAAAAATACATCATGCTATCTAAAATATACAAATAAATAAAAATGTATACAGGAAGCCAACTATTCTTTAAAATTGTATGCATCAATCATAAAACAGAATAAAAAAAAACAATAGCATTATTTTGTAACTGACAACGCTTTCATAATCCTATAGCCATAACAACAAAAAAATATTTTGGCTTTACGCCTTGTATGTCACTGCCACGTGATATTTTTTAATAGACCCTCCCGGTTTCCGAACGTAAAAAAAAAATGTCAAATGCGCTCGAGACGACATTTAAAACTTTATTTTTTTCAAGCCCGATGACGCACGGTCTGTGAACTTCCTTCCATTGTGAGAATCGTGTCTCTCGACCAAGTTGGAACGAGTGTCCTAATACGGTAGTTATAAAAAAAAAGTAGAGGGCTATTAATGTTCGGATGCTTTGGGATGAGGAGCTTTGGGTTGTTGGAATCGAAGTTATGTTGAGGAAAGCTATGTTTGCCTTGCTTTAAACCTTGTAATTCTTGAACTATGAGAATAGACAGGCTTAGATACAACATACTGGGGAGCGAGTCGCGAATCTATCACCTGGATAATAGAGCAGTGGGCTACAATTCTATGTCTAATTTATAAATGTGATAATAGGCGACAGGACAATATGCCAAAGTTAATTTAATCCATACGTAGTTATAAATTCAAAAGTAATTGTCTGTCTAAGCGTCTGTTACCTTTTCTTGACCAAACCCTTGAACAGATTTGACCAAATTCGGCAAGGACATTGGTTTTATCCGGGAAAAGGACATAGATTACCTCTTGTCCAAAAAAAACTTAAGGGTGTGTGAATAGACGCCTGAAAATTAATATTTAAAAAAAAAAAAGGAAACCGACTTCAAAGTTCCAAAAATAAATATTTTAATTCGTTGCCGATTAGTGCAGCCGGATTTGGCACCAAAAAATATTTATTCTTTGATTTTTGAAGACGGTTTTCCTTTTATGAAAGTTATTTATTTTACAATTTTAAGTGATAAGTGAATTAAGCTTCTATCTTTTATATTTATATTTATATATACTATATAAAAATGAATTGACGTTTGTTAGTCTCACAAAAACTCGAGAACGGCTGGACTGATTTGGCTAATTTTAGTTTTGAAATATTTATAGAAGTCCAAGGAAGGTTTAAAAGGTGAAAAAATATAAAGAAATTGCAAGGAAAATAGTAAAAACAACTATTTTATTTTCCCATACAAACTTCGTATCTATCAAACAGGATGCGTTCAGAAATTAATTTTGCGACTAATTGCAAGGAAAACAGTAAAAAGTAGTATTTACATAGATAAGTTCAGAAAACTTTAATTGATGGTACGAAGTTCGCCGCGGCAACTAGTTTTTAATATTTATATATCTACATAATATTATTCTGCTTAGTTCTACAGTATTGATATACTACCCATAATAACGGAATCCAACATTCGTGCTGTTTGCCGTTAAGGAGTCCCCTGGTGTATCTTCAAAGTCCAAGGTTCAATACCGATTTCATTAAAATGGGGCACAACAACACAGCACACAAGCTATAATAACTCATAACTCTACGAATCATCAAACTCAGTTCATAAATAAAGACGTTATAAAAAACACAGATGAATTGTAAACCTCCTCCTTTTTTGAAGTCGGTTAATATTCTGATTAGTTCTTTGGTAGGGTACCTATAGGATTAACACAATATGTACTTATAATAACTCAATCTACATATTCGTATTATTTGTCGTTAAGGAGTTCCGTGAGGTACATTCAAAGTCCAAGTTTCAATACCGATGAAATTAAAATGGGACCACCTCGGAGCTATACTAAGCAACTGGAAAAAGAATCATTAAATCGGTCTACAATTGACGGAAATATCGGTAAACATACATAGAAGAAAAAAAAAAGCATACATACAGACGAACATAGAACCTCCTTCTTTTTAAAGTCGTTTAATAACGCGAACGAAGTTGCGAGTTTAGATAGTAAACCATAAAACACCTTTCTTAAACAACACCTGGCGTGACAATTCGACAATTTTGTTATTTTTAACAAATATCAGAATAGATTTGTACGGAAAGAACCTACTGGTACTCTGTAATGGCGTGATGACATAGAGAGACTGAGAGAGAGAGAGAGAAGACGCATTGTCAGTTTTTTATTTATATAGCGCCCTGATCAAACATTGACGCCATTGTTCTTTTTTACCCCGTTTCTTGATGATCGATCATGATTAGTGTTGTAAAAACGCTCGAGTCGGCGCTTAAAACGCTCGCGTCTTCTACGTGTTTCAACGCTCGTGAGCGCCGACTCAGCGCTAAACGCTCGATTTCAGCGCTCATTTTTACAACACTAATCATGATTCATCCAAATCATCAGTGTATAATAGCACTCAGCTATAGGTCGTGATGTACGTACGTAACCTGAGCGAAAGTAAACAGACCCTAAGTGGTTGACCTTGTTAATAATTAATGCTTGACGAAAAAAATAATGTAAATATACAATAAAAACTGCAATGTCGTAATATCGATCGGCAACGTAATTGAACTTGATTTATAAAAATAAATGGACTGTTTAATAATAACTTACTGTGGTTATTTTTTTGAGGTTTCCCTAAATTGGTGTAATCCGAAACGGTGTTTTACGATTCTGGATAAAAAATTTACCGGTACAAATATTTATTTGAATTGAATATCCACACAAAAATAGAGGCTACATTTTTAGTAATTAAAAAAAAAGTACGCAGATCACTGCAATGAATTAAATTGTACAGCATTTGTGCAGCATTTCCGCTTTGTTGGTTTATTTTCGCTTCATGCAAGTTACCTAATAAAAACAATTATTCTTTTGATCTAGTCAGGTAAATCGTGAACACTACCGCACTTTCGTTTCGATACAAACAAATACTTATGTATTCTCACAAATAACTCGCTCTTCGTTAATTAAAATATTTAAAAACTTACATGATGTAACCAAACAATTGATTACTAAATAGTACCGAAACCGGTTCAAGGTGATATTTCTTAGTCTGATCTTGAACAACAACTCAATAATAAAGAGCATGTTTCAGTTTTCATTTTCTAAAACGTTGTACAAAAATGCGAGGTCAGTGACGGTTAAACGATTATTCGGACCATTTTGAACGAAGCTTGCGTTTTAGAACGTATAATGCACCTGTCATTCAAACAATCTACAATTGCGTTCGGAAATCATGACGCGTGTGTGACAACCGAGCGCGCGTAATCGATTTGCGATGCAAATTCGACGAGTAAACCTCACGATTTCGCCTGTTTAAACATTGTAAATGCGAAGCTGTATAATACAATGTCTTGATCACGTGTAATAAAAAATAATTCAGAACGTTATATTTTAAATAAAAGTAACTCTAACAAATATTACTTGACACACTCACATATCCGTAATTTATTAAAAAAATTTCACGGTTTTTGCATGACGATATAAATTTCTTTTTAATAATATTTTTTTTTAATGGTTGAACGCCAATCGTATAGGCATCTCATGAAATAAAATCTATATCCCACTAATTTATCAGTCATTTTCTTATTCGTCTCAACGTCGTTTTAAGAAATAATCATTAATCAACAACATGTCTATTTTGAATCATATTGATGTTAAAGTAAATCCATGTGTAGATCTTGAAAATATTGTGCGGTTTACATACAATCTAACCTTCTTGAAGGTTAAATCCACACATAACACGACTCTAGTATCATTAGAGAACGAATTAACACCTGTGACTACGATAAATAAACACCGTATACGTGGTGAGTAATTTTATGAATGAATGAGTCAGATTTTTTCCCGCGATTATCTCGTCGCGCGAAGATGGCGCCTCGCGACAAACATTTACTTACCCAACAGTTTAATATAAATAGTAGATGTGTAATCTGTTTTGTTTAATATTTGTAACTCATCTTAATTGAATAATCTATGCAGGTACATGCATAAAAGGCTAAACGCTAAAAGCTAAATATAACTCAATCATTACGAATTCACTACCTTTCATGCATACAAACTTGATTTTTACATAATTAAAAAATAAACACCGCCACGCCCATATTCCTCAAGTAGGGGTACTGTGAACACCCACTTTTCGCTGATGTCCTATGCTATAGGGGGCGAGCCTTATGCCATTTACCGGGCACAATCCAGACTCCGGGCTGAAATTGAGAAATTTTCGATAGAAAATCCACATTTGTCCGACCCAGGACCTCGTGATCGTAAAGCCCATTATTCGCCACTAGACCGACGAGGCAGTGATTTTTACATGAAACTTAAAATATGTTTAGTTGATGCTTCTTTTAGCTTATACTAGGTGTTCGCTAAGCAGAAACTAGAACGTTAGTTCTATAATGTAGCGGTTTTAAGTTTTATGATAAGATTCGTACAGAAAAGTGATAAAATCAGTTATATTCAAACTGCAATGTTGCTGTAAATGGTTAGCATAGTAATCGTATTACTACATAAACTTCATATTGTGTAAAGAATGTCTTATATAATAATTTCATAAAGTTAATCCCTAACTTTAAAATGTTGCAACTAGTCCTTGAAAGTGAATTGGTTAGAAGTACGGCGTACTCCCCACCTAAGGGAGACCTAACGAAATACTGTACGAGGATGCAGTGGAGTCTAGACCTATTAGTAGATCAGGCCAAAGTAGTTTTAAAAGATATAAATAACATATTAGCAAAATTTACCCTTAAAACTGTACTTAAGCAAAGTTGAAATCAGGTAGATAGAATCAAGGCTAGGAAAATATTTTTTCAGATATCTTAGTACGCAGATAACGCAGTGTATTTTTTATTAAAATGTAATGATCTATGACAGCTTTGAGCATTTTAGATATTATAGATTTTGCCATCCATGCTCTTTTGTGAAATTGATCATGAATTGTAGAAATCTACACAAACAATTATCTTTGGTTAAATTATTAAGTGGCAACACAAGTCCCCACTTTTTTTAGCTTGTGGTTTCTGACATTTATAGTGCTGTGTAAAAATATATAGGAAAGAAAGTGTCGTAGCTATAATTAATTAAATTTGTAATAAATACGTAATCCAAGTGAAGTGTCTAATTTCCCGCTTCAACCCTCACATTACACAAATCTACAGTAAATAAATTATTAGTCATCCAGATATCTATTTGTTCCGTGCATTTTCCATGCAAAATGTGATTCAGTTTTAAGTCTTAAATAAATTTAACAGAATAGGAAAATCCCTGTGTTAATTAATACCGTTTAACACGAAAGTCGCATGTGCAATACTTACCCCATATTAAGCATTGTATTTTCATTAACAAAAATAGGCTTCAAAAAGAGATGAAACACTTGCAGGATTAATTCTTCGTTTTGACTTAATTCGCAAAGGTTATTCGTTAGACATAGTGACACTAAGATCGAGAATAATTTAGACTTATTAGCCTCTATTATGAACCAAAGAGGGTGGCAATAATCGTGCAGGTTGGCGTTCGGAGGTGCGTGGTGAGTCTATCTCTTTGCAAATTTAAAAAAAATGTAATATACATTAAAAATTGTTCGAGTCACTTCAGTTACCGATTTAGAACAAACTACTTTCTGGTGTTGCGTTTACTATGTCAGACCTTGTAGACTCGCGCTCTATGCAGCCTCTCTGCAGGTCTTCTAATTCAAATTCTTTATTTTGGGAATATGGGTATAGCAATACTGTATTAATTTGATTTACATAACATTTGACATGCAGTTCAATTTTGAAATAAATCAGACCAATAGTATTATAATAAATTAAATATCACACAAAATTTCGTGCAGTGGTTAAGAGGTTAAGCCGCTCCGTCCACCGTGTCTAATAGTCGCGGGTTAGATTTCCGCACGGGACAAATCGTTGTGTGATCCACAATTATTTGTTTCGGTCTGGGTATTTCAGTATGTAAATGTTCATGTTTGTAAACGCACCCACGACACAGGAATAATGCCGAGTGTGGGACTAAGCCTTTAAAAACAAAAATTAAAATTTCATCTTTAAATAATATTATTAGGAAGAAATTTAATAATAATTATTAAGAATACTATCTTCCTACCTTCGTCTTCAAGGATACTACCCCGACAAACCGCGGAAAGTGCGCAAATGATTGCGTGATTTTTATTGGGACGGCTGGCATTAAGATGCTCAACTACTTACATATGTTAGCTTATACTGTCTTCGTTCGCAAATCTTTACCCATCTAGCGTTTAGGGCTCGGTTATAGGCTTTTAATTTTATTTGGGTTGATCGTATTTACTAGGGTACTGTTGAGGAGTTCATGCCGTTACAGTCCTTCGAGGTTGTTTACAGAAACAACGGTTGATGGTTTCGCCGCCATCATGAGAAAACGTTGCGCGTCCCTGTTTAGGCGTATTCGTGGCAGGTCCAACACTATCCTCAGTGTATTTGTAGATAGGTGGAAATCTTCGATGATGCGAAGATGGAACTTAATTATAATTATTTTTTTATGTAGTAACGTAGATTAAGTGCTATGTAACAAACAACCTATGATCTTGGATCTCTATCTATATCATCGCGCCAGATCCCTTGCGGAGCAGGCAGAGAGTACAGAGTCCCAACTGGTTCTTTCCTTATACACCTCTCTGGCTTCCTCCACTCTCATAGTTCGTCTCATACACGCTCGCCGGTTACAGAGACTCTTGACTTGTCCTTCAGATAAGACTCGGTCTATTTGGTCATGGTAAGATAGTCTAGGTCTATCCCAGTACCTACATCCTTCCACTTTCGCATTGTATATCTGTTTTGTCATTCGTTCTTCAGACATTCTTTCTATATGCCCGAACCAACGAAGCATACCCTTTCTCATCTTTACACCGATACTATCTTTCATGCCTACTCGCTTTCTGACTACGCTGTTGCGAATACGATTGGTCAGCTTAACTCCGCACATCTTCCGCAGAGCTCACATTTCCACCGCATTTATCCTACTTTATTCTCCTTCTTACATACCCAGCTCTCGCTGCCATATAACAGCGTTGGGACAAGCACTCCGTTGTGTGCACACTTAAGTGCCGGCTCCCAAGTAGCTTACCCATCGCACCATTCACTCTGTTCCCTGCACTCACTCTATGCAAATGAATGATTTATATGAAATATTTAATAGCAGGTACAAAAAAACTGTGTACTGTGTAGCAGTTAAAATCGAAAAAATAGGTAAAAAAAAACAGAAAGAGGTAAAAAGTTATAAATAACGAGTAAATGTTAAATAATGACTGTGTCATATGCAGTGCGATTGAATCATGGATCCTTAAATATATTTAACATAAACGTAAAACCCCAAGATTAATAAATGACAGTCTTAAGTTTAAAACGGGAAAACATATTAGTAATACGTTTCCCATTTTAAACTTAAGACTGTATATGATATTATATATATGTGTTGGATCGGATTTTCCATCAGCAACATTTTTAGACTCCCGAGGTATAATCCTCAGGGAAATAAATATTTTATCAAAAATTCATAGTCATTCTTTGTTATTAACTCTTATGCGTAATTTTATGATTTTGAACTAACCCATTTCAGCTACGCGTTTTCTGTTAGTTACTTAGTGTTACAGGTTCTATCTCAAGTGGATATTATGTTCACTTTTGACCCTAATTGTCGTAACGTTGCGTTTACTAACGAATTAAGAAGAACATAATATACATGAGTCACTCAAAATTAAGTATAAAATTTTATTCAGTAGAGCACTGGTCTGAAAAATTAGCCAAGACTATTAAATACACCGTTCTAAACAATGAAAATGCACAATATTAACTCATTTACAAGGACATAGTTACATATCTATTATTTAACCAAATGAAGTAACATTTAAACTCAGATTACGTTTACGTAAATTAAAATTCAAAAAAAATGTGGGATTCTTTTAAACGCGTATTTACAAAATAACATTCGCTTTCGTTAACGAATAAGATAGTGAGTCGCATACGATATAGTTCTAATCTGCACCAAGTATTATCCGGAACATGACTACGCTTATCCAGAACAAAACTACCCTTAGTCCAAACTTAATTTGAATTCATTCAGTAATTAAATAACAAAACTACATCCTGCATCGTTTTTCCACAGCTTTATTAATACCATTCGCTTATGTTTAAAACAACTAGATATTAGATTTACCACTAACTATATAGACTGCCACGTTAGTTTACTGGCACACAATGCGGCTGGAGTCCACGAGGTCTTGGATTCGAATCCTAGGTAGGAAGTGTGATTTTTCCTTTGAAAGATTGTTAGAACCAGTCAATCAGAATTATGTCCCACATGATACGCTTTATTACATTATGACCTAACATCGTCAGCATGTTGGTATGCATAGTTCCCCTCCCATCAGCCGCTACCGCCTTTCACGGTATATTCTCACCGACCCTCCCGACGCCCTTACATGCCTTCTTTCGGATAGATACCGCACACAGGATCAGACACTGACCTCGCCGCCGAGGTCGAAAAATCCCTTGCCCGCCGGCCGGTGCAGAGCACCACGGCGAGACACCTAGTATACGCCCTCCGCCATAGCGACTGCCCAAGCCGAGGCCGTTCCTCCTTGAGGCGCCCTTGAGCTAGTTGCCCTTCTGACTCGAGTGTAGTGGTTGCACGCTCGCCCTCTGTTCTTGTTGTTTCTGCTGTAAAGGCCCCGAGGCCAACAGCATAGATCATTCACACACACACAAAGGTATGCATAGTACATCTTAATAATCTCTGCTCATCGCCAATTTATTATTCAAATCTTATGTTTTCTTCAGATCCTCTCCATCCAAAGGTTTCCTGGAAGAGATCACCATTAGTGATAAGGCCGCCCATTGTTACACTAACTTTCAATTTGTAATCTTGCCTCTTTTATCCCCTTTTTGTATCTCTGGGGGAACAATAAAGTGTTATCTATCTACCTATCTATCTATCAAATCGAATTAAGGCTTTGTTCTGGTTCGACTCCTATAAAACTTCTGATCAAACAGGAATGTGATAGTATGGTATATATGAATCGTTGGTTAATAATTGTTCTAACGTCAATCTCTTATACTCTCTATAAGTACACAATATTGTATAGGTATGGTACTAAAATATACCCTCAAGGTTGACCACGCCTTCCGCCATAACTTATAAATGTCAATCTTGGATTATATTGTCCAATGATTTAACGGCTGTAATAGACTGCCTCGTTGGTCTAGTAGCAAAGCACATCGCTTTGTAATGACGAGGTCCTGGGTTAAAATCCTAGGTCGGACAAATGTAGTTTGTAGGAAAAATTCCCAGTATGAGTCCGGAGTCTGGAATTGTGCCCGGTATATGGCAATAGGCTCGCCCCATTTTACATGGGACCTAACATCGTCGGCGAATAGTGAGTGTACTCAGTACACGTCTGCCAACCCCCGCTTCTGGAATATAGGCGTGACGGTGTGTGTGTATGATCTTACGGCCGATCTTATTACCAACGTGGACTTAGCGTGAGCTTACTATCAGATACTTATAACTTTGAATCATAGTCTGATTGCATATTTTTATATACAATGGAATTATTTTTTCCTATCTGAGAACCTATCGCATCTACTATTAAATAATCAAGTTATTACTTTCATTCTTATTTACTTAACTTGTAGTGTGAGCGAGATGGTGTTACCTCGATGACGTTATTTCACGACACATTATTTGTGCTCGTTACAGTGTTACAGAGAAAAATGGCGTGAAATGTACCGTAACTTTATTCATACACAATGTAGGGTATGAGTCATTGAGTGTTATCATAGAAATAAGCGCAACAATAACACCGACGTGCGATTTATTAATCACAAATGGAGTAGGCACAATACCACACTGTTCACTTTTTATCTCGGGTTATCAGCTGCAATGTTTATAAACGAATTGCACTGAAATATAAATTATGAAAAGGTATAATTATACTTTAATTTAAATAACCTAGCATAACCAATTAAATGGTATATGAAACATAATCTATCAAAAAATCACCAATTGCAACTAGTATATGATTATCTAGACCTTATATATATTTGACAGTTGCTTCATACAAAAAAAATCCGCATCTACATAATGATGAGGTAAAAGATATAACATTTGAATGACATCATTAATTTATGACAATTATTTAAGGGTATGCTCCGTTGGTTCGGGCATATAGAAAGAATGTCAGAAGAAATAATGAAAAAACAGACATACAATACGAAAGTGGAAGGATCTAGGTACTAGAGAAGACCTAGACTATCTTACCATGACCAAATAGACTGAGTCTTATCTGAAGGACAAGTCAAGAGCCTCCGTAATCGGCGTGCGTGTATGAGACGAACTATAAGAGTGGAGGAAGCCAGAGAAGTATGTAAGGAAAGAACCTATTGGAACTCTGTACTCTCTGCCTACCCCGCAGGGGATCTGGCGTGATGATATAGATAGATATAACATTAATTTATTCTATTACCAACCCGAATGTTCATAAATATAACCATTTCACTTTCATCCCGTGACGAAAATTATAACGCAACCAAGTACAGAATTTGACTTGACCGAGAATTTGACCAAGTCCGATAACCTAGTTTACAGGACCGAGAAATCTAATTACCTTCCCCCTCAGCCTCATTCTAATCTGTAAGCAATCCACCTGCAAACAATCGATTCACGTCCGAGAAGTGAGTCAACGTACGTGAATCAATGGAGATCGCGTGCATGCAGGATGCGCGTGGGCGTTTACAATCAACGGCCGGCGTTTCGAAAGTGTTTCATTGAGGCCTAGACTCGGGACTTACGAAATGAGCACAGTACTACAGGGAGTGAATTCGGAGTAATAGTTTGTGGAATGACCATACTTTCTTTGAATGTATTTGAAGTTAAGTACATAGCTCTAGTTAAGTTCAAAAACGTTGTACAGTCAAGGCCAATAGCACTTTAGAACTTTGCCGTAAAAATCTTTGTATTTAATAACACAGGTCTTCCAAAAATAACATTACTGTGGCAAAGGACTAAAGTGCCTATATATTATGCTCTTAACTGTACGTTCTAGAGGAATGTATTCTAATAAGACCAGTCAATTGCAGTACTAGGAAATCTAGCGACCAGTCCATGATACCTGTTTCAAATAATTTTGCCATCTATCTATCCATCTATATCATCACGCCAGATCCCTTACAGGGTAGGCAGAAAGTACAAAGTTCCAATAGGCTCTTTCCTTACATACCTCTCTGGCTTCCTCTACTCTCATAGTTTGTCTCATACACGCTCGCCGGTTACGGAGGCTCTTGACTTGTCCTTCAGATAAGACTCCGTCTATTTGGTCATGGTAAGATAGTCTAGGTCTTTCCCGGTACCTACATCCTTCCACTTTCGCATTGTATATCAGTTTTCTCATGCTTTCTTCGGACATTCTTTCTATATGCCCGAACCAACAGAGCATACCCTTTCTCATCTTTATACCGATACTCGATATAATTTCGCCATCACAATTATTATATAGAAAATATTTTCAAATCAAAAGTGTAAGTACAAAGCAGATATTAGAATATCCGAACAATGCTATAAGTGAAAGTTGTATTAGCTTCAAAGATGTTCAATTAATTTGTAATCTACAAATGTGATGCCATTGAAATATCGGTGGTAACAGAATTCTATTCAAATTCAAGAGACGTAAAAAACGAGGTAACTAGAGTAGTCGGCTCAAGACTAAATATCTCCGTCGCAGTTTTATTTTATATTCTACATAGTTGTTCTGATTTGAATCTGAGCGGTCCCGTATCGTCATTTGTAATTCAATTCCGTCATACATTTTAAGTTGTTCAAAGTATTTTTTTAATGGCTTTATGTATGTCTAAGGACTCAGCCCAACAGTGGGACAGCATAGGTAGGAAACACATGCATATAAGTTATATTTCAAACTTATTTGTGGTTGTTAAGTTTTCTTCGTAATAATATATTATGGCATTACATTAATGTAAGTTTCTTCTTTCTTTACGCTTAGATCAATGGCAACTGATATATCTGGTTACTAGAGATGTTTTGCAGTTACATCTGCCTTGGTGGGGATGTATTAGAGTTTCTGACGTATATACTAACGTTATACGTTTAGGTCCGAAACATGCCTATCAATAAGTTTAAAAAGGCAATTAGAACTAGACTCTGTAAGAAATACAACATTTCGGATTATCTTGACGATAAAACAGATTGGGGTTGAGCAGCTCCTCAATCAGCAACATTAATCAATGATGTATAATTTTGAAAAACAAAAAAGTGGTTGTCAGGATGGCCAAACAAATTAACTTAAAAGACTAGCCCGCTGAGTTTCTCGCCGGATCTTCTCAATGGAGGCCGCGTTCCGACCCGGTGGTAGACGTAAAAAATGTAATAATTTTGACGTTTGTGAGTGCTATTGTATTGGCCTATGCAAATAAATGATTTTTGACTATGATTATATAATAAGTCTGTCTCTTTATTTTACCCCCTAATATTAAAGTATTCAACTGGTTATTATTGCTTTTGGTAGAGGTTTCTCTGAATTAAATAAAAATATGTGGATAAGTTAATAATTTTATACTTACTAGTTTAGCCCTCACATAAATAAAAAACACGCATCTGAAGAGCTGAAGATATATTGGTTGCAGTTTATGCACCTATTACTATATCAAACTGAGAAATAATGAATTTCATACAAATATACATTTACGTGAATGAAGTTAAGGGTTTCATTACCAGAAACCTTCAGGCAACCGCCAATTCCCTAGGGAATGGGTTCAGGAAGTGGCGTATTGAGGTGAACCAGGACAAGAGCGATGCGGTGTTCTTCTCCAGAGGTGCCACCCCGCGCCACACCCTGCGCCGCCCTAAAAGTAATCTCGGTCAAGTGACCATATTCGACCGACCCATTCCCTGGGTCAAAGAGGTCAAATATCTAGGGGTCACCCTAAACAGTACCATGTCCTTCGGCCCACACATCAAGCGGGTCCGTCACCGAGCATCCTTTGTGCTCGGTCGTCTCCATTCGTTAATCTGCAAGCGGAGTAAAATGTCCCTTAGAAATAAGGAGCCCTCGAGTATGTCGCCCCTTGCCCTTCTGGCTCGAGCGTAGTGGTTGCACGCTCGCCCTTAAGTCCGGTGAAGCTGTAAAGGCTTCGCGGCCAACAGCGCACATCACTCACACACACACACACGTGAATGAAGTCAAAGCTTGCTTCACCAGTTCTCAGTATTTTCCTCCTTATTAAACTGTTGTCTACTTGCCATTGACCTTTATAATCTGTAGTTATTAACGCGTTTTACATGCAGGCTAACAAGTATCACGTAAATTTAAAAAGTTATTTTTTTAAATCTGAACTTTTCGTTGCGATGTTTAATGTAACAAACTACTTTTTCTATCTACCTATATCATCACGCTAGATCCCTGGCGGGGTAGGCAGAGAGTACGAGTTCCAACAGGTTCTTTCCATACATACCTCTCTGGCTTCCTCCACTCTCATAGTACGTCTCATAACGCTCGCCGATCACGGAGACTCTTGACTTGACCTTCAGATTTTATTTGTGTATGTAAATTTTCATGTTTGTAAACACACCCACGACACAGGAATAAATCCTAGTGTGGGGCTACGTTAAAAAAAAAAAAAAAGAGACTACTATCTACTTTTTGCTGTACTTTTAGCTCTACCAGACTCAAGTTTTCTTGGTTCGTTGGTTTCTTGGTTATTGGTCGGTCTAGTTAAATTTCGGGGCATCATTCTTTAGCAAGCATCTGAAAGCTATTCGAAGCATACATGCCTTGCTTCATGTTTATAGCCTATACTGTTATCATCATCAGCCCAAAGTCGTCAACTGCAGCACTAAGGCTTTCCCAAGTGAATGTCTATCTATCTATCTATAACCTCACGCCAGATCCCTTGCGGGGTAGGCAGAGAGTACAGAGTTCCAACAGGTTCTTTCCTTACATACCTCTCTGGCTTCCTCGACTCTCATAGTTCGTCTCATACACGCTCGCCGGTTACGGAGACTCTTGACTTTTCCATCAGATAAGACTCGGTTTATTTGGTCGTGGTAAGATAGTCTAGGTCTTCCCCGGTACCTGCATCCTTCCACTTTCACATTGTATATCTGTTTTATGAATATGATGAATGAAGTATGAATGTCCTTTACTTTTCCTATATGTATGTATGTAGATTTGCAGTTATAAACAGTAAATCTAATGAATAGGCGCTCGTAGCGCTGTGCGACTGCGGTGTTCTTACCGATCACCAAGGTTAAGCAGCGTTTGACTCGGTCGGCCTGAGATGGGTGACCGTTGTGGCATTTTCATATTCGAGCGTCTCCGTGCTTCGGAAGACACGTTAAGCCGTTGGTCCCGGTTACCACTTAATGTAGTCGTTAAGCCGAGTTGGAAGCCTTAAAAGCGGCTTGATAAGTTCCAACAGCAAATGGCCACAAACCTGCCTCCACCAATCCGCACTGGGTCCGCGTGGTGGAGTATGACCTAATCTCTCTCACCTCGATTTGTGAGAGAAGGCCTTTGCCCAGCAGTTGGCAGTGTAGGCTGATATTATTATATTAATGAATTTTATCCAAAGTGAGCAAAAGAAAAGTAATTCTGACATGACAGCAACACTGCTAATCAACATATGCAACTTTTAAATACTGTACGCTTTGTATAGCAACTAATTGTGCCTGCTTGTTAGCCCTTTACGATTGCATAATGGTTTGTCTTAGAAAAGTTAACTTTGTCCATCTTATTATAAAGTTGGATTCAGTTTGTTTTTCAATGTAGTTACGTTGTTTCGTACAATCGCGTTACTTCGTGAGTCACCGTTCAATACGACTAGACGTGCGAGTTCTTGACCTCTCGTTATTACCCGCGGTTTCGCTTACCGCCAGCTGTTACAGGGAATTTCACGTTAATTACTGGACAATTAACATATTCTGTATATAGGTACCGCGGTGATATGGTTTTATTGTTGATACATTTAAATATGGATTTTAATAAAAATAATAAAATTGTTGTAACCGGATAAGAATATTGCGCATTTAAATGTGAATAGCGGCCACTGCTGAATGCTCTTGGGAAAAATACAACAGGAAAAATGTCGGATTTTTAAAATCTCAGTTTAAATCAACGTTTCTATGACTTTGCAAGATGCGCCAGGCATTATATGCATTACAATAATAATATAGAAGAAATGTATATACAATCAATTATATTGCAATAAAATACATACTATTGTTTGCGGTTTAGACATAACTGTTAATTATCCTTAATCTAATACAACAAAATCATCAGGAAAAACAATTTCAACTAACCACTTCATTAATAATCATATTACTGTTATAATTGGTAGTTAAATTTAATTAAGCATATAATATTTTTCCTACACTGAAATAATACACATTTATAAATGCTTTGTATATAATATAAAAATGTATGTAATAATAATGGTATAAATAAAGATCCTGTACACCAAAGCCGTAAATTAAACCTTGTTATCATGACAATAACCTATATAAACGATGTAAAAAAATTACTTCTTCAGTCGCTTGACACGTAGAAAGAAATAGCATAATTCTAGTCCCGCTAACAGAACACCCAGACTGGCAACCATATTTAATTCTACTGATATTTTATCGTGGATCTGATTAAACATAGATAGATGTTTAATCATCTTTTCATATACAATACGGCGCATTTATATTCAAAACTTAAATTTAACAAAATTTTTTGACTTTTAATCAACCTGTTAATTCAGAAGACTTGATCTTATCATTAGCCGAAGGAATCTGCTGCAGACTTGCAAGGCCTCGCAAAAGATCGCTATAACGACTAGCTTCGTGGTGTACACATCTAGCTTATACCTGCGACCTTCACTCTGTCATTGGGCCATTTTATGGGGGACTTCTCCACCCCTTGTCACCACCATGGTCGCCAAATGAGGGAGGAGCAACTGCCCCTAGATATTAAAAAAATTGCCAAGGCACCAGAGTGCGTCCACTCATTTGAATTTGTTGACTGATCAGTCCCTTACCTTCATCGAAACTCGAATGAAGTATCCAAGTATTCCGTTCCCGCTACTATAGTATGTTGTAAAAAAGGGGCGAGGGTGATCATCATCACATATCAGCTTGCCCCAGATAACCATCTCGAGAACTTTTCTGCCCCAACGGCTCGACAAAACAATTTGATCTTCTCCAAATCTATCTATTATGTAACAACTAAGATATGTTTTATACGAATAAGCATTCTCGGAGCATTTAACAAGAACTAAATCTGAAGCGAAACTTAGTTTAAATGGACGTAATTGTTTTATCAACCTAACATTTGCGTTTACAAACCTAGGTCGCGACGCTTGAAGAAAATCAATATGTTCTTTAATTATGCGTTTACTTGGACGATTTACTTATTCTAGGTCTGTTTCTTAAAGACGTGTATTGAATGATTTAGATGTACTTATTGCTGAGAAGCTCTTGGAAATGTGCTTATATGACAAACCCGGTTACGCCAGTACAAGAAATAAACTGCTCCGAATGGAAATTATCAAATACCTCCGTTTTCATCAAGATTTTTTTCTATATTTCTTCTATAAGCCCTTCTTTAGACTTTAGGTATATTGTACAGATGTACTCATTTTCTTATAATCCAAAATAAAAACATTAGGATATGAAAACCAATTAGTACTGTGTTATGGTTTTCTCAAACGAAATATCTAAATATGCTACGACTCCGGAATTGTGTATACATACTATAGGTTTAAAAACAGGTATATTAAAAGATTTAAAGAGGTGGTACAGTCTTTTCTACTTTTCTGGCGATTCATAAATACATGGTTTACATAAATAAGAAATACTCTGAATTTGAAGAAACGAAAGAGAAAAATCAGCCGAGTATTAAACTAACAATTTAATAAATTGACACGCTCCGTTGGAACCAACTACCTATGCTTCGGCTTTCCCCAAATGATTAGTTGAGGTACTTCGGTGCATAATGAGTAACACGCTACTACACACACTTTCCTACAATTTTCTTTTCTGCTTTCGCGCCTTAGATTACTCATGTATGAATTTTGAGCAATTTTGATAACTTAATTCATAATAGCACGCACAGTCATATCCAATGGTTCAATACACAAAAAATAATTACCATAGTAACTCATAGCGTTATCCAAAAACTACTGTATAGTTTGGTGTATAATCTGTCGCGTGCTAATGTCTTGACAGAGCAAAATACAGCCACAGCACATCAAACGAGGGCGGGCAGGAGTGTACTCTATATATCCCCATTTCGCTGAATGTTAGGTTTCATTTAAAAGAGAGCGAGCACATTGCCATTATACTAGACAGAATTTCAGGCTCCTTTTTTTTTGATTAATCTCAACACTATCCGACTTAGGATTTGAACATGGGACTACGTGATCATCGTCTACACCATGGGCCACTAGACTCCTTAGGTTGCTACTTGCAGGTCCTTAGAACTACTAAAGTAAAATGAAGATCATCACCATTTTGACATCAAAAGGCTATAATGAACATTGTACCCATATAAATTTATTTGCTAAAGAGCAGTGATCAAAGGATCACTCCTTCCTGGACTGTAAATATAACAATGCTTTATATTTCCTGGTAAATTTATTTATAGTAAACTAGATACCTCATTTGTAAACGTATTATTTCCTTGCTTCTTATAATTCCACACATTGAGTCAACTGGCTAAAGGATTTAAATTATTGCGCAGTCTGTTCGTTATGCGGGCCATTTTCCTTATTTGGGTCATAACTCTCATAAGGCAGAAATGCAAAAGGATCATTTTTGGTGTATTCATTATGGTCACCATCATATATGGGCAGCTGCTAAATGAAGTCATTGTTGAATGAATGATCAACGTTAAGTTTTTATATGTGACCATTTTGTCCAGCTTGCAACCGGCTTGTAAATTAAGAACGAAACATTTGATCATTTAAATATTTGTGACTTATTTATATCAACGTTGACACGTGTGTTCTCTCTACACATGATCGCAAACATCTCAATACTGATACTGGGGTCTATATATTGTCATTCTCAATATGATACTGGCCTATGCTTTTCTTAGAAACCTGTTCTTTTAAGCTAATTGTATATGTGAATTCAAGACAAACTATCTTTTTTCCATTAAATATGTACGACAATATCAAAGCATTTCAATGAGAGGTCCTAAAAATTCCGAAATTTTAGCACGTTAAAATCTGAAACGACCTTTACTTAGTAATTTTACGCCTAAGCATCTGAGTTATCTTATAACCCTTCAATTCGGTGTCACATTATAAAAAAAAAACTATCAGGATAAGGCCAAAAAACTCCATATAGCAAACTAGAAAAATTGGCATCACACAGTCTGTCAACATTTTAATACGAGTACATTCAATTACAACTCAAAAGTTTCATGACCACCATTACGATAAATTACCGCCAAATTACAACAAAATGGCGTCTAAATACTTACATCCGTTAACTGTCAACTCGTTAAACTATTCATTCAATAAAATCTAATCACGCAAACAACGGATAAAACAACTTCTACATTCGGCAACCTGTTTTGTTTCCAAGATGTGTCGTGGTGGTGGTGTCGTGACTCGTGACGTTTTATAACTACGTTGACACTATTGTGTATTGAACAATTGATAAATGGTTATGGCACCTGTGAATATTTGTATAGTTGTATTGTTAAGTCTTCTGGCAACAAAAGTGTTTAATTAGATGCGATGGAAACTGTGACGTGGGGCCATCTTTAGTTTGTGAGTCAGGAAGCTGAAGAGGTTGTCGTTTAGGGATTTTGTGGCTAGTTCTAGAAGGATGAAAGTTAACTTTAATGTTAAGCTTTGATTGACTATTAAAAGATATTTCCTGTTGATCTCGGTTTTAAATAATAAAATTAACGAAGAGTTTTACTAAATTTCAAATCAAAAGTAAAATTTGATATTTCTGCAGAATATATTTTAGTTAACTATTTTAAAGAAGCAAATATATGAAGGCTCAAGAATAACGTATGCAAAACTAAAACATAAAACTGGCAAATTATTTTTCTGCCTACTCCGCAAGGGATCTGGCGTGATGATATAGTAGTAGTAGTAGTAGTAGTTTTGTTTGAAAGGGAAAAGCTTGTTGATCCCATATCTAGGACAGTTCCCGAAATCTCTAGCTCCCCCATTCGACCTCGTAACTTTGTTAGTTGACTTGTTTTAATGGAACCATTCGTTACGTTAATTTGATATACCACTAAGAGCTTTGCAGACATCTTGTAAAGTATAGATCAGGAAATGTTGTTTGGCTGGGGCTTGGATATGGATATCGCTCTTCCAAAAGTGTTTCCTTTAAACAAAGTAACGGTTGTTAACTTCTTAAAGAAATATTACTTAGGATATGTTAAAACGAACTGAATTAAGTGCACACATTGAGTCACATAATTTGTCAAACTGTCAACTTAGCGGGTTCCTGTTGGGCTTTTCTCACGATTCGTTTTATTAGAAGGCAACTACAAGCATATTTTAAAGTGGAGTCAACGTTGCTGATCCTGGGTCCAAGATAAACAAAATGGTTGATTGTCTGTAAACCCAGTACAGCAATAAAACTCAATTTATTAGAGCGGTGACAATCTGGAGAAGCTGATGGTCACATTGAAAGTCGATGATAGTAAATTGGGCCACAGGCCAGCACGTTGCACTCACCACATTCTTACCACTTTAAACACTGAAGTCAACAATCCACTGCATGTCACCGAATTAAATGATTAAAAATTTAAGAAAATGAGGCATGTTACTGGAATGATATACCCAAAGTACTGACATATAAGCAGGAGAAACGAATAATGAATGAAAGCTGATGATATGGACTAGAATAACAGATGTCTCTATATAACTAGCGTTACGGGAGTAGTAATAATAACGAAAATATATGAACTGACATATAACGATTCCATTGTCTCTGATTCAGGGTCCCTTGATTCACAGAGTACATATAATAAGTACTCCCACATTCATCCTCGTAATCATCGCAATTAATAATGATTAAGATGTGAAATACGATAGTCCAAAGCTACAACGCGCATAACAGGTCCTCAGCTTTCTCCCCAATTTGCGGCATTACCATCTACAGTGTAGTAACGATCATTGCAAAACCTCGACCTTTTGACTACTTACCTACATGGGCCGTATGTCTTGGTACAAAAGTCATATATATATTAATTCTGAGAAGGTAATCTGTTGCTCTGGACAAAAAGTGGGGCTCGTCCAAGGCCATCTGTTTAATCTGTAACACTGTTGTTGAATTACTTTTAAAATCACACTTAAAATCGAAGTTGTGATTAAAGTCCAGTTGTTTTTTATTGAACTTCTGGCAATTGCTACAGGAACTGCTTGAGTAGTACTTAAGGTAAAATATATAAGCCATTTGGTTTAATTATGATAGTAAACCTGAATTTGCTTTGTTTACCGTCCGATGTATTATTAATTTCGCTCGAATTACAGTAGCTACTTTTTCGCTAGTTTTATAGATAGGACAAATTGATTTTATACCAGAAATTAGATCAAAATTTCCAGGTGGATGTTTCATCATCAGAGTATGTTTAAATGTACTAATTTTTGTGTCTACAAAAATTAGTACATTTAAACATACTCTCTGCTTCGTTCGTCTAGTGGAGAATAATGCGCGTATTGATCACAAGGTCTTTGGTCCGAATATTCATTCGGACAAAATGTTGTTTTTCTATAGAAAAAAACCCCAGTATTAGTCGGAGTCTGGCATTGCGCCCGATAATGTGGCAATAAGCTCGCCCCCTATTACATGTTTTTGCTACCTTCGCTTGCGGAATATAGGGCTGACCATGTTTATTTTTTTAACTAGATCAAGTTTTCCAGGTGGAGGCCCAGACGGAGCCGAGGCAAAAATGAGAACATTTTAACAATATTATACAGTTTCTTTTTCCATGCAAATTGAAACAAATCGTTGAATGTTATTGTTGTAAAAGTGGCAGCTAACTGTACCATCGATTCCTCATTATTTAACAGTTACGCGGGCCACAAGCGCATTCTTACCCAACATTTAATGTGGTATCGTAAAACCCACAGTCAGTAAAACGGTCGGTGCATTTAGACACTTGATAACTTGTAACAACTTTGTCTACATAGATCCTAAATAAAATAGACGATAAACAAACAACTATTATTAAAAAAAAAACACCGTCACGCCTATATTCCCCAAGCAGGGTTGGCAGAAGTGTACCGAGTAGACCCAATTTACGCCAACCTTGTTCGGTCACATGTAAAAGGAGGCGAGCCTATTGTCATCATATCATCATCAGCTTGTGTCAGTCCACTGCTGGACGTAGGCCTCTCCCATTGCACGCCACTGAGCTCGATCTTCAGCTCTCCTTCTCCAATCCCTGCCCACTGCCTGCCACTCACTGTGCGGCTTGTCCACCAGTTCAAGGTCGCTCAGCGAGCTATGGAAAGAGCTATGCTCGGAGCTTCTCTTAGGGATCGAATCCGGAACGAAGTTATTCGTCAGAGAACCAAGGTTACCGACATAGCTCAGCGAATTAGCAAGCTGAAGTGGCAGTGGGCAGGTCACATATGCCGCAGAACTGATGGCCGTTGGGGCAGACTGGTTCTTGAGTGGAGACCGCGTGTCGGCAAACGTAGTGTAGGGCGCCCTGTAGCTAGGTGGGGCGAGGATATTGCCATAGACCGAGCACAACTCCAGATTCCGGCCTCATACTGGGAATTTTTACTTAGAGTTTACATTTGACCGACCTAGGAGTTGAACCCAGAATCTTGTGATCACAAAGCGATGCGCTTTGCAACAAGACAAACCAGGCAACCTAAAACTAAAAAAAGGATTTTCATACGGTCACCAATGGACCGAGTGATTCAAGAGCAAGGTTTATGTGCATAATTACCTGTCCAAAGCCAGGGCGGGTCGCTAGTCCTTGATAAAATAGACGAAAATGCAACAACCTCTTAGGATTATTTTGTTGTATTGACTATGACAAATAATGCTAGAAACATCCTATCTCATCATCTTTATCCACAAGATGTGTGTGTGTGTGTGTGTGTGTGTGAATGATGTACGCTGTTGGCCGCGAGGCCTTTACAGCTTCACCGGACTTAAAGGCGAGCGTGCAACCACTACGCTCTAGCCAGCCAGAAGGGCAAGAGGCGACATACTCGAGGGCGCCTCGAAGAGGTGCCCTCGGTTGGGACAGTCGCTGTAGGGGGACGGGTGCACTACTAAGTGCACCGGTCAACCGCCGGCTATGGGAGGGGATCTACTACTACGTTGTCGTCGTCGCCCGTATTCTGAGCGGAAAGAAGGGATGACAAAGCATCGGGGGGGTCGGTGAGAACATGTCGCGGCCGGCGGTGGCGGCAGGGGTCGGGGGGGAGATCGTAGTCGGCGGTGGCTACGATTAATGGATTCGCATGGGTAGATGCGTTCGCGAAGTGACGTGTTGACGCCTTTTTAATAAAGGCGCGAATAGGTTCGAGACCTAGATCGGAGTGGACCTAGATCGGCCACTACAGGACAAAGTTCATCACTACAGAAGCATTGCGAACAAAGCAACCACCTTATGGCGACCACATGCCGGAAAAGATGCAGTGGACAGGCCAGTCCACACGTTGGGTGTAGTAATCCGGTGAAGGTCCTCAGCAAAGCTGGATCTCAATCTCAATTAATTAGATATGTCACCAAATCTAGCTAGCCATCTTACCGGTTTATTAATTATTAGAGAAAGTATATATAATAATAATAATATAATATTAGCCCTTATTTATTAGTGTGTGTTACCAGTGATGATATATGGATCAGAGACGTGGTCTCTTACTATAGGTCTCATAAAAAAGCTCAGAGTTGCTCAGCGAGCTATGGAGAGAGCTATGCTCGGCGTTTCTCTACGCGATCGAATCAGGAATGAGGAGATTCGTAGAAGAACCAAGGTCACCGACATAGCCGTTAAGATTAGCAAGCTGAAGTGGCAATGGGCGGGCCACATAGCGCGTAGATCGGACGGGCGTTAGGGCAGAAAGATTCTAGAGTGGAGACCACGTATTGGCAAGCGCAGTGTGGGACGACCGCCTGCCAGATGGACCGACGATCTTGTGAAAATCGCAGGAAGTCGTTGGATGCAGGTGGCATCGGACCGGTTACGCTGGAAAGCGATTGGGGAGGCCTATGTTCAGCAGTGGACAAGTATAGGCTGAGATGATGATGATGATGAATATTAGCCCTGTTAAGAAAATGTCCCACCGTTGGGCACGGGCCCCCTCTCAAACAAAGAGGGTTCAGCCCATAGTCCGCCACGCTGACCCATGCGGGTTGCTGAACCTCACACACTTTTGAGAAACTCTTAGGCATGCAGGTTTCCTCACTTTCGAAAAGACAGAGGTGCGTGGTGCCTTGGTTTAAACCCGATACCTCTGACTTTGCAGTCCAACGGTCTAACCACTAGGCTATCGCTCCTTAGGCTATCAATAGCCTACCACCACTAGGCTATCAGAGAAAGTATAGTAATCGATTTACCCTGTAATTTATACAATGTATTAACGGTACGTTGAAAAGGCTAATTAGTGTTTTAAAAACACGTACTGTGCTACTTTCCTGAAAGCATTAGGTCGAATATTTGGCGGATTTGTTTCAGTTATTAAAATGACTCACATCAGAGTTCTAATTATAACAGTTCGATTATGTTATTTGATAAAAATGGCAATTAGCACCGGTTGCTGACTACATTGACCCAATGTTGTAATTAAAAAAATACTGGGAATATTTAAGCCATTTGTATAAGACCAATTAGTAAATTATTACTGTTTAATAAATCAGTTAACAAAATCATCAATAGAAAGACATAATACACTAGACAACAGATTATTCAACAAATGTTAAAATGTGTGTCAATGAATTACTAACTTCCCGCGGTAAACCGCCTTAAAATAATCCTTCTGTTCTTTATCTAAATGCGGTCAAATTTTAAGTATTAATGCAAAAAGCGTATAAACTGAGATTGATAATGTGTGATTGACTGTAAGGGATTTTCTCTAATAATATTTACATGTCCAAGAGCGTGTTCGTCGCGACCCCTGCCAGTCATTATGGCTGAAATCTTGGACCGAAGACGTACCGCAATGCGGGCTAGGGCGTCCCCCCGAGGCGACGCGTACCGGCCCGCCCCCGTCGGTACGTATATAGGTGGAAGCGGCGATGGGGGCCGCCCCATCACGCCGGGCCCGAACTGGCGAGTCGTGGGGTGCAGAGTGCCGAATAGGCACTTGGAATGTAAGGGGTGGTATGGAAGATAAGATGCATGAGGTGATTGATGTGATGAAAGAGAGACGCATTCTCTGCCTACCCCGTAAGGCTTCTGGCGTGATGATATAGATAATTACATAAAATTGTATCTATCGTGATCCACTTTGGATCAAATTTATCTCCATTTTTTGTTTAACTAATACTAAACTACTAGGTCAAAGTTGTAGCTAGGCCAAGGAAATTTCTCAAGCCCAAAACCTGCAATTTCATAATGCCCTAGAATCATCTGCCTAAATTTACTATTAACCTTAATAAAAACCAACGCCAGTTTGCAGGCACAAAATAATTGAATGTCCAGTAGCGAAGAATACGGGCGCGGATCAGGCCACGTAAGAAATTGGCCTATTATCGTATTGCGTTAAATTAAGACTTCCTCTAGCCTAGTCTGAATGAAACAAGAGATTGAATGTAAGGGCCTAAGTCCACGAAACGTAGAAGGAAAACTAGAGCCAAAAACGTAAGGTATAAATGATGGTATAGCAATAGATGGGAATATAAATAACAGTTACGACTTTATATTTGTGTTTATTTTTTGTAATCTAAGTCAGAAAGAGGCGCTCGCAGCGCTGTGCGACCGCTGTGTTCTTAAGTCGACCGAGTCGAACGCTGCTTAACCTTGGTAAGGTTAAGCAGCGTTCGACTCGGTCGGCCCGAGATGGGTGACCGTTTGTGGCATTTTCATATTCGAGCGTCTCCGTGCTTCGGAAGGCACGTTAAGCCGTTTGTCCCGGCCACCACTTAATATGGTAGTCGTTAAGCCGAGTTGGAAGCCTTAAAGGCGGCTTGTTAATTTTCAACAGCAGGTGGCCACAAACCTATGTTCATCAACCCGCACTGGGTCCGCGTGGTGGAGTATGACCTAATCTCTTTCACCTCGATTTGTGAGAGACGGCCTTTGTCCAGCAGTGGGCAGTATAGGCTGATATTATTATTATAAGTCAGAACACATTCAACATTAAAATTGTTGTTCATACCAATAAAAATCCAAATACACAGTAATTATATGTATCTTGCAAACATAGGAAATAAAGCGCTAACATGTTTTCTTTACTTGATTCTATTACTTTCATAATTCTTCTCATTTACATCCAACATTAGACCACGATCTTCAATTACGAAAACTGAAGATTGAAAAAAGTTTTTAACCTATGAAATAAAACTATTTTTTCGGATTTTATCGCGGTTTATTTTGATTTTTAAGTTCCCGACGTTTCGAGTGCTTTGCAGCACCCATGGTCACGGGAGGGACTGAGGTGTTAGACGTCCAAAAGGCATAGTTGTTCCGGGGTACCCTCAAACTTCTTAATTATTTTTGTTGTTGTTGGTCCGATCTACGCAGAATGAGCTCACGGTGTCTTGAGGTCTTGCAGTTTTAACCAAATTTTTCTTATAGCACTCACGAGCTATCCGTTCTTAAAATGTTAGTGTAATAATTTCGGCATTGATTCATAAGGTGACTTGTAAGATTTGCCAATAAACAGCACATTCGGACTATTAACGCACGGACGATTTAGCGCAGTCGCGGGTTCGAGTCCCGCACGGAACAAATCTTTGTGTGATCCACAATTATTTGTTCCGGTCTGAGTATTTGTGTATGTGAATTTTCATGTTTGTAAATGCACCCACGACACAGGAATAAATCCTAGTGTGGCGTTCCTTTTTTTTTAAAAAAAAAAAGAAGGTTAACTCAAGATTTACATACTTTTAACTTTTTAAACCACGTAAACGAATTTTAATGTGCGTGCGTTTAGTAAGCCAACATTCTGTCTTCCAGGTTTGAAGTAGTAAAAAAGATCGTAAACAGGAAAATGAAAATACCTAAGGCACCGATTGATCATATAGCCTGTCTAAACTGTTTACAGAATTATAGTCTGTATTTACAACGCGGTAAAGTTTATAATTCAGGACACGTGTAACACGGCACAGTTTATTGGTGTAGAGTCAGTAACCTGGGAAGTTCAGGGTGCTCTGGAAGTCTGTGTCGTGTCAGGTCTGTTGTTGGAATTCCAGAGATTTTTTCATGAGTAATTTGCTGTGTGCGGTTATTGTACGAATTTATGTGCCAGTTAGTTCTAACCCCGTTATTTTTAACGACAGGCATTTTTGAACGTTTTTGCTTTGTAGGCAGCCACTACAAAAATTTTGAACGGAGTCGTAAAAGCAAGCCTGGTGAAGAATTAATGAGACTAAAACTAAAAATATACCCAAACACTTGATTACTTTCAACTCTTTAACGTAGCTACAACCAAGGTTAAACATAACTTAATAAATATAAACGAAAAAATGATGCCCCAATATTTTGAACATGATAATTAGAAATAGTGCCTGCTGGACTGCCTCCTTGGTCTGGTGGCAAAGCGGATCGCTTTGTGATCACGAGGTCCTGGGTTCAAATACTAGGTCGGACAATTTTTTTTTTTTTATAAAACGTAGCCCTACACTAGGATTTATTCCTGTGTCGTAGGTGCCTTTACAAACATGAAAATACACATACACAAATTCCCAGACCGGAACAAATAATTGTGGATCACACACGCGGGAATCGAACCCGCGCCTATTAGACACAGTGGGCGGAGTGGCTTAAGCTCTTAACCACTGCGCTAAATCGTCCAAATGTAGTTTTTCTAACGAAAAATTCCCAGTATGAGTCCGGAGTCTGGAATTGTGCCCGGTATATGGCAATAGGCTCGCTCCCTATTACATGGGACCTAACATCGTCGGCGAAACGTGGGTGTACTCAGTACACCTCTGCCACCCCCTCTGGGGAGTATAGGCGTGACGGTGTATAATTAGAAATATCCTGTAAACAACAACAATGTTATCAAAGCACAAGCCAAGGGCGACGAAACAAGGTCATACAGGAAAACGTTTTCTGGGTGATAATACCAGAATCCGGATGATATTATAATCTGAATAGGATGTTATCACAGTATGCAAATCCTCAACACGCGTATGGAACTTTTGATAAGGACGCTACTGCTAATATATATTATAATCTGACGGACGGACGGACGATTTAGCGCAGTGGTTAAGAGCTTAGGTCGCTCCACCCACTGTGTTTAATAGTCGCGGGTTCGATTCCCGCACGGGACAAATCTTTGTGTGATCTACAATTATTTGTTCCAGTCTGGGTATTTGTGTGTGAATTTTCATGTTTGTAAACGCACCCACGACACAGGAATAAATCCTAGTGTGGGGCTACGTTTAAAAAAAAAAAAAAAAAAATAATCTGCCCATACGGTATAGTGTATTGGTATATAATTTTTCAGCTTATGTATAAATACCTATAGTATATAAATAAAATAAGATTTTTACCAAACAATTGTGACATAAAAAAGGGTAAACCGACTTCAAAAAGCAAAAAAAAAAATATTTGAAGTCGGTGCTGGTTGGTGCAGTCGGTTACTTGGCACCGACTTCAAATATTTATTTTTTTGCTTTTTGAAGTCGGTTTACCTTTTTTTATAAAAGATTTTTATTTTACAATTTTAAGTGACCAGTGAATTATTCTATAGTAGGGTACCTATAGGATTGACGTAATACCCATAATATCTCAATTTACACATGCCTATTGTTTGTCGAGTTCCCTGGTGTATCTTCTAAGTCCAAGGTCCAATGTCAATAAAATTAATATGGGACCACCTTGGAAATATACTGAACCCAATGCAAAAAAAATATCAAAATCAGTCCATCATTGACGGAAATATCGCTGAAAATACATAAAAAAAAATAAGCATACATACAACCGAACATAGAACCTCCTCCTTTTTTAAGTCGGTTAAAAATAATGAGTTACTAGTGTTAAGATTGACATGGTGTAGAAATATTATATGCGAAGAGATACACCATGAACATAAAACTGTGATAAGCAAGAATTGGAATGAAGAAGAGATACCAAATATGTTATCATTATATTAAAACGTAAAGCAAAAACTTTGTACCCCTTTTTACGAAAATTGCGCGGACGGAGGAGTATGAAATTTCCCACACTTATAGTTTATATAGAGGAGTGCAGAACGCTAATATTTTTTTAAAATTATGCATAAAATATACATTAAATCAATAAAAAAAACATTACACACACTACTTGTATTTGACACACACATGCATATATACTCTTTTGTTTATTGTAAAGGCTGTGGTCAAATTGTGAATAGATTAATATTATTTGTCTATAGTTTTACTGACTGTCGAAGATAACCAGCAAACGATGAAAGAGTAGGTCGAATTTCGACCATTGGGCGACCACTAGTATAAATTATAGTTTAAATTACGATATACTAAGCAACAACTCTATTAACATTTGTAAAAAGGCAAACCATATACATGTCTTTAGCAAAAAGCTATCAAGGATCGGTATTTGTTTTACTTTAATTTTTTTATTATATACGAGTCCCTATTTTGTAAATGAATCATGAATCTAAGTACACTTACGTGGTATCTATACTTAAGCACATCTATTTAGCTCGTTCTGCTCTGTTCTCCCATACCCCATGAATGCAATGTATACAAAAAGAATTGTAAAACTCTCATTTTTAAAAAGAGTAACCGTGGAGTTTCTTGCTCTGCTTCTCCACAGTAATGACTTTCCGAACGGGTGGTAGAGTCTTAAGTAATCAATAATTTTCTATTTTTGACTATGCATAAGTGACTTTTGGTCTACTAAAGAAAAATGATTTTGATTCTGACCGGCTTTGCCTTATTGATAAGAGGTATGATACAAGGGACAAGTCACCGTTCTTCGAATACATAATCTCTCATCTCTTTATTTCGGACTGACATGGAGACTTTTTCATATCTAATTTTCAGTTCATTGCATCATTCGTTCAATTGAGTTGCCATAGCACAAAGGTTACCAAAACCCAGTGCTAGCTAGGCTCTGAACTGCAGACCTTGTGAATACAAGTTAAGCATTCTACCACTAGCTTTTATTTATGTAGATGAAGCTAAACTGTCGGAGTATAAAACTAGTTCCGAATTCTGATACATAAACACATCTTTAAAAACCAGAATTCCAGTATGTATAATTACATAACATCAAAAACTGGGCCATTTACGTATCATGC
This sequence comes from Phalera bucephala, assembly GCA_905147815.2. Lineage (NCBI taxonomy): Eukaryota > Metazoa > Arthropoda > Insecta > Lepidoptera > Notodontidae > Phalera > Phalera bucephala. The sequence continues at coordinate 15,775,388 of LR990630.1, read as the reverse complement.
CATCAGAACAAATAAGATAAGAGATAAATATTATACGAATGAGAGCATTTCAGCGAAAGTTGTTCAGATTCTCTTTATGACTCTAGATAAGGTTATGTTTTGGTACATTTTCTTGAAAACAATGGCGAGGTAATGGGAACGAGAGATAGCATGGCCTAGATTATTTGTGAATATTTAAGATTTGAGATGAAACAATGCAACGGGTAGGATTTGAATGAGATTGTCAGGAGAGCGATGTAGGATTGTTTGAAAATTCTCAGTCGAGACATTAATACATTTGTTAAGGTAAGACCCTGTTGGAACTCTGTACTCTCTGCCTACCCCGCAAGGGATCCGGCGTGATGATATAGACAGATAGATGGATTATTAAGGTTATCCTTAGCCTTTTATAATTATTTCAATGAATCGGGAAAACGATGCCAAGAACTTATAAAGATTTTTTTTTTTTATCAACTGCCTCATTTTTTTAGGTAGCTCATGGGAGCCTTCCCAACAACACCAAAGCATTATTGGGGTGTTTCTATAAAAAAAACTTTACTGTAACAATTAAGAGTTTGAAAATTTAAATTGTGCCCGATATAACATCAATAGCCTCGCCTCCTATAATAATTTACACCGTCACGCCTATATTCCCCAGCGGGGATGGCAGAGGTGTACTGAGTACACCCACGTGTCGCCGACGATGTTAGGTCCCATGTAATAGGGAGCGAGCCTATTGCCATATACCGGGCACAATTCCAGACTCCGGACTCAAACTGGGAATTTTTCGTTGGAAAAACTACATTTGTCCGACCTAGGATTTGAACCCAGGACCTCGTGATCACAAAGCGATGGGCTTTGCCACCAGACTAACGAGGCAATAATTTACTTAAATATAACATCTATGATAAAATGTGGGTCTACACAATACACCTCTGCCACCCCACGAAATGTAGACGTGACGGGATTTTTATTTGTATATTAATATGATAGCCTCGTGGTTAGACCGTTGGACTGCAAAGTCAGAGGTCTCGGGTTCAAACCCAGGCACGCACCTCTGTCTTTTCGAAAGCATGTGCGTATTAAAAATTAACTATCACTTGCTTTAACGGTGAAGGAAAACATTGCGAGGAAACCTGCATGCCTAAGAGTTTCTGGAAGGTGTGTGAAGTTCGCCAATTCGCACTACGTACGGGCCAACGTGGTGGACTATGGCCTAAGCCCTCTCAGTTTGAAAGGAGGCCCGTGCCCAACGGTGGGGCAGTTTCTTAACAGGGCTAATATTATTATTATTTAATATAATAAATAATACTAATAATATTAGCCCTGTTAAGAAACTGTCCCATTGTTGGGCACGGGCCTCCTCTCAAACTGAGAGGGTAAGGTTTTATTTGTATAACCTTTAAAATATTTACTAGTAGAAAAAAAAACTAGAGAAAAACTACCTCGATGGTCTAATAGCGAATAATGTGCTTTATAATCACGACGTCCTGGGTTCAAATCCCAGATCGGACAAATGTAGTTTTTCTATCGACAAACTCCCAGTATCAGGAGTCTGGAATTGTGCCCGGTATATGGCAATAGGCTTGCCCCCTATTACATGGGACCTAGCATCGTCGACGAAAAGTGAGTGTACTCAGTACACCTCTGCCACTCCCGCTTGGGGAATATGGGCGTGACGGCCTTTTTAGAGAAAAAAAAATCATCTAATAGGGAGTGAAGACTACCAGTATTAGAAGCCTCTAGCGCTTTTTTTTTCTACATAGCCGCAGGCAGTCGGACTGCCTTGAAACAGAACCTGTTTCGCTGCACCAATTTCATCAATTCGCGCTGATTTAGAAAGATAACGGGTAACATCGATGGTGCAACGCGATGCCACGCATCTGCCCATCTTCCATCTTTATTTCATCACTTATCCTACCAATCTTCCGTCCCTTTCTGCGCAGGTGCACATTTTAGTTATTGTGTGTGTTTGCTTATTTTTTTAAGACGCCCGTGTCATATTGTGCAGCTTTGCACCTTTTTGGTTTTTAAATTCTCTTGCAGCTGATGTTTGCTGAAGATTTCCTTAAACTACCATTAGGGATCGACCCAAGCGGATAAGGGCATCATCCGGACCAACACGAACTCCGAAAACAACATACCAAAATATTATTATTTTTATTATTTATTTATTTCAGAATGCATTAGTCAGTAAATGAACCATGTTGCAGTGGTTCAAGTACTGACAGTCAAACCTCTCCGCCAAGGCGTTAAGGATACTGCTGCGGCTGGCCCGCACCCCGCGCAGCAAGGACGCGCACCGCTTGCGCATGGTTGCAAAAAACCAGTCAACGCGCGCCAATGCAAACATTCCCGAAGCGCTACAAAAGCGAGGCAGCCCCCGGAACGCATTGTTATATTGGACACGTAAAGCGCTGTACTGTCCCCGCGAATAAGCGACCCACAGACAGCTTGCGTAGAAAGAAGTGCAAAATGCCCTGAATAAGATTATTTTGACCCCTCTCGAACAGCGAGCGAATAAGCGGGCTATCTATCATATTCGCACGAACAGACAACGCCCTACGTTCCTTTTCTATGTCAACATCGTCTCACATACTCTGCAAAACAACATATTCACACTTACTCTGCAATGTATGGGTCTATTCAACGCGCTTGCTTTAGACGGACGATTTAGCGCAGTGGTTAAGAGCTTAAGCCGCTCTGCCCACTGCGTCTAATAGTCGCGGGTTCGAGTCCCGCACGGGACAAATCTTTGTGTGATCCACAATTATTTGTTCCGGTCTGGGTATTTGTGTATGTGAATTTTCATGTTTGTAAACGCACCCACGACACAGGAATAAAGCCTAGTGTGGGGCTACGTTTTTTAAAAAGAAAAGAGAAAGAAAAAAGAAAAGAGCATAACAAAATGTTACATTATTACAAGAAGAACAAGTTGTAGATGATGTGGAATTTGGATCCCATTTCCGTTGTCTTAGAAAATCCTGTAAACATTCCATATATATTTTACTACTAACGTATCTTGTATAATCAATAAAAAGCAGACGTCTTCTTATTCGGTTTTCGTCTGCTTATTCGGCCCATCAAATGTTTTCCGTTCGTAAAGTTATATCACTAAACATAGCATAAATTCCTTAAATATTGAATAACAGAATCGTAACATAAACATCCTCGTGCAACAAGGAAGCGTTAACCGACTTAAACGCCATACGCAAACATAGTTTATTTTTGTCAATACGCTGAATTTTAATGACCGTTACTTAGTTGAACGTATTATAACTAGGTTTTATTTTTCAGTACATACCTGCATAGCCTGCGGTGCCCCTATCATTCACCCTACCACAGCAGGTGTATCCCCAGAAAGTGAAATTGGCAGTCTAAATTTAGTTCGGTCGGAATACATAAATAAAAACTGATGGTCGAGTATAAAGATTCACATTTTTTAATTAATACAGTAATTTGCTCTTAAATAATTTTTAAACAATAATAGGTATAGTCTTAATATTGCTAAAATAAGTGTTGTTGTGAAGTGTTGTAAGTAGTGTAATTTAGGACTATTATTATTATGTATATATTAATTAAGTATAATTTATTTTAAAATATATATGAAAATACAAAATACAAATATTCTTATATATATTATATAAAAAATGTGCTCCACTGACAGCGAGGTCTACTCAGGGCTCCAAAGAGAGAAATCTCCACACGATGCGCGCCGTGTCCAATACTACCGCCTTCTGTATCAGGCCCTTCACCCAACTGCCAAGCGAGAGCTTCTCGAGGTGTTTATCGAAGCTCTTCGGTATTAGGCCTGAGGATCTTGCCTGAAACGACCATCGGAATAATGATAGTTGAATCAACATTGGCGGTAACCTCATGAGCTAGGTCTAAATATTTAGATATTTTTTCTTTTTCGGCCTTCACAAGGTTCTCATCATGCAGAATGGTGACATCAACGAGCATTACACGACGCATCGATCGATCTATTATCACGATGTTAGGCTTATTGGCTACAATAGTCCTGTCCGTGATAATAGATCGATCCCAGTAGAGCGTAATATGACCACTTTCGAGAACTGGAAGAAGCTGGTACTGGTAGTACGGTACTTCAAAGTCCACAAGGCCATATTTAAGAGCAATTTGCTGATAGATAATCTTAGCCACTTGGTTGTGTCTGTGCAAGTACTCTCCGTTAGCAAGACGAGAACAACCGGAAACTACATGTCTAATAGAATCACCGGGACGGTGGCATGCCCGACAAATGTCAACCGTGCCGTCCTTTAGGATGTGTCTCCGGTAGTTGTTCGTCATGATAACTTCGTCCATAATTGCAAAGATTCTTTTATTATTATTAATTGCAAACCCTTCAGTTTCCCAAAAAGGTTGCTAAAGTGTAGCCAAGTCACGGAAGCGAGCTGGTCCACATCACGCCCTGTAAGAGCCCGATAGAACCGTCCGTGTAGTTTCTTGCCCTTCCATATGGTTGTGCGGTCCGAAATACTTAATACCTGGCGCGTTCGCCAGTTCTCGTTTGCCAAGGAAAGCGGAGTTAGGCCTCTATCGATTGCGGCAACATCTCGATACATCACCACGGACACACTCAAAAAGTACTGTCTGAGATTGCACACCTCGCGGTTGTGTAGTGTCTTAGCATTTAAAAACCCACGACCATTATTATTATTAGTCTTATATATCAGTCGTAAGGCATCACATTGGAGCTGGATCACTTAAATGATTTTGTATAGTATAAAAATGTATGTATCTATACAACAAATGATGATAAAATGAATGGAGAAACAGACAAAAAAGACAAGCCCGCTGAGTTTTCCGCCGGAACTTCTTAGTGGAGTAGATTAGTAAGTTAAAAAAAAATGTAAATATAACAATTTTTAAACACCCCCCCCCCCCCAGGGTTTATGCAAAATAAACGGTTTGAGTTTGACTCACCTTTATTCGGAAATTATGTTAGTTTAAGGTATCACAAAGTTGGTGTCAATGCTCTATTAATAAATGGCAACACAACATGCTCAGGCGCACTGCAGGATTTTAAATTTAGAAACGGCTACCATCTGACATCTTGGTTTCAAATATAGAACTAACGTTTGACGGACCCCTTTCTGTGCTGTCAATACAATTTCTATTTTTTAAATTTAAATTTGTCTATAACGCGATGGTCTTTAAAAAAAAAATACCGGTCAACATTAATAATAGTTAAAAATATATATATTTTTATAAACAAGGTTTTATGCAGCCGAGTAAGTGTAATTTAAAAAGGCCTATCATAGTTTCGTGTCTAAGCTGTTGGCCGTTGAGTAGTTACTTTGTCTGGAGCCAATCCTAGGTGTAGAATCAGGTCACGCGTACCATAAAAATGCATTGTATTCGGAACTGAACTAACATGGTAAATTTTAACTCCGTAGGGTAAGAGAAAGTAGTTCTAATTCGGCTTGCAAGATTTCACCTGAACAAACAAACATTTCAAGTTAAATAAAAGCTTGTAAAATACAGCCGTTAACATTTGAACTACATCAGAGAATAAAATACATATTAATAACCGTGCCATATGTGATCATATCTAGTAAACTGCCACTTAAATCCGTTTCATGTCGAGATTATTTACTGCTAGTTGGTGGACATTGACAGCACATTCAACAGCACTAAATCACACTTGTTTTAAATTGCTCTTATTTAGCATACGTGCGGGCAAGGCCAATAGATAACGATCGGTATCAATAGTTGAGTTGCCATTCACTAACATTATAGTAATTGAGATGTAAAAGGGTCGTGAAATTCGGTCAGCCCTTCTTGTCCAAGGTACCTATAACTATAAGTAAATAATAATAAATAGAAGTTATAAATATGACTGCTAGTGGCACAGCGCATCGCTTTGTGATCACGATGTCCTGAGTTCAAATCCTAGATCGGACAAATGTAGTCTTTCTAACGAAAACTTTTTAGTATGAGCTTGGAGTCTGGAATAGTGCCACGTATATGGTTATAGCCTCCCCCCCCCCCCCCCCCCTATTACTTGGGACCTAACATCGTCGGCGAAAAGTTGGTGTACTCAGTTATTTGTCGGCGTACTAGAGAAGCTATTACAAACAAAAAATGCCACGCAACCTGATAATGAATGACCTTGAGCTGAGCGGAGTTGTCCTATGCTTCAGGAGTTGTGGAGTTGTTTTCACAGTACCCGAGTGCATATGACGGCAAATTCATTTAATAAAATTTAGCACTCGAAAGTGTCACGATTCGGTAAGCACATGGCACAGACGAAGTAAGCTAGTGAATTTCAATAACCTTTCAGTACTATGTAGATTGAGTGTTACAGGGATTGGCTGCGGTCAATCGCATTGCACCTTGCGGTCATGTTGCCGAGTTTGAGATCATACGTTTGATGTAGACTATCTCGCTATATTTACGTTTAATGGGAAAGCCAATTTAGAAGAGGTTATTAGTGTCACTTTTGCATCATAATGTACTGTAGGAACACGTTGACTTTTAATGGCATTGCAAATGAAGACAAACAATTCTATATCAGTTATGGGTCTACTGTCTCGTTGGTCTGGTGGCAAAGCGCATCGCTTTGTGATCACGAGGTCCTGGGTTCGAATCCTAGGTCGGACAAATGTAGTTTTTCTAACGAAAAATTCCCAGTATGAGTCCAGAGTCTGGAATTGTGTCCGGTATATGGCAATAGGCTCGCCCCCTACTACATGGGACCTAATATCGTCGGCGAAACGTGGGTGTACTCAGTACACCTCTGCCACCCCCTCTGGGGAATATAGGCGTGACGGTGTTTTTTTAACCGACTTCAAAAAGGAGGAGGTTCTATGTTCGGTTGTATGTATGCTTTTTTTTTTTTATGTATGTTCAGCGATATTTCCGTCAATTGTGGACCGATTTAGATATTTTTTTTTTGCATTGGGTTCAGTATAGCTCCGCGGTGGTCTCATTTTAATTTCATTGGTATTGGACCTTGGACTTAGAAGATACACCAGGGAACTCCTTAACGACAAACAATAGGCATGTGTAAATTGAGATATTATGGGTATTACGTCTATCCTATAGGTACCCTACTATAGAACTAAGCAGTATATAAGCCAACTTCAAAAAAGGAGGTTCATAATTCATCCTTTTTTTATAACTCCTTTGCTTATGAACCGATTTTGATGATTCTTTTTGCATTTGGTTCAGTATAGTTTTGAGGGGGTCGTATTTTATTGTTATTGGTATTGGACCTTGGACTTTCAAGATACAAGAGGGAACTCCTTAACGACAAACAGCACGAATGTAGAGATTCCGTTATTATAGTCATTATATTAATCCTGTAGGTACCTTACTTTGCAAGTTAGCAAAATAATATAATATCGGTATATAAATATTACTAAATAGTTCACTCATCACTTAAAATTGTAAAATAAAAATCTTTTAAAAAAATAAGGTAAACCGACTTCAAAAAGCAAAAAATAAATATTTGAAGTCGGTGCCAAGTAACCGACTGCACCAACCAGCACCGACTTCAAATATTTATTTTTTGCTTTTTGAAGTCGGTTTACCTTTTTTTTTAAAATATTTTTTTTCATCAGTTATGGGGAAATAGGAACTGTCACTACATCTTTGGTCTAGTGGAGCCCATTATCGTAGGCGCGGTTGACTATTAAAAGGTACTGGGTCGGACGATGTGAAAATTCTCAGTAGGTGAGCGGAGTCTGGGCATATGCCCGCTATAACAATAATGGCTCGCTCCCTATTACATTGAGAATTCTCCTCATCGACGAAATTGGGTTAAACACATCTCAGAAACCCTCGGACTGCTTTAGAAATTTAGGCATATGTTTTTTTTTTGTTAACTTTACAGGTGCCTTTTCATAATTCATTCTTTCTACCTCTATTGTAAGATGTACATTACCTTATCTGTTATGCTAGGTAGGGGACATGATAAACCTAAGGTACAACACTCGATGCGTTTTCTATTGTGCATCAATAATATAACGAAAGTATAGAGTAACTAGAAAACACAAAGTGTGGCCTTATCGCCATAGAACGATATTTTCCAGGCAACCTGCAATATACTCAGTAATCTCAAGGAAAAACTACCAAGCAAGCATACATATCGAGTGCCATATTGTATGCAACTTTCCTGACTCCGGCGCCGCGTCTCCTGACCACCTTCCATATTAGTACGAAAACACAGCCGATGTAAAACTACGCTAATAATAGCTATCCATGCAATAAGAGATTAACCACCTTCGCAACTCCACTGCAAATTATACTTAAACTACAAGTGAGAAAGTCAAATTTGCCGTAACGTGGTCGTTGATTTTCGATAACAATTGACGCGTAGTTTCGCAGTTCGCAAAAATCTATGTAATTTCGCGTAAGTGTAATTAAACGTTAATTAGTTCCACCTCAAATGTTCCGGAGTGTTAGAAGGCCAAGGCATATTAATTTGAAGGCATAATAGCTCGTAATACTTGAACTAGTTACGCCACGCCTAAATTCAAAAGCCTGCGATGGAGAGGTGTAATGTGTGCCCCAGCATATGGATGATGTTCATTTTCAACCCGTAGCCACCCAATGCTGAGTGTAGGTCTCTTCCATGGCACTCCATTCCCTTCAGTCTCGTGTTTTTCGCATCCAACCCCTTCCGGCCACCTTCATCAGGTCATCAGTCCATCTTGCGGGTTGTCTTCCTACATTTCGATGGCCAGTTCGCGGTCTCCACTCAAGCACCCTTTACCCCCATCTGTTGTTCGATCTCCGGTATATGTGTAATGTTGTAAAAACGCTCGAGTCGGCGCTTAAAACGCTCGCGCCTTCTACGTGTTTCAACGCTCGCAAGCGTCGACTCAATGCTAAACGCTCGACTTCAGCGCTTAATTTTAAATATGTATCCTGCCCACTCCTTCCCACTTTCTTTCTATGGATGATATTAGGATTCAAGTGATATAGCGCGAGCGTATTTCCACTTAACCAGGCAAAATTTTAGACTACGGGCTGCTAAAGAATTTTTTTCTATAGAAAAACCCCACTGTTTGATCTCAGATTAGAATCCAGGACCTCGTGATCGTCGTCCATACTATACGCTCCTAGACCGGTCTACTACTGCTACTGCTTATACGTGTGTAGGTACATAATATTAAATTCAATCATCGATCGTTAAGGCCCCTGTGCGCACTTTTGCAATCATCCCCCTCCTATCAGCCGTTAACGCCGCCCGCGGCATATTCTTCCCGACCCGATGCCCTTACCTGCCTTTTTTCGGATACAAATACCACACACAGGATCAGACACCGACCGGCGAAAGCGAAGAATCCCTTGCCCGCCGGCCGGTGCAACGTACCACGAAAAACACATAATATAATATATTCTCTCTCCCATAGGGCCAAGCCCAAGCCATGGCCTTCTTGTGACGCCCTTGAGCTAGTTGCCCCCTTGCCCTTCCAGCTGAAGCGTAGTTATTGCACGTTCGCCCTCTTGGCTGGTGAAGCTGTGAGGTCCCTCCCCCGGCCAATAGCGTAGATCATTCACACACACAAACACTTTTGCAGTCAGATTTTTTTAGTAAACAAACGATTAAGTGTACGACCGATCGTTTAGGGACGTGCAAGATTTGTAACACTATGTTTGGACTACTTAGATAAATCGTAAACGTAAACACACGCCCACGCTACAGTGGTCATTACTCCGCTGATTACGTTACAATAATGACATTACACAAATTGTGTGTATACGACCAAAATTACATAAATCACGTTCAACATGAGAATTTGAACTTTAATTTTATAGACATAGAATTAAATAAGCAATAAACAATATTAGCCCTGTTAAGAAACTGGCCCACCGTTGGGCACGGGCCTTCTCTCAAACTGAGAGGGTTTAGGCCATAGTCCACCACGCTGGCCCAGTGCGGGTTGGCGAACTTCACACACATTCCAGAAACACTTAGGGCATGCAGGTTTCCTCACGATGTTTTCCTTCACCGTCAAACCAAGTGATAGTTAATTTTTAATAATTAGCAATAGAATCTTTTAATGTTTAAAATATCATAGCTCATTTACATGTACATTTTCTTAACGTGCTTCATGCAACGCTAAATTGAACATTTAGCATAAATTATAATAGGCTAAGTAACAATGGCATAAACCCTCTTAGTTTGAGAGGAGATCGGTGCCCAACCTTGGGACAGTTTCTTAACAGGGCTAATATTATTTATTGCTAATTAAATCCTATGTCTATAAAATTAAAGTACAAATTGTCAAGTTGAACGTGATTCATATAATTTTGCATGTCGACGTGAAAATATTATATCAAACTTTTATACCATGTCTATAATTAACCACATCATTTAATTAAGAATTCTCAGTTTCTAAAGACTAGCGGCGAGTCTAACTTACTACAATTATAAGTCAGTTAATAACAGGAAAAACAACTCATTAGACATAGCACATGTCAAGCAAGGTTATATAAAATAGATGTAAAAAGCATGAACTATTTACCTACTGGTTGGTTGTACTCTTGTTCTAGTCTATTCCAGAGGCCTGATTGTTATTGTCTAGTTGGATTAGAAGATGTGTGTAACGACGTATACATATGCTAAATTCAAAATCTTTAGTAAAAGAATATAAAATATAGTCTGGAAACTCAGTGAATGATGTGTCTAGTACACAGTCATACAGAAGCAGGCGCCTATCGGTGAAGGCGTCTATAATTCAACATGGCCTGTAGTACAAATATTTAGCTAGAACAAAGTACTCTGCTTCGAGATCGTTTTATAAAAACATATCGAAAAAGGTACATTCTGGTTTAAGAATCTGCTGGAAAACCGCATACAAAGGCTAACGGACAAAAAAACCGTTAAGAGATCGCGGTTTTTAAACGTGAACAAAATAAAACGCTGTGACCTTTAAAAGTTACCTGGGTTTTGTACATTGAATCATCTAATTGTCTTGCAAATAAAACCCGCGTACTGTAAAGTGTATAACTAAAGTCTCAACTCCTGTTTGAGCTATTTTGTATAACCAGGTCTTAGTATTCACATACAACTGAATCCTGAAATAAGAATTTCAAGATGATCTGTCTGAAGAAAATAACAGATTCTCCAACATGATTCACAGATCCTGAATTACTAGCAATAGACTAAATCACAACAAGAAAGCTGTAGCAGCGTCTACTACACTTTGTCCAGTACGTCATTTCAACGATTTTATTGATAATCCAGGGCACTAAATCACCATAGTAAATAATACAACAGCTAGAGTAAGATCAACGAACGCTGTGTATTTCTGTAACAAAGTAATGGATCTTTATTTACCCATTAAACAGGTATTGGTCAAAGTTGGCGTTAAGCCAATGAGCAACAGTAGTAAGTTTCGCAAGTCTACGGCTCCGTATACTTCCATAGTTTTATTTCTTGATACGATTCTTGTATTTACTTTAGACGGTGCAAGATCAGCTGGAAAGTGTCCATAAATTGTAAATTTTATCGTGCAAATGATTTTTCCTTAAATGCTTTCATAAGTGTCTAAGTCCGTCCTATTACGTTGATTTTATATTAGGAATTTCCTTTTGTCATTACTTCAATGTAAAAGAAAGTTTGATATTCCTACCAGACTATTCTAGTAAAAACAAACAAGTTGGACAGTTTATAACTCTTCCCAGAACGATTCATATCATCGCGCATTTGATGATATTTTAGATTTCTCGTTTAGAGGAACAGGAATTACGCTCATAAAACATTGAAATCCATTTCACTAATCGTCGCTTCCCTCACCTAAAATAATCTAATCCAGCAAAAACAATGAACAACATAAATAACGGTCAAGTGTTGCGTGCGGATTGGCTCCTCGCTCTAAATTACCACCGTCCTGTCTAAAGTTCTCATTTCCAGCTATAATTTACTGCCCCACGAAGATATTCATTACAGAAACATTAGTACCTTTTTATTTAACACCATTAGGATCCAATTTGGTAATTGGTGACCAACGCGCCTTGTACAGCTATATTTCTAGTAAAATATGTGACTAATGGAGGCTAGCCATTCTGGGCACGGCCTATTGTCGTCAAAGTGTATCAGAATACCTATTTTGAATATAAAGCGAATTTGTTTCATTCATATAGGGAAAGTGTTAATAAGTAAACATAACTAATAATTCAATTACACATTTCCATTCATTCCCCTCGTTTTCATAACACATGACCCATCCGAGTAGAATATCTTCCATCGCCAAAGCTCTATACCAACATCACAGTCAGTCTAATGAGTATCAAATAAGGCATCAAATACCTCTGATGTGGTGATTCACTTGCCATACGGGCCTTTCATATACTTTGGTGAAATATTAACGATCATTTAAAACTTTTAGTTTATCATTAGCGTTACACATTTTATTAGTAACAAATAGGAAGTAAGACAAACTTCTAATCTAATAATAAGGTTAGATTATTCATTTTCTGTTGTTACTGCTCTTGAGTAATACTAGTGAATGGCAACAATCGGAACTCGGGCGCACGTGCGCGGGAGTCGAGCTTTTGTGTGTTTTCTCGTTTCACAATGACGAATTGATTTTGTATGCCTCTCGACAGAAACCTTCTGGATAGTAGAAACACAAATTCTAATAGATTCTTTAATATTCTTTTACTTGTTTGTAACACTGTTATATTAGTATAATATATATTATATTAGTTATAGCTTCGAAAACTTCTTTGCCCTAAATCTGAAGTAACCAAAGATATTTTGCCAAACTATTCCTTTAGATGGCGATGATAGATTAATTTAATAATGCAACTCCTATTTCTTATAAAGTAAATAAAGACCGATCATCATCATCATCACCATCAGCTTTCTACAACCCAGTGTAGGCATAAGCCTCCTCCTCCCTCTTGGTCTATTCTTTGCACTCTTGTGCCCCCAACTTCTTCGTCCAATACTCAATATATCATCTTCCCACCGATCATTGGTATGCCCACTCGTTGTTTGCCTGTTCTAGGCCACCATTATCTCAATTTCTTACTCCATTATTGTCATTTCTACCAGCAACATGCTTTGCCCTTTACCACTTCAATGAAGTGATGCGTTTTGTGACAATGTCTTGGACTTTTGTCCGGAGTCTAATCTCGATGTTTCTAACACGATCGTTCAGAGTGTTGCTTAGCATAGCCCGCTCCATGGCTTTCTGTGCAATACAGCAATAATATCATCTGAGCAAGGTCTTATTATTGGAAAAGTAACATTGCCTTGTAACCTGTCTGCTAAAAAAATAACAGAGGTATGTCAGGCACATAAAATTTTTCTCACCATTCCAAAAGCAGATATTTTTTTCGAGGACAAAAGAAGGTAGCTTAAGTTGCAAAATGTTTTTTTTTACAGAAATTTATCGAAGCGTACACGATAATCACCATCTACAGCTTAAAGATTTCCACTGTTAAAGATTTCTACATAGGCTTCCCCTAAATACACATAAATCGTCTTAAATATTCATATTCTTTTTTTAATTTTATTTTTTATTTATTTATTTACGATCACAACATAATGCACAATATAAAAAACATCGCCCCACAAAACTGTGCAACCAGTTTGACTGTGGGGTCAGTTGAATCTACAAACTTAATATAATGGTAACACTAACTTAACACAAACTTAGGTAATGTTTTTTCAGATACCTTTTAAATTTTTTTATATTTGTCTCGCCCCTTATGGCCGCCGGCAGACTATTCAAAATGTATGGGATGCGTTTTTTTAGCGCCCTGTCACCGAAGTAGTTGGTCACCCTTGGTACATTGTATCTGCCGTCGGTCACCAAGCGCGTACTGTACACATTGCTTACTGGAGTTAAAAACTCTCGACGGTCACGATTGTTTACAATCAAAAGAAATTTGTGTTTTAAACTGATTAGAAGAATTTTACAAATTTGAAATAATTTTCTATAGTTATCCTTACAGCTATTTTTAATCTTCCTATTGACAAGTAGTTTTAGAAATCTAATTTGAAGCGTTTCTAATTTATCCAGGTTTGTTTTAAATGTAAGACCGTAACTATCGAGAGCATAACTAAATATCGAATCAACTAAAGACATATATAAACATCTTAGAGTATTAATAGGAACTCTGTAACTAAGATGGTAAAATTTACCTAGTAATTGATGCACTTTTACTATGACAATTTTTGATGTACTCATAATTGGAATTAAACATTCTGAAACAGAATAATGGGGGGGAAAAAGTACACTAAGATCCATCAATGGAGCAAACCTGGATCGATGTGGACATCGAGATCTCGTAGGAGGAAAAAGTCGTTATTAAGTGATGTGTTGTCTGCATTTTCTTTTACATGGACAGATCCAGTTTAAATGCCAAGGTCTACTTAAGTGGTCAGAGTCCCAGACCGTTAAAACATTGATAAACCACGCATGTTATTTAGTCCACCCTCTCACTGACCAACGCGTACTACGCAGTTTACTTGATTTAACTTTTGCAAACAATAAAAAACCGGATTGTAAATTGCGGTAAAGGCCAAAATAATTCATTAAGAATTTTGTTCAATGAATTCATTACAATAGTAAATGTGTGCAGAAAAAGCTGCAACTTTAATAGGTTTAAGTTTTTGATCGGTTTGGGATACACATAGCAGGTACCTACGAATACAAGTTTGGAAGGTGAATCAACACTTGCTCAAATGAAGACGCCGAGATTTGACCTTCAACCATTATATTAGATATAGAATTAACATCTGAAATGCCTGTAGCATAGAGGATACCAGCTAAGCTAAATCACCTTCTCGCTACGTCCTATGGATCATCGAATAAAATGAGAGCCAAAAAGCTACATAATTACATACACATGGTCAGTCGGTACCAACAGCATTGCCGAGCATCGAAGAAGGCACGTTCTTTGGCGTATCCATTTATACAACTGCAACATATCATCGCATCAGCATTTATTATTCAGAAAACCAGTTAGTGGGTATGGCACCAAACAGGTAGATCAGGACTTTTTCTGGTATACCAGGCATAATTTATGATTTAACAATGAATTGATGACACAATATGATTACTCTCACGACAAATCTAGGAGATAAGAGATGTGTAGTTCAGATCTCTATGCTTAAAGCCGATTTAGACGAGAAAATTTATTGCAACAATGTTTCGAGAAACTGTCGACGTTAACAGTTCATAGCAATCATATTTAAAGGCATAGTTCGCCGACAAACTCATCACACGTACATAATTATTGTTACGAATCATGTATTCGATAATCGGCTAAATCTAATCTAGTCAAATTCAGCATTTATTAATTTTTGTGCTTTTAACCAGAGATGGGCAAAATGTGATGGAGGATTACAGTGACATTTTGTAAACTTCAACATTTACGATTGCACTTTTATTCTTGAATCATGAGTAAATATTGCATGTTGACCCGGGGCCGATCGCCGTAAACGGAATCTCCCTCGAAGTTGTTTCCGAGTACGTATACCTAGGGCAATTGCTCCAACTAGGTTAAAACAACTTTGACAGGGAAGTTAAGAGACGGATACGGCTGGGTTGGGCAGCATTTGGAAAACTTCGTCGAGTCTTCTCATCGCCCATACCCCAATGCCTAAAAACGAAAGTTTTTAATCATCGTCCTACCTGTAATGACATACGGAGCCGAAACGTGGCCACTCACCGTGCGGCTTGTCCACCAGTTCAAGGTCGCTCAGCGAGCTATGGAGAGAGCTATGCTCGGAGTTCTCTTACGGATCGAATCCGGAACGAAGTTATTCGTCAGAGAACCAAGGATACCGACATAGCTCAGCGAATTAGCAAGCTCAAATGGCAGTGGGCAGGTCACATATGTCGCAGAACCGATGGCCGTTGGGGCAGACTGGTTCTTGAGTGGAGACCGCGTGTCGGCAAACGTAGTTTAGGGCGTCCTGTAGCTAGGTGGGGCGACGATATTCGTAAGGCAGTGGGCAGGGATTGGAGGAGGAGAGCTGAAGATCGAGCTCAGTGGCGTGCCATGGGAGAGGCCTACGTCCAGCAGTGGACTGACACGGGCTGCTGATGATGATGATGATGAGTAAATATTACAAAATGCAATTGTAATCATTAAACTGATTACATTTTGCCGATCTCTGCTTCTAACTTTCCGAGACATAAGTTTTCAGACAAACAACGATCAATAGAGAGTTTCATCGATAAGTATAAAATTATTCTCAAGCCTGCGAGGTCAGTCCCAAGGATGCAGACGCATGCAAAATGTCACAGCATATGTTTTCGCACGCACAGCTGACGTGTGACGCATTTTATAGGGCAATGTCAGCAAAACGTGAGAATAGGGAAACAATATCACTAATCATTGTTGGAAGAGTTGTGTAAGACTTGCGGAGAGCCTTTCTCAATCTGATTATAAATTATACATGTGAGAAAATGGTTTGCCATTTTCTCACATATATAATTTATAATCAGATTGAGAAAGGCTACAATGTTCAATTAGGGATAACATTGGCTATATGTTATGGAGTGCAGGGTGGTCTTTGTGAGAGAATTATGAGTAGGTAGGTACACGTTGAGTTTCGGCGACCGTTGCGCGTACGCAAGCTTCTAGCTTTACAGCTAATCCTCTTTTGCTCTTTTCTTTAAAATAAATCAGCTTATACACTTTCACTACTAGGCTTTATCTTAATACTCTGTGAAGAACAAAATTAATGTCGTTATCTAAAGTTTAAGATAACCGACTAATCATGATTCAATTTATATTGTCTCTTTCTGTAGGAATAGTTAAGAGTTCTCAAAAGCTATTTAGTTGTATAATACAAAATATGGACCTGTCGGATTGACTTCCCCTCAAATATAGATCCCTAAGTCCACGAAGACTCGTTTCACCCTTTCTCCTAGTGCCTTATAGTGCATGTGGGCAATGTTCAGCTGATGTGTGAGCTGATCGTTACATTTAATGACACACGTGTAATTGTAATGTAACGATCTCTGGATCATTGTGCTTGGACCGTTGCAAAAGATAATAAGTTATAATAGTATACGTTGGTGCATACTCCTATGAATCATTCCCCATCCCCCTATAAATTTTGGGCACATTGTTACACGTATGTACACATACTATAACGGCCCGTGAAGATTGGGTCAGTACTAATGTATCCATGTTTTCGTTAGGAAGTACTACCAAATTGCTAGCATTTGAATCTTTAATATTTAATGTGGCTCATTGATCTCCTGTTGGGTATGATATACATTTTAATGCATTTATACGACTAAAAGACTTACCAATAAAATCTTCTATCATTTTAGACCAACGAAAAAAGCTTAAGCCAAGTTTACCGATTCGATCGTTCGGGCATCACGCAAAAACCACTGAACTGATTTTGACAAGACGTGTATCACATACATTATCCAAATTTATGTGGTACACATCTTGTCAAAATCACATACATTTGGATAGTTTACGTGCTCAATTAAAAAGTGATATGTTCGATAACGATCTGTAGTACGCGAGGTGCTGAAGAGAGGTGAAGCTATCTAGTCTTATACATATAAGTATTGTAAATCCTAAGTTAGATCAAGTGTTAAGACAAGTGAAGTTTAATCCAATAAATGCTTTACCCCCAAAATACAAAAAAAATATTTTCAGATGTAAATCACGATATCTGGCTTTGTCACATTCTTATACAATCTTTTAAAAAAAATATTCAGATGTTTATCCCAAGTTTTCCCATCACGTTACTGGGATCTCTAGTCATCACTAAAGTGTGAACGACCGGCGGAATTTATCGCATTTGTTTTTGCTCGCCCATGCTCGCTTATTGTTACCCTACTTTCAGTTATTCGGGTCGCCTACCACTATGATGTACTTCACTTTCCTGGTGATGTGAAATGAATAAATTGCGGTATGATATCATTGTTCTCACACTCGTCTGATTCTAATATCAACGAAGGTCTTTAGGCAAGCACAGAGAACTATAAGAAAATGAACATTTGTCTCCATTATTCACATCTCTAAAGTTACTTTACAAGAATACTTAACTAATAAAAAAAATAGTATTACGTATATATAGCACGCTATATTTACAGATTGTAGCAGGTGAGTAAGCTCTGGAATGTGTGTGTGTGTAACCAAAAAAACTATAAAATCAAAGATACAGGAAAACTCAAACAAATGCGCGAGTCTCGAAAAAAAATCGGTATTGGATTGACTATTTGTTAGTCAATAACCCCAAAACGGCTACAAAGCCTTAGCCTTAGCAGGGGAATAGTTTATAAAGCTGAAATAAAATATAAGTTATGGAAATTTGGTCTAAACGTTATCGAATAGTCGATATAGTCCAGTTGTCAGTACTAGATTTGGAGAGTGGCTGATTACAAAACATAAAAGCCATTTTATAATCTAAAAAGGACGACACGAACTTTACGTGAGCGGAGCCGCGGACAGAAGCTGATATCAAATTATAACAATATTTATATAAAATAATAATAAATATTTATCGGACAAGACGTCACGTAGAGGAAACGCACCGTGTCACTGCGGGGAAGTCATCATTCCCATATCGTCTCTAGCACAGTTACATCCAGAAATAACAGCAACCATTATATATTGATCTCTTAAATCTCACCCTCCTGGTTTCGTTTAAAGGTTAGCTAAAGGGGAGGAGGATCAAGATAAAATTGTTCGTTCTATAAACAGCTGTTGACGAAGAGCGTTGGCTTTGGTTTTTATTTTTCATTGAGACAGTGACTCCTGGTGCCATTATGTTGGTAACAAACTAGGAGGAGGGAAATTGAGTGTGGGCGCTAGTACAAGTTGATGTCAAGGAGACATGGCGTGTTACGTGAATTAGTTAGATTAATTCACGTAACATGTTAAGTATAATATAGGGATAATGAAACATGTCGGCAGACAAACACCAAAATTCCGGTGCTAAACATAATAGTGAGTTTAAATGGCCGTATCTTTTTATTACATTGACTTAGCAGCTTTTAATTACATTAACTTTAAATAACACTACTAATGGTCGGTTTCCATATTCAACTCAACGACAGAATTGCTTACTGTCAGTAGAATTGTGACAGATTTTGCATACAAAATATGTCAAAATTTTAACCGTAGTAAGCAAATCTATCTATCTATCTTTATCATCACGCCAGACCACTTGCGGGGTAGGCAGAGAGTACAGAATTCCAACAGGTTCTTTCCTTACATACCCTGTCTGGCTTCCTCCACTCTCATAGTTCGTCTCATACACGCTTGCCGGTTACGGAGACCCTTGACTTATCCTTCAGATAAGACTCGGTCTATTTGGTCATGGTAGGATAGCCTAGGTCTTCCCCGGTACCTATATCCTTTGAATTTCGCATTGTATATATGTTTTGTCATTCTTTCTTCTGACATTCTTTCTATATGCCCGAACCAACGGAACATACCCTTTCTCATCTTGACACCGATACTATCTTTAATACCTACTTGCTTTCTTACTACGCAAATATATGCTTGAGTTAAATTGTAGATAGAGCTTAGTATTTGACATAAGTTTCAACTTGATATCTCTACTCGCTCCTGAGAAAAAGGTCTAAATCGTCGGAAATATGTCTATCGACATACAGACAACGAAGTGATCCTGTATAAGTTCCGTTTTTGCCGATTGTAGTCTGTACCGACAGCTTTTAGTACGTGTGCACTTCTAAACTAATATTATACGGAGAAAAGTTTTGATTGTTTGTATGTTTGTTTGTAATGGATAAACTCAAAAACGACTACACCGATTTTAAAAATTATTTCACCGATAGGAAGCTACATTATCAGCGAGTTACATGGACTGTATAATATTTAGGCGAAAATGAAGTTCGTGGGGACAGATAGCAAAATATAAACCGTTATTTCTGTTCCTCCAAAACACTTTTTAAGCTCCTTTTTTAACCTATTTCTTCCCACTACTGGGCAAAGGCTCTCTCCTCATAACAGAAATTTAAAATATTATAATGGCAATATCTTTGCTGTCAGTTCAAATTAGTTCAAAATTTGACATGAAAATATTTTAAATTCTTGCAAACTAACAAATTCCCAAATTTTTGCAAGAACTCTTATATACTAATTTTTGGCCGGACATCGCCAAAATCTATATCATCACAATAGATCCCTTGCGGGGTAGGCAAAAAGCTCAGAGTATCGACATACTGCCACTTTTAAAATCGTATCAATACGGAAATGGAATCCGTTTCATCTTAACGATTCTAATTTATTCCTTTAACTTGTGTGCAGTTTTCTCACGCGTCACCACAAAAGCTAAGAATAGGTATTTTATTTCCGTCTCACCTCATTGATCTGAGCAAGCCCACAGGTAGTAAGTAGTATGGGCTGTGAAGAAAGCAGTTGCGTCCCCGGACTGATAATTATCTCGTTAGTGATCCAACTGGTCGTAGGACCCGGATCCCAATCACGGGGAAACTCAGGGTTGGCAACTCTTTATGAACTTATTTTATATTAAAACTAGCGACCCGCCTTGGCTTCGCTCGCACCGGTGAATTATACAATAAACCCTCCTCTTGAGTCCATTGGTGAAAACCGTATAATTTTTAAAAAATCCGTTCGGTAGTTATCGAGTTTATCGCGTTCAGACAGACAGACGCGGCGGGGGACTTTGTTTTATATTTATATATATGTAATATGTAGGGATAGTGATATTGCATTACATGTTACCTCACGTAATATATTAAAAAAACTATTTAAAAAGGAAAAAATAAAATGAAAAAAGGTGCTGGTTGGTGCATTCGGTTACTTGGCACCGAATTCAAATATTTATGTTTTGCTTTTCGGAGTCGGGTTTCCTTTTTTAAAAAGTTTTTTATTTTAAAATTTTTAGTGATGAGTGAATTAATTATTATTATTTTTATACCTCCTTTATATTATCCTACTTATTTAAACAGTGAGGTACCTACAAGATTGATATAAAACTCATAACAGAATTTTCACATTCATGCTGTTTGCCGTATAGGACGAAACCCCTGGTGTATCTACAAAGCCCATTGTCCAATACCAATAAAATTTTAATTCGACCATCACGGAGCTATGCTGAACCTAATGCAAAAAGAATCATCAAAATCAGTTTATAAGCAAAGAAATTACATAAAAATACAGACGAATTATGAACCTCCTCCTTTTTAGAAGACGATTAAGTTTCTGCTTAGTTATATGGTGGGGTACCTATAGGATTGACGTAATACCCATAATATCTCAATCTACGCATTTGTATTGTTTGTCGTTAAGGAGTTCCCTGGTGTATCTTCAAAGTCCAAGATCCAATACTGATGAAATTAAAATGGGACCACCTTGAAACTATATTGAATCCAGCGGAAAAAGAATCATCCAAATCGGTTCACAAGCAAATAAGTTATAAAATGTAATAGTATGGTACTTATAGGATTGATGTAACACCCATATTGTCTCAATTTGCTCATTCCTATTGTTTGTCGTCAAGGAGTTCTCTGGTGTATCTTCAAAGTCTAAGGTCCAATACCGATGAAATTAAAATGAGACCACCTTTGAGCTATACCGAACCCAATGCAAAAAGAATCATCAAAATCGGTGAACAAACGTAAAAAAAGTAAATATAAAAGCATACATACAACCGAACATAGAACCTCCTCCTTTTTGAAGTCGGTTAATAAAGAAAATTTCCTAAGTGGGGGTGATAGACATGTACACGCACATTTTACCGATAATGTCAAGTACCAGTGTAAAAGGGGCCGATATTATGGCTATGCTACCTGATAGAATTCCAGACTATGGACTACTGTGAGATTTTTTCAATGGAAAAACTGCATTTCACTGTCTGACCTAGAATTTGAATTCACCGTGAGCCACTAGATAAACTAGACCCCAACTTGTTTAACCATACATAACTATAGTATATGTATCATCCATATTTTTTTTTCTTAAATCATCTACCTATGCTTCACATAAAAAAAAATATAATATCATATCTTTCATCCAATTTTTTTCCAACTGCCACATATTTAGAAAATTGTTCCAATTCCAAAGTTGGCACCCCTAATCTGGGAAGCTATATCCAAGTCATTCCACGATTGAGTGTTGATTAGCAAAGCTTCATTTGCAAATAGTAATTGCTATTTCTACGACTAACAGGTTTTGCATTAAAAAAACATATGCAAGATTGTTATCCAGTACTTATTGCATCCTCCGATCTTTTTCCCGAAGAGGTGGTTAAAGAATGAGACAATAAACTTCTTTTACATTGAAATTCCCATGGAAAAATTGAATTTCGGTATCTAGTTTTACCCGCACCGTCCAATATACAAGTCCAAATAACCGTTTTATACCTAAAAAGGTTTAAAAAATCTAAAGTTTCGCATTCTTTAGATTATTAGACCTAAAAATATTACTATTAATATTTTTGTCGGTAAATCTATCTATCTATATGAATAAAAATTAATGCCTAAATGTGTTGCGAAGCACAAAACTCGAGAACGGCTAGACCGATTCAGCTATTTTTTTGTTGAAATATTTGTTGAAGTCCCAGAAAAAATGGAAAAATTGTACGGAAAGACGTAAAATCCACATGATTTTCCCATTCGCGGGTATCAGCTAGTTTTAAAATAAAAATAAATTAATGCGTCCCCTCAAAATTACCATAACCACCAGGGCCATAACTTTTATTGTTTCCCTATGCGGGATTCCATACAACACACACATACGACACGGTGCAACACCAGTGCATCAGTCACCGTTCCACACTCATAAAACTGTACGTCGAGTAATAACAACCTATAAAAAGTCAGTTAAAAACAAACACGGGATCACGCATAGTGTGTACACGACTCGACTCTTGCGCATCGCATATGCTGTGACGTAAACTAAATCCCAACCGGCTGCGAAGCGTTCCAAATTCAAAATTCTTTTTTGGGTAATTATTTTTTCTGTTGATACGACTGTAGCAATATTGACAAATCTATAGCCACGAATGAGTTAAGGAGCGAGTTTGTATTTGAAGTTAAGACGACTTTGTTGTAAAAATTCACAAGCAAAAGGCCAAGTTATTTATATTTAAGATTTAATTTTACTATTTCGTACAAAACAAAATAGTAGTTGCCAAGTTATAAGTCCTCTCTATGTTACCCTAATATTATGCATAAATATTGATTCAATGACAAAGATCGTCTATTAAACGATATGATGTTATTAGTGTCTCATCGTCATCAGAAACAAGAGTTTACCCCCTTTCGCGTCGGTCTGCAATCCGTAAGTTCGAATCTATAGTTGGATCTTCATCAATAAAATTTTACGTTGTGTTGAAATTGTGCAAGTATTTATGCGGTTCGCCGCAGAGTAAACGTGCACATTTACTGAAAATAATTTCAAACGGAATAGTGTCTAGAGAAATAGCTAGGCAACTTATAAAAAAAGGGAATCAATAACCTTATTATGTAACCGATAAACCAAGTACAATTTGGTAAAAATATTTGCCATCCCACTCGTGTGAGTTTTTATTAGATAAATTAAATCCATACTTTTTAGTTAGTGTTCATTAAAATTTGTATTGGAAATCGAAAATTCTGTCTGCTTGAAACGGTATTCTAGTTCATACAAGAGTTTGAGTTTGACAAAATAGAATAACATACAACAAAATACATTCAAACACCCTGGTTTGTGTGTCAAATGCAATACAACGAGATCGTCCATTCATCAAAATTCAGAATCATAAAATAAAAACCTTCTCATGATTCTGAATTACACTCTGGCGTCTGCAACTTATGACTAAACGAAACGAAAGAAATGGTAAGTATCGAATAGCGTGTAGAATATACAAGGAGACAATTAGCATATGTATGGCCAATGAATCATGTCGAGCGCCAATCGGAAGTGGTCCGTGATTCACTAGGATACAAACACTGAGCTGTGCAGAATAAAGTAATAAAAATGATTACTACATCCGTACTGAGAAAAGACGACGTTTTTAATTAGCAAGAGAGCCCGGGACCACTGGATACTAAGTTAGTCCATCCTTACATTAATAAATTACTAGATACTTACACCACAGGAAACTATTTTTACTGTGCTTACACGGTAATTTATCATCATTCGTCTTGCTTGAGTATAGTTTATTTCATACATATTTACTGATTCCTGTGATTACAGTTACCTATCGTCGGTGATAGTGCAAACCGCGTAACTAACTGGTTCCCAAGTCCGTTACTGCAATGTTAATAAAATTGTTGATAATTGCCATCATAATTGTTAGTTTTGACAGTTTTCAATCTACTAATTCAATGCTTTCCAATTCTTATGGTACCTATCAATCATTCTTATGGTTTTCCAATTGTAATAGAACCATTTTTGTAGCGTGTCATAATTAAGAAAAATTTAAAAATGGCACCCTTCGGGCTCTGTTGTTAGTTTAGTATCGACTGTTGTCAATATGGCGTGAATTAGGTATTGCAAAACTTTACAGGAAGGGTAAAGAACTAGATATTTTCTCTTCCACTAATTTTATACTGCAGTAGCGCGATCTCTTTGCGGATGTATGGAGTGATATTTTGTCCGAGTGTGTGAGGTATTGCGACGGACTGGAATAATTAAAAGTATGGAGGTGAAATATACAAATATTTCCCTTGTAATTATTCTCTTATTTTTATATTTTCATTATTGCAAGTACTATATTTACGTTGTTGTAAAACACTAACGTCAATGGAGTACTTGCCGTGGTAGTATGTAAATTAATAAATATATGTGTCAGAAATCTTAGATATTATAAATGTGCATTACTTTGCTTACCTTTTTAATATCTACAAGTACAGACACGTATTAAATAGGTAGAAGAGATTATATTTAGATTTTTCGCTCTTCTGTAAAGTGTGTAATTGCTAATTTAGACCCTATAGTCACTTGTAAGTATCGCCCTTGTTAGATTATTCACGCCTTTTTTACCTTAGTAAATGGTCAAATCAACTTGCTAGAGTTCCGTACCTCTAAAGGAAACGTAAAACCTTCATACGATCACCCGTGTATGTCGTCACAGGTGTTTTTATTGTTATTGGTAAGAACATAGGTGCCTCGTATGTAAAAATATTATAGTATAAAAACATTAAACATCGTCTAGTTCCATTAGAGCCCAGGGCGGTCCACTCACTGGGTCGAGTGGTCTCAGGTTCGATCTCTACAAATAGGCTAGGTTAAAAAAACTATATGAACATGTGCGCGTTATTCATTTAAACTTCTACCTCTTATCCTTAGATTAATTACTTGTCTAGATGGAGCACCGCGCGCGCGGAATCGGCACAAAATTTATCTACCCATAGGGTAGACAAATTGTATTACACACACGTAAACGCATGCACACATTGACAGCTTTTAAACAAATTTTCTAAAATCGAAACTGGCATCACGTACATAGCGCGTAACTGAGGCCGCTTTTAGGCGACATTTTTATAAGCAAAAATAAAGTCCGTCTAGTCAAGTCTTAGTCTAAGCTCTTATCATTACCGACACAGAAGCATGTGTCGGTAAAAACAAACACAAACTAAACGGAAATATTTTGGTACGGAATCCCCATTGCGCGGACCAAACTCACGCTAGACCGATTTATTTGAAATACAGTCTGCAAGCGTAACTCGTATTAACTTTTAATCCTAACATTTAGTCCACCAAAACACGGACGGAATATTAACACACTAAATCCGTGACAGTTAACTGTAACGTTTCGAATGAAACAGCAGGTCGTGTTAGCTTATGAAATAATGTTAATGAGCTAGTAATACTGGTCTTGTTCTGCAAGCACACTTCGCCATTATTGACAAAGCTGATTTCGACGTTAAGTCTGCAATTCTTGGTTATAAATAAAGGCAGATCGACGAATAGAAATAAAATGTTTTAAGTACATATAATTTTTATTATGGAACTTGGCTGATTGTATACTTTATTACTAATATAGCAAACAATATATCCGTTAATCGTAGCCACCGCCGACTACGATCTCCCCCCCGACCCCTGCCGCCACCGCCGGCCGCGACATGTTCTCACCGACCCCCCCGATGCTTTGTCATCCCTTCTTTCCGCTCAGAATACGGGCGACGACGACGACGTAGTAGTAGATCCCCTCCCATAGCCGGCGGTTGACCGGTGCACTTAGTAGTGCACCCGTCCCCCTACAGCGACTGTCCCAACCGAGGGCACCTCTTCGAGGCGCCCTCGAGTATGTCGCCTCTTGCCCTTCTGGCTGGCTAGAGCGTAGTGGTTGCACGCTCGCCTTTAAGTCCGGTGAAGCTGTACAGGCCTCGCGGCCAACAGCGTACAATAAAAAAAAAAAGCAAACAATATGCTCCTCAGATGAGTATTTGAGTTATATTTCGAGAAATTAATAGAAATTTACTTTATTACAATTTTGCTAGCCTAAATTATTCGAAATATCAGGTTGGGTTTTTATTTGAATAAAATTAATAAATGATGATAGTAGCCACTTTAAAAATGTTATCTAATCTCGCGCGTAAAAACCCGAATTTGTCGAAGTTTGGCGCCTAAATATTGAAATCGAACGCTGCATTCAATTATAAAATATATTCTTCTTCGGCTGAAAAACGTCCACGGCAGGACAGAGGCCTAATTAGGCCCAATTTATTACTAATATAATATAAAATGTTGGTTTTTCAGTTTTACAAGCTATTAGTACAACTAAAAAGTCATTACTGTCACTTAGATAGTGGAGATAATAAGTATAGTGAAATTACACAGGATTGAGATCAAATAATATTTTTGTTGGACTAAATAATATTTTTGGTGGTATCAGTCTGAGCACTACCAAAACCACTAAAAATCCATACTCGCTGCCAAAAGTAAGCTAGCATTGACGGACACTTTCAACGCGCGTTTTTCGAGCGACGGAAGCGCTTATGTAAAAAAAAATTAGCCATTTAATTAGCCAAACACGCGCTGGTGCGAATGAGGAGTAGGCCTCTCGTAAACACAGTCATAACTCTTTCTATATAACAGGCCTTTATTACAGATTCCAATCAAACAATACCTACCAATACCTACGTCTGCACTTCCGACAGCAACGTACTTTATTAGGTCTCTGTGCCTATATGACCCGTCAGATGGTCAGATATGAACTTCCCCCCGTAATTATAGGCCGTATGCAAACGATTACCATGCTGGGCCGTATTCATGAGTTTAGCGAACACTTTTTAGGGTTTTGGAAGGTCAACAAACTTTGTATCCGACATTGCTTTCCGGCTACGTGTGCCATTTGTTGGTATAAGAATAAAAATATTTGCGGACCGGTTTGCAAAGAGGCAACGGTCGTTTAATTCAAATGTCGGAAACTTTTCGATAAATTTCGTTATGTTTGCTGGGTTTTTTCAGATGTCAAACTTTTGTCACAGCATGCGCTTCTAGCATGTACGACAAAACGGTTATCTCGCGCCTGAGACAACCAAATCCGTCTTGCTGCGCCGCCTATTCTTGCCCTGGTAGTCTTATTCATGTTCATCAATTGAGATTTATATATATCTACGTGCGAACGTTCATGTACCATTGTAAAATATTTAAGCAAGTAGTACTTACCTACCTGCAGATAAAAAATGCAATAGAGCGTGAACCTCGTAAATTCTAGAACATTATACTCAAATATAAACTCTCACACTATGATATTAAAGTTTTATTTCTAGAGTTAGCTTGTAACAATTAAACAGTGTACAAATTAGTCACTTGGCAGCTAAGCTTTTCCGTCAGTGAATCGATTAGTCATAATCCGACAGACAAAGTATGCACTTGACCTAGACAAAGAGTTATCTAATCGCATTGTAACATACTAACACAATTGAGTGAAAAAAAAAACACTGTCACTTCAACATTCACAAGTAGGTGTCACAGAGGTGGACTGTTCACAACAATGTTAGGTTCCAATGTAAATGACGGATGACTTAGTCCAGTCATTATGACCTGAGACTGCTTCACTTACTAGATCGAGTAGACGCAAGTTCGATCTCCATATGGGACAAATCTTTGTAGGTGCATTTTATATTTGTTAATGAACACACAGCATACTACATTTAAAAAATTAAAAAAAAAACACGGCTACATTTAAAAAATATATATATATTATAAGAGTGTTGTTGGTCTTGTGGTGCATAATGTGTAAGCACCTGTGAACGAATCTTAGTTTTGAAAAAGTGGGGTGTTTCTATCAAGTCTGGAACTATGTCCAGTTCAATAGCAATAGAGTCTGCCTCATTACACCATTGCCAATATGTAGATAAACAGTAAACTTTTCACACCCTCATTTGGGAAATATAGTTTTTTTTTATTTTGTTAACAAGCTTGGCCCATGGGGCTCAGTTTTCTAAAAGTTCATTGATAACCCATGCTGCCTTCCTAGCCCAACTGACGAGCACCACATCACCACCTTGGGTGACAAGAGGAAAGCCCATTCCTCATTCAAAGATTATTTTGTCTATTCAGCAAGAAACACAGCCAGTATTCCTTCTTCTTCTTACTTTCTGACAGGTAATCAATTACTACAATATCCTTAAAAATGGGACATACAGTAAAATTGGAGTAACAGTGGACAGTGCGATAATTTCACAAAATATAATGTGATGCCTATACAACAATGATTGTATTTATTCAAAATAATAAAAGATTTGATGATATAATGTTGATAACTCAATTAAATATCATATATGTTTCACTACAAGCTGATAACAGCTTTTAGTGAAACATGTACTCATAACAAGTTTAAATTTAAATAAAAAACGTTCTTGCACAATATTACATAGTAATAATAACATAATACTTAATTAATTATAAGTTTTTATTACTTATTACCTTTGTTATTGTTTATTATTATTTTTACAAATATGGTGTTTTAATGTATTCAGCATTATTACAAACCTTTGTGGTTTCTCAATACTATGTAACTGACTTTTTGTAATAATTGTTTAAGCGATTAATAAAAAAAAACTGTCCAATGACATAATGTACAAACTTTTGTTTTACAATTCAGATTTCTGAGTTACAAGTCTAGTTCTTGGTGTAAAAACCACTGACTAATTTGCTTTGTACCTTTGATGATTTAAAATAAAGAAATTTAATTAAATTTTAATAAATTTTATTATTGTGCAAGCATAATATCATCAACACTAGTCTGATTAATATATGGATCTATGTTAAGTACAAGAGTGAGCCAACATAGAACCATGTAAAAGTAAGGCACTTATATGGCACAGGAAACACAATTTAATTCTAAAAGCTCTCCAAAATACAGATGGAAATAGTAGACATTTTATTTGAAATCAGCATTTTTTATTGCAAACTTTTATTTGAAATGATTTATAACATGTATAAAGTACCCATAATTACATTTATTTATCAAAAAATCATAACAATTAAACAACAAACATACATAAAAAGGAAAAAGCACCCCAATTTCCTTATCCTCCTCTATAATTATAAATAAAGCATTGATTTTGTTCAATTAAATCAGTATTGTTTTCTGTAATTATTATCAAAATTGAAATCAAATCATATCATTCAAGAAGGTAGAAATTAACAAGTATTGTTTTAAAAACAAAACAGCCACACCTACACACACAAGTTCTGTAAGAAAATTATCTATTGGAAAGCTATGCTGTATTCTCTGCCTATCCCTATTAAGAATCCAGCATGATGACATAGATAGAAAAAGCATATTCATACTAGCTAGGTCCATTGCAGGATCAACACAGGTGGTGCAAAGTGCAAACAATTTCAAAATAAGATTAAAACAATTCAAAAAAATCACAATATTTAGAATGGTGTCTTGCAGCATTTAAAAAAATAATTTAAAAAATGTTTACCAAGTTGAAGGGATTATTTTTTTGGTAACTTCTATATCAATATCCTCACGCCAGACTCCTTGGAGGGTAAGCAGAGAGTACAAAGCTCAAACAGGATCTATCCTTACAGACCCCTTTTGCTTCCTCCAGTCCACTACAGCTCCACTGTTTATAAATAACTGTCTACTATTGATAGTCTGTCCTTACAGACAAATGAATATTGGATGGAGCTTTTTGTACATAAATAAAAATTATGATACTTACGTAGCTTCTGAGCTTCAGCCGTACCCTTTGTCAGCACTATTATTATTATCAAATGCACCAAGCACACAACACAAAAATTATCACTAAACATTGTGACACCAAATAGTTTTTGTGACATTAGTAACACTGAGTCTTGCAAACGGAACTAGAGAAAAAACATGTTAAACGCGAAACTAATCTCATTTCATTTGTTCAAGAGGCACTGCACATCATTCGCAAAGACACAACCGCGTCAACCGCAAACCGAGTTTGCTTTGATAGAAAAAAAAAACAAAATGGACATTGAAATTTGAAAGACAGATGACAGTAATGACTAGTGTTGCCAATCAAAAAATATATTCTACTGTACAGATAAATCATGAAGGTAAAATTACCTGGAGGAAGTCATACGACGTTGCCGCTCCGCCGGTCATCGATCAACACATTGTCTTTTTTCTCTCTCAATTACACGGATCACCATTTTGAGTGAATGAGAAAGCTATTGTAAGGTTGGCAACGTCGCACTGCACGTGTGCTTCGTAGCCTGTTGTGTCCGATGTTTCGGCCATAACAAATGCACCCCGTCCGTGTCAGCGGTTAAAATATGAATGAAAATTATTGTGTTAAGTAAATATACTTTAATACAGTGAAAAGATGTCGTGTTGTGCTGTATTTTGTAAATCAAGGACAACCAAAGGAGGAGTAAAAAATCCTGAATTATCATTTCACATGTATTTATTGCCTCTTATTATATTATAGGGAAGTTTTACAGCAAAATTATGGATTTTACATGAAATATATACGTTATTGACGTCATATAATTAATATACGGTGATAATTAACTGTGAGTTTAAAGCTTTAATTTGTATGAAATAAAACTATTTTTTCGGATTTTATCGCGGTTTATTTTGATTTTTTAGTTCCCGACGTTTCGAGTGCTTTGCAGCACCCATGGTCACGGGAAGGACTGAGGTGTTAGACGTCCGTGCGTAGATCGGACCAACAAAAACAAAAATAATTAAGAAGTTTGAGGGTACCCCGGAACAACTATGCCTTTTGGACGTCTAACACCTAAGTCCTTCCCGTGACCATGGGTGCTGCAAAGCACTCGAAACGTCGGGAACTTAAAAATCAAAATAAACCGCGATAAAATCCGAAAAAATAGTTTTATTTCATGTGTAATATTCACGTAAATCTAAGAACTCAGTACTTTAATTTGTACTTTAAATATGCATTATTTTACGCTTCTCCAATAGTGATGTCCTACAGCGCCTATCGCTTACTGTCGATATTAATAAATTAATACTGAAACATTAACAATTCCTATTCACGTCATAATGACTAAACGAATTTGGATGAAATTTAGTAAGGATAGAATATCTAGATAAACACTGTCACGTCTATATTCCCCAATCGGGGGTGGGATATTCCCCAATCGGGGGTAGGACCTATTTATGATTATTTCATCTTTATAGCGTTTTCCCTGAAATAAAACACTTATTAAACTACTTACCTCACTGGAAGCTTTATATTGAGATAGCATATAGACCCTCGGTTGCGAAATGAAGTTTTGCCTTTTAGGTAGTACTGCTTATACTGAAGATTAGAGGTTTGAACTCTATATGAGTTAGCATTGTGCCATCCACCCCGTGAGGGTGCGTTGTATGCCATACCCATATGTAGATAAATCTGAACTCTGAAAAGCATGTTGATATCCGTGTGATGGAACTATTGATTATCGTGATTTAGAATCCGCGTTTGAGTGCTAAAACGTACCTCCCCTTTCATTATCGCCGGCACGCGGTTGCGGTTAGCAAGTAGAAAATCCAAAACCAAGAACAGCACTGCGAGACCTCAAGACACCGTGAGCTCATTTTGCGTAGATCGGACCAAAAAAAATAATGAAAAAGTTTGAGGGTACCCCGGACCCGGAAATACTATGCCTTTTGGACATCTAACACCTCAGTCCTTCCCGTGACCATGGGTGCTGCAAAGCATTCGAAACGTCGGGAATGTAAAATAAAAAAATAAACCGCGATAACCGTATTTATTTCATATGTAAAATTCGCTTGAATCTAAGAACTCAGTATTAAAAAATCTTATTTAAGTACCTTATTGGTCTAGTAGCAAATCTGTACCTCCAGGTGATACAACTCGAGTTATTTTCGTTATTACTTTTGATATATTTACACATTATGCAACAGAAACAATCTGCTATTTTTCAATCTGATGTCTCTTAAAATGAAGAAGTTTTTTTTTGTGCATATTAATATAACTAAGGATTTTTCAGAATTAACAAAGTGTAAGATGATATATCTTTAATTATCACAAATTGAACTGAACTGATTGCTCCAAAGTTTTTTTCTGTATTAATGATTAAACTTTAATTAACCCCTTATACACAAACAGCAGGGGTAGATTAATAATGGTGTGAATTGATATAATTCCACGTGTGTCAGTGTACACTAATGTTATTAATTAAATGAACATATTTAGTATAGATTCTCAGATAACTTAAGATTTTCTGTTCGGTGAAATAAATATGTTTTTTAATCATCTATTGTCTTTTACGTTGATAAGGCCTGTCCTAGTAATCACTTCCCTATTAAAGTACACTAATGCAGATCCACAAACTCCCACATGAAATTGACACGCTACCTCAGTGATATGCGTTGACCATACATCGTAGTTTCATGACTAACGTGCATTAAAAAAGCGCACGGGAGTTTTGGCGGGAAGTCAAAGAGTGATGTTGTCAATTTGTTTTAATACCCAAAACTTGTGTTATTTCGACTAATAATGTGTAATGTTGGTGGAATATTAACCATTATGTGGTCTTATACGTGCATGAGTGAAGGTAATTGTAACAAAGTGATAAAACGTGCCTTTTCAACTTCCCTCAAAACGGCCGTCGCACTTAGTATGTAAAGTATCCACCGCTTTACTATCCAGGGCGGGGTCCTTCATTAAATTCATTATCATCGTTATCATCGAATTCATCGGGGAGTCAAATTAATTAAAACAAACACGAATATATATCTCACTGGACACTGGCAAAATACACTTATAATTAGTGTGAAGCCATAACTTGAAGAAGAAGAAGAAGAAAAGCGCACGTGCAAACGTAGGATAAATGTGATGTAAAAATTGTTACCACCACTATGCCTATATTCCCCAAGCGGGAGTGGGAGTGGTGTACTGTGTACACTCACTTGTCGTTCAACAATGTAAGGTCTCATGTAGTAGAGGATGAGTCTATTGATATTATACCGAGCACAGTGCCAGACTCCGGACTAGATTTTTTTTTATCGAATAATTCGTTTTTTCCGACATAGGATTCGAACCGATGACCTTGTGATCGTTATGCGCATTACCAATGAGGCTTTACTATTGTAATAAATTGTACATACTAATATCGATGTTTACAGATTCGTCTTTAAGATTTGTATTATGATACGTATGTGTGAACTTATATAAATTACTCGTAGTAATTCGAAATCTTAATTAAGATGAGTCAATTACGATTTTGCATGAAGTAAATATTTGTTAATCATAAATTATCGATAAATTTTCTTATCGATAAATCCTGTACTAGTAATCACTTGCCTAATCACGCACACTAACGCAGATTCACAAACTCACACCGACAAAATTGACACGCTACCGTGGCGATATGCGGTGTCTAGGTATATCCTTCGTCTATGAGATAAACACAATAAACTATAGACTTGTGTCAATACAATATATGGATATTTTTACAAAAATTGTCATCAATTTACAAAATTTAAAAAAAAAATCCGCAATTTTTTGTTTCACGCAAGGACTAGGGATGGCAGGTATGGGAAAAAGATCGATTTTTAAATCGATTTGAATTGTAACCTGATGAAAAGATTCACAACAAAATCGTGGTCTGAAAGATCGACTCATAAAAAATCGATTTTTATTTCAAGACAGCATTTACAATGTAAATATAAATATAAAAAAACGAGATACCATAATAAACGATCTATTATCAGTAAAATCAAGGATTTTTTTATTTCAGGGAATTACATAAATACAATTATTTTATTAACATATCAAAGTATTAGATATAAAAGAAGACATCTATTTTCTAAATATATTTGTTACATTAAAAAGTTTAGAAAATAGATAGTATAGTTCCCATTGCTTAATATCTAAGCTTTTTAAAAATAATAGTCTGTCAAACTAAGCACACAGCCAACTTGCGATTTTTTGAGTAATTAAATGATAAACTGTTTTTTTGTTACGTGTATTGAGTACCATGGAGAATAGAGTAGCTGCAAAGCGACACAAACGCGGTATTCATTCGTCGTGATGAACATAAGGCTAGCCCTCGTTTAAGTTCAGACTTCTCTACTGTAAATATTCTCCATGTTGAGTACATTCAACTAACTGTTAATAATTTTATGGATTTTACCAAAACAGAAAAACTCGAATGTCGATTTTCTAGGGTGAAATATCGATTCACTGAATCGATTCAGTGCTACATACCCATTTAAAAAATTGTTTTTGTTTTGGCCCGAGAAATTGATTCTTCGATTAATCTAGCAAGGACCAAGTGAGCTTATCGCTGATGTACAGTATGCGACCAAAAAGAGTAGAAATTAATTAAATCAGAACTAACTTCTCTCCACCACCTGGCAGCACTGAAAACTTAAAAAAAATCAAAAATTTCTTTACACAGTAACTTTTTATATAAAGCAAATTTGTGAAATATCGTGCTTAAAATCAACAATACAATATGTCTCTTACTATGTTTGGCGAAGTTATACGCCGGCAAAATTTCATCTGACCTAGAAGTTTTACAAAAGACGTTTACGAAAGAGTAGCGGGTTTAACAGGTATGTTCATGTGTGTTTTATATTATAACCATACCGACGAAAAGTTAGATGTACAATACATTCTAACATATTTTGAGAGTATTTGTTAAATCATGGAGCATGTATATAATACAATGGATTGAGCACTCTGCGAATAAAACGGGATGACAAGGATACTCACTGAGAGCCCTACGTCTCTTTCTAAGTAGGGTGACCAAACATTGGTACGATTATGGACTTGTTTACATATAATTAACGTATAATTCTCGGGCACTATTTATTGCCGTAATTTTTTCTTTCTACGCATATGCCACATCTTAAATGAGTAGTAGTCAAAGTTTTTGATTAAATTGTCCATTTTCTTGCTGACTGTACATTTTTTCAGAATCCGTATATTTAGCTCTAAATTTGAGATAGTTGCCTTTACTGCCCCATCTTAATCCATTCTGTATATAAAGACGAATTGAGAACCTTGTTCGTTTTGAAGTCGGTAATAAACGGTTTACAGCGTATTTAAACCACATCATAGATACGTATAGTCCGTATCAGTTCTAACTTATGGTCACCGTACTGCATCGTAATGGGTGAGAGCGTGACACCGGGCTTCTGGTTATTGCTCTCACTCATATCATGGTTTCTTGAGTTGTTTAAATCTTAGAAAATTCAATGTTGCGTCTGTGAGAAAGAGTTTAATTTTCTTTGGCAATTTTTTGACAGTACTCAATCCATTGTTTTATATCCATGCAATGGAGCCTAATATAGTACAACTTGATCAATCTTGATACAAGGCATGTCGATTTAAAATCGTTTCTATTGACACAAGTAATCGATTTCTTAGATCGATCTGAAACACTGAATCGATTCTGAGAGCCCTTAAAACGGTTCGACTCACGTTTCAATAATAAAAAAATGGCAATTGACAATATGACTTATTCAAGTAGCGTAAATTAAGCATTTAAAATATATAAAGGCACGTATATTGTTAAAAATACTAGGTACTAAACTAAACATTTTTTGAAGTATGTTGTCTATTTGATAACCTCTAAATTCAACGCATCCAAAATTGGTACCAACAGATGGATTTATTGAAATATATTCATTTTATCAGCACATTCATTAAAATCGACTTTCAATTGATCTTTCGATGCTCGATTTAATATTTTTTTTCTTATATTTATTTTAGGGGTTTTATCCATTATTGGATATGCCAACCCCATTGTGACCTCGATTTAATTGAGAATCGGTTCTAGTGCGTTCGATTCGAATCGCTCTAAGGATCGATTTTTTTTTAATAGATCGACATGCCTATTTGATACATATTCAATTTTTACTTTAATTTTATTATTAAATTAAATATGAGATTAAGCTCATTGATCTAGTCGCGAATAATGCGCTTTGCGATCACCAAAGTTGGGTGTTGGGTTCTGGGTTCAAATCCTAGGTCGAACTAATGTAGTTTTTTCTCCGAAAAATGCCAAGTTTCAGTCCGGAGTCTGAAATTGAGCCCGGTATATGGTAATAGGCTCGCCCCCAATTATATGGGACCTTATACAGTTGGCGAAAAGTGTGTGTAAACAGTACACCTCTGCCACCCTTGCGTGGGGAATATAGGCGTGACGGTGTTTGTTTATTTATTTTATTTATTTAAATCATAGTTTTGTTATTTTGTTTTAGATAAATCAGAAAGCATTAGTAAGAGGAATTGTTCTATAAGGTGGGTATTAAAAGAAAAGAAAAACTGAGACGCCTAACCTGGCCAACATCAGCAAGTTCGTCCGAAGAAGGATCCGTTAGACGATTTCGATGTTTCATAAATTCCTACAGATCATTCTAAAGAAATGGAATTCGGATATTCATAATTTAAATATTTTAATAGTAACTAATAAACATGTTTTTTATGTTCAAACTTTTGTATTATTGTTTTATTAACTATATATTTATATTTTAATTACTTATATAAGTACAATAATAGCCCATAATCACACCTTTAGAGCTTGCCAAAAGAAGTTCTTAGTTGATCGTAACATTCTAGTATTAAAATATTTTAGTTGTAGTAACCCACGGAGCAAATACGAAGTGGAGATGGCGTAATCAGACTTTTCTATACAATTAAAGCATGCGACTGCGCGGGGTGGTATAGGGCGCGAGGGACGTTACACTCCACCCACATTTGTATCTGACATCTAGTGGGGAATGGCTAAAAAAACTAAACCGTTGGAGACACCTTCGTATTTGGACGGGGATGGAATTGGAAATTTTATTTATCATTATAAATTTAACTCTTTGACTCGAAAAAACACCATTCATTATGCTAGTAAGGTCGTGGAAATAATTGCTGGGGTGTTTATTTTATGCCGACGTAAGCCAAAAAAATTCAAAAGCTATAGCGAATTTTTACTGGAAGTAAAAAGTAAACGACTTTATGACGATGGCGTGTATTGTTTTAGTACAACTTTACCAGGTTGCTGCCATGATATGTAGGTTGTATCGTATGAATTCATTCGTTTCTGAGCCAAAGGAAAATATTATAATAAATTTCAAATGTGGCCCAGTTGATTTAATGCTGCCTACTTCATAATAGATGGCAGGCATATCAAACCGCGTTGTAATTGAAACGTGATATAAACGATTAGTAGATATTTTTACCAACCAAAACTATCATGTTTAAATCTAAAAGTAATATAATACATAATTTTAAACTCATAAATGCTCTTTACATCATTTTTAGTGTATAAGTAATAAAGAACGTATACGCCACCTAATGTCGAATAATTGTACTGTTTCTTACTAATTTGGAGACATGACATTAATAAACTATTCTAGAATAATTCAATAAATTACAAAAAAAAAATACTTATAAGTGAAATGAGATACTATATGGGTTACCATAATGTCAATCCGAATATTTTTACGCCCACCGCGATGACGTCTTGTCTTTTAGGAATTCCACAGGCTCGTTACCTTAGGCCATCTCTACTTGGCATTTGCTTCGTGAAGTAACCAATGTGGCCCGCTAAAAGATAGTGGCTCCCTCATTTAATTTTTACTTGGTTTTGGTGGCACTGTAGCGCATATTATATCGAAAATCGGTTCTATTGGACTTAGGAATCAACTTCGCAAATTTTCTAGTTTTTAGGTCTAAGGTATAATTTTGAGATTTTGTACGAATTACAAATTTAGTACAAACTCGAAAGAATTTATTGTACGGGAAAAATATAAAAAAATATCAGTATATCTCAAAACATTATCAATTGCCCGTTATTTTTTCTTGGCACGATTATACTACATATTCTTCTCGATTTTTTGATATACCACACAGTGGCAGGCACATCACTTTGAAAGTTAGCCAAAAAGAATGTTTTATCATTTAAATAATAAAATAAATTACACTCACCTGTTTATTATAGATTATTATTACCAAAGAGAATATAATCACTACGTTATAATTATTACAAGGATGGTGTCTAATTCCCGGAAATACATTTAAATTTTGAATAATAATAACGTTTCAATATTATTAAGTGGTAAGCCGATTGGTTTTCTATGAAATCAAGGGATTAATTAGCTAATGGTCTTCAGTTAATTGTTTTGTTTATGTCGATGTGAGTTTGTGAATCTGTGTTGTCGATAAGAAAATACAATTTATGATTATATATTATGTGATCACGGCTAATGGGGCTATTTATCAGTTTCACGTAAGTTACCCTTCGGCATTAGGTTGGTAGTACTGTTTGTCAGTTTAGTTCGCTAGTGTTATGCCGTGATTACATTTCACGACCTCGTTTACGTCCTCATGCCCTTGAGACGAGTCCGAGCTGTGAGAGGTAGGAAGCTAGTCCTGCGTCGGATCCAACTAAGGACATCTAGTGATGCAGTCATCGGTGTGATAAACGTCGATGTATGATTTGATGTTTTGTAAAAAAAACATCGCTTTGAAAATATCGATGTATCGATAAATCGATGTTTTACAAGTTTTTATTACACTTTTTTTAATTCATACGTCTGTTTATCATTCTGGATCTAATTTTGTAATCCATAATTCAAATACTTGCGGGCATCTGCATGAGCTGAAATTAGCATAGGAATATAAATTCGGTGACGATGCAATAATATAGTTTCTTAGATGAATGTAAGTCAACACTCTATATCCGTTTTCTACATTGTACTAACCTAAAGTGAATCGATATATCGTTTTCACCCCTAGTCCTGAATACCGTGCCGCCGCACGCTACATGTCCGTCTGTGAAGAAGCACACGCGCCGACTGATCGAAGATAAATATTTTTCAGTCTACCTATTTCTCTATTTATTCTTGTCCGGAAAGACTGAGAGACATATGAAAAAAAAGAAAGCTTAATAAAATATTAATTTTTTAAAACATTATCAATTATTTTCACATCACATTGATACATTGATGTTTATCATAACAATAATTGCACCACTAAACGTCTTAAGTCGGAGGCGGGGTCGGGTGAAGC
Source organism: Phalera bucephala (assembly GCA_905147815.2). NCBI lineage: Eukaryota > Metazoa > Arthropoda > Insecta > Lepidoptera > Notodontidae > Phalera > Phalera bucephala. The sequence continues at coordinate 15,736,035 of LR990630.1, read as the reverse complement.
TGGATCCGACTCTGACTCGACACCCTTGAAATGACGTCTCAAGGGCATCAGGGAAGAGTCGTGGTCGGGAAATGTAATCATCCTCTTAGTGCTTTTGTTCTTTTTTCCTCGAATAATAATTATTTTAACGGCATACTCATGTGCAAGACTGTTAGAGGAGGTAAACAGAAATGATGTTTAGTATATATAAATTTCGAAAGTACCTTCCTTCTAGTCTATGGCAATGACTGCTTCCTATAGTCTATGAATGGGAAGTCCACTTTTGTCCATGGTTCAAGTCGGTAGGTGCCTAGTACAACGTTGCAGTAAAGTATCGTGTATTTAATTTTTGTCATCAGTTTCAAGCGTAGTGCGAGTACGTTGTATGTTATAAATTGAATACCAATTATATTTTAGTTAGTTCTTTTTGGTGATTTGCTTGCAGCGGACTATAGCAGGGTACTGCTCTGTAATACAAGAATTTCCAAGAAAAATTGGGACTACTTTGTAATACGAACGGAAGTCCGAAACAATGTAAGTATATTATTACTTGATTGTTACATTTTTATTCATAGTAAGCGTAATTGTTTAATTCATATAGTTATTCTCCTTGTTAACCTTCTTACCCACTTATTATTTAGAAATATTAATTTTTAGATGTTAACTAATTATTGTAATGAGTATCAACAAGGGCTGCTGTCTATTGTTTATTTCCTATAATTCTAGTTTAATATCCACCTACATATTTGATTTATAATAATTTAAGCAATTTAATTTTTGTTTTGTATGAAATAGGTGTATAAAAATGTACTTGAAGACCACAGAACAAAGAACTTATTTCGTCATGAACAACAGCAGAATTTTAATTTAGGGCCCATACTACTATAATTAGATGATCACGCCTGATCCCTTGCGGGGTAAGCAGGCACATATCTTCTGAAAATGATATTATGTTTTCATTTATTCTATAATAGCAATAGGCACGGCCCCTATTACATTGACATCATCGTCGATATGTGGGTGTACACAGTACACCTTTGCCACCCCACTTTTTTTTTTATTCTAACAATGAAAAGCTGGGAAAAAATGGATTTCTCTTCCACTAATCAATAACAATACTGTAAATATGAACGTAGCTATGTTTGTCTGTTACCTTTCTTTCTGAGATAGACAAAATCCCTGGCAAGGACATGACTAACATTTGTCTTAAAAACATTAATGGGATGAAATGGGGGATGATGGTTTATATGAGGTTAACAACATTTCTCTAGTTAGGGATATGAAAATACATATTACGTTATTTTTTTGTAATAATAGTTTCTGTGTTTTAAAAGACGCCTGACGTTTAAGCGACGACTACAAAATAGATATACTCGAGTCGGTGTCTTATCCCATAGAGTAAAGTAATATAGTGGAAATAGAGAGCCAACTCGGCGCTTTTTGATGCCAACACGATTTCTGTCACTTAGTAGCGCCGTCTATTACTAGTATTCCGAAACTTTTAGACGTACGTACCTATATATAGCTAGCTATGGTGGTATGCCTATATAGGTATATATTCGTATATGCATATATAGTTCAGAATCAATGTGCGTACTACCTATTAGAATGTAAAGATACAATTGTATCTATACATTCCTATAGGTAGAACTCACTATTATATATTCGGTAAGATAAAACACTATTAATAAAAATTTAACTTTTTATTACGAGGAGCAACAAATCTAGAGAAAATAAAAAGCACAAAATGATATCTTATTTTTATTACACTACTAACTTTTGCAACTCACATTCTTTTAGGGCACACAATTACATAGATTAATTCAATTAAAATGTTCAATATCACAAGAAGCACTTTAGTTCAAAATTCGTGAAAACACGAAAACCAGCGTCCAGAGGATGTTTGAACTCGACGTAAGGCAAGGGCAAAAATGTTTATAGGTTGATAAAGATCCCCCACGCAAATCCATATAAATTTAACTCCTAATCAGTATGTAAACACATAATTACAAGCGTACCTACGCGCACAACAAACAAACAATACAAGTTCGGCGACCATTTGTAAGAGTCCCACAGACTAATTAGAGTAAACAGTCCACAGACTGCACATACACACTTTGTATCGATTTTACGTAGAAAACAATCGATAACATTACTTTTACTAAAATAAATGGAAGTAACAGTTTAATAGTGTAATAAAAAATATATAACGATATTGATCACAGGTTCAGTTGAATAAGATAAATATATGAATTTAAAAGACACAATTTCTTTTTATTATCAAAATTGATCTTCTACCGATACTAATCGGTTCTGTTGTGACATCTAGCGAATAACTTAATAACTAATTGGTCTTATTTTGTTTAGGAATAACGATATGAGATGGCGCGACCAAAAAAACTGTTTTGACTGTGTAGGTGACTTTCCGACCCCTGTCTTATCCGTTGCGAAATTCAAGATGGCGCACACACACATCGGCGCACAGGATTATAGAATAATGAAGGGATCCAATTATCGCGCGAACGAAAACATGCGGTTAAACAGTGTGAATCATATGTATAATTAAATTTATCGAACGCAAATGAACAACTTTATAATATTTTTCTCTTACCATCATTAATTATCATCACGGTCATTTCGCAGAAGAGACGAGAGAGGGTTAAGATATACCTACACTACTTGGGCCAAACTTTTGTGATATTATAAAGATGACGAACTAACCCACTTATTATGAGCTTAATGCCGTGACAGACTAATTCATTTCCCTAGTTTACCTACTCATTCATTTTGTATTGTGAATATCTTACAGTGCGCGCGATTTGACTTTGCCAGAATAAAGTTAGCTTTTCGGGGCGGTCGCGCTTGTATAGTCGCTGAGAAGTTATTATACAAAAACACCGTCACGCCTATATTCCCCAAGCGGGGGTGGCAGAGGTGTACTGAGTACCCCACACACCCACTTTTCGCCGACGATGTTAGATCCCATGTAATAGGGGGCGATCCTATTGCCATATATCGGGCACGATTCCCGACTTCAGACTCATACTGGGAAATTTTCGTTGGAAAAACTTCATTTGTCTGACCTAGGATTTGAACCCAGGACCTCGTGATCACCAAGCGATGCGTTTTGCCACTAGACCAACGAGGCAGTTATTATACAAAATACCTATTACATTCCAAAGCTAAAGCTAAATTACCCTATTACATTCCATAACAAGTACTGACGGATACTAATCTTAAGTTCCACTCCGATCTTGGTCTCGAATCTATTCGTGCCTATATTATGCATTATGTTCAAAGTTATGCATTATGTGTCTCTGTGTTTCGCTGTGTTCTGTGTGCTATGATATTTTTTATAATATCTACCCGCTTCCTTTGCTTTATAACATTAAATTTTATAACAATTTATTATAAGTTTCGATTATTAAGATTTAATATACGCGTAAATGTTTATAAAAATGATAAAGTAACATATAAAAATGGCTTCACTTAACATGTATTATCAAAATGTAAGAGGATTACGTACGAAAACAAATAACTTTTTTAGGAACGTGTGTCTAAATTCATATGATGTGATTGTCCTTACAGAAACTTGGTTAGTGGATGGTGTAGAAAATTGTGAATTGTTCGATAATAGATATTTAGTATGGAGACGCGACCGCGATTATGTTCGTACTTCGCAGTCACTGGGCGGAGGAGTTTTAATTGCGGTGAATAAAGACTTGTGTGTGGTAGAAAATTATGATTGGCGTAGTTCGGCAGAGGATATGTGGATAACTATTTCCCTAACACAAGGTAGGCCATCAAGTACCTATAATATACACATCTGTGCCGTTTATTTGTGCAAAGAAAACTTGGGTAACTCTTATAAAACTCAACTTCAGAATTTTATAAGTAACGTTAGCAACTTAATATCTATCAAACCATTAGATAAATATATTATTATGGGTGATTTCAACTTTAGTAATGAAGTGCAGTGGTACGAGTCCAGCGATAGTTCTGAACTTCTTCCCCGTGACCTGTCAGATCAAGTACTTATTGATTTCTTCGACTCCATAAATACTTGTAATTTGTCCCAATTTAATGGCGAACGGAACGCAAATGGCAGGCTATTGGATTTGGTATTTTCAAACAACTCCTTAGCCGTTGTGGAGTGTACCGATTCACTAGCCGTGCCTATAGACTCGCATCATGTACCTTTACTTGTCCGGGCGAATTTCTTCGAAATTCTCAAGTTACGAGAGGTTATTAATAAAAAATATATTTATAATAAAGGTAATTATGTAGCTATTAATGATACACTTAGCCTCATTAACTGGGAAAAATGCCTAAAATCGGATTCATTAGACGAAGCAACCAAGATATTCTATGATACATTATATGATCTTAGAGATAAATTCATTCCCTTAAAGTCTATCAAGCGTCAATCTTATCCAAAATGGTACAATTCAGCTTTGATAAAAGTGCTAAGGGAAAAAACGAAATATCACCGCAAATATAAAATTTACGGTAACTTATCGGACTTACAATCTTTCTCTATACTCCGAAGAAGAGCCATTGACATGGAGCGTACTTGCTTCAAACGTTACATGGATGAAGTCGAATCATCGATTACGCATAACCCTAAATTATTCTGGTCATACGTAAAGAGTAAGAAGTGCGCTAATAACTTTCCGAATATAATGCGCTACCAGGAAACATCGGCTGGAACAGGGGAAGAGATCAGTGACCTGTTCGCAACATATTTCTATTCTACATTCCAACAGTCCGATTTGGAAGATGAACCTGACTACGAGGTGAATTATGACACCAGCACATCAATTAATTCTGTCGAAATTTGTCCTGACAAGGTCTTACACTTACTCAAGACTTTAGATCTTACTAAGTCTGGTGGTCCGGATCTTATCCCCCCTTTATTTATTGTCAACTGTGCTGAGAATCTGGTGGTGCCCATCTCTATTTTGTTTAGGCGTTCTCTTTCAGAGGGTACGGTCCCAAAAATCTGGAAGACAGCCTATGTAACTCCAGTATTTAAAAAAGGTGATACATCTGATGTTAGCAATTACCGCCCAATCTCAAAGCTATGTCTATTCTCAAAAGTTATGGAAAGAGTGGTTCACACAGCAGTCTATTCTACACTGGCGGGTACATTCAGTGTTGAACAACATGGCTTTATCAAAAGCCGCTCCACTACGACTAATTTAGTATTATTTAATGAGTACATCACGGAACACATGGACCGACGTGCCCAGATAGACGTAATTTATACTGATTACAGTAAGTGCTTTGATCGTATAGATCATCGAGTGTTACTGCGGAAATTGATGTCTGCTGGAATACATGGCGATCTATATCGATGGTTTGCATCATACATTGAGAACCGGAGTCAAGCAGTCGTGTTAAACGGTTATACCTCCACTTGGAAGTCTATACCATCAGGTGTACCGCAAGGTTCGTTGCTAGGTCCGCTCTTATTTACCATCTTCATTTCGGACGTCACCAAGTGTTTCAAATATTCAACTATTTTGCTATATGCCGACGATATGAAAATATTAAAAACAATACGTAATGTGTCGGATACTCTGAAACTCCAACAAGATCTAAATAGGTTCTCTAATTATTGTATGGCAAACAGACTCCAATTGAACGTCTCCAAGTGTCATAGCATAACGTTTTCTAGGTTAAAAAATACTATTCACGCTGATTATAGTTTCTACAATCACATCATAACAAAAGTTTCTAACATTAAAGATTTAGGTATAATACACGACAATAAACTAATATTCGACATACATATAGACTATATAGTTAAAAGGGCATCCAAAGCATTAGGTTTCATAATGAGAACGTGTGCCAGCTTTCAATCCCTTAAACCGATAAAAATTTTATATTGCTCATTCGTACGTAGTCTTCTTGAATATGCATCGCAGGTCTGGAACCCCCAGTATAATATATATATCTTAAGAATTGAACAAGTACAAAGGAGATTTTTGAAATATCTTGATTTTAAAACACGGGAACCCTCAATTGACTATTATCACCGGTGTCGAAAATACCATTTTCTGCCATTAGAAAACAGACGAAACATAAATGATGTATGCTTTTTAATGAAACTGGCTAAAGGCTCAATAGACTGTCCTAATTTATTAGCAAAAATACCCCTGCGCACAAATCACCTAGGCTTTAGACAGATACCTTTGTTAGACTTGCCGTTTGCGAGTACTAATTATAGGCAAAATGCATTTTTATTGCGAAGTTCTGGCAGCTTTAACAGATTATCGTTGAGATTGGATATAGATTTGTATTGCACTAGCGATAACTTAATGAAAAAGGAATTAGCCAAGGATTTCTTTTTTTCTAATTAATCACCAGTTAATCGCTGGTTAAAATTAATAATAGCTATTATTCATTGTTTGTCTTATTTTTCCTTTTTTAGTTTGTTTAACTTTTCCTTGTTGCTTTTTTTTGTGCTCTGGTTTATTACTTTTGTCTGATTTAAAAGATGCTTTTATCAAAAGTGCTTAGTTAATTAATTTAATTTGTTACAAATTGGTGGAGGCTTGTCATTAGCAATTAAGTTATTATATTTTTTTATGTCGTTGTGTAATTAGACTGTAAGCCTTCCTAAAATAAATAAATAAATAAAATAAATAAATAAAATAAATAAATTAAAAAGGCGACAACTCGACACTTCGCGAACGCATCTTCCCATGCAAATCGCTAATCGTAGCCGCCGAACCCGATCCCTGCCGCTACCGCCGGCCGCAACATGTTCTCACCGATCCCCCCGATGCTTTGGTATCGCTTCTTTCCGCTCCGGATACGGACGACGACGACGAAGTCGTAGATCCCCTAGACCGCCGACTGGTGCACTAATTACACCCCCTGCCCCGTAGCGACTGTCCAAACCGAGGCCGTTCCGCCTTGAGGCGCCCTCGAGTATGTCGCCCCTTGCCCTTCTGGCTCGAGCGTAGTGGTTGCACGCTCGCCCTTAAGTCCGGTGAAGCTGTAAAGGCCTCACGGCCAACAGCGTATATCACTCTACTCAAACACACACACACACTAATCTTAAGTAATAGGTACTAACCAGAGATGGGCAAAATGTAATCAGATTAATCGTAATTGTTGAATATTACAGAATGTAACTGTAATCGTTCAGCATTAATACACCATCACGCCTATATTCCTCCAGCGGAGGTGGTTAAACATTAATCTGTTGTGACTATGCACCTCTTCTTTTCGATGTTTTTTTTTTTGCGTAGTGGTTGCACGCTCGCCCTCTTGTCCGGTGAAGCTGTAAAGGCCCCGCGGCCAACAGCGTAGATCATTCACACACACACAAAAGATATTTTTCTATTTGCAGTCAACATGGCGTCAAAATTTCATAGGAACGCAATCTTAACGGGGGACTTGGATGCGTTCTGTCTGGTCTGTGAGTCTGCTCTGAAGTCAGAGGAGGAAGCATGGACTCATATTGACGAACCGTCGCATTTCAAGAACTTGGAGCTGATCCCGTATTTTGAGAAGTTTAAGGATGATCGAATTAGAAAGGTAAGCAGTAGTAATCCGAAAAGATTTTGTAAACTTTGAATTTGCGATCATTCGTAAATCCAAAATTTACAAAAATTTTTTTGTTTCGTCAAGGTTTTTTTCCTCTTTTAAAGAAAAACCTGCTCCCTGTAAAATATTTATTAGGTAGTCTGCAATTTACGTGCAGTTTTAAATGCATCGCGACATCTCGCGTATGATGTAGGCACCTTGCTTAAATGAAATTGAATAAATGTTGTCAAAATTGCATTCCTTAGGTTTTCCCTCTAAGGCCACGAATCGCGATATTCTTCTACTATACAAGGTGTAACATAATAAACGCAAGATCTCAGACACCCCGATTAGAGAATTGCTTTATAAATTGAAAACGAAAACCAAATTTCCAAATTTAAAGGTTTTTACCCCTTTTTTAAGCATTTTTATACCCCAATTAACAATGAAATGTGTATGTTTGCATTTTGAGAAATACGGGTTAGGAATGCATTTGTAATCTCCTTGTTGCTATGAATCAAGAATAAATTTAGTTTGTATAGCACACAGAAGGAGTGAAAGCATTTTTTGCAAATAAAAAAAAAAGCCACTGATCTGCAAACACTAGTCACAGTTATGAGAGACGACTGCATGAACAATGGCTTACATTTGAATGTGAAGAAAACCAAAATTATGGTTTTTGAACGGGAAGAAACCAGAACGAATGCATGGATTGTGGTTGGTTGGAGCCTTCAGTAAGGATGGGAAATACACCGCTGATATAGAGAGAAGAGTGAATGCAGGTAATAGAGTGAATGGTGCGATGGGAAGGCTACTCGGGAGCCGGCACTTAAGCCAAAAGGCGCAGCTGGCCATGCATAACGGAGTGCTTGTCCCAACGCTGTTATATGACAGTGAGAGTTGGGTATGTAAGAAGGAGAACGAAAGCAGGATAAATGCAGTCGAAATGCGATCTCTGCGGAAGATGTGCGGAGTCACGCTGACCGAAAGTATTCGCAACAGCGTAGTAAGAAAGCGAGTAAGTATGAAAGATAGTGTCGGTGTAACGATGAGAAAGGGTATGCTCCGTTGGTTCGGGCATATAGAAAGAATGCCAGAAGAAAGAATGACAAAACAGATATACAATGCGAAAGTGGAAGGATGTAGGTGCCAGGGAAGATCTAGACTATCTTACCATGACCAAATAGACCGTGTCTTAGCTGAAGGGCAAGTCAAGAGTCTCCGTAACCGGCGAGTGTGTATGAGACGAACTATGAGAGTGGAGGAAGCCAGAGAGGTATGTTAGGAAAGAACCTGTTGGAACTCTGTACTCTCTGCCTACCCCGCGAGGGAGCTGGCGTGATGATAAAGATAGATTAAAAAAAATTCAAATTAATTCAGTTATCCATTTAGAACCAACTACTTTCAGGTCTTGCGTTTATTATGTTACACCTTGTATATATGTATAATTAATATTCCTAAAGGATTGATCTGAAGCACCATCCGATATTTTTAACCTCTGCAGTGGTTGATAAGAATGATTGGTAATATTTGTGTTTGTAGATACATTCACGATATGTGATAGATACAGAACAAAATCTCATTTTAGGGCAATATTTTGTATAAACAATAAATAGACACGGAAAAAAATTCGACGAAACATCACATACTGATAACAACACATATACGTGTAGTTTGTGGTGATTCCCCGATTTATGAGGAATTCCCCGATCAAAGGAAAGCGACTAGTGATAAATTTTTTAGTTTTCACAAATATTTCCAAACGATTATCAGCAAGTCGGATTCCCGCGGGGTCGACAAAGCTAGAATCCAGCAGGTTCTGTTATTCCTTATGCCTGCTCCAATCTCAAAGTGCGATTTAGCGCAGTGGTTAAGAGCTTAAGCAGCTCCGCCCACTGTGTTTAAAAGTCGCGGGTTCGATTCCCGCACGGGACAAATCTTTGTGTGATCCACAATTATTTGTTTCAGTCTGGGTATGTGAATTTTCATGTTTGTAAACGCACCTACGACACAGGAATAAATCCTAGTGTGGGACTACGTTTCCTAAAAAAAGTTCCCCACAGAAACACCACTCACATGATATAACTAATTAAAGCTTAATTGATTTATATTTCTGATTAGGTTACCTGGCGTTATCGTGACCTATCTACATACCGAGTATATCATCACACGAGATCTTTCGGTTTTCTGTAATTATTCACGTTCATAAAACAATACACCGTCACGCCTATATTCCCAAAGCGGGGTGGCAGAGGTGTACTAAGTACACCCACGTTTCCCCGACGATGTTAGGTCCCATGTAATAGGGGGCGGCCCTATTGCCATATACCGGGCACAATTCCAGTCTCCGGACTCGTACTGGGAAGTTTTCGTTACAACACTTGTCTCACCTAGTATTTAAACCCAGGACCTCGTGATCGCAAAGCGATGCGCTTTGCCACTAGACCAACGAGGCAGACCACTACACACTAAAACACAATTTCGAAGATAACGTTTTGTTTCGATAACACTTCGTGCAGTTCCAAATTTTCGAAGTCACTTTGATTTTTAAGATTATTTTATTATGCACTGGACCATCCACTTATTCCAGTCTTTATCATCATCGCCTACTGCAGGACAAAGTGCTCCCCAAAGATTGCCACGACGACTTACTTATATCTTTTCGTTATTATTCATTCTGCATATAATAATAAAATAATAATATTAGCCCTGTCAAGAAAAAGTGGCTGATTCTCGTTTACCAAATTTGTCACCTAAAAAAAGGACTTTTGGTTATTTTTCCATCGACTATTTCACCAGCACAATTCATTTTACTTCCTTCTATCTATATCGGCACACTGAATCCCTATACTACAGTAATTTCTATACTTTAAGAAAACTAACTGGGCTGTGTTGGTATATTAATAATAAATAATATCAGCTCTCTTAAAAAACTGTCCCCACCGTTGGGCATGGACCTACTCTCTTCTGAGAGGGCTTAGGCCATAGTCCACCACGCTGGCCCAGTGCGGGCCAACCCGCACTTCACACACCTTCGAGAAACTCTTAGGCATGCCGGTTTCCTCACGATGCTTACCTTCACCGTTAAAGCAAGTGATAGTTAATTTTTAAAACGCACATGTTTTAGAAAAGGCCGGGGTGCGTGCCCGCATTCGCACCCGAGATCTCTGATTTGCAGTCCAACGTTCTAATCACTATGCTGTCACTGCTTGTTATTACTACTGTTCTGCATTGATTGCAGGTCAAAATGGGGTACTACTGCGAATTTTGCAACTGTCTACTTTCTATCGTCAATAAAGTTAATTTACATGTTGCTGAAGATAGCCACAAACACAACAAGGACGCTCTTCTTCTGAAAATTGTGGGTCCTGATATCCTTGCTTTCGAGAAAGTACTGATTAAAGAGAGATCCTGGCACGGCATTTTGGAAAATGTGTGTGCAGTTTGTAACGTCGAATTCGATGATGAGAGCCTTCACAAGTCGGATAGCATACATCTGTTAAATTTAGTTCAGAAACCTGTCAAATTCGGAGTCAACAATGCGATCTATCGTCAGGTAAAACTTGTCACGACGACTTTTATACCAAAAGGGATGGACATTACCATGAAGCAAATATAAAGAAGAGATGGCATTATTAGATTTCCCCTTCCCCTCCTATCAGCCGCTACCGCCGTCCGCGGCATGTTCTCACCGAACCTCCCGATGCCCTTACATCCCTTCTTTCGGATACAGATACCGCACCCGGCCTCACCGGCGAGGACGAAGATTTCCGTGCCCGCCGACCGGTGCAGAGCACCACAGAGAGACACCTAGTATACGCCCTCCCCCATAGCGACTGCCCAAATCGAGGCCGTTCCTCCTTGAGGCGCCCTTGAGCTAGTTGCCTCCTTACCCTTCTGGCTCGAATGTAGTGGTTGCACGCTCGCTCTCTTGTCCGGTGGACCTGTATAGGCCCCGCGGCTAACAGCGTAAATCATTCACACACACAAATAGATTTCCCTTTACAATACCCCCCCCGACCCCTGCCGCCACCGCCGGCCGCGACATGTTCTCACCGACCCCCCCCGATGCTTTGTCATCCCTTCTTTCCGCTCAGAATACGGGCGACGACGACGACGTAGTAGTAGATCCCCTCCCATAGCCGGCGGTTGACCGGTGCACTTAGTAGTGCACCCGTCCCCCTACAGCGACTGTCCCAACCGAGGGCGCCTCGAGTATGTCGCCTCTTGCCCTTCTGGCTGGCTAGAGCGTAGTGGTTGCACGCTCGCCTTTAGGTCCGGTGAAGCTGTAAAGGCCTCGCGGCCAACAGCGTACATCATTCACACACACACACACCCTTTACAATCAACTGTGTCACTGCGCGGGGTCGAGCGTGATGAAGAGGACGGTACACACCGCCCACTTCTGTATTTGCCATCTAGCTGAGAGTGACAGCCTTACGTAAACCACGCCCACCGCGATGACGTCAGAGCCTAGTTCCAACTAGGCCCTGACGTCAATCGGCCTAAGCAAATGTGCATTGTGTATTCCAAAACAGCTGCACAGTTTGCTTAGGAAGACCCCTCTATATTTGCTTCGTGGGCATTACCTACACTCTAATCGAAATCTAAATACCTACGACGTACTCTACATGTAGAAAAGCAAACCTTCTGCAGTCGGTAACGCTTATAGAAATACGATAACGATAAGTATATCGTTACACTAAACGTCAACGAAACTGGCAAATCCAAGCGAATCAGTTATTTGGTCGAAGCAAAACGGCTTTAATTATTCCTAGTATAATACATTCTTTTTATTTCTTTTTGATCGGATACTGTATACCGTCCTCTATATTTTTAGCATAATTAAATAAATAATATTAATCATAATTATTTATAAACTCATGATACAAATATTCAAATTTTAGGTGGATGATGATACTATTCAGTGCCTTACATGTGAAATTGTCGTCGCTATCAACACAAAGACTGAACATTTCAATGATTACGAACATCAGTCTTTCTATAATAAATGTGAAGCAATCAGGAATGGAGATACAGCTGTTTTTGTTCCGATAAATAATGGAGACGGTTTACAAGCAGACTCAACTGATAAACCTGTTTTTAATGCTGATAAAAAAGAAGCGATTAAAGAAAAATCTTCAAAGAAAGATACAAAGTTTAAAATACTTGATTCAATTGATAAATATCAAAGGCATTCGATAAATATTAATTTAGAAATTGAGACAGCTTTTTGTAAGAAATGTCTAGTAACCATAAATTTTGATTACGATGATATGGAGAATCACATTGCTAATCATTCGTCAACTATTGGCAATATTGATTTAGCCTTACTCTATCCATCTCAAGTTGATCAAGACTTAAATAGAGTCGATATAAATGAACCTGTACAAAATTCGTCCATCAAATCTTCAAATCAAGAATTGCCACTTATTGATTATAATATCAATGAGACTCATGGAGATACTGAAAATTCATCTGAATCACCTTCTCCAGATATCACATCCTCTCCCAATGATAATGATACGCCGACTAGAGCCGATCAATCAAAGGAATCAACTTTAGAAGAATCTATAACCTTTGCAACGCTTAACAAGATAACAATGAATAAGGGCATGCACAGAGCTTATTGCCGCATTTGCGAAAAGAAGATACCTTCATCGCTGGTCTGTTTGAAAGAGCACGTAGCGGGGGCTTTGCATAAGAAAAATGTAGAATCTTCGAAAACTAGTCACAAAATTCTAAAACAATCAATGAAAACGTTTATCGACTCGAGATACTTTGTAACGCCAGTAATGTTTGAGGAAGCAGCTGTAATTAATGAGAAGTATTATGTCACTTTGCTCAGTTACTTCATGATTACTAAAACCGATTCGAGATTGAGATGTCAATCGTGCGAAGTGAATTTGCCATCATACGATGGTGACGGGCGCGCTCACGCTCAAGTTAGCCGTCACAAACGAGCTCTGGATACAACACCCGTTGTAACATCAACCAGTTCAGAATTTATAAGAGAGGTAAGAATATGTTTGTTAGTTTAGGGGCCTCTTTTACCAACCTTGGTAAAGTCCGAACCTGAAGTAGACTAAACGACAACTAAAGTTGCAGGTAAGTAGGTATATGTAAAATGTGTTAAACTAATCAGTTTTGATTGCCGAATAACGCTTATCGAGAAGTAACTAACTTGTACACCGCTGACATAGAGAGAAGAGTGAGTGCAGGGAACAGAGTGAATGGTGCGATGGGTAAGCTACTCGGGAGCCGGCACTTAAGCCATAAGGCGCAGCTGGCCATACATAACGGAGTTCTTGTCCCAACGCTGTTATATGGTAGCGAGAGCTGGGTATGTAAGAAGGAGAATGAAAGTAGGATAAATGCGGTAGAAATGCAAGCTCTGCGGAGTGAAGCTGACCGACCGCATTAGCAACAGCATAGTAAGACAGCGAGTAGATATGAAAGATAGTATCGGTGTAAAGATGAGAAAGGGCATGCTCCGTTGGTTCGGGCATATAGAAAGAATGCCAGAGGAAAGAATGACAAAACAGATATACAATGTGAAAGTGGAAGGATGCAGGTACCGGGGAAGACCTAGACTATCTTACCACGACCAAATAAAGCGAGTCTTATCTGATGGAAAAGTCAAGAGTCTCCGTAACCGGCGAGCGTGTACGAGACGAACTATGAGAGTCGAGGAAGCCAGAGAGGTATGTAAGGAAAGAACCTGTTAGAACTCTGTACTCTCTGCCTACCCCGCAAGGGATCTGGCGTGAGGTTATAGATAGATAGATAGATACTTCACTCGAAATAGGCCATATTTCACGGTCTTTCAAGAACCAAAACGATCACAATAATATATAGGTAAGATATATATTGGACGTAGCGCTGTTCGACCGCTATGTCAACAAGGTTAAGCACTCGTTCAGGTTGAGAAGGGTGACCGTTTAAGGTATTTTCATATTTGAGCGACTCCTTGCTTCGGAAGGCATGTTAAGACATCGGTCCCGGTAACTATTTAAGGTGTTTCAATATTTCAAGGATAGATTTGCCTACTCGGATCGAAATTTTACATATTTTGTATGGAAAATCTGTCAAACTTTTACTGACAGAAAGCAAATCTATCCTCCAGTTGAATATTTCAATATTAGGTCATTAGTCGTTAAGCTAAGTTGGAAGCCTTTATAGGCGGCCTGATAAGTACGAACAGCAGGTGGCCATAAACCTGCCTTCACCAATTCGCACTGAGTCCGCATCGTTGGAGAAAGACCTAATCTCCAAATTGCATTAGGTCCGCTTCATGGAGAACTTAATCTCTCTTATCTCAATTTGTATGACAAGGCCTTCCCCAGTAGTTGGACTTTACTTACAGACTGATTTATATATTACAGGTTCGGCCAGGAGTGTTTCACTGCGGGTATTGCAATCTTGTGACCGGCAACTGGGACGAGACAGAGATGCACCTAGAGTGTACCGAACACGACCGAGAGAAAAGATTTGCATTATGGCGTCTGCGGGATCTCTCGCCAGTTATAGCCCGCCATAAACAGGAGGAACAAATGAGAGAACTCATGTTTTTCAGAATGATGTCAAATAGATTTTTTTAAAGATATAATTATTTAATCATGAAGAATGGAAATACAGAAATAATCACCATAAATATATACAACAAATAATGAACCTGTACAACATTATATGTATAACTTTATTTTTTTTTGTTATTGGTATAAAGATATTATACAATTTTAAACTGTATAACAAAAACATATTTGTTTGATATTTTTTATCTTATTTTCTTTATCCTTTGGTCTAATGTTTGCTTATCTATCTATCTATCTAATATTAGCAATCCAGCGCCAAAACTTGTTTATTTTAACTATTGTTGGTTATAAAACATTTTCGTTATCCTTATATGCCTTGTACAATTCTGTACACAGTAGGTACATAAATAAGCAGTTTTTTTTTTTAAAACGATCCCCACAATTTACATAGGTCGGCTGCATTTCAATAAGAATTGTATAACATGCATGCAGCAGGGATGTACAAAAGCAAAGAGAATATAAAACCTATGTACAAAAGTAGTTTTATTAAAATTGCCGTCTGCTTATCTGTGTATTATTGTGGTCAAAATTACATTGATAATTATTTCTTTCCTAGATTTAAGATACAAATTATCCTTATGTTGAGAAATAAAACATTTTATTAAACGATAGTTTTATTTTCGTTCTTCTTCTTCAGCCGAAAGACGTCCACTGCGGGACAAAGGCCTCCCCTAAAGACCGCCACATCGTTTTATTTTCGTTGCGTCCAGTAAAAGGGCAAAATTTAGTCAATAATTATTTTCTTATCGCGGTACAAAAAGCAATAATAATCGCAGAGGGCAAACATGAATAATCCACATAACGTTTTACTATAGAGAAAGCATGCTATCGCGTTCATCCCATTGATAATTAAATATCGCGCTTAACAATTCAATTCAATTCAAATAGAGTTGTAGTCACTTTGTAAACAGTCATACGCCTCCCATTCGCTGGAGCAAATATTTCTTTCATACTATTTACAAAACACCGTCGCGCCTATCACATCGCCATCGTCACAAGCGGGGGTGGCAGTCTATTGTAAACACCCAATTTTCTATGTAATAGGCGCATGAGCATCGTTGCCGTTATACCGGGTACGATGCCAGACTCCGCTAATGCTGAATTTTTTTTTATTGAAAAATCATAATTTGAGGCCAGGGCCTAGTGATTGCTATGCGCATTTTTCGCCTTTGGAGGAACGAGGCAAGCTTGTAGAACTAACGGCCATTGGTGCAAAAAGTCTTCGAGTGCCGAGGTGGGTCGGCCAGGGGTGGATCTCGGCCGTCCGATACATTTGCTATGATTTAGAGTAAATTCTGCCTCAGCGTGTATATGATTATAAAGGTTTATTTCACTTTAATTATACCTACTTACAATGAAATTACATTTTATTGTGATTATTCAGTTATTTCTTTGAGTTTTAAAGAACCAGCTGACTTATCATGACATTGTCGCATAATATTCACATTATTCATTCTGGCTTAAATTACTCATACAGAATAATAAACATCTGAAGCCATAGCAATGGTCTTAAAAGAGTAGACATTAAAATTGCACATAACACTGAATCTAAGTATTTCTGTATAAAATCTTGAGCAAATATCGGGAAAATCATACTATTCAAATTTTAATAAACCTATGTATAAATAAAAGTACATTTAAGACTGTGAGATGCTTTATTTTGAAATGAGATTAAAAAATACAATTGGATGAAGGAGGAGGCTCCTTGTTATGAACTTTGATATATTTTATCTTGAGTTAGAACTTGAATTTAAGAATATTAATAATGCTGGGCAGTATTATCTAGCCGTCATTAATATTCCAAAAGAATGTTTGTCATAATAATGATTCCAATAGAATTGTCTATTACAGATTTGGAACTTACCCTACGTTTGCGCGAGCGTATTTTCAACGCACGTTAGTAAAGCGCTGGAATAAAACAAACTGGGAACAATAATTTGAAAACATTTTAATAATTTGCTTTTTGAAAAGCACTTACATCGCTTCAGCGCTAACTGTTGGAGATACGCCGTTGCGTGCACAAGTCATTATAAGAAGTCAGTTTTGTTAAAGAAAAATTACCTTATAGTGCGACAAAGATCTTTTGGCCCATGGATGACACAGACAGAGGCTGACATTGGTGTGAAATTAGAGAATTAGACAAAAAAGATAAACTCGCTGAGTTTTTCGACGGATCTTCTCTATGGAAGTAGCCGGTAGTAAATAAGTAAGTTCACTTACAAATATGACCATTTGTAAGTAGTACCATAGGGTTTATACCAAATATATAATTTGAGTTTAGGTTCGGTTCGAAATTAGGGTTAGGTACCGTTTTGTAAAATGTTCCAACTTCCAAAGAAATATTTGAACAATGTATACGGACGGTTATAAATTAAAAAAAGAACTTTAGGTCAATTTTATAGTAAACGGCAATTCTGCGACTGTCATGTAGTGACATTTCACTTGATGACAGCATTATTTCCAATATTGGCCGCGGGCCAAAAAATCCTTGTGCGACTGTAATAAAAGTACAAAGGTATGCCACTCATTACTCTACTTTACGAACCTAATAAAATCTTTGAACTTAATAATGTCCTTGTAATAAATATTAACATCTTATGCAGATGCAGTTATCAAATCCGACTCCATATAATGATACTACATAGTACAACTGACATCATAATTATAGTCAAGTTTTTAATTTGAAATAGTCATAAATATGCTGTGACATATATAAACAAAAGAAAATAAACTTTGGCCACAAGTAATAAAGTTTAATATCTGAAAAAATATCAGTCGCGCTCAACGCATTGTTTCAAAATTACCCTAACTTTCATGGTAAAAAAATCGGTTCATAGCCCTTATTCCCTATGATCAAACGAGGCGCGTCACAACTTCGTAAATTATTCGTGTAATAGTATTCTATATGTCACTATACACGATCATTTTATTTTTTTATTATTATCTTTTATTTTTAACACCTAGAATACTGCGTTCCATCGCTGTTTGGCAGACTTTGAATGTGGATTTCTGTTCTTCAGTCAGCGATCAAGTTTGAGCACCGTAGGTTAGGACGGGCAGAATACACATATCCACGAGTTTACGCTTGAGGGACAAGGGAAGGCCGGCCTTCATCATATCCCTCTTGAACCAGAAGCTCTTCCAGGCGGATCGGATCGCGTCAGAAACACCACGCTACGGTCCATGACTCAGGGTACAGATGTAGACTTAAAGTCGGCAAAGCTAAAGTGGGATTGGGCGGGACATGTCGTGCGTATGGACCCGCAAAGGTGGGCAAACATCGTCACAGTATGGATCCCTGAAGACGGTCACAGGTGTCGTGGTCGACCGAGACGAAGATGGCGTGACGACTGGGACACTTTTGCGGGAAAGACATGGATACTACTAGCCCAGGATCGATCTATGTGGAGACGTCAAGGGGAGGCGTTTGCCCAGCAGTGGTACTCAGGATAGGTTATTAAAAAATATATATTTCTAGGGAGCTTTTGAACATCAGGTTCACGCCAGCTCCATTTTAAACGATCATTTTACGAAGTAAAGAGCGCCACCTGACACGTTTAATTAGTCATAGCGAATAAGGGTCTCGTATTGAAATCAATTTGGGATTATAAAAGTAAATGCTCTCACCCGATACGCAACTTTATATACAAATAGACAAACGTCAAATTGCTTAAACTACATCACAATTTGAATTGTAGAGAGTTGTTTTCACTGGAGTTATATACCATACACCTTTTAACAAGTGAACTCCCAAACGGAAATATGCTGCCATTGAGTACTAAAAAAGCTGCCTATGAAGTTCTGCTTTATGAAAACCATGAATGCAAAACTGCCTGGAAAAATATCTAATTTGAAAAATTCAAGATCATCACAAGTCTCCGTAACCGGCGAGCGTGAATAAGACGAAATATGAGAGTGGAGGAAGCCAGAGAGGTATGTAAGGAAAGAACCTGTTGGAACTCTGTACTCTCCGGCTACCCTGCGGCGGATCTGGCGTGATGATATAGATAGATAGATCATCACAAATCACACTTAACATAAATTGGCGATGGCTTGGACCAGTGGTTAGAGTCGCCCACTATTTGAGTAGTCATGGATTTGATCGCAGCACGGACAAATCTTCGTGTGACCCACAAATGTTTTGTAAACGTCACAGGAGTATGGGGTTACGGTTATTTTTTTTTATATGAAAAGTTGAGCATATTAGTACTAGCGGTCCAGGGGCCTAATTCTCGTACTTAAATGACACTGAGACTGATTATTAGATGAATTGAGATTTCATTATGAATTGACTCACATTTGGTATTCTGCTCCACCAAAGTATCGATCCGATTTCAGTATCATCTCAGTCCAATTTTGATATTATTTGAAGTTGTTTAATTTAAAACACATTGTTGATCACATGCTAATCCCAGCTGCCTAAATACAAAACAGTAAAACAACAACAGTAAACAGTCTAAATAAAACATATCTAACCGAAATATTCAATTTGACGTTTGTTTTGTATATTTGTTATATATGTCAGATCGAAATTTTATCGGAATACCGTTTATATTTTGTTTAACTTTCGATCCGATGTCGATATTTTACGAGAATACCATTTTTGAGACTGCATTTTGAACATTTTTAATTACGAGAATTGGCCTTAAGATCAGAATCACGTACACAGACGTGCTCTGTACGCAGCTTCTCGGCAGCTCTCAGAGCGTACAAGCTGCTGAACACTTCCGAGAAGCCGCGTACAACCCACGTCTGTGTACCTGATTCCGATTCGGACCGCTAGTACTAAGATACTCAACAGGTCACTTATGTTAACTGGATTAGGTCCATGTGGTGAAATATGACCTATTCTCTCTCACCACAATTTATGGGAGAAGCCCCTATGCCCAGCAATGGGACTGAATAGTCAGATTTAGACTATTATAGGTGGTTTTGATTGTCCATTGGCCATTAAAGAGCGGTCCAATATTAACCTTATTCAGCATGGTTGGGACTATCAGTTTTAACAGAGGATGTAACAGATGATAAGACTTTTTTGATCGTATTTATCAACCATATGGAATAAAATGTTGTTTCTTGTTATTTTAGCTAAGGATGGCAGCATATTTCCAACCATATTAACATATTATACCTACACACTAATTCATAAGAGCATCATTAAAATGCCGTTATAAAAAGTCTATCTGATATCAAATCAGTGAGTCTTCACACAACATTCAGCTTTCACAATACACTCAAAATGGTTCTATTAATTATTTGTCTAACTATAATCACATTTAGGAGTATACTAGTCCACACAATTACACTTCAATGCAATGCTGTACATGTTGAGGTGCTCTCAGAAGAGGCTGCGCAATTATGAAGTTTTTAAGTAGCCTTCGGTGCCTCCGTTCGTTGGAGTATTACACCAAATCGTGTCCAATCGCCGTGGCAAAGCATCCCAGAGGTTAAGTTGCCTGGGGTCCCTTATTTGTGATGCCTTTAAGCTGCTTGAGGTACCTTATTGGAGGTGCCTTTCAGTTGCCTCTGGTGCGTCCGTCACTTGTGCAAACTCCAGACATGGCGTCAAATCGCCGTCGGAAAGCATGTCAGAAGCTACTTAGCTTCTGACATGCTTTCCGAATGGAATTTAGGTAACTTTACCTAAATTCCCGTATTGAAGGTGCCTTATAGTTGCTCTGATCCTCCATTATTTGTGGTGCCTTTAAGTTACCTGGCACCTTATTGGAGGTACCTTTAACTTGCTTAAGGTACCTTATTAGACGTGACCTATCATTGCCTTATACTTTGGAGGTGCCATTGCCACACAGCTCTCTTCCTCAGATGCACTGACCAACATCAGTATCCAATAGAATATAATAGAAAAAATAAGTTATCCATATTTCCAACCTATTTGGGTTGGATTGCAGTAGTTTATTGTCATTTATCAATGAATCAAAATTGCCCCATTTTCATAACATCTCTTGTGGGTGTGTGTATAGGGTTTAAATTGCGATAATTACTTTTAAAGAGTCTTGTAATACAATTTCAATATCATTGAAACATCAGTCCATATACAGAACAATATATTTCTAATATGTAATCAGATTTTAAATTATTTACATAGGTTTTATATGGTTTTAGACAATAGTAATTTTCTTACACTGTCAATTTTCAAGTTACCGCCATTACTGGATACTTTTATTATGTTTTTGTATATACAACAGTCATTTTGTAATAAATATATTGTCCAATTTCTGTCAGTACTGGATACTTTGGCTAAACAATTTTTCAAGCATTCATTTTCTTTTATGTCAGTTTAGTAGTTCAAAAATGCTTTCTCTGAACATTTTGCTATGAATTTAGCTAACAGTGATCTGGTCACACTGAAATATTCTAAACACTTTCATTCTATTAAATAGTTGTTTTAACAGTTAGCCATTAGTTATCTCAAGACTTAGCCATCAGTGAGTTTGTCAACAGTTAGCTAAGCAACCTTGTCTGGTATTTGCTATCACTTATAATATCATAGTATATTCTAAAAACAATCTAAATATCGTTTTTATAGCCAAGTCGTAACATCTTAGCTGTTGACTTGGCTAGCGTGCAGCTTGATCCACGTTAGCGGATACCAAATCAAAAACTTAGTTACATTGTGTGATATTTGACCTCACTTATAACACAACATATTCTAAACACCATTTTAGTAAGCTGCACAGTTTTCACTTTTATAGCCAAGTAATCGGCTGGCTTGGCTGTTCACTTGGCCATCCTGCAGCTTTTCAACGTAATGTACGTAGTAACGTTGTGTGAAATTTGCCGTCACTTATATAATTTCAGTAAGTCACATAGGTATCATTTTTATAGCCGCCAGGTCGTAATCCTTGGCTAGCCTGCTGCTGGTCCACACTTCAACATATTAATATTGTGTAATACTTCCTCACTTATTACACTGCGTATTCTAAATACTATTTCTGTAAGTCACACAGTTATCATTCTTATAGCCAAGTTGTAACTCTTGGCTATTCACTTGGCTAGCTTGCAGCTAGTCCACCTTGTGTAATATATGCCTTTACTTATAAGATAACATTTTCTAAATACCATATTATTCTCATAGCCAAGTTGTAACACTTGGCCTGCAGCTTGTCCACATTTAACTTATTTATGCGATCTCCGCACCCAAAACCAACACTAATATACTTCCTAAACACTGTTTCAATACGACACAGTCATTGTTACTTGAACTCCTTCAATACACTGCTTAGTTTGAGGCTCAATGAAGCATAACATACCGTAAATAGTTACTTTGGTAATAAATGATTTTTAATATTTTTTACATTGCACTTTTCACTTGGTTAGTAGTCAACACTGCACATTTCACTTGACCAACAGTGGTGAGTCGACGTTGAACTTGGTGATGTTATGTGTGATGTCTGCGAGGTGTTGCGGGGAGTGGTAGGGAGGGCATATGCTAAGCGTTCTGTGGCGGCCCTCCGCCTGCACGTCGATGACTCCCCACTGCCGGAGCAGTCTGTGGCAGTTGCGGATAGCGTCTGTGGATACTGCCTCGCCTGCAACAAGCATATGTACACATTTTTAAACGGTTTTTACCTTCACCTAGGAAGAGAAATGGTAATATGCTGTTTATTGATGTGTAACATCTTTCCTCTCGGTTGCTGGACATTTTTTGTGGGAGTGATTTGGAAGGGACGGAAATGTGTTACAGGAAACGCGCGCTATTTCATTTGACCAATGAGCGCGCACTATTTGATTTGACCAATGAGTGCGCACTATTTGATTTGACCGATAGCGCGCGCGGTGAAACCGGGGAAGTGCGCGCTATCTGTTTCGACCAATGAGCGCGCGCTCTTTGATTTGACCGATAGCGCGCGCGGTGTAACCGGCGAAGCGCGCGCTATTTGTTTTGACCAATGAGCACGCGCTATTTGATATCACCGATAGCGCGCGCGGTGGAACCGGGGAAGCGCGCGCTATTTGTTTTGACCAATGAGCGCGCGCTATTTGATGTGACCAATGAGTCATCTCAATTTCATAGTAGGATAACATGTCAGATGTTACACATGATATGCGACTACTGTAAGGCTCGCTCGGTTTTTCTCAATTCTTTTTCCATAAGCAAGACTACAACAATGCTGTGAGAGAATGTGGGGGCCCCCAGGGCATCACTCCATCTAGTAGTGATGTAATAGAAAGACCAGTGGTGTGCATTGTATGTAGGCAATATGATATTATTTTATGTAGGTAGAGTAAATTAATTCTTATGAGGTATGTAAAAAATGTAATAGTGCGTTCGTAAATGCTTTTAGCCTATAGAAATAAAATATCTTCTATCTATCTATATCATCACGCCAGATCCTTTGCGGGGTACGCAGAGAGTACAGAGTTCCTCTCTCTGGCTTCGTCGACTCCCATAATTCGTCTCATACACGCTCGCCGGTTATGGAGACTCTTTAACTTGTCCTATGTAAAACATAGTCTCAAACATGAAAATTCACACAAACAAATACCCAGACCGGGACAAATAATTGTGGATCACACAAAGGTTGGTCCCGTGCGGGAATCGAACCCGCGACTATTAGACACAGTGGGTGGAGTGGCTTAAGCTCTTAACCACTGTGCTAAGTCGTCCGTCAAGTCAAAACATTGAAAGGTTGAAATTTGTTACGAAGTAGATACTGTTTTATCGCCTATTCAATGCACGGCACTGAGAAAGACTTTCCTGGAGAGCTTTTCGCCAGATCTTCTCAGTGGAGGCATCATTCAGTTTATAGAGAACTTACCCCCGTACCTCAATCCACTCCAGTAGTCGATGTAAAAAATGTAATACAGCGTTTGTAAATACTTTTAGCCTATAATAATAAACGATCTTGAATTTGTAATACTGACCGTAAACCATTCTGTTCTGGGTGAAGTCTTCGGTGAGTGTGTCCAGTGTGTCTTTAACGACGTCTTTCATGGGTCCGCCGGTCAGCTTGCGGCAAGTGGTCGCGTACGCTTCCAGCAGCGGCCTTATCGTCAGAATTAACCGCCGTCTGAGCAACAAAAGTTTTACGTGATGTAAATATAAGCAGAGATGGGCAAAATGTAATCAGACGGACATCACTGACGGACGATTTAGCGCAGTGGTTAAGAGCTTGATCTGCTCCGCCCACTGTGTCGAATAGTCGCGGGTTCGATTCCCGCACGGGACAAATCTTTGTGTGATCCACAATTATTTGTTCCGGTCTGGGTATATGTTTGTGAATTTTCATGTTTGTAAACGCACCCACGACACAGGAATAAATCCTAGTGTGGGGCTACGTTTCTCTAAACTAAAAAAAAAAAAAAAAAGATTAATTTTTAACCACCCCCGTTTGGAGAATATAGGTGTGACGGTGTATTAATGATTCACGAATACGATTACATTTTGTAATCTTGAATGATTACGACTACACTTTTAATCTTGAATCATGAATTTGTATTACATTTTGTAAAAAATGCAATTGTAATCATTATTCTGATTACATTTTGCCCATGTCTGAATATAAGGTTATGAGAATACAAGTAGCCTTATAACAACATTAACTTAAGTCTATAATGCTTAATAGCAGGAACGTGCTTTAAACTTTAAAAAATACATTATTAAGATAATAATTATATAAGAATGGATTTTACTTTATATATACTACTTTCGACTGCCTCGTTGGTCTAGTAGCAAAGCGCATCGCTTAGTGATCACGAGGTCCTGGATTCAAATCCTAGGTCGGACAAGTGTAGTTTTTCTTTCGAAAACTTCCCAGTCCCAGTCTGGAGTCCGGAATTGTGCCCGGTATATGGCAATAGGCTCGCCCCCTATTACATGGGACCTAACATCGTCGGTGAAACGTGGGTGTACTCAATACACCTCTGCCACCCCCGCTTGGGGAATATAGGCGTGACGGTGTTATTTTTTATTATTATTATTATATCTACACTAACAGAATAAAGAGGAAAGATTTATATTGTTGATAATTCTTCATTGTACTAATAGTTACAAAATATAAAATTAAAATTAAAGAATAGAAAGAAATGTACAAAGGCGAGCTTAACTCAGCTTGTTTTGTTGTATGGTTGTAACGAATAAAGTAAAAACGAATGGACCGATTTTAATGATTCCGTCACCATTAGAAACCTACATTATCAAGAAGTAACATAGGCTATAAAACATAGACCCGGTAGGTGGCGCTGTTGTCGCCCGGGTACAAAGTCGCGGGAAACTGCTAGTTATTAATAAATTTAAAGAACGTCTCTGCAAGTAGGACTGGGCGAGCCCAAGAAGTGTTAATTGAGGTCTGCGACAGGTTGTTACCTCTCGGCGAGGGCTTCAGGCGTACGTGAGATCCTGTACTTGGTGCGTTCTTCGGGGTCTGGTCTTTCCAGCTCCTCCTCATCGTCCAGCCGGCTCGCGAACCGACGAGACCATCGCTCCTCTTCCAACCCATCCACCGGCTGAAATACGTTCAAATATTCATTAGAACATATTATTAAGGCTTTTTGTTGTACTGCCGCGTTAGTTTGGTGGCAAAGCGCATCGCTTTGTGATCACGAGGTCCTGGGTTCAAATCCTAGGTCGGACAAATGTAGTTTTTCTAGCGAAAAATTCCAAGTAAGAGTCCTGAGTCTGGAATTGTGCCCGGTATGTGGCAATAGGCTCGCCCCCTATTACATGGGACCTAAAATCGTCGGCGAAGTGGGTGTATCCAGTACACCTCTGCCATCCCGGCTTGGGGAATATAGGCGTGATTTTTTATTGTCCTAAGCAATTAGTTATTATGCACTATGTACTACAGACGAGACCTTATATCATTTTTGTATTAAAAGTTAGAGTGGTAACACTCTAGCTCACTGTGAGCCAGGTGCTGGCCGCAAGTGACCCGTTCAAGTGCCAAGTTTTATTTCAAAAATATGCTTCAAGTGCTATGAAATACTGTTTAAACAACTCGATAAATTCCCCTCCTATCAGCCACTACCGCCGTCCGCGGCATGTTCTCACCGACCCTCCCGATGCCCTTACATCCCTTCTTTCGGATACAGATACCGCACACAGGATCAAACACCAACCTCGCCGGCGAGGTAAAAGAATCCCTTGCCCGCCAGCCGGTGCAAGCACCACGGCGAGACACCTAGTATACGCCCTCCCCCATAGCGACGGCCCAAGCCGAGGCCGTTCCTCCTTGAGGCGCCCTTGAGCTAGTTGCCCCCTTGCCCTTCTGGCTCGAGCGTAGTGGTTGCACGCTCCCCCTTTTGTCCGGTCAAGCTGTAAAGGCCCCGCAGCCAACAGCGTAGATCATCATCAAAACCACGAGAAATATAAGATTTTATTATCGCTGGAAACAAACATTAATATGCCTCGTAGAAGTTGTTTTCACTACAACTGAGATTCACATAGCCGATATTACGTCTGATCATTAGCATGTATGGCACGTAAGTAAGGAAAGAATCTGTTGGAACTCTGTACTCTCTGCCTACCCCGCAAGGGATCTGGCGTGATGATATAGATAGATAGATCATTAGCATAATATCATTTAAAGCGGTTACTGCAATCGCTGGCACGAACATGAGAGGAACTCATCACTTTGGTTCTTCATTGATCGTTAGTTGGACATTCTTATTGGGCGTTGTAAGTGATGTCACGCCTATATTCCCAAAGCGAGGGTAGCAGAGGTGTACTGAGTACACCCACTTTTAGCCGACGATGTTAGGCCCCATGTAATAGGGGGCGAGCCTATTGCCACATAACGGCCACAATTTCAGACTCCGGACTAATACTGGGAATTTTTCGATAGAAAAACTACATTTGTCCGACCTAAGATTTGAACCCAGGACTTCGTGATCTCAAAGCGATGCGCTTTGCCCCTAGACCAACGCGGCAGACCAAGTGATGTATTGGGCGCAATTCTCTTTGGAATTATGGATCACGCGATCAATTGTGATTGCACATTCAGTTATAATATCGAAATGTTCCATAATGCTTCATTAGCATTTGGATCCCAATGCTTCAGTCCCATTTCTCTCGTAGTTCCAATAAACCACCACCACCCAATATAGATTTATTGGAATTTTTCTGCGACTTTAAAGAGAGCTTAGTTCATACGCCATAGTAGCGTTATAATGGTTCGCAACAGAGCGATCACAAATTTACAACACTTGTTCTTCTTGACTGTCTACCCCTAGCTAGCGGAACGTCTGTATTTTCACTTATTGGTTAAAACCTAGGTGGTGTACTCGAGTGATCAGTTCGGCCAGCAGCGTGTCAACAGCGTCCACATTCCACCTTCCTATTTGAAGGTGCTCCAAGAGACGGTTTGCTCCTGTCTAAGCGAAGGTATGTAGTGGGTAATATTCAGTCGATGTACCTGTACTCGCAGGATGAGCTCGGCCAGCAGCGCGTCAACGGCGTCCACATTCCACCTTCCTATTTGAAAGTCTTGTCCCTGTCTAAGCGAAGGCATGGAGTGGCTAATGTTCAGTCGCTGTACCTGCACTCGTGTGATGAGCTCGTCGGCCAGCAGCGCGTCCACGGCGTCGCCGAGGCGCTCGTGGATGCGCTGGCACGGCGAGCTGACGATGAACTCCAGGCTCAGCACGGCGCACAGCTGTAACGCCGCCTCGACCAGCGCACTGTGCCGTACTTCCTCCACCTCGCCGCCGGATCCCACGATTATACTCTCTAGTGCCGTCGCTGGAAATTGTAAATGCCGGGTGAACACACGGATGTGCATATGAAAAATTTCAAGGTCATATAGAACAGACACCGTTTGTAGGTAAGTTTACTAAGCCTGCCTGTTTATAAATCCTAGTACTTTAAAACAAAACTCTAAAACCAAAACCCCAAACTGAAAACAGAAAAGCGAGCAGAAAATAAAAAAACAAACTTATAAACAACACCATAGGTGTAGCCGAGGTGTACCACACATCTACATATCGCCGACAATGTTAGGACCCAAAGTAATAGCAGACTATTGTCGCAGAGACAAATAATACAGCCAGAATTTCTGTCCCATAATGCCAAACCCAATGCACCAAGATAACAGTGAGTAAAACAGCATTTTTGCCGTCGCCCCAAAAATTACATCCAACTATTTACCCCTTTTTTATAGAAATTACGAAATGGGCTCTGGAAACTTTGTACTCTATGCCTACCCCGCAAGGGATCTGACGTAGTAACATAGTAATGATAACAAGCTCTCATATTGTCGGCGACGCGTGAAAACCTCGTCAATCGAATTTGTTGCCAAAACAAGATTATTTTTTATATAGTTAGAAACTCGACTGTCTCATTGGTCTAGTGGCAAAGCGCATCGCTTAGTAATCACGAGGTCCTGGGTTCAAATCCTAGGTCGGACAAATGAAGTTTATCTAACGAAAAAACTTCCCAGTATGAGTCCAGAGTCTGGAATTGTGTCCGGTATATGTCAATAGGCTCGCCCCCTATTTCATGGGAACTAACATCGTCGGCGAAACGTGGGTGTACTCAGTACATCTCTGCCACCCCCGCTTGGGAAATATAGGCGTGACGGTGTTTTTATTTGATAGAAAAGTTCAAAAAGGCCATCTATGACTTTCGTGACTCGCTATGAAGTCTTCCATTTTGAAATAAGAGACTCTGCAAGACTGTCGGGGTGTGCATTTGGTTATATAGAAATTTAGAAAATAGTAATAACTTACCGACGATAGCTGTCGCAGCGTAGTGCACTACGACGGTGTTAGCGTAATACGAGAGTTCCAGCGAAGCCGCAATGGACAGCTGCGGTTTGATCACCTGCTTATCGCCGCTGCCCTCGCGCCGAACCAGCCCACGGCCCAGCATATCCAGCTGTAAAATAAAGGCTTGTTAGTACATTGGAAGGACGGCATTTCTTTCTCGGGAGAAAATTCAATTAATCACCTGGTAACTCTAGAGAACAGATCAAATTAGAAAAAAGTTTTGGGTAATTTAAATTAGATTTCATTTTCATAGCATATTTTGTCATGACAGCTCCCTGAGCTGTCTCAATATCCAGGCCGGCTCGGCCTGTTTTGGCATAAGTGTGTTCTATGTGAAAACGAAAACAAATGCTTTTAGATCAGCCTATGTGACCGATAGTAGGGCCGTATTTCATCTGTGAGTAATACGAGTGCTGTCATTCAGTAAGTAAATTAAAGTCAAAGGATTTGCGATTTTATGTGTTTGGGTGGAGGTTGTGGGGGTTGAAGCAGCGTTTGTGGAAAAAGTCATCATCATCAGTCCACTGCGGGTCAAAGGCCTTTTTCAAGGCACGCCACCGAGCACAGTCTTTGGTTCTCATCTTCTAACCGCTCCCAGCCACCGTGCTTATATCGTCGCTCCACCTAGTTTCAGGGCGTCTTACTACGTTTCCCGAGTCGCAGTCTCTATTCAAGTACACATCTACCCCCGTAGCTATTCCCGTAGAGAAGTTGTAGGTGCGGAGATTGAAGAATTACAAATTACAATTTACATTTTTTTTAA
Source organism: Phalera bucephala (assembly GCA_905147815.2). Taxonomy (NCBI): domain Eukaryota; kingdom Metazoa; phylum Arthropoda; class Insecta; order Lepidoptera; family Notodontidae; genus Phalera; species Phalera bucephala. The sequence continues at coordinate 15,706,434 of LR990630.1, read as the reverse complement.
GTGTAAACTTCTTTAGGCGCGTTGGGCAATTTTGAGAGGGGAAAGCACAATTGAACTCGAGACACTGTTACCTTTACCGACACCTCTGTATACACCTCTGTGTACATGTATGTTTATTTATGTTTTTAAATTATGTATTTTTTTTATTAGTATGTAGTATTAGTATAATGTATATATGTAGTAATTTCGTCAGTTCTTGATGATGAAGTGACACTTAGATTGTTGTGCAATTGCCGTCACTTTCACAAAACTGATCTGTCTACACTCAAAGGTTAACTGGTAGATAACTCAAATTAAGTTCGCCTTTGTACATCTACTGTGTAAATATGCTAACAAATTTGTATTTCTTTTGTACAATAAAGAATATATAAATAAATACATATATTGTGAAATAAAACTATTTTTCGGATTTTGTCGCGGTTTTGTTTTTGATTTTTAAGTTCCCGCCGTTTCGAGTGCTTTGCAGCACCCATGGTCACGGGAGGGACTGAGGTGTTAGACGTCCAAAAGGCATAATTGTTCCGGGGTACCCTCAAACTTCTTAATTATTTTTGTTGGTCCGATCTACGCAGAATGAGCTCACGGCGTCTTGAGGTCTTGCAGTGTTATGCTTGGTTTTGGATTTGATTATATTAATTACCGGATCCTAAGTCGATGGAAGCCTACCAAGGATGGTAAGCGAGGCTTATGAAATAAAAAAAAAACATCCTAATTTCAATCGCACGTTGGCATTTTTTGAGATGGGTAGAAACCATTGAACTCGCGACAGTGTTATCGTAACCGACACCTCTGTATATAAAAAAAAAAAAATATTTCCTGACGATTCAAAAAATACTCACGTCAATTACGTTCAAGTTTTCACTTCTGTCGGCACTCCCGGAGTGCCATTTTTTTTTTCACGTGGTACTTGTGACATTATCCCTGCCTACTATGTAGTGACCATGAAGCAAATACGAAGAGGAGATGGCCTAAAAGCTAACGAGCCTTGTGATTTCATAAAAGCATTGACGTCATCGTGGTGGGCGTGGCTTACCTCAGTTTGTCATCGCTACTCGCTCCATTTACACGCCCGCTCGAGTTCGCATAGCTATGAAATATTATCTATTCTTACTAAAAATGAAACCTTTAAAATGAAGTTATGTCTTAACATGCAAAAATTACTGGGATCGACATTCTGATCACACAAATAATATCACATTTCACTTGTAAGTATTTTTTTAGAATTCTTCTATATTAAAAATGCCATCTACCGTAATATAATTGAACTTACAAGTAACATTTAGTTCTTACCAGTCTCCGCCAGATGGCAAATACAAATGTGGGTTGGGCGTAACGACCCTCTCGCCCTGTGCCGCCCCGCGCAACAACACAATTCATTCTATACTAAAATCTGTTTAGGCCATCTCCCCTTCGTATTCGCTTGGTGGTATAGACTCACGGCGTGGGCGAGGCAGGCGCGCGGCTCGCCGGTGTAGCCGAGGTCCCGGCCGGCGCGGCGCAGCGCCTCGGCCCGGGCCTCCGCGCAGTGCTGCAGCTGCTGCCAGCTGGCGCCGTGCCTCATCTCCGTGAGCAGCACGTACGCCACTATGTTGGTGCACATCAGGGGCGACGCTTGAGCCGCATCTACCGATGAAGAGAAGTAGTAAAAGCCCGTGTCTTCAACACTATACTTGAGCGGGCTACAACACTAGCCGAAACTTCGTGTTCGAGCGGTTGCGTTTGGGTGTCTCCGGCCGTACACCACGGGGCCAATTTAGTTCCGAAGAAATGTACGGTTGCCGTATTCTTAATCCAATATTGCCGTATCAGAGATCATTCTACACTCAGAGGCGGCGTAAGGCTTGGGTGACGTGGGCCATCGCCTACGGCATCGCGGTCGGAAGGTCCTCGCGCCTTGAAGAAAGCAACATAAAAAAAATTCTTTATCGCGATTTATTAATTATTTATTTATACACTTTGTTTTCATACTAAATTTTATATAAGATCATTATCTATGCACCTAATAAAAATTAAGCGTTTCAATTTCTGAAGTGATAATTTCATATGGGAGGGTAAACCGCTTCGTAACGCAACGCGTAACGGCGCCAGTCTGTCTGGCTTCCCTTTCTCTCACGCATACGGCAGCGGTAGGCATGCTCTTCCTCTCTCACTAACCCACAGCGCTCCTTCCTTTCTCTCACGCATACGGCAGCGGTAGGCATACTCTTCCTCTCTCACTAACCCACAGCGCTCCTTCCTTTCTCTCATGCATACGGCAGCGGTAGGCATACTCTTCCTCTCTCACTAACCCACAGCGCTCCTTCCTTTCTCTCACGCATACGGCAGCGGTAGGCATGCTCTTCCTCTCTCACTAACCCACAGCGCTCCTTCCTTTCTCTCACGCATACGGCAGCGGTAGGCATACTCTTCCTCTCTTACTAACCCACAGCGCTCCTTCCGTTCTCTCACGCATACGGCAGCGGTAGGCATGCTCTTCCTATCTCACTAACCCACAGCGCTTCTTCCTTTCTCTCACGCATACGGCAGCGGTAGGCATGCTCTTCCTCTCTCACTAACCCACAGCGTTTCTCCCTTTCTCTCACGCATACGGCAGCGGTAGGCATGCTCTTCCTCTCTCACTAAGCCACAGCGCTCCTTCCTTTCTCTCACGCATACGGCAGCGGTAGGCATACTGTTCCTCTCTCACTAACCCACAGCGCTCCTTCCTTTCTCTCACGCATACGGCAGCGGTAGGCATGCTCTTCCTCTCTCACTAACCCACAGCGCTTCTTCCTTTCTCTCACGCATACGGCAGCGGTAGGCATGCTCTTCCTCTCTCACTAACCCACAGCGCTCCTTCCTTTCTCTCACGCATACGGCAGCGGTAGGCATACTCTTCCTCTCTCACTAACCCACAGCGCTCCTTCCTTTCTCTCACGCATACGGCAGCGGTAGGCATGCTCTTCCTCTCTCACTAACCCACAGCGATTCTTCCTTTCTCTCACGCATACGGCAGCGGTAGGCATGCTCTTCCTCTCTCACTAACCCACAGCGCTTCTCCCTTTCTCTCACGCATACGGCAGCGGTAGGCATGCTCTTCCTCTCTCACTAACCCACAGCGCTCCTTCCTTTCTCTCACGCATACGGCAGCGGTAGGCATGCTCTTCCTCTCTCACTAACCCACAGCGTTTCTCCCTTTCTCTCACGCATACGGCAGCGGTAGGCATGCTCTTCCTCTCTCACTAACCCACAGCGCTTCTTCCTTTCTCTCACGCATACGGCAGCGGTAGGCATGCTCTTCCTCTCTCACTAACCCACAGCGCTCCTTCCTTTCTCTCACGCATACGGTAGCGGTAGGCATGCTCTTCCTCTCTCACTAACCCACAGCGCTCCTTCCTTTCTCTCACGCATACGGCATTGGTAAGCAGGCTCTTCCTCTCTCACTCTAACCCACAGCGCTAGTTTAAGTTATCACTTCTGTCGGGCGTCCCGAAACGCACAATTATTTTTTAATTTCATGTAATTCATCGTCGTGCGCCACTCGAGGGCCTCGCGAAATGTAATTTGCCCACATCAAATTAATCTCTTGCCCCGCCACTGTCTACATTCTACAGCTTTTGCCGTATCTATAAATACGGAAGTTAGTGCTGCCGTTTATCGTACCTTTGATGCCATATGTTAAGGCAATTGCCGTATCAAGAACAACACTGCAGACGACCACCGAGGACGGACGTATACAGAGACACGCGAAACATTATCGGTCACGCGTGTGTTGTCATAACAGTCAATTCATATAATATCATACAAGCCAATGCCACAGTTTGATCCTATACATCACTCTACTCCTATTTTCTTGGCAATCAACCAATAAGTCCATACAGCGTCCAAGCCTCATACAAACGGTCCATTATGGGTACACTCCAATGTTGGGTATTAATCAATTAATTCTTCAATTATGGGATCAAACAATTGAAATTTCAATCGCAATTAACATCTCAAAAATTAATTGATTTCACAAATAACTAATTGTAATTTTGTTAAACGTTTTATGCAATTACAGTTTTATTAACACAAAACAGATTTTTTTGGTAGGCAGAGAGTACAGAGTTCCAACAGGTTCTTACCTTACATACCTCTGGCTTCCTCAACTCTCATAGTTCGTCTCATACACGCTCGCCGTTTACGGAGAATCTTGACTTGTCCTTCAGATAAGACTCGGTCTATTTGGTCGTGGTAAGATAGTCTAGGTCTTCCGTGGTACCTACATCCTTCCACTTTCGCATTGTATATCTGTTTTATCATTCCTTATCCTGACATTCTTTCTATATGCCCGAACCAACGGAGCATACCCTTTCTCATCTTTACACCGATACTATCTTTGATACCTACTCGCTTTCTTACTACGCTGTTGCGAATACGGTCGGTCAGCTTCACTCCGCACATCTTCCGCAGAACTCGCATTTCCACCGCCTTTATTCTACTTTTATTCTCCTTTTTACATACCCGGCTGGTTAATTTCATTCGCAGGAGAACTAAAGTCACCGATATAGCTCTCAGAATTGCTAACTACTACTAACTCGAGGTAGTGAATAATAATAATATTATATATTGCCCACTGCTGGACAAAGGCCTTCTCTCACAACTCAAGGTGAGAAACATTAGGTCATATTCCACCACGCGGACCCAGTGGGGTTGGTGGAGGCAGGTTGCAGCAGGCCACCTGCTGTTGCAACTTATCAAACCGCCTTTAACACTTCCAACTTCGCTTAACGACCACCACATTAAGAGGTAGCCGGGACCAACGGCCTTGCGAAGCACGGAGACGCTCGATAAGAAAATGCCACAAACGGTCACCCATCTCTGGCCAACCAAGTCGAACGCTTAACCTTGGTGATCGGTAAGAACACCGCGGTCGCACGACGCTACGAGTTAGTCAATAGGTAACTCTAACTGTGGTTCGTGTAAGTGGGCCTAAATATATTATCTAAACTCACCATAAACAAGATGTCTTCCGATAGCCTCGACCATGATCTTGTGGTCGGCACTGACATCGGCGGCATAGAAGCTGGAGTAGCTGTTGTACAGTATCTGGCGGTCCAGGTTCAGTGCCAGGCACGCGTTGTTGTTGGGCGGGGACAGAGGCGCTTCGATCGGTGTTTTGTAGTGGTTGAACTTTTGGAAGGATGTTACGAGTTCCTGGAGAACAGAGATATGATGTTTTTACTTTTTCTTTTTTTAATCTTATTTATTTAGAGGCTTTTACCCTACAAGGTATGTCAGCCCCATCGTACCCTAATCTAATATATATAACACTATTACACAAACAACTGAAGTTATTGTGATGGAGAAAGAGGTAGTTCTGCGTATCGTACCATATCATAAAGATATTTTGTTGCATCGAATATAGGCTTAGACAAAACCCTTATAAAAGCTCCTACGTCGTATTTACTAACTTGTAGTTTCTGCATCACTACTTCTCTTTCTGTCTGTTTCTTTTCACATTCCATCAGCAAGTGTTGGACATCTTCAATTTTACCACATACTTCGATCACACAATCGATCGATACACAATCAGGCGATTCGACTTTTTTCATCAGGTATTCAAACTTTCTAGATGGATAGTGACCAGAACGTAATCTATGTGCCATAACAACGCATGATCTGCTTATTTTACCAATAAACCATGGGACCCGCGGAGGCTCACATTGAATGGTTTTATACCATATGCCTTTTTCTTTACTCCTCTCGTCAAAATATTCCTTAAACTCCTTTACTATTTATTTAGGATTCAAAACGTTTGGGGATATCAAATAATTTTAATTTAAAAAGACATAATGCAGACCCTGGACACCATCCGGGTCTTAAGTACTCGTCACCCGTCAATATTCGAACTGTCCCGTTGTAGCGCTCTGCACCAGCCGCTGCCGTGGTTCGTATTCAGGGTGTGCCAAATGCCTTTGTCGTAGTTGAGTGTGACTGGTACTAGGAGTGCTTCTTCCATGGTGCCGTCCAGGAAAGCGTATATCATTACTGGTATGATATGGTACAAAATCCGCATTATTAGTCGGTGTAGCTTGCTACAATACCTTTCAAGAGATGGGCTGGTTGAAGTCCACGGGGATGCTGCCGTGGTTGGTATTCAGGGTGCCCCAGATACCTCTCAGCGCGGACCAGAATGTCTCCATATGCCTAGGCTTGCTGAGCTGTTTGAATATGGTACTGATTCCCCCTTTTTGAGTCGCAGTAGCCTGTTTTTACTGTGACAGTACTTTCAAAGAGATGGACTGGTTGAAGTCCACGCGGATGCTGCCTTGCTGGCTATTCAGAGTTCGCCAGATGCCTCTCAGCGCAGACCAAATGGAGTTCATCTGTTTGGGTATGCCGAGCTGTTCCAATATGGTACTACACTCCCATTATGAGTCCTCATAGCTTGTTTTTACTTTGACAATACCTTTAAAGAGATGGGCTGGTTGAAGTCCACGCGGATGCTGCCGTGGTTGGTATTCAGAGTTCGCCAGATGCCTCTCAGTGCGGACCAGAACGTCTCCATCTGCTTGGGCATGCCGAGCTGCTCGCGGACAAAGTTCCCGTCCACCAGTTTGTCGTAGTTAAGTGTAACTGGTACTAGGAGAGCATCGTCGATGGTGCCGTCGAGGTACGCGTCCATTATTACTGATAGAATACCCGCTGGAGAATCAAAACGTATTAATTAATTACAGTGAATAACAAAGCCGTTTTAAAAATTCACTATCACTTGCTTTAACGGTAAAGGAAAACATCGTGAGGGAACCTACATGCCTAAGAGTTCGTTGAAGGTGTGTGAAGTTCGCCAATCTGCGCTGGGCCAGCGTGGTGGACTATGGCCTAAGCCCTCGTATTTTGAGAGGAGGGCTAAGTTGGCCAAATAATGAGAGGAAACAGACTTCATAATCACTATCACTAAATATTATAAAACAAAGTCCCCCCGCCGCGTCTGTCTGTCTGAACGCGATAAACTCAATAACTACGGAACGGATTTTTATACGGTTTTCACCAATAGACGGAGTGGCTGGTGGAAAGAGGAAGGTTCATGTGTATAATTCGCAGGTGTGAAACCGGGACGGGTCGCTAGTATTATACATTTTTGACATCTTTCAGAAGAGACGAGAAAGGTTTCAAGGAAAAGAACTTATTGGATATTTCCCAAATGCATTAAAACAACTCCAATAATAAACGAGGGAGCTATTGTTATGGAAAGCTGCTTGATCATATTTATTACTATTTAATTCACCTTTAACGAGATCCCCTAGAAAAAGCAGTAGCGATATTTTACTAACCGCAGGTTTGTATCCGTATATTACAACATGGATCCATGTTCAAGTATCTATCTACTTGAAATATAAAGATCATTATATTGCAATCTTAAAATGCACATACCACCAGGATCTTCCAGTTCCAAAGTAAGCACAAAAAGAGTTACAAAAACGATTAAAAATATTCCCATTCAAATATTTGCTGTTTATAAATGTTTACATTCAAAAAATAAGAAGTAAGTGCCGCAACGAATGAAGCTCAACTGATGCATTGAAAGAAATCGGCCGAAACAGAAACTAGCTGATGTGTCAGCGTTTTGAAAACAATTTTTTTATTGGCGGTATTTTTTCAAAAACATTTTCTTGTTCTTTTTTTTTTAAAAACTTCGCCCCACACTAGTATTTATTCCTGTGCCGCTGGTGCGTTTACAAACTTGAAAATTTATACACACAAATACCCAGACTAAAACAAATAATTGTAAATCACACAAAAAATTGTCCCCTGCGGTAATCGAACCCGCGACTATAGGACACAGCGGGCGGAGCGGCTTAAGCTCTTAACCACTGCGCTAAATCGTCCGTAGAACTTAAAGACTTGTTTTGTTTTTCTTTTCTACAATTTTTAAATAATCACATTTATTTTATTGGAATAACAGTGTGCCATAGTACCTTTGGGTGTCTGTGGTTTACCCGTCCTGGTGCGACCGCCTTCAATGAAGAATTCCAGATTGTTCTTAGCAGCCAACCCGTTTAGAATATAAGCCCTGTAACAACATTTTTGTTACTAGTGGTCGCCTATTGGTCGAAATTCGCCCATAATTAAATTAAATTATACGTTTGAACATTATTAAGGTTCTATTGTCGAAGGCTACACTGTTAATTTGTCTATTTTTCTCAAACAAATTATAAGGAACTTAAATAAAAAAAAAAAACAAAAAATGATAAAAATAAAGAATACCTATTTTTAATTTTTTTTTGTTGTTAAAACAAAAAACCAAAAAGAAAATGCTGTCCATTGAACTTGACATACATATTTCGATAATTTAATTAATGATACAAAACTTCTCTGTAAACGATGTTTTTTGTAAAAACTCTTTCATCGTTTGCTGGTTATGTTTGACATTCAGTAATACTATAGACAAATAATATTCAAAACAAACAATATTAATCTATTCTCAATTTGAAGTGTATTGTGTCAAATGCATGGTAGTGTGTGTAATGTGTTTTTTATTGATTTAATGTATTATTCATGCATAATAAAAAAAATCCTTCTCGATATAAACTATAAGTGTGGGAAATTTCATACTCCTCCGTCCGCGCAATTTTTGTAAAAATGGGTACAAAGTTTTTGCTTCACGTATCAATATAATGATTTTAACTTAACTGCCCCGACTTTGACAGCCTCGTTGGTCTGGTGGCAAAGCACATTGCTTTGTGATCACAAGGTCCTGGGTTCAAATCCTAGGTCGGACAAATGTAGTTTTTATAACGAAAAATTCCCAGTATGAGTCCGGAGTCTGAAATTGTGACCGGTATATGGAAATAGGCTCACCCCTATTACATGGGACCTAGCATCGTCGGCGAAACGTAGGTGTACTCAGTACACCTATGCCACCCCCGCTTGGGGAATATATGCGTGACGGTGTGTGAAGTGACTCAAACTCTTAAAAAAACGGTTCTAAGGATTTATTTCCTGAGGTGGCTCAGGCAATAAATCCTTAGAACCGTTTTTTTCTACCTGTCAATCAAAATAGAAGTTATTGCCGAGGATTAAAATAATCTCATGGTGTAATGGTTGACACTTTGAACTCTGACTCCAACGTTCCGAATCCAGATCTCGGTGAAATCTACACGTTTAGCATTTAGCGGGATTCGGGTATTTGGGTTTTATTAGACCTTACTTTCAGTAACTAATGCTTGACTGGTCGAAGACTTTGGTTTTTGTATCTAGTTCTGTTCGACGATTCTAGTTTTATTTTATCATTTTATAGTGATAATATAAAAAAACCCTTACTATCAGACAGTAAAGAATAGTAATAAAGTATAAATCCAATTTTACCGGACGTTCGAAATCACCGGTACCACCAAGTTCGGTTGTTTTATTTTTACGTGAGTTTTGAATTTCGTTTTTAAAACAAATTAAATCATATTCAGTGCAAGAACAGGCATTCTTAGTTTTTTTGACTTTCGAATAAAAAAAAAGCACGGGGGCGTAGACAGGTTAACGAGAGAGTAATTTAGGTAATTCAACCACCAAGACTATTTTCCCTATGTCTGACATCACTAAACCTTAATTCAGAGTTGATGTGTCAAGCCCCTGCAATCGAAATCTTATATTTATATCCTCACTTCTCAACAAATTTTGCAACCAATGCAGAGAGCGTTAATAATATCAGCCTATACTGCCCACTGCTGGGCAAAGGCCTTCTCTCACAAATCGAGGTGAGAGAGATTGGGTCATACTCCACCACGCGGACCCAGTGCGGATTGGTGGAGGCAGGTTTGTGGCCACCTGCTGTTGGAACTTATCAAGCCACCTTTAAGGCTTCCAACTCGGCTTAACGACTACCACATTAAGTGGTAACCGGGACCAACGGCTTAACGTGCCTTCCGAAGCACGATCCGGCTGATAAAGAGAGCGTTAACCATATGTTCAATCGGCAATAGAATTCTTTACCTCTAGGTTGAAATATCTATCTATACCTATTATCGCACAGGGGAATAGCAAAGAATATAAAGTTACATTCCACTCTCGCTTAATCTTGACTTGCCCAACATAGAGGACCCCATGTCTTATTCTATTCACTTATGGTAAGATAGTCTGGATCTTACCTAGTGTCTACATCCTTACATATCTTACTACGCGGTTGCGAACGCGACTGGCAGATGGGCTCTGAACTTTTTTGTATAGCTCTTATATCGACGGTATTCAACCTGCTTCTTGCATGCCCATTTCTCATTGCCATATTAGAGCTTTGAGACAAACATATCGTTGTGTATGACCAACGGTCAAATTAGGCTTGAGCGTCGGCTCCCAAGTAGCCCGTCTATCGCACTATCCACTATTCTATGCGAATGCAAAGAGTGAATACTCCTCTCTCTTTATCAGCCGTGTATTTCCCATCCTCAGTAATGTTTACAGACGTTGGGTTCTCCATCATCATCATAGTCATCATCTCAGCCTATATCCGTCCACTACTGAAAATAGGCCTCCGCAATCGCTCTCTAGCGCAAGCGGTCTCATGCCACCTGCATGCAACGACTTCCTGCGATCGTCACAAGATCCTTCTTGGTTATGTCCTTACTGGTATTAAAATATATATGTGAAAATCTGTACGAATGTCAACAATGTGTATAGAATTCTTAAGAATTGTCTGTTATACACAATTTAACGCCAAGGTTTGCCTTCGGAAAACGTTTCCAAGATCTGTCAGTGCCTATAGAATGTCTTGGGAATCGGCGATTGAAACCACTAGTAACCTCTCAGGTTATCTAAATTTTGGGACCTTTAGCATTTACTGAAGTATATATTGTAGTATTACAGCAATTGTCTTCAGTCAGTGATACAATCCAACTCCAATAGTTTGCCTCCAGACAAGATTTTTAAGATTCGCCATTGTCTATTGACTCGCTTGGAAGCCGCTAGTTAAGACTCATAACAGGCTCAACGTGTCAGGGCATACAGCTTTGTAATCTTCGTCACCCACTGGGGAAGTTGCATTCCTGTACCTACGCTACAGTGCCAGAACAATTGTTCAGAAAAAGTTTGTCTTCAGAAGATCTGTCAGTGCCAGTCAATAGGCATCAACCAGTTGGACTTATTGATTGGCGTAACGCCTCAAGGCCTTACATCTTTGCAACCTTCAGCACCCACGGGGGAAGTTTGCATTGCCATACACGGCCACGCCGGTGCAATGGTCTTGAGTCTAGAACCATAATCAAACTCCAAGCGTTTGCCTCCGGACGAGGCTTTCAAGGTCCGTCAGTGCCCACTGACGTGCTTAAGAGCCATCAGTTAAAACCATAAACAGGCGCACCGCCTCAGAGCGTCTATCTCAACTTAGCAACCTTCATCACCCATCGGGGAAGATTGCATTGCCGCACATTACAGCACCACAGCAATGTTCTTCAGAAAAAAACCCTTGCCATTTGTTCGAGTTTGTAGTTACCAATCAATCCTCTCATCAGTCTCCTGCGCGGTACGAAAGACGACGCAACAATAACAAAAGTATGGCGGCTTTCTCCGTGGTAAAAAAGTTAGTATCAGGTGTGGCCACAAGTGGCCCTGCATGCCGATTCACGTGACGGACGACTTAGTTAATCACATTACGAGGCCCATCTAGCGACGAAGCGAGATAAAAGATGATGTACTCTCATAAAGGGATTTCGGACATCCCAGGAAACATAATACAAATTTTATTTTTTTAGGTAAATGTTTTATATTTTATAGGTAGTACTTTATATGTAGTTAAGGAAATATACATACTCACTAGCCTCACACCGGGACTATTTTAGAGGGAGCAGGAACAGAAGGTGCAAATTTAATTACCCACACCGAAACAAAGTGTGAAATCAAAATTAGACCAAACCGGCGTCGATCATCTTAAAGTGGATGATGCATGCAAAACAAGATGAGGCTTTGTCGGTTCAACTTTAAGTTTCTATTTCTTTGAAAAAGCAGTTTATCATACTTAGAGGTTATATAGAGCTATCTGGCGAGTGTGTGTGTGAATGATCTACGCTGTTGGTCGCGGAGCCTTTACAGCTTCATCGGACAAGAAGACGAACATGCAACCACTACGCTCGAGCCAGAAGGGCAAGGGGGCAACTAGCTCAAGGGCGCCTCAAGGAGGAACGGCCTCGGCTTGGGCAGTCGCTATGGGGGAGGGCGTATATTAGGTGTCTCGCCGTGGTGCTCTGCAACGGCCTGCGGGCAAGGGATCCTTCGAACTCGCCGGCAAGGTCGGTGTATCAGACACCGACCTGTGTGCGGTATCTGTATCCGAAAGAAGGGATGTAAGGGCATCGAGACGGTCGGTGAGAACATGCCGCGGACGGCGGTAGCGGCTGATAGGAGGGGAGTTAGGTTCGTAGTCGGCGGTGGCTACGATTAGCAAACTCCTATTATTGGACGCGTTCGCGAAATACGGGATGTCGCCTTTTTAATAAAGGCACGAATAAGTTCGAGACAAAGATCGGAATGGAGAGTGTGTGTGTGTGAGTGATACTTGCATTTTATACCGATATTTACTGACTGGTACAATTACCTGAGCGCGGATTTATAGATGGGGTCGCTGTGGTAGTCCGATCCCTCCATTCTTCGTCTGATGTAGAACGCGCCGCATCCACGCAAGAACCACCTTTAAAAATAATAACAAATCCTGATGAGAGAGTGGTGACTTTAAACCACGCAGTGCGTTGCGGTGGGGGTACATTTGTGGCCACCTGCTGTTGGAACTTATCAAGTTGCGTTTATGGCTTCCGACTTAGTTAATCACATTACGAGGCAGCCGGGACAAGACAGCTCAACGTGGCTTCCGAAGCACGGAGACGCTCGATAGTGGTAATCCCACTAACGGTTACCCATCTTAAACTAATATCAATAGTCTCCCAAACTATTCTAGGAATCGGTGTTCTTTCACGAGGATTTGTGGTCTAATAAAACATCCTAATTTCAATAGAAAAGATGGCTGGGTGCTTCCATCGACTTGGGATCCGGTAATTAATATAAACAAATCCAAAACCAAGCCTAACATTCCAAGGCCGCAAGACACACTGAGCTCATTCTGCATAGACCGGACTAAAAAACAAATAATTGAGTTTGAGGGGACCCCAGAACTACTATGCCTTTTGGAGGTCTAACATCTCAGTCCTTCCCGTGACCATGGGTACTGCAATGCACTCCAAACGCCAGGAACTTAAGAATCAAAAATTTCTTCTTTCTTTATTTTTTAAAAAACGTAGCCCCACACTAGGATTTATTCCTGTGTCGTGGGTGCGTTTACAAACGTGAAAATTCACACACAAATACCCAGACCGGAACAAATAATTGTGGATCACACAAAGAATTGTCCCGTGCGGGAATCGAACCCGCGACTATTAAACACAGTAGGTGGAGCGACCTAAGCTCTTAACCACTGCGCTAAATCGTCCGTCAAAACAACGATACAATCCGAAAGCTAGTTTTATTTTATTTGATACGTGTTTAACATTCTGGTGAAGCTGACTGTATATCAGTAAGTCGACGAGCCAAACATACCCAAAGAAAGGTATCCTCATATTGTCTCCGGCGGCCACCAGAGGTGGTCTGATGCCGGTGAGGTACAGCGTGAAGGTGACCAGGATGTAGTCGAAGTGCGAGCGGTGCAGCGGCACGAACACCAGCGGCAGGCCGGCCGCGTTCGCCCGCCGAAGCCTTGCTATACCAGCCGCCCGTGTTCCGCAACCGCCTATGGCGATACGTCGAATCGCTTTGTGACACAGCCATGCTACTAGCCTGTAAATAAAAAAAGGTTTAGTTAAACATCGACATGGGGTACGGCTTGATGCAGTGGTTAGGAGCTTGAGTCGCTCCGCCCACTTAACCTTCCAACTCGGGAGATTTTTCCAGTATTGTCTCAGATGATAGCGGAGGAATCAATTTTTTTGCCGTTTGTAAAAATAAATATAAAAAAATCTTTTAAAAAAAAAGGTAAACCGACTTCAAAAAGAATAAAATAAATATTTGAAGTCGGTGCTGGTTGGTGCAGTCGGTTACTTGGCACCGACTTCAAATATTTATTTTATTCTTTTTTAAATTGTCGGTTTACCTTTTTTTTTTAAAAGATTTTTATTTTACAATTTTAAGTGACGAGTGAATTATTTAGTAATATTTATATACCGATATTATATTATTTTGCTAAGTTGCAAAGTAAGGTACCTACAGGATTATTATAATGACTATAATAACGGAATCTATACATTCGTGCTGTTCGCCGTTAAGGAGTTCCCTCTTGTATCTTGAAAGGCCAAGGTCCAATACCAATAACAATAAAATACGACCACCTCAAAACTATACTGAACCAAATGCAATAAGAATCATCAAAATCGGTTCATAAGCAAAGGAGTTATAAAAAAAGGATGAATTATGAACCTCCTTTTTTGAAGTTGGCTAATATACTGCTTAGCTCTATAGTAGGGTACCTATATGATAGACGTAATACCCATAATATCTCAATTTACACATGCCTATTGTTTGACGTTAAGGAGTTCCCTGGTGTATCTTCTAAGTCCAAGGTCCAATACCAATGAAATTAAAATGGGACCACCGCGGAGCTATACTGAACCCAATGCAAAAAAAAAATATCAAAATCGGTCCACAATTGACGGAAATATCGCTGAACATACATAAAAAAAAAAAGCATACATACAACCGAACATAGAACCTCCTCGTTTTTGAAGTCGGTTAAAAAATGGTTGTTTCGGTCTGGGTGTTTTAGATGCATGTGAATTTCATGTTGCGTCGACGATTAGCCGTGATAGCCTAGTGGTTAGACCGTTGGACTGCAAAGTCAGAGATCTCGGGTTCAAACCCAGGCACGCACCTCTGTCTTTTCGAAACCATGTGCATATTAAAAAACAACTATCATTTGCTTTAACGGTAAAGGAAAACATTGTAAGGAAACCTGCATGCCTAAGAGTTTCTCGAAGGTTTGTGAAGTTCGCCAACCCGCACTGGGCCAGCGTGGTGGACTATGTACTATATATATACCTTAATCCCCGCAGTTTGCGAGGAGGCCCGTGCCCAACGGTGGGGCAGTTTCTTAACAGGGCTAATATTTATTAAACACACCCGCGACACAGGAATAATTCCTAGAGTGCGGCTTGGTTTATATATTAAAAAAAAAAACTTTATTCTTTAATTCCCTATAGTCCTGTTCGGAACCTTCAAATGTAATAAGTACTAAATCTGAAGTAAAGGAAGTGTCAATAGATTTTATCGTGACAGACCACTTTTGCCTCTAATGGCTTTTAAAAGATTAAATCGCTACGTATTTTAAAAATGACTGACGTGTTACGGACACTGAATTGCGAATTTTAGAAAAAGTTAAGTTAATTTTTCGTGATATTTTTTTAAGGATGCAAATTGAAATCTATTTACCTCCTTGCTATATCAACCGCTATTATGTGATGCCTATTAAATAGACCTCTCTTAAATGCCTATATTAAGAGAATTCTATCGGTTAAATATGACTGCCTCGTTGGTCTGGTGGCAAAGCGCATCGCTTTGTGATCACGAGGTCCTGGGTTCAAATCCTAGGTCGGACAAATGTAGTTTTTCTAACGAAAATTTCCCAGTATGAGTCCGTAGTTTGGAATTGTGCCTGATATATGGCAATAGGCTCGCCCCCTATTACATAGGACCTAACATCGTCGGCGAAACGTGGGTGTAATCAGTACACCTCTGACACCCCCTCTGGGGAATATAGGCATGACGGTGTAAGTCGCCCCGTATTTTAAAAATGACTGACGTGTTACGGACACTGAATTGCGAATTTAAGAAAAAGTTACGTTAATTTTTCATGATATTTTTTTAAGGCTGTAAATTGAAATCTATTTACCTCCTTGCTATATCAACCGCTATTATGTAATGCCTATTAAATAGACCTCTCTTAAATGCATACATTAAGAGAATTCTATCGGTTAAATATGAGATTCCTTACCTAAGCACACTGGTGGACATTGCCGAGCTGATGTCCTGAATAACTTTGTAAGCACGTGCTTCCACCCTCTTCCTGATGGTTGCGTACTGTAGCGCAGGCTTTCCATCTCCCCCACCGTCGAGTTTTCCCAAATTGGCTTTCTCTAATTCTTCTTGTATGGTGTCCTCTATCGAACGCTGTACGTTCTCGTCTTTTACCACCTGAAAGAAGAAATTTAAACAAATTCAACGAACGCTTTCTGTGTAGGTATGTGTACCGAATGACGTGTCCGTTTGATATTATTTCTAGCGCATGAAGCTAATGTAAATATTAATGGTAAGGACTAGCTTCAATATGTAATTTCTCGCTGTCGAGAATTATAAATACGAAATATTATGGAATAGCGTCAGGATTTCTGGTGTATATGGATATAAATACAGTACGGTAAGCGGCGGTAAATAATGCACATCGGCTAAAGAGGGAGATGAACGGCTACGTAGAGCGTCGTCTCTGTCGCACTGTCTAACAGCGACGAAAGCGACAAAACGTCACAAAATGTACTGAGTGACAGACGACGCTCAATGAAGCCGAAAGTAGCCGATTATCACCCTCTTTAGCCAATGTGCATTATGTACCTTCGCTTATAGTATTCCGCAGTGGCACAGCAAACCTATAGCTACCGGTAGGAAAGTTACGAGAATACGCTTTTTGTGTGTGTGTGAATGATCTACGCTGTTGGCTGCGGAGTCTTTACAACTTCATTGGGTAAGAGGGAGAGCGTGCAACGCTGCGCAAGAGCCAGAAGGGCAAGGGGGCAACTAGCTTAAGGGCGCCTCAAGGAAGAACGGCCTCGGCTTGGGCAGTCGCTATGAGGGAGGGCATATATTAAGTGTCTCGCCGTAGTGCTCTGCACCGGCCGGCGGGCAAGGGATTCTTTGAGGTTGGTGGACAATACACACTCATGCACACAAACGTTACTACACGCAGTGACGCGACAGCACAGTCCGGCTTACTGAGAAGCTCACTTAATCTGTAATGGCGCTTCTGTCCGAGTGGATCCAGGCCATTCGTTCACTAGTGGTTTCATGTACGTCAAACCTGAGTAAGTGAGAACTGGATAAGCGAGAAAACTCTTGAAGTGAGAGTAATTGCCTGGTTCCGACATTTTTAGCCTCTAATACCTTTATGTATGAGAAATAGAAGCCTCTATAAGAGAGAGTCGTGGACCCTCAGATATTTGTGCGTGGACCTCTATAACTGAGACCACTACTTATCTATAATCTATAAGCGACATTTGAGCAAAAAAAAAAAACACCGTCTCGCCTATATGTAATAGGGGGCGAGCCTATTGCCATATACCGGACACAATTCCAGACTCCGGACTCATACTGGGAATATTTCGTTTTAGAAAAACTACATTTGTCCGACCCAGGATTTGAACCCAGGACCTCCAGAGCAACGAGGCAGTCACACATACTTACGGCTGCTATTTATTTATGTTTATGACACATTGTTAAATTTCTCTGAATTTCACAGCGAGTCATAAATAACAGCCGTACTGTTTAGGTTTTCTAAAACTTCGGGAAAATTAGAAACTTACGAGTACATTGTTTTTGTGAACATTTGGCCCTTACTTTTATCAATGTTACTACCTTACTGCAGTTGACTAATATCAATAGCAAAGAGAGGTTCGATACAGAACTAGAGAACATTCTAAAGAAGCAAGAAATTTTAAATGCCATAGAGAAGATAAACTAGTTTTTTGAGTACTCGGCAGTTATTGATAAGACAGTATTCGATAAAATTTACGAATTACAAAAGTATGTAGAATATGTAAAAACGGAAAAACAGAAAAAATAACGGAATTCTTAAAATAGAAGTGTGAGATTTATTGTTTTCTTTTTGTGAGTAACATTTACGTCATATGATACATACATTTAACTTCTATGAGTGATAATGGCCATTTCTGTAACTCTATAGGCTAGAAACTTGGGTTTGTGAGAAACCTCCATTCGACAGAAAGAGATTGCGGTCCCTTGAACTATCACTTATCCAGGTTCGACTGCATTTGTTCTGTGACCAGGTCTAGTTAGCATAGCATGTTGATCTAGTGGCGCAATGTGTGGCTGGCGATCACGAGGTCCTGGGTTCTAATCTTAGGCCGGGCAGTGTAGTTTTATCAATTCTCCAGCTGTGGGCCGGAGTTCTGAATTGTAGCCCTACTCTACAGATTTTCAGGAGAAGAATTAGACAACATTTCCTATCTACGTAAGATGTTTGTATGTATATCTGTATATGTCTATATGTATATTTTATGGTATTGTATAGTATGTAGTATATTTATGGATATATATCTGTAGTTTATACCTCTAATATCTTCTGTGTTGTACACTTATTACTATCCTCCTTTTGATGATTTGTTTCTCTTTCACTCAAAGGTTTGCTGGTAGAGAACTCGACTTTGAGTTAAGCTCGCCTTTGTACATTTACCTATTCTTTAATTTTATAATTTGTTACTATTTGTACAATAAAGAATTAAGAATGTGTCCGATATTATAGCAATAGACTCGCCTATTATATTAGGATCCCACATAATCAACGATATGTTTATACACTTATAGCATAGCATACCTATATAGACTATACACTATAGTTATAGTAAAGCGTACAGCTCAAAGCTGGTTATTATGGCATTTCCACTTTCAGATATACAATGCGAAAGTGGAAGGATGCAGGTACCGGGGAAAACCTAGACTATCTTACCACGACCAAATAAACCGAGTCTTATCTGATGGAAAAGTCAAGAGTCTCCGTAACCGGAGAGCGTGTATGAGACGAGCTATGAGAGTCGAGGAAGCCAGAGAGGTATGTAAGGAAAGAACCTGTTAGAACTCTGTACTCTCTGCCTACCCCGCGAGGGATCTGGCGTGAGGTTATAGATAGATAGATAGATCCACTTTCCCTCATGCATTGTATACAACGAACTGTGAAAATATAGGCGTGACTGGCCCATCTGGAATCCTATAGTCTCTCTTGATAAATACCATCATTAGTCTCATATCTCGTTTGTAAGGCACACTAGAGCTTGATCGTAAACTATTTAATTCGACTGCTTCGTTGGTCTGGTGGCGAAGCGCATCGCTTTGTGATCACGAGGTCCTAGGTTCAAATCCTAGGTCGGACAAATGTAGTTTTTCTAACGAAAAATTCCCAGTATGAGTCCGGAGTCTGGAGATGTGCCCGGTATATGGCAATAGGCTCGCCCCCTATTACATGGGACCTAACATCGTCGGCGAAACGTGGGTGTACCCAGTACACCTCTGCCACCCCCTCTGGGGAATATAGGCGTGGCGGTGTGTGTGTGTGTGTATTTAATTCTAACTTCAACATTGTATTAACGCAATATGGTTGAAAATAGAAATAGAGAGGAAGAAAGAGAATGAAATAAAAAAGTCGATACCGCTCAGTTTCTTCGCCAGATCTTCACAATGGAAGCCACGTTCCCAATAGGTATATTATAGTATTTTTCACATAGGATAGGTAGTGACAGTTCTAGTTGCCAAACGAAATTAATATTTAATTCAATGGTGTTAAGGCATAAAAGCATAAGTATAGTAACGGGTTATGCCTCTTATTGTCATTGAATAAAGTATAATTTCGTTTGGCAATTAGAACGGACGATTATGACGGACGATTTAACGCAGTGGTTAAGAGCTTAAGCCGCTCCGCCCACTGCGTCTAATAGTCGCGGGTTCGATTCCCGCACGGGACAAATCTTTGTGTGATCCACAATTATTTGTTTCGGTCTGGGTATTTGTGTATGTGAATTTTCATGTTTGTAAACGCACCCACGACACAGGAACACATCCTAGTGAGGAGCTACATTTAAAAAAAAAAAAAAACCAAAATCTGTCACTACCCATCCTATGTGAAAAATAATAAAGTAGTTAAATTATATTTAAAAAAAAATGTTAATTGAATATTTGTAAGTGCCCCTGTAGGGTTTACACGAAATAAATTATTTCTGGTTGAGTTTATATATTGTGCAAGCATCGTCAGCCGAAATGCATTTACTTCAAAGCAAAGACCTTCCCCAAGACCCTTAATATACCCAGTTTTGTGCCATACTCACCCACCTTTACCATTGCTAGAGTTACCCATAATAATGTTCAACTCACATTAGGCACGATATCCGTGTAGTCGTAAGGGCAGAGCTGGCAGCACTGTGCCAGGTCGAACAGGTACCTGGAGACGACGCCGCCGTTCGCAAAGTTCTGCCGCCCGATGTCCAGGATGTTGATCACGGACCCCGTGTCCGGAGACTTATGGTCCTGCCATGACTCCTGCGAAGAAAGAAACGGGATTTCAGGGTCAAATAGTTAGTAAAATGTCAGCGGCTTAAGCCCAGTTCATATATAGAAAACAACCCTATATGTTACCTGTAACGTAGCGTTACAGGGGTCACGGCACCATATGAGACAAACATATTATTTCACGACAACAGCGATGTGCATTATTCAATCATTTTTTTATTGAAATAATCCCCTAAAGTACTAGGGGAATAACTAGAGTCCGACCGAAGTTTCGGCCTCGTCCAAAATGGGCCGAAGTTTTGGGCAAACCCGAAGGTTTCCAGCAAGCACTAAAATTTTACGATCCATTACGATTAACGACTTACGAATGCTTTTAAGTAAATAAATATTATTACAGTGCTGTCACTTTTAACCAGTTGTGGGTAATTTTGTTCATCTCATTAAGTTAATACAATCAACGTATGTTTTTTAAATTTTGCCAGTCATGAACCAAATTACTTAAGGTTATTATAATTAACCTACGGCTTCGGTTTCCGAAGGTTTTAACGATGACCTATTAATCGGCTTCGGCTTCGGTCAAAAATTGACCTTCGGTCGGACCCTAGGAGTAACGATTACTTTTGGACGACAACACGTAAGTCCTTTCCGTGACCATGGGTGCTGTAGAATACTCGAAACACAACATCCGAACATCCGAAATATTTTACTTGCTCTGCCCGACAACGGAATAAATGCTTAAATATAGTAATTTTTTTTATTGTCGTTTTGTATATTTTATATTTAGTTTTGTAGTATATCTATATAATATACTAGCTGGACCTGCAACTTCGTTCGCGTTTTTTTTTTCAGGCGTGAATTTCAAACCCCTAAAAGTTTGGTCAAATAGCCGACGGAGCGCGACGAAAGCGCTCGGCTAGTTCGGTTGTGACGTTTGCCGTCGCGCCGAGCGGGGCTGCGCTGTGTGGCGTCTCCCGTACATTCCAGTACATTACAACTCCCCCAAGCCGCGCCACAGTCGCGCTCCCGTCGCGCTGCATCGGCTATGTGGCGAAACCTTTAAGGTTTGTTTCAACAAAAGGTAACCTATTTCCTTCCTCTGGATAAAATATATTTCCTTGCCGAATTCGATGAAAATGTGTTCAGCAGTTTGGCGTGAAAAGGTAACAGACAGAATGACAGACACAGTGTTACTTTCGAATTGATGATATCAAATGGATGAACTCTGAATTTCTCTTGTTTCATTTGACATACAACTCGATACTACTATGGATACGATAACTATATCGTAGTAGGCTACGATATACGATATCGATGTTATACGATTGCACCGCATTCATCAAAATCGAATGAGTAGTTTAGGCGCTACCGTGGAACATACGTAAATATATAAATGCATACTGAAACCATTACTCTTCATTATGGCTTCCGTAGTCGGGTATATAAATTAAATATTTGATATATGATGATAATAATGATTTGATAATTGACAATTCCGATGACAGTGAAAGGAACTATCGATTAATGGAATAGATAGAAGTCTTAGATACAAAAAACTCTAATGATAAAATAAATCGGAGCATGCTTTAATCAAGACATCAGCGTAAACACGATTAGATTAGAGGTTTTAACTTGCTATGTTCGAATGTCTGTCCGTCTGTTCGGTTTTTCAAGCACTTACGGGTATCCGATTGAGCTAAAATTTGGGCTATGTATGTAGTCGATGACAATGCAATAATATGGAACTATGGAGCTGGTCTATTAATGGAGTCGGAAGGTGACCATAGGAACATGTGAACTATACAACGTAACCCTCTCGTGTGTATCCTTGTTAGATTGGTATTGACAAGTACTATATAACCAGATAGTGTTCAGGGTCTGATGATAAAGCCGAAAGGTGGCCATTGGGACCACCCGACTACTCAATACAACCTCACCGTATTTAGGCTCGTTGGATTTGACGAACACTTTAGACCCGTATGATGTCCAAGGTCTGATGATGGAGCCGGAAGGAAGCATATGAACTCCTCATATAAGTAAGACATTTTTATCGTATTTTTCCTATAAAAGTTTGTTTTTAAAAAGGCTTTTTAAATTAAGGTTATTTTAAATTACATTCGCTTTAAAGTCCATTAAATTACATCACATATTTACATCTCGTTGAATGGTGGCTACGGAAAGGATATCGCAATCGTGGAAGGCCATTAAAAAGATAGGTCGATGATGTGATTAGGCGGATAAGTAAGACTTGCCAAGATTGGATCAGGATAGCGAAATGTCGCCTAAGAGGCCTGTACTCCGAAGTGGTTGGAATGATCTGGAAGTTATAATGCATTACATCTTTAATATAGAATACAGTTTTATGTACTCATAGAAATAAAACTAATATTTATAAGTAAGCAGTGATAGCCTAGTGGTTAGACCGTATGACTGCAAAGTCCCAACAGGTAACCCTTAGTCTTTTCGAAAGCATGTGTGTATTAAAAATTAATTATCACTTGCTTTAACGGTGAAGGAAAACATCGTGAGGAAACCTGCATACCTAAGAGTTCCTCGAAGGTTTGTGTAGTTCGCCAACCCGCACTGGGCCAGCGTGGTGGACTATGGCCTAAACCCTCTCAGTTTGAGAGGAGGCCCGTGCCCAACGGTGGGACAGTTTCTTAACAGGTCTAATACGAGGCATGCCTTTTAAGTTCTGTCGTTTTC
The DNA here is from genome assembly GCA_905147815.2 of Phalera bucephala. Lineage (NCBI taxonomy): Eukaryota > Metazoa > Arthropoda > Insecta > Lepidoptera > Notodontidae > Phalera > Phalera bucephala. Next base: position 15,683,466 of record LR990630.1, on the reverse strand, counting down.
ATATTTCCCGGCAATTTTGAATTTGGAACTGTTCTATATTCGAATGTGTTTAAATTTTGAATATGAAAACAGTTGAAAGTTTTAGGATTAATGCTTTTGCTTAGTCACAGCGTCGATTGGAATCTGTCAGGTTACGTACGAAAATGAATCTTTCTAAGGAAAATGCTCGTGCAATAATTTTCTACAACTTTAGAAGAGGCTTGACACGGCTTCAGTGTTTTGAAGAGCTAACATCTGTGTTCAGTGATGAAGCCCCATGTCTAAGGACTGTCGAACGCTGGTATTTAGAATTCCAGCGTGGACATAATAGTGTTAGTGACAAATTTCGCGAAGGACACTCAAAATCCGCCTTCACTGAGAACATCATTGCTGTGAGACAACTAATTCTCGAAGATCGTCATGTGACATATCGAGAGATAGAGGCTCTATTAGGCATCTCAGGGACAACCATTCAGAAGATCTTGCATGAAGCGCTTGGTGTGAGAAAGCTAGTTTGCCGTTAGATACCGCATCTGCTTTCCGACGATCACAAGGTGGCCTGCGTCAGATGGTGTAAGAAAACTCTGCAAAGGTTCAACCGAGGAGAGTCAAATCACGTCTACGAGTCAGTGGTGACGAATCTTGGATCTATGCCTACGATCCTGATTCCAAACAACAATCTACAATCTGGGTCTTTCAAGACGAGCCAAAGCGGACTAAAGTTGTTCGTTCTCGAAGCACTTCAAAGAAGATAGTGGCCACGTTCGTTGGAAAAATCGGCCATGTTGCGACTATTGCACTTGAAGATCGTAGAACGGTTAACGCAGAGTGGTATACCACAGTTTGTTTACTACAAGTTATCGCCGAACTTCGAAAATCGAACTCAAAGCGACGCGTCATCCTGCACCACGACAACGCAAGCTCACACAGCGCTCGTCAAACGATTGAGTATTTGAAGCAGGAAAATGTAGAAATTCTGGACCATCCTCCATACAGTCCTGACCTAAGCCCTAACGATTTCTTTACATTTCCTAAAATTAAGAAAAGTCTTCGTGGTCAAAGATTCCAGTCCGGTGAAGAAGCAGTCGATGCTTTCAAGTCAGCCATTTTGAACACCTCCACTTTAGAGTGGAATAAATGTTATAATAACTGGTTTGAGCGAATGGAAAAGTGTATTAAGCTACGTGGTGAATACTTTGAAAAACAATAAAAAGTACTATAAGGTTCTAGTTGTGTTTTTTTCTTCAAACGACAAAACTTAAAAGGCATGGCCTCGTATTATATTAAGTCACCCTTGACGTTCATATGATACTAAATATGACAGCGATTAAGTTCTATCTACTTGGCAGTGACTAAGTGACAAAGACTACGACGGACGATTCAGCGCAGTGGTTAAGAGCTTAAGCTTAAGCCCACTGCGTCTAATAGTCGCGGGTTCGAGTCCCGCACGGGGCAAATCTTTGTGTGATCCATAATTATTTGTTCCGGTCTGGGTATTTGTGTGTGTTTTTTCATGTTTGTAAAGGCACCCACGACACAGGAATAAAAACTAGTGAAGGGCAACGTAAAAAAAAAGTATAAACATGATAACGAAACCTATACTGTGCCACGGCTGGGCAAAAGTCTTGTTTTACAAATCAAGGTCTCACCTAGATTAGATCATACTCCACCACACGGACCCAGTGCGGGTTCTTGGACTACATGGCAATAAATATTAAAATAATAAAAAATGCCGTCACGTTCGAATTTATCCTCAGTGTATTCCAGATTACGACTGAGACTTTTTATAGACATACTCTGACCGACATTGAAATTTAACCCAGGACCTGGTGATAGTCGAGAGCCACCTGCCCTATGCACTTCTAGACCAAAGAGCCAGTCACAGTGTAAGCAAAGTCTAAACATAGACTAAACAAAGTGACCGACATAGCTCTGAACATCGGCAATCCAAAGTGGCAGAGGGCTGGTCACATTTGCCGCAGAGCTAATATTATTATTTTTATTATATATAAAGAAATGTAACACCGTCACGCCTATACGTCACGCATATATAATCTCCAGAGGGGGTGGCAGAGGTATACTGAGTATACCCACGTTTCGCCGACGATTCTAGGTCCCATGTAATAGGGGGCGAGCATATTGCCATATACCGGGCACAATTCCAGACTCCGGACTAGTACTGGGAATTTTTCGTAAGAAAAACTACGTTTGTCCGACCTAGGATTTGAACCCAGGACCTCGTGATCACAAAGCGATGCGCTTTGCCACCAGACCTTCGAGACAGTATAAAGAAATGTATAAAACTAATAAACACCGTCACGCCTATATTCCGCAAGCGGGGGTGGCAGAGGTGCACTGGGTACATCCATCTTTCGCTGACGATGTTAGGACCCATTATTAGGCGTCAAGCCTCTTGCTATTGTAAAAAAATGTAATTAGTAAGTAATGTGTAAAAAATGTAACGAGTATATAATGTTATGTAAAACATAAGCCATTACAGTTGAACATGACTTATTACTAATTATGTAAGTATAATGACATACGAACTATATATTCCTAAAATAAAAATAAAAATAGTACCATAACCAAAATTAAAATATATAACATCTCTTTACATGCCTCGATTAGCGCTAAAACCAGAATTACTCGTATTTCAATAACAACTTTCATTATAATATGATTATCCGACAGAATGAAGGTTTTTTTCATAATATAACTAGCAATTTCCCGCGTTTCGCAGCCGGTCGACATCAACGCCAGCGCCACTTGCCTATAATATAGCGTTCTAGTGGTGAACGAAATATTAAAATCGGTTTACTAGTTTTAGAGTTTATCGATTATAAACAAACATATATTTCATTTGACTGCCTCGTTGGTCTGGTGGCAAAGCGCATTGCTTTGTGGTCACGAGGTCCTAGGTTCAAATCCTAGGTCGGACAAATTTAGATTTTCTACCGAAAAATTCCCAGTATGAGTCCGGAGTCTGGAATTGTGTCCGGTATATGGCAATAGGCTCGCCCCCTATACCCCCCTATACTCAGTACACCTCTGCCACCCCGGCTTGGGGAATATAGGCGTGACGGTGTTTATTTCTTTCTATATCTTTCCTCTTTATAATATTAATAGGTATAGATAAACTTCCTTAATAAACCCGCCACTTTTTTGCTTTAAAAAGTACCCTGAATCCTTCCTTTGGGCCCGTATTTGCTATGACCAATTGCGGGGTGCATGAAAGGAGCCTTCCCGTGTGACGTATCTTCCGAGCCACCGTACGTCCGGCACACCCTGGTAACAACCGGCGAGTATCCCACGCTGACTGGCCAATACTTTCACCACGATGGCAAACAACTCCGGTCCAGCCCTAAAGCCGGCGCTTTGTATAGTCTCTATTACTATGAAGGGTTTCACACAGGATAAATCAGAAAAAAATGGGAAAGCTACTCGGGAGCCGGCACTTAAGCGATAAGACGCAGCTGGCCATACATAACGGAGTTCTTGTCCCAACGCTGTTATATGGTAGCGAGAGCTGGGTATGTAAGAAGGAGAATGAAAGTAGGATAAATGCGGTAGAAATGCGAGCTCTGCGGAAGATGTGCGGAGTGAAGCTGACCGAACGCATTAGCAACAGCATAGTAAGACAGCGAGTAGGTATGAAAGATAGTATCGGTGTAGACCGGGTCTTATCTGAAGGACAAGTCAGGAGTCTTCGTAACCGGTGAGCGTGCATGAGACGAACTATGAGAGTAGAGGAAGCCAGAGAGGTATGTAAGGAAAGAACCTGTTGGAACTCTGTACTCTCTGCCTACCCCGCAAGTGATCTGGCGTGAGGTTATAGATAGATAGATAGAAATCAGAAAAACTTTCTGAATTATGTCGCAAGACGCACTGTGACGTTTTGTGTGCCCAAGAAACCCATAGAGACGAAACTAAGGGCCAGCCGCACATTCCTGGACTCATGCTTATCGCCGAGATATGTCACCCGAAGCATGGTAACGCAGTGTTTGTTGCTCCCAGCGTAAGCACAAAGTTACATGAATGTTCGACCCACAATGGAATCGAGGTCATAACTTATAACATAATAATATCCCTGTTATGAAACAGTCCCACTGTTGGGCACGGGCCTCCTCTCGAACTGAGAGGGTTTAGGCCATAGTCCACCACGTTGGCCCAGTGCGGGTTGGCGAACTACACAAACCTTCGAGGAACTCTTAGGTATGCAGGTTTCCTCACGATGTTTTCCTTCACTGTTAAAGCAAGTGATAGTTAATTTTTAACACGCACATGCTTTCGAAAAGATTGAGGTGCGTGCCTGGGTTTGAACCCTAGACCTTTGCCTTTGCAGTCCAACGGTCTAACCACTTGGCTATCACTGCTTTTCTAACTAACTAATAACTATGACCAATTAAATACGTAACGCGGCGCGTTACGATAACTTCGAGAAATGATCGTTTACGGTCGTTACATTTTGTAAATAATAGCATACGTGTTATTCTGATGTATAATAAATAATAATACCAGCCTATACTGCTCACAGCTGGGCAAAGGCCTTCTCTCACAAATCGAGGTGAGAGAGATTAGGTCATACTCCACCACGCGGACCCAGTGCGGGTTGGTGGAGGCAGGTGTGTGAGTGTGTGTGTGTGTGTGTGTGAATGATGTACGCTGTTGGCCGCGAGGCCTTTACAGCTTCACCGGACTTAAAGGCGAGCGTGCAACCACTACGCTCTAGCCAGCCAGAAGGGCAAGAGGCGACATACTCGAAGAGGCGCCCTCGGTTGGGACAGTCGCTGTAGGGGGACGGGTGCACTACTAAGTGCACCGGTCAACCGCCGGCTATGGGAGGGGATCTACTACTACGTCGTCGTCGTCGCCCGTATTCTGAGCGGAAAGAAGGGATGACAAAGCATCGGGGGGGTCGGTAAGAACATGTCGCGGCCGGCGGTGGCGGCAGGGGTCGGGGGAAAGATCGTAGTCGGCGGTGGCTACGATTAACGGATTCGCATGGGTAGATGCGTTCGCGAAGTGACGTGTTGACGCCTTTTTAATAAAGGCGCAAATAGGTTCGAGACCTAGATCGGAGTGGAGGTCGACGTTCCGTACGAACCAGGGGGCTCCTACGGCTTTATGGAGGAAGCGGTTTTGAACCACTTGGAGTTTATCGATGTGAGAGGGGGCCGAATGCCCAAACACAACACACGCATAAGTCATGATGGGTCGAACGCAAGTGTCACCTTATTTCTAAGGGACATTTTACTCCGCTTGCAGATTAACGAATGGAGACGAACGATCACAAATGATGCTCGGTGACGGACCCGCTTGATGTGCGGGCCGAAGGACATGGTACTGTTTAGGGTGACCCCTAGATATTAGACCTCTTTGACCCAGGGAATGGGTCGGTCGAACATGGTCACTTGGCCGCGATTACTTCTAGGGCGGCGCAGGGAGTGGCGCCTCTGGAGAAGAACACCGCAGCGCTCTTGTCCGGGTTCACCTCAATACGCCACTTCCTGAACCAATTCCCTAGGCAATTGGTGGATGCCTGAAGGTGTCTGGTAATGAAACCCTTATTCCTATGCGAGACGTAGAGAGCGGTATCATCCGCGAATAGGGCTAGATGCGCCTTACTCGAACGAGGAATGTCGTTCGTGTAAAGGCTTAACAGGAGCGGAGAGAGAACTGAGCCCTGTGGGACTCCAGCACTGATGGAGTGGGAAGTGGAGCGCGTCATTTCAACGCGATAACGGAAGGCGCGATTCGACAAAAAGTCTCGTAAGATGAGCACGAGTCTGTCCGGCACACCCAATTGGTAGAGCTTGTAGATAAAGCCGTTGTGCCAGACTTTGTCGAAAGCCTTCGCGACATCTAGGAAGAGGGCGCCCGTGTAGATGGGTTTGGGTCTATTGAGACCGGAGAGGATGTGCTCCGTGATGCGGTGCACTTGGTGGACGCAAGAGTGTTTGGCTCGAAAGCCAAACTGCTCGTCGATAAGGATACCCCTGGACGTTACGAAGTCTTTGAGCCTCGCCAGAAGTAGGCGCTCGTATATCTTGGCCAGGGAGTTGAGGAGACTGATAGGGCGGTAGCTCGCGAGGAGCTTGCGAGGTTTGCCGGGCTTGGGAATGCCTATGACGTCCGCCTCCTTCCACTTAGCGGGGAAGGTGCAGTTCGCCATGGCGGCGTTCAATATGGCAACTAAGAGGCAGATGAGTTGGGCGGGCAGGCATTTCAGAACGCGATTCGAAATGCCGTCAGAGCCGGGGGCTTTTTTAGTTTTGAGACCCATAATTAGATCTTCGACCTCCGTTTGGGTGATAGGACGTAAGGAATCGACGGGGGGGGAGGGATGCCCGCAGGGCTCGACTTCCCTGTCGACCGCGTCGACGTGGGACTGGTCGACGGACTGAGAGCTGGGGGTGCACTGGCTCTCGAAGGAGTCGGCGAGAAGCTCGGCCTTTTCGTCGTCGTCGAAGGCTGGGGGTGTGCCTGAAGGGCGGGACAGCGGGGGCATGTCAGTCGTGGATATAGTGGAGGCAGGTTTGTGGCCACCTGCTGTTGGAACTTATCAAGCCGCCTTTAAGGCTTCCAACTCGGCTTAACGACAACCACATTAAGTGGTAACCGGGACCAGCGGCTTAACGGGCCTTCCGAAGCACGGAGACGCTCGAATATGAAAATGCCACAAACGGTCACCCATCTTAGGCCGACCGAGTCGAACGCTGCTTAACCTTGGTGATCGGTAAGACCACCGCTGTGCAGCGCTACGAGCGCCTCTTTTTGATTCTGATGTATAAACTGTATTAATGTAAATGCACAAACACCATCACGCCTATATTCCCCAAGCGGGGGTGGCAGAGGTGTACCGAGTACACCAACTTTTCGCCGACGATTATCGGTCATAGGGGGCGAGCCTATTGTCATATACCAGGCACAATTCCAGACTCCGGTCTCATACTGGGAATTTTTAGTTAGAAAACCTACATTTGTCCGACCTAGGATTTGTAACCAGGACCTTGAGATCACACAGCGATACGCTCTGCCACTAGACCAACGAGGCAGTCACTAATGTAAAGTATTAATGTAAAGTTTCATCAAAATCAGTTAAGTAGTTTTTGAGTGTAAGACTAACAAACATACATACTCACAAACTTTCGCGTTTATAATATTTATACAGAATTATGTAAATATCATGTCATCGAAACGTCTTTATTATTAAAATATTCTTAAATCAGAACTGGTTTGGGGCCACGTGCTAACGCGGCCGCCAGCACGTGTATCGAAAGTGCAAAATAAACAGACTGCCGGGAACACCGTAAGTGTAAATACACCATTGATTTATGACGTGGCTCACGGTTAACTAGATTTACCTTAAAATACTACGCTGCCAATGAAGTATGTGTCGATTGCATTGTAGCAGCAGAAAGAACATTAAGGACATGTCTGTTTGGTACTTATTACAAGACTAAACATATTTCCCAAGGATATCTGCCAAGCCAGAGACGTCAGTAAGGAAAGAACCTGTTGGAACTCTATACAAGGTGTAACATAATAAACGCAAGACCTGATAGTAGTTTGTTCTAAATCGGCAACTGAATTGATTCCAACAATTTTATATGTATCTTACATTTTTTTTATCTATCTATCTATAACCTCACGCCAGATCCCTTGCGGGGTAGGCAGAGAGTACAGAGTTCCAACAGGTTCTTTCCTTACATACCTCTCTGGCTTCCTCGACTCTCATAGTTCGTCTCATACACGCTCGCCGGTTACGGAGACTCTTGACTTTTCCATCAGATAAGACTCGGTTTATTTGATCGTGGTAAGATAGTCTAGGTCTTCCCCGGTACCTGCATCCTACCACTTTCACATTTTTTTTAATTTGCAAAAAATGTTTTTACTCCTTCAGTGCGCTATTAAAAACTAAATTTGTTATTGATTCATAGCAATAAGGTGATTTCAAATGCATTCCTAAAACGTATTTCTCAATACGCAAACATACACCTACAAGTTTCATTGATAATTGGGGTATAAAAGTGTTTTAAAAGGGGTAAAAGCCTTTAAATTTGGAAATTTGCTTTTCGTTTTGAATTTATGAAGCAATTATCTAATTGGGGTATCTGAGGTCTTGCGTTTATTATGTTATACACCTTGTAGTCTTTGCCTACCCCTCATGGAACCTGGCATAATGATATATATATATATATATATATATAGATAGATAGATATCTACCAAAAAGTTTCGAGACTGGTAGGACTGTAGGACGGCATAGTTTGTAGTGTCCTTCTCTAAGGCTGATTTGCTATTAGTGCCTCCCGCTTTGCAAATTAGGAATTTAATTTACCTATTCTTCCTGTTGGCAAACTACGTCACGTTTTCTCTTCGCCTATACCGCAATGCCTGAAGACTAAAGCCTATAGCCAATGCGTCCTACCTGTTATGACTTACGGGGCTGAGACGTGGCCACTCAGAGTGGGACTAGTCCACAAATTCAAAGTCGCACAGTGGGCTATGGAGCGAGCTATGCTCGGCGTCTCTTTGAAGGATAAAATTCGTAACGAGGTAATCCGACAAAGAACCAAAGTTACCGACATAGCTCGCAGACTCAGTAAGCTAAAGTGGCAATGGGCTGGTCACATCTGCAGAAGGACCGACGGCCGATGGAGCAAGCGTGTCCTAGAGTGGAGACCGCGACTTGGTAAGCGTAAGGTAGGACGGCCCCCAGCTAGATGGACCGACGACCTCAAAAATGTCGCTGGGACAGACTGGATGCGGAAGGCGGAGGACGGTGTGCAATGGCGCGTGTTAGGAGAGGCCTATGTCCAGCAGTGGACTGCGATAGGCTGATTGATTGTTTGATCCTGTTTTTATTACTAATTAAATTTGTTGCGAGTTCCAAGACTATTAAAGCGCCAGTTTCAAACCTTGGTGTTATCTAAGGAGACCATTGTGGGTCCTGGCTTATAAGAGTTACAATGGTGAGAATGTGTGGCGTACTAGTCCCAAAAGAAAAAGGACTGTAGGAGCCATATCGCAAATCACTGTGCATCGTATTTTAATATGGTTCCATACGCGGTGGAACCATAATAAAATCCATGAGCAGTGATAGCCTAGTGGTTAAACCGTTGGACTGCAAAGTCAGAGGTCTCGGGTTCAAACCTCTGTCTTTTCGAAAGCATGTGCGTATTAAAAACTAATTATCACTTGCTTTAACGGTGAAGGAAAACATCGTGAGGAAACCTGCACGCCTAAGAGTTTCTCGAAGGTGTGCTAAGTTCGCCAACCCGCACTGGGCCAGCGTGGTGGACTATGGCCTAAACCCTCTCAGTTTGAGAGGAGGCCCGTGCCCAACAGTGGGACAGTATCTTAACAGGGCTATAATTATTATTTTATTAATATTATACGCGTCATGGCTTTCCTTCGTTGCCACAACGCGTTGTGGTCCAAATAGCCACTATACGAATTTCGCTATGTGGTCTTTCTGTGATACCCACAACGCGTCGTGAGCGTTTTCATAAGAACTACAATACGAATTTCGCGGTGTGGATGTTTTACAATGATCACAACGCGTTGTGAACTCCACAGTAGGATTTATTCCTGTGTCGGGTGCGTTTACAAACATAAAAGTTCACATGCACAAATGCTCAGACCGGAACAAATAATTGTGGATCACACAAAGATTTGTCCAGTGCGAAAATCGAACCCGCGTCTATTAGACACAGTGGGCGGGGCGGCTTAAGCTCTTAACCACTGCGCTAAATCGTCCGTCCGGCTAAGGTTTTTTCGCTTAATGAGCGTTGTCGGTTTTTGAGCATAACATATACATATTTCTCACGTCCAATATTTCATCATGAAGGCGTACAACGTTAAGGCCCACTTGCACAAACCATGGTTAGCGTTACCTATTAACTTACACGAGAATATCCATTCCGATCTTGGTTTCGAACCAATTCGCGCGTTTATTAAAAAGGCGACAATCCGATATTTTGCGAACGGGTCCAATCATAGAAATCCGCTAATCGTAGCCACCGCCGACTACGAACCGAACTCCCCTCCTATCAGCCGCTACCGCCGTCCGCGGCATGTTCTCACCGACCCTCCCGATACCCTTACATCCCATTCTTTCGGATACAGATACCGCACACAGGATCAAACACCGACCTCGCCGGCGAGGTCGAAGAATCCCTTGCCCGCCGGCCGGTGCCGAGCACCACGGCGAGATATCTAGTATACGCCCTCCCTCATAGCGACTGCCCAAGCCGAGACCGTTCCTCCTTGAGGCGCCCTTGAGCTGCCCTTTTGCTAGTTGCTCCATGGTTCGTGCTACAGTTATTTTTAGTCCTACTATGATATGTAAAGAGACTGCCGATATTCTTTGGGGACAGAACCATACCTGTTTAGTTTTCTTTTGTGTTTGTACGAAAATGAACAGTAATTACTTAATCCCCGTGGGAATTACATCATTTACCTATCACGTTTAACCACAAGGGCAACATTCCAAATGATCGTAAAACAGAACACATAATTTACTTCATACCACTGTGAAAGATATAAGATCAACAGTGCGAGGGAGATAGAAGAAGTTATAGTTGTAGGCATATTTATAATAGGAGAGAATGTGGACGCAACAAACTCGTAACGTCGTGAGTAAAAATAGACGACAAACATTGAATAGTAACACGTGCAAAGTGAACATATCAACACTACACACTGACAAAATTGAGCAAAACTTTATGAAGGGTCTCCATCACCACCCTTGAAAAGTGCTGGCTAGTTACTTCTCGATTAGTGTTACTCGTCAATTAAAACTGGTTAGATTAACTGTTGGATAGGGCTACTCAGAAATGATAAAATTCGTACATTGACTTGCTTGCAACTTTAATTGTCGGTTAATCTTCTTCTGACTTTACATGAGGGTGGTGAAATAGCCCGAAATGTTAATAAAATTACGCAAAGGTTAAGCGATCAGTCTGACTATGAGTTAGAGAGAAATAATCACTCAGTTGCAGAAAGCTTATAATTAATGATTCTATTTATCTATCTATCTATATCATCACACCAGATCCCTTGCGGGATAGGCAGAGAGTATAGAGTTCTAACAGGTTCTTTCCATACATATTCCTCCTCCTCTCTGGCTTCCTCCACTCTCATAGTTCGTGATTCATTACATAAAGGGGTATTATCATTGATGAATTCTTTGTTTCAATGCAAAATTTTCGTAATTTTGTTTTGTGCAATGTTTAAAGGCAGATTATCTAATCTATGTCAGTTTTAAAAATTAAAGAACGTCACTGGGCGATTACTATTATTTAAAAATAGAAGCATTTGAAATTTCCAACTTCACTACCTTATGACGTCTCTGTCAGATTAATCGTGTAACCTCGCTCTTAGAATCTGGAGATCGAGAGATACAACCGATCAAACAAACTAAGAGGTGCAGAGCAAATAATGGAATGTTTGGGATTACCAAGTATATAATTTTCAAGAAACGAAATGCGTTTTAGTTTAAATAAATCACCAATTGTTTTTCTTAAAATAAACACTGCTCGTAGGTACAGAGCAAATATACTATTTTTAAATATCTCAAAACATCACAAAAACCTCAACAATAACTTTACTAGAATAAAAAATATTCATGAATAAAATTAAGCTTGTGAATTCTATTCAATTCATGAACATTGTTTATTACAACATTTCATAAGTAATTGCAAAAGTTAAAGTAACTATTGCGTCACAACTCGCAATAAAACGGAACGTAATCATCGTCTTAATAGTACCACCCTAAATTAAAACTTTATCCGAAGACGAGATAAAGACAGTAAGATTATTTGATGCAAGAGCTTCTTCATCTAATATCGATAATGAATCGATTGTTTACTCGATGTGAGGTCGTCGCTCTAGCCCCGCGGGCGCCGCCGGTTGGCTGCCGCGAGTCACGCCACTCGTCCGCCGGCTTTGTGTTTAAATTTGGAATATAAAGCGACCACTTTCAAGAGTCACTCGATGAATGAATATTGTCAACTCGGTTCACTGTTTTCTTTGTAAGATGTGAATCATATAAAGTAGATGTTGCGTTTATTCAAAAAGGTTGTGAAAGTCAATAAGAAAGTTATTGAAATATCGATACACTTGATGGATCACGGTGGTGCACTAACGGGCTGGCTTCCGAATTGAGATTGTTAATTACTTTTCAAGTTGTAACAAGAATATCGCTTAAATACAAACTCATGACCTAGTATACTATACCATACATTAGATCTCTTTAGACATGGCCACTGAGGTAGAATTTAATTTCGCAAATTTTTGTAATTATTGATAAACATTGTAAAAACAATTACATATTACAAATTGTCTTAAGTAATTAGCAAACAGTACAGCAAAAGCAAAATCGCCTTCAATAGTCCAGCTAATCTTGATGCCAGTGAAATTTGCATCAGTTATTAAGTCTTCGGTTTGTTGATTGTTAGCTCCTGTACGAAATTAGATAATGTTATGGAATTAGAAAAAAAAATAACAGTTCCAATTTCACATCCTAAGTGTCTAACTAATTTTTTTTGGAATAAATAAGATGTTCAATATTTATTAATGTCAAATGAGTCATACGTTCGAGACGAAATGATGAAATATTTTCCGGTCAGACGTCGTTAGGGGACACAGGTATCTGCGCTAGCGGTCTAACTCATAACTGGTTTAAAAGAGATCTTGACTTACACATGGAGTCAAGAATATCAGCTGTGATAGCTCTGTTATGTGCGTTATATTAGGTGTAAATAAACGAATGAGAACTTTTAAATGTTGGTATATATTATAATGTAATTATAATGTTGGTATATATATTTGGTAAAAAATATGAAATAATTATAACAGTTAGCGGACAGCGGCATATTGCTGAAACTGTACAGCCAAAAATTTCTAAATTGATTGATATCAAATGATGTAGATTTACAAGGAGAGCTTTTTATTTGACTCATGCGTGTATCTCTTTCGTTTTGATGATTGCTCAGCACTGTATCATGTAGTAGTTTGTATCCTGTAGGTTCTTATAGGTCTGTCATGGATATCTTTGATTGGTATCATCTCCCATCCACTAGATTTAATGGATGTTAAATATGTGAAGGTACGAATAAAGAAGTCAAATTGACTAAATTGAGCATAAGTCAAGACTTATTTGTACTGTATAAGTGATAAAATGATTCAAAATATAAAAATGAAATATATGAATACAATTGAAAAAATGAATATTATTCTTAATACAAAGAGAGACTTCTTAATTGGGTGAAAGTAGCCGAGGATCGTGTGATCACTCAGTGGCGTGCAATCGGAGATACCTATGTCCAGCAGTGGACTGCTATAGCTGATGATGATGATGCTGGGGCAGGGGGAAAAGCTTTTCTTTCTAATAATAATCACAATAACTATTTTGTATTCTACGCAATAGGTTAAGCATTTAAATATTAAGTAAACTGTAGATTGGGAATAGTAAATTGCGAGAGAATTGAAGGTGTAACTTATTAAAATGGTTAACGCCTACTTGCAGAGAAGTTTATAAATTTAATGAAAAGGTAATTTATCTTTAAATCATAAATTGTTAAGATAGATTAGGGATTAATTATGTCATCTTTAAATTTAAAGAACGTCTCTACGACTGGGCGTATTGAAGAAAGAAGACAATGACGATCAGGACTAACAAGAATACTTTTTAATTAACAATAGTTATTCGTCTGGACTATTAAAGTCCGGACGAATACCATTTCAGCGAAGTAACTATGATAATTTTATTATACTGTAACATATATAAAAAATACAAAGGTACGATACAAAAGAATCACAATTAAGCATGTCGTCAGGGTGCAATCCCACACCATAAACAACCGCAAGGTCCGCTCGGGTCGAAAGAGGAAATAGCAGACAGGAAAACAATAGCTTCTCTAGATGTCCATTTCAAGGTGTTGATGCCTCGAGTGGAATACTGACTAGAGGTGCGACCATGTCATGCCCTTGCCCGTCAGCATCGATATATTATTCTACATTACGGATAATTAACAAAATGTCAACCAAAAAACTACCGCGTTTTGATATAGTTACGCATCTATATCTACTCGTAGCTAGCAAACCTTTAGACAACCTTGCATTTAACTTGAAATGTTTATTTGTTTAGGTCAAATCTTGCAAGCAGAATTAGAATCACTTCCTCTTATTCTACGGTGACGAAACTTGACATGTTGGTTCTTGAATAAATTCTTAACGGCCAACAGCATAGGGACGATATTTTAATTGGCCGTTTTAAATTGTACCATTAGGTACCTGGCTGCATAAAAGCTTGATATCTTTTCACTTTTAATTTTTATTATGGTAGTTTACGCAAGCTGTAGCATTTTAATGCGTCTTTGCCTTGCCGTGGTTGAATCGAACTAATATGAAATAAGAGCACATACATACCTGTGCTTTCATTTTCCGGGCCGTCTTTCGTACTTCGTCCTTTATTCTAGTATATATACAAGCTGTAACATAATAAACGCAAGACCTGAAAATAGTTTGTTCTAAATCGGTATCTGAATCGATGCCAACAATTTTTAATTTATTTTAAATTTTTTTTTAATTTGCAAATAATGCTTTTACTCCTTCAGTGCGCTATAAAAAATAAAATTTATTCTTGATTCATAGCAAGAAGAAGATTCCAAACGCATTCCTAAAACGTATTTCTCGAAACGCACACATACCCGTCCAAGTTTCATTGTTAATTGGGGTATAAAAGTGCTTTAAAAAAGGGTAAAAACCTATAAATTTGAAAATTTGGTTTTCGTTTTGACTTTATGAAGCAATTCTCTAATCGGGGTATCTGAGGTCTAATCGGTCTATCTGAGGAAATATGTTTATATATATATATATATATATATATATATATATATATATATATATATATATATATATATATATATATATATATATATATATATAAACATATTTCGACAAGGATCTTTTGGCACGTGGACAAAATCGGAACTAACGCTATCATTAGGTGAAATGTCACTACAAGACAGTTCGCTGCAGCTTCATTAAATTTATTGAACATGTGCGTCAACTCTCTCTCTTTAGGAAAATTTTAATAAATGGTAACCCCAATTTTACATGTCAATGTCAAAAGATCTTTGTCGCAATATGATATCGATGCCCGTCAAACGTGCGGGCGATAGCAGATTTCGATAACTCTTGAACTTGCACCGGTTTAGCGCGTGGCTTTCGTAATCAACGTACCGTTTAGATAAAGGGGTCGGTTAGTGATAAGAATAGTTTATTTGTACCTGCTTGGCAGGTCATCGGTTATTGAGTCAGCTTGTTGCTATAACGTGTATTCGTCAGTCCCCCTTGGACCGATTTTATACATATCTGTTGCCGTGGCCCCTGACGCTCGCTTTATAAATTGTAAAATTAATAGAACTGGTAATGTTCAGTAACTATAGAATAGATTTCTAATATGTATGAGTGTCAATATTTCCAAGAATGCCGGAAGATAGAATGACAAAAGAGTCATACGATACGAAATGGGAGGGATGTAGGTACTGGGGAAGATCTAGACTATCTTACCATGACCAAATAGACCGTGTCTTATCTGAAGGGCAAGTCAAATCTTCATAACTGGCCAGCGTGTATGAGACGAACTATAAGAGTGGAAAAAGTCAGAGAGATCTGTAAGGACAGAACCTGTTGGAACTCTATACTAGGGATCTGGCGTGATGATATATGTAGATAGGGATTATCTTAACTACGATGACATTCTAATGTATTGAAACGGTTGTTGGATATTCTATATCTATAACGTTAACTGTGTATGTACAAGACGTAGCCGAATAAACGACGAAAATACGAGCGAAAAAACTGTCAGATAAATACGGACACGAAAATATGTGTCGGATAAAACCGACGGGTGCGGTTAATAGGTTAAGGATAGAAATAAATCGGATAAAATTTCGACCGATTTTTATATAAATGTACTTTTAGGAACTAAATATGCCAGTACATTCTATGTTTACAGTACAGCTAAACAAATACATAGTCTATGAGCACTATATTCTTCGTGCGTGCTTACCAAGATTTGAATAGTTACCAAAAATAGAAAAGCGCCACATGTTTTCCGAAGAACGGCCTTCGCTAATGCGTATGCCAAATCTACGAATTTTAACAATTTGATAATACACATAACAGTTTGCTAAAATTTGTCGATGTTAGCACATTTACTTTATCTGGAGATATTTATTTTTATTTTAATCTATCTATCTATATCATCACACCAGATCCCTAGTAGGTTGGAAGTATAGAGTTCCAACAGGTTCTGTCCTTACAGATCTCTTTGGCTTTTTCCACTCCTATAGTTCGTCTCATACACGCTGGCCAGCTGGCCAGCCCTTGCGGGGTAGGCAGAGAGTACAGAGTCCCAACAGGTTCTTTCCTTACACACCTCTCTGGCTTCCTCCATTCTCATAATATTATTTATACACACTTTTACTTTGACTGAGGATTTAGCGCATTGGTTAAGAGCTTAAGCCACTCCGCCCACTGTGTCTAACAGTCGCGGGTTGGATTCCCGCACGGGACAAATCTTTCTGTGATCCACAATTATTTGTTCCGGTCTGGGTACTTGTGTTTGTAAACGCACCCACGACACAGGAATTAATTCTAGTGTGGGGCTACATTTAAAAAAATAATTAAAAAAATATATTTATATTTTGTTTAAGGCGCAAAAGAGATGTATCATAAGTATAGTATTTTACATCCATAAAAATATTAACATTACCTAGTCTATATATCCTTGAAATTGAATTATATGTGAAAAAAAATATCGCCTTATTTAAGAAAACAGCTGAAAACAATTCAACTCGAAACTTACGAGAAAAAATCAGACTTGATATTGACATACGATCATCAAGGACAGCGCTCATGCATTAACGTATATTCTGTACGGCGCCTAAGGTCTATAATAAAATACCTAATGAAATTAAGGACTTGAATGTGGTGCAATTAAAAAAGAAATTATTCCAATTACTAAATGTTACTTTTCTATTGATGAATTTCTTTCAGTGACGTACTTATCAATTGTTTTTTTTTTAATTTTTTATTGACTGACATTATGATTTGGACAGTATTACTATTTATTATATTTTGATTTCTTTACTTATCCTTATTGTACTAGTGTTTCGTTTCATTTTATTTTATTACTTGATCATTCTATGATATGAATTATTAAATTCATTTTTTTGACATAATCTTATAATGTTAATAATATTGTAAACCCAACAGGGTATGCTACAGAGAAACAAGATGAAACGTAGACGTAAGCAAATCAAAGAAATATAGTCTTAGGTGTTAACATTACAATAGGTCATTCCATGTACTGCCTGCCATACAGCATAAGAAATTATCAATTGGCGATTATTAATAATAAATTAAGATTTTAAAATTATAATTACTTAAGATAAAATTTAAATTACATTTATCATTTAAAAAATCGTCATCACTATAATAACATTTTTCTATCTATCTATCTATCTATAACCTCACGCCAGATCCCTTTCGGGGTATGCAGAGAGTACAGAGTTCCAACAGGTTCTTTCCTTACATACCTCTCTGGCTTTCATTTTTTAATTAATAATAATGATAATTTGTGTTTAAATGTATTATTTTCTAGATTTTTTATGTCATTTGGCACCTTATTATAGATTTGAGGTGCTATACCTAGTAGGCTTTTCTATGATAGAGCCGGAAAAAAAATATGTACTTGTAATAACAATATAATTGAATTGATTTACTTTAGTAAAATTGACTATTTTTCCTGTGTTCACATGTGTTGCTGAATAAACGTTTTGTCTTTATTTTTTATTAGCCTGTTTCACTGTCTAAAGAAAGGTCTTTTCTTTTTTTTCTCTTCCTGCACACTGTGTAAACTAGGTTTTGATATGGTCGAACTATTATAAAGTCCTTATAGAAACCAGAATGAATACTGACATATATTTACATACACTCTTTCTTCACAAACCTTTCTGTCTTCCTCCATTATAGTGGAGGAAATCAGATGTTGTAAGGAAGGAACCTGTTGGTACTTTGTTCTCGAGATGATATAGGTATAAGGAATAATTACTTCGTTCTTACTTAGAAAAAAACTATAATTATCAAGTTTACCGGATATTTGGTGTTATGTGTACATACCATATTAGCAAATTAAACAACATAACGAAAAGTCAACGTGTAAATGTTTGCAAACTTTAAAACATAATAAGTGTAGGAAAACACTATGTTATCTTAGGCTGTCCTTCTATACGTCAAAACACTACCATTTAAGATGTCCAAATTAAATAAAAAATCAAAGGGGAAACCAATCCTTTATGTATACATATAAGTTGTTTCCCGCACAGAATTTAAAACAAACAATATGTAAAACAAACAAACAATATGTAATTTAAAACAAACAATAGAGAGGTATGTAAGGAAAGAACCTGTTGGAACTCTGTACTCTCTGCCTACTCCGCAAGAGATCCGGCATGATGATATAGATAGATAGAGATATATAGACATATGACATTATATTGTGTGTTGACATTCAGTAAAGATGTAGGCGGTAGTCGCCTACATCTTTACTGAATACACGTACTAACAATACTTTAAAATATTCGTTTTAGATTGCAAATTGTCCGTTAGATACGGATATTTGCCATCATTTTAATAAAATAGATAAATAATGATAGCATGGGTCAAATGTTTGTTGGTTCTGGGGCAATTTTCGAAAATGCCCTTTATTTAGAAAACACCGTCACGCCTATATTCCCCAAGCGGGGGTGGCAGAGGTGTACTGAGTACACCCACGTTTTGCCGACGATGTTAGGCCCCATGTAATAGCGGGCGAGCCTATTGCCATATACCAGGCACAATTCCAGACTCCGGACTTATACTGGGAATTTTTCGTTAGAAAAACTACATTTGCCCGACCTAGGATTTGAACCCAGGACCTCGTGATCACAAAGCGATGTGCTTTGCCACCAGACCAACGAGCCAGACCATTTAGGTGTTCATAAAATCAAAATCAAACTCCGCGCGCCCACACTTTCTCTGTGTCCGCGCGAATTTTAAAGTGGTTGCCAACTTAACTACTATGCCAGGTGGGCCACTCACACAAGTTGGGCGGGCCGCATTCGGCCTGAGGGTCGCAGGTTGATAGCTGCCCTAGGCAAATGTCTAATTTGGCAGTCTAAGTGGCTATATTATTGTACTGACTTATAGTCATGCTGTGATATGATTTCGTTTGTACTTGCAAGGTTACAGTCTTATAATATTCTAAGGCCCACCTTGCGACTCGAGTTTATTTATTTATTGATGTACAAAACAGTTAACAATCGGTGGATATTAAACAATTAAAATTATAGTAAAGATCTAGATTGCAAACCATAAAAACTCCCTCATGGCCAGACGTGCTCCTATCTATGCTCTGGTTAACACCTATAATAATATTTACAAGATAATAAACATCACACACTGTTCTTTGTACTCGTGCAAATCTATTGTAAAGAGTATGTTGTTAAATATGGGATACGACGACACCGAGAAACTTATTTGAAAGTTGGGCCACAGTCGATTCAACCGCATAGACATGACCATAGAATCTAACTCAGTAACTGACGTTTAACTGTTCACTCCACCAACTGCTCGCTCACGCATATACTCTAATACACACACTCGTGTACACACACACATACATACACACACACACGCACACAAACATACACAGAACCAGGCACGCAAGGCTCACTAGTATTAATTAATACTTTATTTTTATTTTCTTTTATTATTTTACTATTATAATATGTGTTATTTTTCAAGCTCGCGTTAGTAATTGTAATTAAATTAAGTTAACTCATAGTTTAACTCTACGGGGTCCCAAGATACCGACTTTTTGTCTAGTTTGGGGCTCTTAGATAATGTCACTTAATTGCTAAGTCTTTTTCAACAATCAAATTGAAAAAGACTTAGCAACTATTCTTAATATGTACATTCAGCATAAACATTATTTAGCAATTGGGCGACAATAAACTTATCGTGTTAGTGCTAAGAATTAAAAGAGAAAAAACTATTACATATAATGCTAACTATGTGTTCGATGGAGGATGTATTCTACACTTCTAATGTATTTGCAGATTTGATTTATTATGTTTAAATGAAGCCAATTTAACGTTATTACCTCGAGTTAGGCCTATGTACCTTCGCTTATAGTATTCCGCAGTGGCACAGCAAACCTATAGCTACCAGTAGGAAAGTTACGAGAATAATTTTCATGTGTGTTGAATGATCTACGCTGTTGGCCGCGGGGCCTTTACAGCTTTACCGGACAAGAGGGCGAGCGTGCAACCACTACGCTCGAGCCTGAAGGGCAAGGGGGCAACTAGCTTAAGGGCGCCTCAAGGAGGAACGGCCTCGCCTTGGGCAGTCGCTATGGGGGAGGGCGTATACTAGCTCTCTCGCCGCGGTGCTCTGCACCGGCCGGCGGGCAAAGGATTCTTCGAGCTCGCCGGCGAAGTCGGTGTCTGATCCTGTGTGCGGTATCTGTATCCGAAAGAAGGGATGCAATGGCATCGGCAGGGTCGGTGAGAACATGCCGCGGACGGCGGTAGCGGTTGATAGGAGGGAAGTTGGGTTCGTAGTCAGCGGCGGCTACGACTAGCGGATTACTATGATCCCTGGTTCGTGCAACTGGGTCTAAGTTACCTATAAATGACTGATTTCCGGTCCCTATATGATCATCAAATGGTACTCCTATAACATTTATTTATTTATTTATTTAATTATTTAAAGCCACACCATCGACAATTCACGAATTTTACATAAATAAATTATATCAATTTTTCATGCTGTGTGAAGTATCTGTTTAGGCGTGTACAACACTCTTTTTAGGCGTGTACAACATACAGAATACCATTACACAATTATTTCACTGCGTTACTTTAACACGCCGCGTATGATGACACTAATTACCTACTTATAACCTATATAATATTAGCCCTGTTAAGAAACTGTCCCACTGTTGGGCACGGGCCTCCTCTCAAACTGAGAAGGCTTCGGCCATAGTCCACCACGCTGGCCCAGTGCGGGTTGGCGAACTTCACACACCTTCGAGAAACTCTTAGGCATGCAGATTCCTCATGGTGTTTTCCTTCACCGTTAAAGCAAGTGATAAATAATTTTAAATACGCACATGCTTTCGAAAAGACAGAGGTGCGTGCCTGGGTTTGAACCCGAGACCTCTGACTTTGCAGTCCAACGGTCTAACCACTAGGCTATCACTGCTGTTTTACGTTATTTTATTAGATAGATAGATAGATAAATCATTTATTGCTTGAAACATGGTTTTATACAAGGTGTTTGTTATAATAATATTATTATTTCAGTGCTACATGTTTCGCCGAGAGCTTGGCATGCTGTCAATTAATGATATTTTTATGGCTTAATAACCTATTGTAAGTGTTAAATCATTACGTGAAGCAAAAACTTTGTATCCCTTTTTACGAAAATTGCGCGGACGGAGGAGTATGAAATTTCCCACACTTATAGTTTATATAGAGAAGGAGTGCAGAATGCTAATATTTTTTTAAAATTTGCATAAAAATACATTAAATCAATAAAAAAAACATCACACACACTACCATGTATTTGACACAATACACTTCAAATTGAGAATAGATTAATATTGTTTGTCTTTAATATTATTTGTCTATAATCTTACTGAATGTCAAACATAACCAGCAAACGATGAAAGAGTTTTTACACATCAACAATCAACACATCGTAAGTAAAAACATCGTTTACAGAGAAGTTTTGTATCATTAATTAAATTATCGAAATTTGTATGTCAAGTTCAATGGACAGCATTTTCTTTATCGCATGGTTTTTTATTATAATAAAAAAAAAGGTTATTCTTTATTTTTATAATTTTTTTTTTTTTATTTCATATAATTTGTTTGAAAAAAAAAAAATAGGCAAATTAACAGTGTAACCTTGGCGAAATCTGTGATAATAGAAGTATAGTATTTGACAATAGAACCTTAATAATGTTCAAACTTATAATTTAAAAATAATTATGGTCGAATTTCGACCAATGGGCGACCACTAGTAAAATTTAATACCTATTTACTCGTGTGTATGTGTTTGAGTGATATACGCTGTTGGCCGTGAGGCCTTTACAGCTTCACCGGACTTAAGGGCGAGCGTGCAACCATCCTATTTACTCATTGTTACATTTTGTTTAGTCTGCAAAATATCTTATCGACAATCACAATAATTGTAATTTCCGTTTTATATACTCCACATTCTATTAATGCATGTTCAATAATTATTGCTACGCACTATTAATAATTATAATTCAATCTGCAAGTGCTGTGCACTTCTTTAAGTGACTGACACATCATGAAAAATAATGTATGTAATAATTTAATTCTATGACTTAACTGGTGTGTAAGTTGTTGAGGTGCCTTTAAATAAATAAATAAATAAATAAATAAATTCACAACTCAGGTATAGGTAGGTATTTAAGAGACGTTCCAATGAGCAATTACTATTTATGTTTATTTAACTTCTTATTGTGTAAAAAAGATAATATTTTACATTGTCACATAGTCCGGAAAACATCGACATATTATTTGTATAGTCAGCAACGTAAGAAACTTACCGTTCTCAGTTCTTTAAATACCCTTTATTATACAAGCAGCGGTGAACATTGTCTAAGCCAAATTATTAACAACATGCCTATTCAAATATATTTAGACGAACAAAAATAGGCCATAGTCTCTCACTCCAGGGGCCAGGCGACGGGACAGCAAGATACCCCTAAGCTGGGACGAGAGGAGAGAGTGAGAGATACCTCCTATGAGAGTGGAGAAAGCCAGAGAGGTCTGTAAGGAAAGAAACTGTTGGAACTCCGTACCCTCTGCCTACCCTGCAAGAGATCTGGCGTGATGATATAGATAGACAGATAGAACAAAACTAATGGATTTATGGCAATAGAAAAGTGTGCAAGCAATATGAAAAACTGAGAATGTCAAGCGACTGATGTTCAAACTCAAACAATTTATTACAACTACTAAGCTACCAGCGGATCGGATCGGATGACACTAATAATGTGATTTCTAAAGAGTAAGTGCCTAAAGGATTCCTGATGAAACAGTCCCCACAAGCAGCACCCGTTCACGAGTATGCCAACTGTAACAGCCATCGATCAATAAAGCCCTCGACCATATTAGAGGGAAGGAAGTGACCCGCACCAGACAGCTACCGCAAGCGAAGACATTTTAGTGAGCATGACCATTCCTGTGTTGTTGCTGCTGACCATAGTAAATTATAGGTGGCAGCTTGAAAAACGGTCCGAAAAATAAGACCACAACTATGGGTGTGGTCTTATTTAGAATTTGTCCAATCGAACCGCGTTATAATGTCAGCGGACGATTTAGCGCAGTGGTTAAGAGCTTAAGCCGCTCCGCCCACTGTGTCTAATAGTCGTGGGTTCGATTCCCGCACGGGACAAATCTTTGTGAGATCCACAATTATTTGTTCCGGTCTGGGTATTTGTGTATGTGAATTTTCATGTTTGTAAACGCACCCACGACACAGGAATAAATCCTAGTGTGGGACTACGTTTTTCTAAAAAAAAAAAAGTTTGCTAAAACTACCAAAATATAAAGAGCCGAGGTCATCAATACTTTTAAACTAATTGCTAGCTGCCAGTGTTGGGCATTTTCAATTGTTGGATCATCAATTCAAATTTCATTTGCAATTAAATTAATCCCCCTGAGGTACTCCGGAATTACAATGACTTTTGGACGTCAAACGCCTCAGTCCATTCCGTGATCATGGGTGCTGTAGAGCACTCGAAACGACACTTTAAAATCACAAATAAATACGAAATCCGAAATACTTCAGTTGCAAATTTTTCACAATTAATTTTTGCTCGACTTTGCTAGCTACGAGTAGGTACGAACGCGTAAGTATATCCAAACGCAGCCGTTTTTTGGCTGTCATTTTGGTCGTGATCCGTATTCTACTACGAATAATATATCGTGCATTCTCGCAAATTTCAGAACGTATGTAGATTGCCTACACTTTTATTGTATGTTGTCTTTACTCGCGAAGCAATATTGATGCCATGACATAAATAATGATCATTTTATGGTTTAAAAATTGACAACATTCGCCAATTTGTAGGCCATGATGAGATGTTATATTTTGGTCAAGGATGACGAGAACATCTCATAAAACATTGTTGACGTACATAGCAAAATCACTTGGACGAATACTGGTATGATGTGTAGATATTTTTTTCAGTCTGTCTCGTTGACATTTTATGTATTAAGTACTCACATTATTATTATATTATTCTTGGGGTAGATTGGAATACCATCGTCAAGAATGCCACAAAAGGGGGAAGGCTTATGCTCTGCAGTGAGTTATAGAAAGCTGATGATGATGATGTTATAATGTAATAACTAATACCAAACACCACGACAAAACAACAGCGCAGCAGACCGAGAAAGAGGTGGCGAGACGAGCTTAACTTCTTAATAATGACTGGCACTAGCTTGCACTAGACCGGAATAGGTGAATGAAGGGCGGACAGGCCTTCGCCTTTCAATGGGACGGTATAGATTTAAGGTGGTGGTGATGATAGCTTAAACGTTTAAAAATTACACTGACTCATCAAAATTTAAATTCTAAGTGTAGCTATAAACTAACAACTAACCGTTACCCATGCCTTCATTCCCGCCCACCTTTGGGCAATTTCGTACATTGACCCCGTTAGAGTAAACTGATCACCTACTTTTGCTACCGTATATTTTTTAAACATACCTTAGTTATTCTTGCCAGTAGTTTAGTATATCTTTCAACCGTGCAATAAATACTCCTTGCATACACCCAATTCCAAGAACCACAGTAGGACCAAGTCACTGACACATGAGTAGCAGTGGGCGGGGCACATCGTTCTAGAACTGATGGCCGTTTAGGTAGATAGGTTCTCCAGTGACGACCACGTACCGAAAGATGAGGAGTTGGCAGAATGGACCAATGACCTGGTGAAGGTCGCGAGCAAAAGCTGAATACGTACAGCATAAGGCCCCTTTGTCCTGCAGTGGACTTCTTCTGGCAGAAGATGATAAATTGTTGCTTTAGTACGTGGCTGACAAATTCGTAGAAAATTCCGCTTCTCAAAAAAAGAGCTATAGTTAGCTACGTACAATTATTGTTTAAAAATACCCTTTTAAAAATAAGTATTTATAGCAAAAACACAACAAAGATATCTTGTTTAGTTGAAGAGTTCCTATGGCTTTCTTTCGGCTCTATTATCAGACCCTGGACGCCATCCGGATCTAAAATACTCGTCGAGACAAATCCAAGAAGCCCACAAACGGCGAGTTTATATTGAGTAGTTGGGTGGTTCCATTGGCTACCTTTCGGTTTCATTATTAAACCCTGAACACTATTTGGTTGTATAGCAGTTTTCAATACCAATCTAGCAAGCCTATAAACACGATAGGGTTACGTTGTGTAGTTCACATGTTCCTATAGCCACCTTTCGACTCCATCATCGTACCAACTCATGGTACCATATTATTGCATTGTCACCAAATTTATATACGTATGCCAAATTTAAGCTCCCACGATACCCGCAAGTGCTTGAAAAATGAATCACAAGATTTGAACCGGAAAGGGAGACAAACGAACATTGTGAGTTAAATAAAAGCTTGTAAAAAGGGTAGGATAGGATATAGAACCTCCAAAACTGTTATTTCGAATGTTGTCACAAACTTATGGGTTCATTATTCTAAGTTTATATTTCATAACGATGATCTGAAACCATCCTGTTGGCATGGCAAGTATTTTTACTGCTGTAGTAACATCTTACGATATCCACAGGTGCAGAAATGACGTCACTCTTCTCGCGGGGACTTACGGGGCCAAGAGTCATAATACAGCCTATATGTTATTCCAGCTTATAATCTACCTCCATTCCTCCGCCTACGCCAAAATTTATTTAAATCCATTCAGTCGATCAAACGTGAACGAGTAAGAAAATCGAAAGATCTATACTTTTGCATTTATAATTCATATTAGTAGGATACTAGCGTATGTATGTAGGGGACTGCCTACAATTATCACGTTGCTATTCGGAGCACGCGCTCGACCGTGGGGGATACCGTAAGGTCGGGATTACACTTGTAAATTACGCACTCAAGCGCACGGCAATATCATCTTTAGTAAATATAACAATTTGAAATAACCTACTTAAATGCTTAGCACTAACAGATGTTAGTGTAACTATATGCCATCCTTTCCACACAAAAAAAAATACTAAATAAAGAGGAACGTGAGCGTGTGTTTTCTCGGCAAGATTACGTGGTTACGTTAAAGTCAATTTGATCGTGCTAAGCCCTCTGCGTGCACAGCAGACGAAAAGATTACATCTTCTTCAAGACCACGATTCTAACGGCCATTTTCTAATTGGGAATTGAAAGAACTGTTAAATATTTGTAGGAAATTATGATGGCCACTACATAATATTTATCTTCACATGCTTAAATTCGAGATAGACTACTTAGATACACTTAACTTCAGCTAATTAATGAAGGCAGATCTTATGGGTATGCTGTCGTATTAATGGGTACATTAACAAAACAACCTTTTAATATAATGTATACAATGTACTGGAAGCGTATATGATAGTATTGAGGCTGGAGAAAATTATAAAAATGCTATTATTAGCATCATGAGCCTAGACTACAAATCAAGATATGAAGATGCAGATCGAGATAAATAACACCATGACAGGCGACCACCAGACGATGGCCAAATTTACTAAATTTAACTAAAATATTCAGGCCATTAATCCGACTTACATATCCAATTCTCTTTAATGTACTGTAATGTTTAAATTCAGTCCACGGGTCCACTACTTAGTGTTCGTAAAATTTAATATTTAGAAATGAGTCTGACTATATCAGCTTTTTGTGTTTAGGAATAAGATTTGAATTTGCGCATCTAGTTTCTAAGTGCGCAAATTTCTATGGCTTTATAGCCAACGTCAACAATTTTTATAATGGCTTTGTGGTTTCGGCAATTCCCTCACGCTATATCATTAGCTGAGACGGTAGGGGTCATTGCCCAACACTGGGCGGATGGCGTGACATGCATGTTTTTGAATTTGTTAGGTGATTCGTCAATTGTTTTTCAAAGAACTGCATATGAGTATATCTTTGTATTTGGAAATGATTTTATTTTTGGAATCTAAATGGCCGTTGATTCATTTACATTAAACTGATCTTTCCAAAAAGTTTTCTGAACTGCATTGTTTAATATTTCGAGAGTAATCTAGCGGTGAATCAGAAGCATGCATATTTTATCTTTATTATATCTATGCTAATATTATGAAGAGGAAAGATTTGTATTTTTGTATGTCTGCAACGAATAAACTCAAATTCTAGTTGACGGTTTTCAAAAATTCTTTCACCATTAGAAAGCTACCTTATCCAGAAGTAACATAGGCTATATAACATAGACCATAATGGCGCTGTTGTCGACCGGGTACGAAGTCGCGGGAAACTGCTAGTCATTTATAAGTTTACAAGTTCCTTAACTTATACAGCTGAAATTGAACCCATTCTTTTCTTCTCTTTTTAAAAAACGTAGCCCCACGCCCTAGTGTGGGGCCCCAGACCGAAACAAATAATTGTGAGTCACACAAAGATTTATTCATGTGTCGTGGGAGCGTTTATAAATATAAAAATTCACACACACACAAATACCCAGACCAAAACAAATAATTGTGGGTTGTACAAAGATTTGTCCCGTACGAAAATCGATACCCGCGACTATAAGACACAGTGGGCGGAGCGGCTTAAGCTCTTAATCACAGCGCTAAATCGTCCGTCAAAATCATTCATTATATCATTGATACTATTAACAATAACAACTATCGCCCGCGATTTCGTCTGCGTATGTATCTTTGTAAATTATAGCCTATGTGTTGATCTGATGGATAAACTATTTTACCGTAGTTTCATTAAAATCCATTCAGTACTTTTTTGTGATATAGTAACAAAAATCCATACATCCATCCTCATTAAATTTCGTGATTGTAAACCTTAAAACGTTAAAGATTATTACTTATCTACTATACTTTAAATATTCTGAATAATTTGTTATCATATCACAGATTAAATTGTACCAAATAAACACCACACGTATTTTATTCAAAAACAAATGGAAGTTTTATAAACATAAAATCAACATAAAGTCAGTGAACTCGGCCCGTTGCGAATGGAGAGAGAATTCGAAGATAGCGTCTGAAAGGAAATCGTAACAAAAATATGTATCGATAAAATAATATTCCAGTGAGAATTGACCGAATATTTTAAAGTTCGTGGTTGTATGATGGCGAGATCCGATGACGACTTAGATTGAGAATACGATGGTACTGATTTAGACTTACCAGGTAGGTAAATGATGGAAAGACAAGTATATTCAGCTATAGGAGATAAATTTCTCGAAGTAGAAGAATATAGCATCAAGTATCGAAGAAATAGATAAGACAGACGTATACAACAATTACTGAATTAAAAATAACTTACATCCGGTTTTATAATTTTTTTACCTAATTGGCCTTATTAATATTCACTAAAAGTAATAATGACTAGGGTCTAAATTACCTCTAATTATTTCCTCTATCAATGGCTACTTCCAACCATGGCTTTACAATCCTAATACGTAAGTGAAAAACAAAAACAATTTTGCAATTCCTAACATACGCATTATTTAAGGATGCAGTGCAATGTCCAAGAACAATAACATTATCACCACTGTTCGAAGTCCGATTGATACAAAGGAAAACGCTATCACGGCAAGTGCAGATGCATGACGCGAACGCATATCGTATCCAGCTACTGTAAAAACACGCAAGCTGGCTGTAAATATTCTATGGATAATATAAGGGATGTTGTAGCTACAGGATAATATTTTAACCCATATTCTTTTTATCTGGATATTGTCTCCATGATTTTACGAGTAAGAACGCTCTTAAGACATGATAAAAATATCGCAAATGATTTGTAAGAAAAGTTCTTTGATTAATGCAACGGCCGTTCTTAATTTACTAGTGAACAGAGAAAAAGAAATCAAATTGTACAGATTTAAAAAAATGAGGAAGGACGAACTACATGGGGCGTAAGAATCCAAATGTACTTCCACTAAAGTATGCATTTGGATTCAGTTCATCACGTAACACATAAAACAAATTCTAGGTCAAGAACTCAGATAACCTCTAACTAAAATAGACGTTGTGCTACACCAATATGTTCCGGTATTTAGGTACTTTAAAGGACTTGTTAGAGATTATTTTAGTATTTGAATAATTTTATAAATAATTATTCATGTTGCGGTAATGAAACGTAAAATCTAATTCTGAGTCAGACTATTTTTGTAGCAGTGTGTTTAAACTAGAATTTAGTTCAAAATGCTCTAAGATCGTGACATTTCCTTTGTGACCCCTTAATCTAAATCGTTAATTTCACGAAAATATGTTACTAGTACAAGAATATTATTATCTGCATTTGTTTTTAGACGGCCCATCATTTTTTGTGCGTAAAACAGATAAGAGGAAGCATCAATTAATTCCAACGTATGCGGAAGACACAGTTTTTTTTGTAATGCCGAGTAAAAAAACAAAGGATTGATAACGTGGAAACTCGTACATTCGACTTTGTACTCTGCGCAGTATAATATAAACCAGGGGTCGACATGCAATATTTACATTGTTTAAACAAAGAGTTGCATGTGTGTTATTATTCTATTTCCAATAGTGTGAGGAGCGTATGGTAAATTCAACAATACATACGTATAACAAAGATTCACTTTTATAATAAAAACACCGTCACGTGTACAATTCTCCAAGCGGCGGTGGCGTAGGTGTGTTGTGTATACCCACATTTGACCACTATCAACAATTTACCTTATGACCACTATCCATACTAATATTATGAATTCGAAAGTAACTCTGTTCGTCTGTCTGTCTGCTCAAACCGCTGATCAGATTTTGATCAAATTCGGCAAGAACATAGATTTTATCCAGGGGAAGGGCTACCTTTTGTCTTAAAAAAAACTAAAGTGTGTGAAATACACTCCTGAAACAATGCGAACGAAGTTGCGGGTACAGCTCTAGCTGTACCCGCATATAAATACAGAAATGTGATAACTACTGGATTTAACTAAAGCGTTTGAGGGATGAAGCAATTATTTAACTTATTCTAATTACACATCTTATCTCAATATATATTTTATCATCTATGTATCTATTTATTTTGAAGAGTAAAGGTTAAGGATAGCATACAATATTTATTACGACATCATAACGATCGCTTAGTATATGTACATAGGTAGTATTGACAATGGGTATACCGCAAGGAGATAATATAGTGACCGTAAAAATTAAACGTGACTTGCAGACAATAACGTGATGTCTGGCATCTTTCAGTCGAATATTTATTCTTGTACACTTATCTATATTTTTTTATATCTTTTAATACTTTTGAGAAATATTTATTATTCTGGAATATTTGAAAATGTACATAGGTGAAGCGCATAAACTTATGTGGCTATTTATTTCTAAGGGCGTACAATAGCTTCTCATTATATTGTAAAATGAAAGTAGTTAAACATAAGTTATCAAATCTAAATATTTTTTTTCAACGGATCTACGTTGCAAGGTAGGCACAGTCTTCAAAATAGAAGCCATGTTCTAGATAAGGAAAAAGAACCGATTGTCAACATACTTTATTACACACTTCTGATGACCTGTTTCATTTTCATAATTCGTCTCGTATATATTGTCAATTTACGAGTCACGATTACTTCATTCAATGAAATAAGGATAATCTTTCTTGCTGGCTACTTGGCAATGGCGTTGCATGCCGAAATAGAGGTTGCCACCTAGTTCGGCTGCGTGTTGTTGTTCTGTTTATGATTACTTTCTTGTTGCATAAAAATGTCAACTTACCCTGGACAAAGGAGCACATCTCGCGCATGCCAGACCAGCTGGTGGACGAGTTTGTGGTTGAGGAGTAGGCACTACAGGGCCTTCCTTCACTCGGTACAGTGACGTCGTTCGGGCCTGCGGAAAATAAAATTATGTTTATTGAAATATTCATACATAATAGGTAAACTGGCAGGAGCATATTTCGAAACTTTATTAGCGTGCAAACGTCAAACGTGCCAAACATGGATGTCCATTGGCAATGCCGCTAGTTTAATAAATCAATTGCTGTAATGACAACTCCGATTGATAGACGTTAAATGGTTTAATTTCTTCAAAAAAACTCATCAAGAAATTGAAGTAAACTATGGAAATAAAAAAGTGAATTAGGTAAATTAACGGTTTGAAATGTTTGTAGACATCTAATGTCGTGTGTGTGTGTTTGAGTGATATACGCTGTTGGCCGTGAGGCCTTTACAGTTTCACCGGACATAAGGGCGAGCGTGCAACCACTACGCTCGAGCCAGAAGGGCAAGGGAGCGACATACTCGAGGGCACCTCAAAGAGGAACGCCTCGGTTTGGACAGTCGCTACAGGGGAAGGGGGGTGTAATAAGTGCGCCCGTCGGCGGGCTGGGCTAGGGATCTACGACTTCGTCGTCGTCATCGTCCGTATCCGAAACGGAAAGAAACGATGTCAAAGCATCGGGGGGGTCGGTGAGAACTAGTCGCGGCCGGCGGCGTAGTTCGTAGTCGGCGGCACCTACGATTAGCTGATTCGCATGGGAAGATGCGTTCGCGAAGTATCGAGTTGTCGCCTTTTTAATATAGGCGCGAATAGATTCGAGACGGAGATCGGAGTGGATATCTAGTGTCTTAAAAGAAAAACTTGTATAGAACACGCAGTAATTACCAAAATTATACGCAAGATGCTTATTTGTACCACGCAAGCAATGTTCAGTAGCTGTGCGTGCTTCCCTACACTGCAATGTAATGCCAGCTAACTTACGTCTTCCGAAAAGCAAAGTACGAATTCATTTATAAAACTCTACAATTTAAGCTGAGTATACAATAAACAAGGGAAATTTGCTATGTTTCACAATCTGACGAGCGTGTCCGTATATAAAATGTCGAAATAATAAAACGGCGTCCGTCACGAAATGCAACTTTATACCGTAACATCCAGATGTGAAAATAGACTAATATCATATAAAAAGCGGGTCGTGAATATTAACGTATTCCGTTTATATAACGTTTTCACAACTTGCCAAAATAGTTGTTGTTTTTCATGACGAACTGTCCGCTGGTATTACCAGTGTTACTGCAAACGTAACTTGCGGTTAAGCTGGTGTTTTATGGCTTAGTGGACGTATATTTGTGCTGGGTTTGTCTCGACTGCCTCGTGCAACAAAGAAGTTCTTGTTTTTTCACTTTAGCACTCAGTGCTGTGCAAATAGTTTGTCGAGAAACTAGACTTAATGCCCGGCGCACGTCACTTGGGGTAACAATGAAAATCAGTGCTGTATTGTGGGTTCACGCTGCAACACAAATTAACGCTAAGTGTTACCCCATTAGTGCAGCTACGTAGTATGTACCTACATGTAATTTTTGTATTTTTTTTGTGTGTTAGCTGTATAATAAATATACTTTTATTTTTTTACTCTTACTTTTCTTTTCTTTTTCTTTTTTTTTTTAAAAAAAACTTAGCCCCACACTAGGATTTATTCCTGTGTCGTGGGTGCGTTTACAAACATGAAAATTCACATACACAAATACCCAGACCGGAACAAATAATTGTGGATCACACAAAGATTTGTCCCCGACTATTAGACTCGAACCCGCGACTATTAGACGCAGTGGGCAGAGCGGCTTAAGCTCTTAACCACTGCGCTAAATCGTCCGTCGAAGTACGTCGTACTGTCTTATTTACTTAACAGCCTTTTATATGCATATGGATCTTACTTAGTGAGTTGCAATTGGAGTGGCCTATGTCCAGCATTGAACCGATTATGATGATGGTGTCATGGCTAATAGCTTATTTGGATATAGAGTTTTTAAATTCGCAAGCAGTCCTTAATATAAACATTAGCTTTACTGCAAGACAGCAATGCGCCAGTGCTACTTTCTATTAAAGAATTGAGACGCCCTTATCAAGTGAACCGCTCCAGATTAAGTGACAGTGACTGTGGAAGTCTAGGGCTATGAATATAGGAATTTTTTTTATCATTCCCATTGTCTTATCCCCCACCCGTTAGTACCCCAGTGGTGGACAGAAGCACAACTTTTAAAAAATCTTCTCGTTATCCACCAGTGGAATAAAGTAGCACAACTTTTAAAATTATTCCCGTTAGCCACCACTGGAGGACACTGACAAGACTCCTTTAAAACATTCCCGTAGTGGTGGCGACCACTGGGGGGACCACGGAAAGACTTTAAAAAATTATCCCCTTTAGCGAAATTACTTTTTAACATTATTCCTTCTGTCCACCACTTGTAACAATTTCTATTATTTTATCTGAAAACTAATAGGATTGTTTCGATGCTGTAATTAAAATCTCTTAAATGGCCAACACCAAAAGAGAAATGTTACATGTTTTATTATATATTATTTAGAAATAGTTTTATTATTTTGAAATTTTGGAAGAAGTGTTTATTAAAACACTTCTTCCAAAATTTAAAAAAATGTCTGTTTGAGTGATCCCTCACTTAAAAAACATTTTTATAAATTTGCTTGCAACGGGAATAACGTTTTTTTGTCGCTGGAAAGTACAATATTTCATCAAAGCGTTTTGAAAATACGATCGATGATGCCGCTACTCCATAATGAAACCACACCTTAAATGCAAATGATACGCACTAAGTCAAAGAACTTTCTGATGTACTTATTGCACACGCTCATACAGCTATTGTTATGCAACAGAACAGTACTAACCCACTTTTTGCGTAATATTCACATTATTAGCAATAGGAGATATATAAACCATATAGTTATATTTATAAAACCAAACGTTGGTTTTTTTATTGTCGTTGACTCACGCCACTTCGCGTAATTCTAGACTTTGGACTGTAGTCTGAAGGCCGGCAATGCATTAAAAGAACTATCCTCGTGTTTTTCTCGGTAAAAATAATCATTAAAAAGATTTTAAAGTTTGATGCACTGTTACCAGTGATAATGACGCCTAGATAGTTTATCTTACATTGTCGTAAAGATGTATACGGGCTCACATACTATTTGTCTAGCGACGAAGAATAAAGGAATTACGAGGCACATTTAAAGAGGCTAATCGAGTTGCGACTTCATTACCAACAACATATTTCAACTATACATCTTTATTGATTTAAGAAGACTTTCCCAGCAACAATTATCGCACTGATTGGTTCTGGTTACTGCAGCCCTTCATAACTGCTCGATTCAACATTTGTACCATACAGAGAAATTATTAAGTTATTAGTTAATCGTCGTGTTGCTCATAAGCTTGCCAACTAGATGACAAATGTTGCAGTGAAAGAATGTGTGGCGGGCTTATTCCTAAACCTAACTAGATTTCAAAGCAGGTACCTATACTTACAGTAACATCAGCGTCCAGTTTACTGTAAACGTCTCCGAATTGATTGTGTCGGCGGCGCGCGCGCACCGCTTGTCGCAGGGAGCTGCTTGTGTCACGGCCACACCATCCTCCTACTCGTTCGCCGACAAGTTCCAACATGTCAGCCACACGGCTGCAACAAGGAGAAACAACTTTAAAAGATAATTATTAATTAGACCCTGATCCTTACAGCGTACACTTATTCCAACTTATTTGGCATTCTACTAAGTTATCGTTGTTACTGCAGAAAGGCTGTAGAGGTATTCTGGTAAGTTGTCATTGATACTGCGGGAAGGTGTATTTATTATTCATTATCATCTAACAGCAGCCAGACATACGTCAATGGTACCAAATAAGCATTCGTCTTACTTCTAGATTTTATAACAATACCGCAATATTTGTATGACTAGAGATCGTAGGCGACTTACATAAGATTTCTTGAGCAGTCATAAACGAATACGCAGTTGTTGACAACTTGGTGCAATCGTCACTTTTCGATCATTTGTTCGATGGTCAACAAAATCCCTTCATGCAATACCGATAATATCTGCTAGAGCAATAAATTCTCGGAATATTTTCGTTA
The DNA here is from genome assembly GCA_905147815.2 of Phalera bucephala. Taxonomy (NCBI): domain Eukaryota; kingdom Metazoa; phylum Arthropoda; class Insecta; order Lepidoptera; family Notodontidae; genus Phalera; species Phalera bucephala. Next base: position 15,648,275 of record LR990630.1, on the reverse strand, counting down.
ACAAAATGGTCTGTCAAATTATCAAAACATATTGCTACGAAAGAACTTTGCACTGCAATTCTTCATTCTGGACCCGGCCATGTTTTATAATATTATGGTCAATCATGGAATTCTGAATTCCCTAAACCTGCAGGTCCTTTATTCACTATGACCAATCAAACACGTAAGGTGGGGTAAAACATTCTGTGTGAATGTTTTACAGAGTTATCGTAATGCGTCACGTTATGTCATAACGAATAAGGTCTTCGTTTTCTGTTTCGAAGCCAAGTATCACAATGACGAGAACCAGCTTCAAGAATGGCAATATATAATAACATAATAAATAACTTTAACTCATAAATTACGATAGCACATTTATGAGTACTCAAGTTAATTGCAGTTGTTAGTAGAAGATTTCATCTAATTATAATTATAGAAAGGGATATGACACTATTTCTGTTATATTGGTAGAAAATAAAACATGGGTCAACAAATCAAACAGCATTATGCAGTTGATAATATGCGTTCTTCAACAAATCAAGCGAATTTTGTTGAATATCTGTTTCTGGTAAATAAAAGGGGACGATTAAATTTTCGTTATTCGCATTGTAAATATTCTACTAGTAAACACATTAATGATCACTTGGATCAGAGACGTGGTCTCTTACAATAGGTCTCATAAAAAAGCTCAAAGTTGCTCAGCGAGCTATGGAAAGAGCTATGCTCGGCGTTTCTCTACGTGATCGAATCAGGAATGAGGAGATTCGTAGAAGAACCAAGGTGACCGACATAGCCCTCAGGATTAGCATGCTGAAGTGGCAATGGGCTGGCCACATAGCGCGAAGATCGGACGGGCGTTGGGGCAGAAAGATTCTAGAGTGGAGACCACGTATTGGCAAGCGCAGCGTGGGACGACCGCCTGCCAAATGGACCGACGATCTTGTGAAAATCGCAGGAAATCGTTGGATGCAGGTGGCATCGGACCGGTTACGCTGGAAAGCGATTGGGGAGGCCTATGTTCAGCAGTGGACAAGTATAGGCTGAAATGATGATGATGATGAAACACATTAATATTTTACTTTATTTATTAAACAAAATGTTTAGTATACAATACAAAGGACCTTCAATGAGGTTGTTGCAATGAACACTTCACATATTGCTTTCGGGTATATGAGTGTGACTCTCGATAAGTACATTTTAAGATTAGTAGTTCAAATAATTGAAACAATAATACCGAACCTTGTTTCTAGTAAATCTTCTATATATAGTACAAGGTGTAACATAACAAACGCAAGACCTAAAAGTAGTTTGTTCTAAATCGGCAAATGAATCGATTCCAACTAATTTTAAAGTTAGTTAATTTGCTTTTTTAATTAAAAAAAATGCTGTTACTCGCTCTATTCGCTGTATTAAACAAAATTTTATAATTATTCAAAGCATTACGGCTATTTCAAATGTATTTCTATTACACACACCTATATACGCATACAAAAGTTAATTATATTAAATTTTATGGATAATATGGGTACCAAAGTTGTTAAAAAAATGGTAGAAAGCTCCTTGAAATTGGAAGTTTGATTTTCGTATTGAATTCGTGAAGCAATAATCTAATTTGGGTGTCTGAGGTCTTGCGTTATTTATGTTACACCTTGCATATAAAAATGAAACGACGTTAGTTAGTCTCACAAAAACTCGAGAACGGCTGGACTGATTTGGCTAATTTTAGTTTTGAAATATTTGTAGAACTCCAAAAGAGGAAAGTAGTAAAAACATATTTTATATTTATTTTACTATTTTATATTTTGGCGGTACGAAGTTCGCCGAGACAACTAGTATAATATAATTTAAAAGTGGTTAATTCAACTATCAGAAGTGGTCCATTATTTCAAACATTCGATAGTCGCAAGAAGACAACTATCGTCTACTGTTGACGTAGCAGGAGATTCACAGCGCCTAAAAAGAATCTCAAGAAACACCATATTGGGTAGAGTAAGTCCAACTGAAGCGAAGCCTTTGCTTAACAATGATTTAGCAAGAAGACTATTAAAACGAGATCAAAAGGCCAACATACTAATTTAAATTTAAATAAAAGTTAGATGTGATAACGACTATAATTACTTTAATTTGCACTGCGTCTGTATATTACTATTATGCTATCACATCACATAAGAAACTCACGCGATCTTACAATGTGATGATAAATCACGCAATATAAATTGGAGGGAAAAAATTTCAATGGTATCCTTAAAACATTATTAAATCTCTCATCTTATGTCTAAGTTCATTGAGTAACACAATTATTGACTCGTTACTTTTATTATTACTTCTTAATTTTTATATTCCTAACTTGAGTAGTTTTGAGTTTCTCATAACACATAATTTTGAGTTTCACAAATATTCTTCTCCTAATTTACCACCTTCAGTTGCTTTTGTTGTTTTTTACAAACAAAAGGTATACTTTATCCTTTTTTGGGATGCAATTCATCTTCTTGTCAAACTTTATCAATATCTGTTCAGCGCTTTAGGCGTGACACGGTAACAGATAATCAGACTTACTTTCACATTAATTATTATTAAAGTAATGGATATAGTCATCAAAATTAATAAAAGTTCCACTTTTTTTCTAATCCTAAAGACAGCTCTAATTACAACACACACACTGTCACGCCTATATTCCCCAAGCGGGGGTGGCAGAGGTGTACTGAGTACCCACGATTCGCCGATAATGTTAGGTCGCATGTAATAGGGCGCGAGCCTATTGCCATATACCGGGCACAATTCCAGACTCCGGACTCGTACTGGGAAATTTTCACTAGAAAAACTACACTTGTCCGACCTAGGATTTGAACCCAGGACCTCATGATCACAAAGCGATGCGCTTTGCCACTAGACCAACGAGGCAGTTCTAATTACAAATAGTATTTTAATCTAAAAGTCAACAAACCTCGAAGTGAAGAACCAATATACGATGGCGGTGAAGATGGCCAGCTCTGCGGCACCGCTGGCCACCCTCACTTGCTCCACCATAGCCCACACGCTAATCATTGTATCCATGGTTGTGCAATTACCGACTGTCACTACATCACCGACCGTCCAGTTCCACGGTGCACTTGGTTGAAGAATATTGAAATGAATCGTCACAATTTTAGAAAAATTATCACTTCTTATGGTTTTTGGTAACAAGGTTTTTTAATTGAGTCCTAAAATCAAATTATGTAATATATCGATTTCAATTCGTGCTATGTTTTCACCCAACGAGGGACTTAACTAAACTAACACTGCATACGCTTATGCAGATGTCACAATACAAAGAACACTTCCATGACCTATGGTCGGAGCAGCATATGTTAGTGGTAGCACTGTTGGCGTGATAGATAGCATATACACTAGAGTGCCATGCGATATCGATACGAAAACAATAATTAATAACGACCTAATTGTTTAATGATAAAATAATGAACTGTGCCCGGGTCAAAGTGGTGCGTGAGTGAGATGATGATTGAAATGGATGGAAAAAATTGCGGCGCTGAATAGGGAGCCGACTCATAAGGTCAATGAAGGGGGACAAATAAAGATTGATTCAAGAGTATGGAAATGATTTTGTTTCATAGATATAAACAAAGCCAAAATAGTATAAGGAGAAACCCCCGATAATTATAGGCAATGCATAAATATCAAAAAGAATATCACTAAGTGTCGTTATCAAGTGATATAAAGACATCAAATCGTAAAAATACAATAAAACAGGTCATAAGTTGAGAAGGTGTAAGTATAAACATTTTGATGTAATATTGCGGGTCATTTGGTACATGAGAATGATAATGAACATTGGCTGGCAGTGGTGTGATGCCGCGTGATCATATTATCCAATGTCGAAAGGTTTCTGTTAAAACAATGCATGAAACTAGAGCTAACAAAAGGTAATACAGGTTAACCGCAGAATCATAATTTCGCAAGTTTGTATTGTATGGAACTTTTATAAAACTGCTTTAGACTTATTTATAAGTATTTATTTATATCCCGACAAATACATGGAAATTCTAGAACTTTCAATATTAAAGGTGAATAAATATTATATTGTGTAACTATATGTTAAAGAATTTTCATGTAGTAGTAAGAAAATGGTCTTAAAAAACAAAATAGCTGCAGAATTTATTAGTTGGTTGAAATCATGAAGAGAGGTTTTAAATTGAGGTAATTTTATATTTTCCTTTTTGTACAACAACTTTTGATAATTATCAACTTCAACAGCAAACGTTAGTGGCATTAGTAGCCCACTCATTATGTGTTACGTTACCGTTGTTAGGCAAACGACTGTGATTGTAAGCAAATTAGGATTTGAAATGGTTTGTTTTTGTCGCAATGTATTTAATAGGTCACATAGAACATCAACGTTTATAATGTCTTTAACCGTAACACTAACAATACAGTAAGGTAAACTTCTAGTAAGCGTATTACCTAGATATTTCAAATTATTCTCACAAATATCACTTTCATAACACGTAGGGAAGTGTAACGAGGTAACAATTCAATTAAGTCCAATATTGATTCGCATTATAAGTGATACCTACGTCCTTTATATAGATATTGTACATGATTAATTATTAATGTTCCTTCTAAATTATTTATTTAGATTGACTTAATTAATTCCTAGGATTATTAATTTTAGTAGCATAAAATAGGTCTAGGAGATTATTTTCATAACCATTTGATAGGTGATATAAGGATATTAAAATTTTAAGAAACTTATCAGCCCAAACATTGCCTTAGAAGCTATAAATCAAGGATAATAAAGTTGAAATTCTGATCACGGGGACTGTTTTAAAGAAAACACTTATGTAAATCTACATGTTTTGAATCAAGATGTATATGCGAATACAAGTTCACAAAAGACATTGCTAAAAATAATCACGAAAGTATACGAAAAGAATTGGTTAAAATTGTATCAAATAAAAACAACGATAATTATGTTTATGTAGACTACTGTAACGCACCTGGTACCACGTAACGAGTACATACATAACTAATAATTATTGGTCATGAAAGTGAAAATTTTGAAGTATTTTACATTTCTGCAGTGAAATCTAAAGAAGATAACAAAATTATTTCATTACTATATCATAGCTGGTGCAAAGAAGACAAACACTTGTTAATAGTAGTGAGGATAGAAGTGCTCACTTCTATAGAATAACATAGTAAATCAACAGAAATAGTACTAAATGATTGTGAAATTATCAAGAAGTCTGATTGCTTCCATCAGTTTAGTTCGCGAATATCAAACCCAGCGATGAGTGAAGACCTAAATTGTTTAACGTTTAAAATAAAGCTTATAAGGGTAAAATGGTGTCATTTAACAATTTGAATTTACAGCTCCAACGTTGGCACAGAAAGTGAAATCGACATACCACTGTGAATACACACGAAAAATAGCGTTGCAGTAAAAATGCATAGACTACGTTACGTTTTATGCAAATATTTTTGGATGCCTTACCGGAAAGTTAACCTCAATAAATTATGTCGTTACGCTTTAGTATGTTTCAATTTATAATATCGCAATGAAGACAGTTTATGAAACACTGATGCAACTGGCGGTTTGTTAAAGAATGCGAATTTTTATATAACACAGTCGATAACGATCGTATTATCAGAACGCGAACGCGATAGGTCTGCCCTTGCGCACGGACGCCGCAGAACTGAGACGCGCTGGCGCGTCACGCATGCGTGCGCTCCCTATAAGTAGTGACAGTGATTGAGTTAAATTGTAAAAGAAATGGGGAACAAAACCAAAGGCTTGACCCTCGATACTGCACATAACGTTGACATAAGTAGATAATCAAATCAAAAATATTGTATTATTTTGTTCATAAAGGTGAACAATCGAATGAAATTAATAAACAATGTATTATTTGAACACCTGCGTACATAGAAACATTTCGTTGTTTAACTGGATGCGCAAAAATTTATATCCAAAAAGTTACATTTATTCTCCAACTGAACTAAATGTTAGCATAGAAACCAGACCAACAAGAATACATCTCTACAACCCAATCGTGTTATGCGAATCATTTGCATTTTAGTTCTGACTTCTAGGCCCTTATAATACTTACTAAAGACATGACAATTGATCACATAAAATTATTTGGCTGTCGAACCTAAGAATGTTTAATGCAAGCTATGAAATCTGAGATACGATGGCACGGTCATGCAGTCTTACTGTGTTATTAGCATATCATTAAATTCACATTTTCTATACTTCTACGACGCAATAACTAAAAGTCTCCACAAGCAGCATCCGTTCAAGAGTATGACTACTAAAGCAGCCATCACCTCCCTCCACAATATTAGAGGGGAGGAAGTGACCCTGCACCAAATAACCACTGCAAGCATACACTTTTTACTGAGCATAACAAGCAAGCAAATTTCGCATCCTCATAGGAGAGCGAAAGTGAAGCGAAGTGATACTAGTCACGGTAAACAGGTACATGTTACGTATAAAAGAAGAGTTTTATAACTACGCACTAATGAAGATCAATTGACGACCTAGCTGAAATATAATTATTTTGGCCAGTTAAACGATGCGCTGTCGCATGCGCTTGCAAAAACCCCTAAATCAGAAATGGGGTTTTATTTCAACTACCCAGTAACTTTGATCCCAAGAACCACACGTGTCAAAATACATCAACAATAAAAATTAAAGGTAGAGAATTAATATTGTATACTATTCTCACATGTCATCATTGTTAGGAAATGCGGGCTGGTATTCAACTCTTATTAATATCGAATTTACGAATACGTTTTCAATTCTATTGTGTCGTCTAATAAAGTGCTTGTCCCTCTGAATAAAATGTTTTGTACGAAGCTTATGAAAAACTAAGGCAAGAAATCAATGACCGGTTTTTGAGCTCGTGCAGACAGCAAATGCCTAATTCCTGAAGTTAAAAAAGGGATGGATTTGTAACAGTTCTCTCAATGTTGTTGACACTTATGATTTTCAGATTGGGCGTTCTTCAGCGACGCTTCAGCGAAAAAAGCTTTTCAGTGAGAAAATTAAAATAGGAAACATGCTTACGTTGTTTTTTTTGTAGTCGCAAAAACGACGGGATGTTCTAATTTTTTTTCTAAAATCCCTGTCTTCCTGACAAAAATATCCATTTTCTTGGGATAAAAAGTATTGCTGATAAGCTTAGAGTTAGAGGGTACCCCGGAACAACTAAGCATTTTGGACGTCTAACACCTCAGTCCCTCCCGTGACCATGGGTGCTGCAAAGCACTCGAAACGTCGGGAACTAAAAATCAAAAATAAACCGCGATAAAATCCGTAAAATAGTTTTATTTCATGTGTAATATTCGCGTAAATCTAAGAACTCAGTAAGCATAGACTATCAATCAGTGAAGCCCGTAAAAAATAATTAAATCGGAAACTTTCGACGACTGACCAGTGAATTCCAAAATGTAATTTTTGGACTTCCCTGGTATTATTTCACAGACTTCACTAGTAACATGCTTTGTTCACACTGTTTAATAAGTGGTAAAGATAAGATGAGGTCAGAGTAAAATATATTTTCCCTGTATCTAAAAACGGTATCATTGTTTAACCCTCTTAGAATTTAGTTGCAAATTACGCACATTGCGTTTTCTTTGGTATGTGTAATAACAAAATTATTAGCGCCCATATGGAAAAACATTTATATACAGTACGTTAAGATATTATTTATATACACTTATCATAAAAAAGAAGACACTTATGCAATGATTATTCTAATGGCTATTGAATTAATTAACAAAACACCATTAAAACCTGGGAGTTGAATTTACAGAAATGTATTGTTAGTGGAATCATATTTATGTAATTTGTGAATTAAGATCTCTGATATCTCGCAAACAGTATTTTACCACGTTTTTATCAACTCGCTTTGTTTAATATTAAGATTATGCCTTGTGGTAACGACGAAAGAGGGGGATAACGTTTTGTAAAATAGTATTTTGAAGAAAATCGGGAACGATTCATGGACGATTTGGTAAGTAGTAGTTATTTCCACAAGAAGCACTGAGTGGACTTCTGACAAACATCGAGAGCTTGTGAAACGTGCGCACACACGACGTCGCTGCAGACGCCATGGCTCGTCTGTCGAGACTTCCAGAGTTGCTACGTCACCGCGCCATGCTAGCAGATCTTAGTACAGCAAGTGTAGATTGTAATGCATAGGCAGCAGCAGCCTCCGCAGCAACCTCCGCAAGTCCCGCAACACATTTTGGACTATTTCGATGTACAGTAAGCCGAAAAGATCGAGGATGCGTATCTTAAGCATGCGGAAAAACCACTTCTTTTAACAAGTTTTTTTTTGAAGCTTTTTATTTTTGTTTTACTTCCTTTTGTGTGTATCACTCAAAGGATTTTATTACGATTTTAATTTGTGTTATAAAGACAATATAATGATTTGTTCAAAACCAAACATGCGAAGTGTCTCGCTTATTATCAAATAAACATACAAAACTAAGTCAAAGTAATAATAAGATTTCAGATAGAAATATAATGAGATTTTAGACTCGATAGAACACGTAGTAATTAAAAATTCATTGTTTCAATTAGAATCAATTTTCAGATGAGAACAGCATTAAATTAAAAAGGCTTTTACAAAAACCAAGGAAAGGTACAATGGTAATGAAGTAGGTTTTCAAATTAGTGTTTTAAACAGTACACTAAATTGACATTAAATACCAGATAACCTGCAAGAGTCACCGCTGCTGGCAAACGTTGCTATTTATATCGCATTAATGAAATGGATTATTGAACTTTAGTCAGATAATGATAAAATATAATGATAATATCGTATTAATGAAATGGATTATTGAACTTTGGTCAGATAATGATAAAATATAATGATATCGGATTCATGAAATGGATTATTGAACTTTAGACTTTAGATAAATATAAAGATAAAATATCCATATGAAGATAAAGATGTTTTGTTTTCAATAATCTATAGAGGGTATGTGATAAATAGCTTACATTATGCGCTTATTCACGAGGTTAAAATAAAAAAAATTGGTATAAAGCAAGAAATATAAAAAATCGCAACATGGCGCAAAGCTACGCCTGGATATTAATCTAATACTTTATATATTTGCTATTTTCATCTATGCTTTTTCTGCAGTTAACTCGTCAGTATCGGCTACTTTGGTCATACAGTTTGATTCAACAAAACCAGCAAACGTGATATTCAATCCAGTAATAAATCATTAATCAGAAAGTAATCAAAATCTATGTAGTCTAAATCTTATGATTTTCAAAACATGCAGGTATCTTCGTCGGTGACGTATTTGCCTTGAACACGAGCAGTGTCTTTTGTCAAGATTCTGAGAAACATATCATTATGTAAAAGCGCCTATAGTTTGTATTTACTTGGCTGTAAGAATACGAAGTATCATGCACTGGTATGAGAATTTTTATTCCGCCTTTTTCTTGATTACCAAAGTTAATTAAGTTTTAATGGCAAACAATAAAAACAGTTTTGAAAGAGGCAATGAAGATTTTACCATCATAATTTTAAATTTGCAAATTTTTTGGGGTTCCTCAAGGAACCAATCCTAGGTCCAGAAGCGCATTTAATTTATGAAACTATTATATACTCTTACTACTATACCTGCTAAACTAAACTAACTATTACTATAACTGCTTAGGATAAAATTAGTAGTTGCAAACATATCGCATTGGTTTCCAGGATATACTAGCAAGTGGTTGTAAACGGCTAACAATTGTCAGCGGTCGTCCAATGGTCCGGCAATTGCTTAACACTAGTGTAATTGATGGCTTTCAAACGTTCCCAGCATGCGACATCGAGGACTGTCATATTATCGCCGTAACCGTATTCCGACTTTTGTTACAATTACCAATCGTTACTGTGATGACTATTAAGTTGTCAAAAACGGCTTAAGACTCGGTTAACACTGTGTAAAACTGTGGATTGAAGGGAAACTTTGCCAATATCATCCTTATATTAATACGTGAAGCAAAAACTTTGTACCCCTTTTTAGGTAAATTGCGCAGACGGAGAAGTATGAAACCCACACTTATAGTTTATATAGAGAAGGAGTGCAGAATCCTAATATTTTTTTAAAATTATGCTTAAAAAATACATTAACTCAATAAAAAAACATTTCACACACTACCATGTATTTGACACAATACACTTCAAACTAAGAATAGATTAATGTTGTTTGTCTTTAATATTATTTGTCTATAGTCTTACTGTCAAACATACTTAATGTGAATCATAACCAGCAACCAATGAAAAAGTTTTTACAAAAAACATCGTTTACAGAGAAGTTTTATATCATTAATTAAATTATCGAAATAAGTATGTCAAATTCAATGGACAGCATTATCTTTTTGGTTCTTTGTTTCAATAAAAAAACGTATTCTTTATTTTAATATTTTTTGTTTTTTTTTTTATTTAAATTTTATATAATTTGTATGAAAAAATTAACAGTGTAGCCTTGGCGAAATCTGTGATTATAGAAGTATAGTCTTTGACAATAGAACCTTAATAATGTTCAAACTTATAATTTAAATTAATTATGGTCGAATTTCGACCAATGGGCGACCACTAGTTGGATATAAAACATCTGAATTTGCTAAACGATTATCTTTAAAAAAAAATTAGTTACAAATCCTTTAGCTACCTGGCTCTATTTGTTTCATGTCGCTTTTGTAACATAGACTATAATAACATAGTGTCAGTACTAGGTACACCTGAACATAGATTATAATAACATATCAAAACAGTGCAACTATTTTTTCTTGAACAGTAATTACGTTTTAAACGGTTTCAATGTAGATGATTACATAATTATTACATATCTATCTTGTTATGGTGCTTTTAAATAACACCACCAAAAAAAACAATTTAAGACCCTAGTAAGTTTGAATAAAATGAACATTAAACACTACCGTAGTAGGTGTAATAACAAGCTTGCAAGCATAATAATAAGGTATGGATATGATAGCGTAAAACCTGAAGTCCGACTATACCAAATTGGCAGTTGGAGACTGGAAGACTGGTCGATGTATCGAGATAAAAGTTTTAGCATGACTGGGATGGTTGGTTGGTGTAACCGATGAAAGCATACAACGTCGATGACTTTTAATGGTTTTGTTTCGTTGGCACATTTTTGTAGCTTACACTTAATATAATATGCAAATATTTGTTCTAATTGTAAACATCTTGAGGTGTTATGATTCAGAAATTTAGTAAGTAAACCAATCAACGAGTCCAGTCTTATGTAACTTACACAATATCTACATCAGATCCCTCAAAACGTAGAAATTAGAAGTTTCAGCCTACTTCATTCATTTTGTCAATTGTACATTGCCACCCCTCAAGGCCTCTGACATGATGATGATGATACAGATAGATAGATACATTGTCATTAATAGGTTATCAAAAGGTTGATTGCAAAACGCACAAAACATGCAGTGGAAACTGTTGCGAAGGACAGGATCGGCGCGCACGAGATCCTATCATTTGCGTGAACACGCCAGACGATTTTTCTTTCTTTCTTTACATATAATTGTAGCAATTACATTTTGTCTCTTTTTCCCTGCTATTTATAACAAAGTAGCCGTGTCAATCTCGAAACTAAAATAATGTCTTTGCGTGAGATGATTGCAAAAATGTAAATGACCAGAAAAATGTTGTGTAATGTTGGTTATGCTTTGGTCATGATCTCATTATAATCAGCTATAGTTTGGATACTGCTATAAACCCTGCTAGATTAATATTCAGTGCTTGAAGACTAGTGTCGCTTAGGGACATTTTGTACCTATGTTAAAAAAGACTATGACCAAATAGACCGCATCTTATCTGAAGGTCTCCGTAACCGGCGAAAGGCGTATGAGAACTATGAGAGTGAGGAAGCAAGAAAGGTACCTGTAAGAAAAGAATCTGTTGGAATTCTGTACACTGATAAGTAACTTAATTATGAAAATAACGCTGGAGATGGAACAGTAGACACACTAAAACTAATAGGTACATATGTAGTACCGAAACCGTATGGTTTCGGTCCGACATTAAATATTCGACGTTAATTTTATAATAATGAAAATATTATTATCAATGAAGTGAAAGTCGTTTGAAGGATAGAAGATATTAGGTATTACGGCGGCTTAGCTATGTACGTAATGACATTGTATTGAAAATTATCACAATTATGTATAACTTGATTACAGTATGTAAGAAATTAACAAGCGATAATATCAATGTCCTTAATCCGGTTGGTAAAGGATTTGTAAATTAGAATTTACCATTCAGTAACCAATTTTGCGCCTGCATTGGGCCAAAGATAATTTATAAGTGATTTGCTCTGTGCAAAGAGCCGGGTTTTATTTTGGACCTAAATTTTACTTAATTGTTGAAACGAATTCTTCCATTACTGTTATCTGCTAATATGTCAAGTCATTACCGTCACAAATCGCGGTTTTACTTCTATATATATAAAGAGCGGATATCAGATAATGTTGGCACTTGGTGGATACAGAAGGTAGAAGAAACGTAATGTTGCAGAACACGTAACAAACTTTCTACAATCGTTAAGATAATTAGGAAATATATGTACGGGTATAAGATTTTTAACGAAATGTCACATGGTCAAAACAAAGTAATGATGATATCGATTGCCAAAAGAGAAATACATATATACAAAATGCGTGCAACTTGGATAGAGCCTCCAGTAGTGACTGCGAATGTGAATCTCCTTATTTTCGATAGAGTATATACTAGATGTCTCGCCGTGGTACTCTGCACAATACCATGACCTTCGGCCCGCACATCAAGCGAGTCCGTCACCGAGCATCCTTTGTGCTTGGTCGTCTCTATCCGCTAATCTGCAAGCGGAGTATAATCCCTTAGAAATAAGGTGACACTTTACAAAACTTGCGTACGACCCATCATGACTTATGCGTGTGTGATGTTCGGGCACTCGGCCCCCTCTCACATTGATAAACTCCAAGCGGTTGAAAAACCGCTTCCTCCGTAACGCCGTAGAAGCCCCATGGTTTTTACGGAATGTCGACTCCACTCCGATCTCGGTCTCGAACCTATTCGCGTCTATATTAAAAAGGCGACAACTCGACACTTCGCGAACGCATCTACCCATGCGAATCCGTTAATCGTAGCCGCCGCCGACTACGATCCCCCCGACCCCTGCCGCCCCCGCCACCGCCGGCCGCGACATGTTCTCACCGATCCCACCGATGCTTTGTCATCCCTTCTTTCCGCTACGAATACGGGCGACAACGACGACGAAGTCGTAGATCCCCTCCCCGAGCCGGCGGTTGACCGGTGCACTTAATAGTGCACCCCCTCAGCCCGCAGCGACTGTCCCAACCGAAGCCGCCTCTTCAAGGCGCCCTCGAGTATGTCGCCTTTTGCCCTTCTGGCTCGAGCATAGTGGTTGCACGCTCGCCCTTAAGTCCGGTTAAGCTTTAAAGGCCTCGCGGCCAACAGCGTACATCACTCACACACACGGTACTCTGCACCGGCCGGCGGGCAAGGGATTCTTCGACCTCGCCGGCGAGTTCGGACTCTGATCCTGTGTGCGGTATCTGTACCCGAAAGAAGCTATGTAAGGGCATCGAGACTGTCGGTGAGAACGGCTGATAGGAGTGGAGTTAGGTTCGTAGTCGGCGGCAGCTACGATTAGTGGATTTCTATGACCATACGATATCTCTTCATTTAGTTCGATCATTTGAGATTCAGGTGCTCACGATTAAAAAGTCTCCCACTGCGGACTTAATATGATCTGTCCATCGGATTAGTAATCTCCTGCCTGGTTGTTCCTTCCATTTTGTCCTGCTGTTAAGACGCTCTATGAAGTCGTTGTTACGCCTCGAAATATGACCAAAAAATTGAGTATGGGAAACTTACTACAGACTCTGTTTGAAATTCCGTCCACAATATTATCCCAAGAATTCTACGATAAATACATATTTTTAAATATGAAATGTAGGTAGATAAACAAATTAGCTATGATATATTCATATTTCTACCCAGGTCGTTTCACCGACCCCATGGTTACGTTAATATCTTATAAACAATAACAATTATTGTTATAATAAACGGATGTAGCAATCGATATTATATTATTACAATAAGTACAAAATTGGTGACTTGACAACGCTGCACAAAATTATTCATGGGGCTATGATTTCTAGCGAATCTCTCTTGCGTCTTAATATAACGGTCCCGCGTACTTTGCCGAGATACCCAGTCACAAACACTTTCAGTCCATGTAGCTCAAGAACTAACTTGGGAATGACTTCTCCTCTTAATAGATTTATGTTAACTTATAACGATATTTGCGCAAAAGGTGACATTGACATTTTCAATGATATAATATTAACGACATTTATTTCCAATTTAAAAAAACATCTGACATAACTCAATAATAATTCAATCTTACAATTTAATTCTGTCCAATTGTACTAATAATCTAATTTTTATATAGTCCACAATACTAAAATTATTATAAATCCTTTCTGTTCTTATTGTTCATTTTGACCTATTTTTTTTTTTTATAAATCGACATTTTCTTCTACGTTATAACATTTATTGTAACTTATTGTAATCTACGTCTTTATGAGTGCTGTATACACCTGTAAAGTCATTCTACACGGAATTTAAGAATTATTGTTACTTTTATTTATTGTAAGAATTTTTTGTAGTATGTCGTTGGTGTATCTATATAAATAAATAAATAAATAAATAAATAAATAAATAAATAAATAAATAAATAAATAAGTACTGTTAATAAGACTTAAGCAATTTCTTGATAAGACCTAGTTTTGAAGTCATTCATGTTTTCTTTGAGGAAACATGAGGAAGTTTTGTTTTCGTTGTACATGTGAACACAATCACGACAGCAGCACAAAGCACTCAGCTTTACCAGAGTATTACATGCAGCCCAGTCTTGCCACAGCATCAATATATTATTCGTATTTATCGATATATAACATAACAAGATATAGAACATAACATTACAAGATCCCCAGATACACAGTCCCGTTCAAAAGTTACACTAAAACGTCCCCAAATCCACGTGAGCAGTTGTAGTCATGATATAAACATAAATTAGGGCATATTGTACCTTACTCGTATCACTTATAGTTGTCTTTGCAAAAAAAGCGGCAGCCTGTTAATTTTTTAAAGTACCGTCCACTTTTGCCTGGTTTTTGGTGGTGTCATTTGTGCGGCGAGCGTGTATGTGATGATAACGGATCACGAACATAACTGACAGCTAAGAAACGGCCATGTCAGCAAATCCTTACGCATCTGTACTCTTAGCTAGACAATGTAGAAAATTGTTTAAAGAATCCCTTCATCATCATCATCATTTCAGCCTATACTTGTCCACTGCTGAACATAGGCCTCCCCAATCGCTTTCCAGCGTAACCGGTCCGATGCCACCTGCATCCAACGATTTCCTGCGATTTTCACAAGATCGTCGGTCCATCTGGCAGGCGGTCGTCCTACGCTGCGCTTGCCAATACGTGGTCTCCACTCTAGAATCTTTCTGCCCCAACGCCCGTCCGATCTTCGCGCTATGTGGCCAGCCCATTGCAACATCCCTAACCCTGAATCCCTTAGATCTTTTTATTATAACCGTTTTTAGTCGCAAACAAAGACGTACATTAACGCGGCCTCATCCTGGTTAGAGTAGGATCAAACAAATTCGGAATAAGATTCCCATAGCTGTGCTTATTAGTTTTCAGTCTATGACCTCTTCCTAGTACAAATAATATCGATGTGCGGCAGCGAGCAGACAAATGACAATGAAACTGGTCAGCACAACAATCAAGTGAGTAGGGAAGTTGATATAAAAATGAGGGTATAGTCTAGTAAGTTATGCTATCTGCTACTGCTATCTTATAAAATGACTATAAAAACAACTCGATCTCAGACAAGTTAACCTCACCAGTGCCTCCCAACAATGTATGAGAAAATAGGTAATCATTCACACAGTAAGCGTCCAAATCTAATACTGAATTTATATTTTGCTGAATACTGCGGGAAGCGAGGGCAAGTTTCGAGCTAAGTCGTGTAGCCGACACTCGCGCTGTTATTCCTGTCCCTCATCATCAAAGCCCGGAATGAGTAATAGTCAACCATTTGTTTACATTGTGCCAATTTGCTCAATCAATGTTACACGTTCCAAAATGTAACAAACACAGTTATACAATATATATAAAAAAATAAAAACTACTTAAAATACATTATAATGTATATTAAGACTAAGCGAGGTAAGTTGCTATAAAAATACTAGTAACCGCTTGAAAAATACGACCTTTGAAGCGTCTGGCAGAAGTTAAGGCCCACAGAAAGGGTCTGACAGTATCAAATGTTGGTTTTTAACAATATTTTGTATAAAACTTATATAAGAACCTGGTAAAGTACTACCTATGTCGTAGGTTAGCAACATTATGTACCTTTCATGCCTGCTACCTCTAATATGGCCCGCTTTCAAGTTAGCGAGCATGAAATCATGATGACATAATAGACTATTCATTCACAAAATTCTAGCTTTCATAAAATCATCTGGCCTAGCCTTGGATCTTAAACCATATTCATCGCATTGAAAATTAAGATTTACTTTAAGTATGATGATCAGCAGTGATAGCCCAGTGGTTAGACCGTTGGACTGCAAAGTCAGAAATCTCGGATTCAAACCCAGGCACGCACCACGCTTCTTTTCAAAACATGTGCGTATTAAAAATTAACTATCATTTGCTTTAACGGTGTAGCAAAACATCGTGAGGAAACCTGCATGCCTGACAGTTTCTCGAAGGTGTTTAAAGTTCGCCAACCCGCACTGGGCCAGCGTGGTGGACTATAGCCTAAACCCTCTCGGTCTGAGAGGAGGCCTGTGCCCAACGATGGGACAGTTTCTTAACAGGGCTAATATTATTATATTATATAGTAAGTACACGACTGAAGGACATTGTATCCATCATCAAGAAAGTAAATTACTTAATAAAAAAAACTGATTAATATATTTATAACTTACGTTTCGCGCCCAAGCCGAAGAAAACGAAACATGACTATGTCTTCTGTGTCCACACCGAGGCTGCCATGTGGGTAAGAATATTTTTATAATTTGTAGTAAATCCTAAGGTTGGCAATCCTGACTTGTCAAGCTGTCAAGTACATAATTAATTACTTAATTTTGTATCTATAGGTTTACTACGCAAAAATCCACGCAGATTATGTTAATCATGTCAGAGTGACATTGTTGACATTGATCGGATAGGTTACGATTCATGGCTCCCCGACTAAAATCGGTATGTAAATTGTGTGTAGTGATGTAATAAATATTTGCATGCGCATATTTTTTTAAATTCGCATTTGTATTCGCAAGAAACGATGTGAGTGTTTAGCGAATAATTTTGACATAACACGGATATGTAATGATAAAACATCTGATAAGATATATATTTTTTATTTACATAAATTTGAATAAAAAACTGATTATGGTACAGTCTTGAAGTAGGCATCTAAATAAGACATAAAAATATTGTCTCTTTTTAACCAACTTCTAAAAAGGAGGAGGTTCTCAATTGGACTGTGTTTTTTTTTTATTGTATGTTACGCGATCATTCCGCCATTTATGAATCGATTTTGATGATTCTTTTTGCATTGGGTTCAGTATAGCTCCCAGGTGGTCCCATTTTAATTTTATCGGTATTAGACCTTGGATTTAGAGATACACCAGGGAACCCATTAACGACAAACAATACGAATGCGTAGATTGAGATATTATGGGTATTACGTCAATCCTATAGGTACCCTGCCATAGAACTAATCAGAATATTAACAGACTTCAAAAAAGATTCTTTTTGCGTTGGGTTTAGTATAGTTTCGAGGTGGTCCCATTTTATTGAAATCGGTATTGAACTTTGGAACATGAAGATACACCAGGGGACTTCTTAACGGCGAACAGCACGAATGTATAGATTCCGTTATTATGGTTAATATATCAATCCTATAGGTACCTTGCAGTACAACTCAGCAAAATAATATAATATAGGGATATAAATATAAGTAAATAATTCACTTGTCACTTAAAATTGTAAAATAAAAATCTTTAAAATAAAACCGAGTTCAAAATGCAATAAATAAATATTTGAAGTCGGTGCCAAATAACCGACTGCACTAAGCGGTACAGATTTCAAATATTTATTTCTTGCTTTTTGAAGTCGGTTTTTTTTTAAAAAAGAAAGAATTTGTTTTTATTAGTCTAATTGAAATATTCACAAAATCACAAATAAACTCAAAATACAAAATAATGAATGTTCTTCCTTAGGTTTAAAAAAAATCAAACTTATAAAATCTTCGGGTCTTTACCTTGAGACGTCTAATCAGATCAATAATATCTAAGTCTAATTAATAAGTCTCGTTACAATTACATATTATGTAAGCTTTGAAGTTATTTCGCAGATTCTAACTACTATTTTTTAATTACGTTTACCATTTCCTTCCAAAGTCAACATTCGCATTCGCCTTCGTGAATATTGGAGATAAATATTCGCATTCACGAATGGGAAAAATACAACATTTGTTACATCACTCGTAAGTTAAGTAAGCCTAAAGCCGCTAAGGGCGGACGAATAAATAGGTACTCAAGTTTTGACCGGTTTTAAATTATGGTTTCGTATCAAAAAGGTACATAGGTATACCTTAGCAAAACATTTTATCAAACACCATAATACCAAACAATCCTATTAGCAATTTGTCTTAATAGCATATTAGATTACATATCTTTTAGCTAATACCAAAAGAACATACCAACCGATCAATTAATTTTTGTGAAATGTAGACAGCGGAATGTATTATTATACAGATAAGGGTCTGATCACGAGGCAATCATTATTAAAAATTATAGGAAATTGTACGTA
The DNA here is from genome assembly GCA_905147815.2 of Phalera bucephala. Classification (NCBI taxonomy): domain Eukaryota; kingdom Metazoa; phylum Arthropoda; class Insecta; order Lepidoptera; family Notodontidae; genus Phalera; species Phalera bucephala. Next base: position 15,629,347 of record LR990630.1, on the reverse strand, counting down.
CACGGGACCGAGACGTAGCCACCCACAGTGGGACTAGTCCACAAATTCAAAGTCGCACAGCGGGCTATGGAGCGAGCTATGATCGGCGTCTCTTTGAAAGATAAAATTCGTAACGAGGTAATCCGACAGTTACCGATATAGCTCGCAGACTCAATAAGCTAAAGTGGCAATGGGCTGGTCACATCTGCAGAAGGACCGACGGCCGATGGAGCAAGCGTGTCCTAGAGTAGAGACCGCGACTTGGTAAGCGTAAGGTAGGGCGGCCCCCAGCTAGATGGACAGACGACCTCAAAAAGGTCGCTGGGACAGACTGGATGCGGAAGGCGAGGGACCGTGTGCAATGGCGCGTGTTAAGAAGCCTATGTCCAGTGGACTGCGATAGGCTAATTGATTGATGTACACGGGAAAATAAATAAGTATAACATTCTACATACATATATCTTTCTTATTACCTTTCGGCATTTAGTCTTCTCTGCCTATCCAGCAAAGGAACTGGCGTTATGGACTATGTAGCTACGATATGTGTGTTTCCTATTTCCACTGTTGACCAAAATCACCCCTCTCCTTGACATAGGTCTTGACTGATATTATATCGTTCTTAAATGAGGTCGCACGGTGCATCCGTACTCGACATAAACAAACATTAAGTATGTGTTTATTTACTCTCGTAATCGTTCTGTACATATAATAAACAGATAATATTTATAGGACTGAACTCAAACTCAAATAAACCGCAAAGAGGATGTGTGTGCGAATTATACAAGTATGGTCCTTTGACCCACAGGTTAGTGTAATGATAAAGTGAGTAGAGGCGATTTCATCCGCTTTCATTGGAGCTAGATCGTAAACGTTCTGTCGTTTCCATATTTCCCGGCAATTTTGAATTTGAAACTGTTCTATATTCGAATGTGTTTAAATTTTGAATCTCAAAACAGTTGAAAGTATTAGGATGAATGCTATTGTTTAGTAACAGCGTCGATTGGAATCTGTCAGGTTACGTACGAAAATGAATCTTTCTAAGGAAAATGCTAGTGCAATAATTTTCTACAACTTTAGAAGAGCCCTGACACGGCTTCAGTGTTTTGAAGAGCTAGCATCTGTGTTCAGTGATGAAGCCCCATGTCTGCGGACTGTCGAACGCTGGTATTTAGAATTCCAGCGTGGACATACTAGTGTTAGTGACAAATCTCGCGAAGGACGCCCAAAATCCGCCTTCACTGAAGATAACATCATTGCTGTGAGACAACTAATTCTCGAAGATCGTCATGTGACGTATCGAGAGATAGAGGCTCTATTAGGCATCTCAGGGACAACCATTCAGAAGATCTTGCATGAAGCGCTTGGTGTGAGAAAGCTAGTTTGCCGTTGGATACCGCATCTTCTTTCCGACGATCACAAGGCGGCCCGCGTCAGATGGTGTAAGAAAACTCTGCAAAGGTTCAACCGAGGAGAGTCAAATCACGTCTACGATATCATCAGTGGTGACGAATTTTGGATCTATGCCTACGATCCTGATCCCAAACAACAATCTACAATCTGGGTCTTTCAAGACGAGCCAAAGCCGACTAAAGTTGTTCGTTCTCGAAGCACTTCAAAGAAGATGGTGGCCACGTTCGTTGGAAATACCGGCCATGTTGCGACTATTGCACTTGAACATCGTAGAACGGTTAACGCAGAGTGGTATACCACAGTTTGTTTACCACAATTCAACGCCGAACTTCGAAAATTTAACTCAAAGCGACGCATCATCCTGCACCACGACAACGCAAGCTTACACAGCGCTCGTCAAACGATTGAGTATTTGAAGCAGGAAAAAGTAGAAATTCTTGACCATCCTCCATACAGTCCTGACCTAAGCCCTAACGATGTCTTTACATTTCCTGAAATTAAGAAAAGTCTTCGTGGTCAAAGGTTCCAGTCCGGTGAAGAAGCAGTCGACGCTTTCAAGTCAGCCATTTTGAACACCCCCACTTTAGAGTGGAATAAATGTTATAATAACTGGTTTGAGCGAATGGAAAAGTGTATTAAGCTACGTGGTGAATACTTTGAAAAACAATAAAAAGTACTATAAGGTTCTAGTTGTGGTTTTTTCTTCAAACGACAAAACTTAAAAGGCATGCCTCGTAAACATTGTACCTACACAATTTTATTGAAAAGGGAATAGAAAGGAACAAATGGTAAGAGAATTACATAAACAGAAAATTCCGCTGAGTTACTTTGCCTGATTCTCTCAGTGGAGGCCGCGTCCCAATCCGGTGGCGGATTAGTTAGATTAGATGAGAGAATGGTTTTTGAACGGGAAGAAACCAGAACGAATGCAAGGATTGTGGTTGGTAACGATGTGCTGGAGCAAGTGAATGAGTTTGTATATCTTGGATGCGCCTTCAGTAAGGATGGGAAATACACCGCTGATATAGAGAGAAGAGTGAATGCAGGTAATAGAGTGAATGGTGCGATGGGAAGGCTACTTGGGAGCCGGCACTTAAGCCAAAAGGCGCAGCTGGCCATGCATAACAGAGTGCTTGTCCCAACGCTGTTATATGGCAGTGAGAGTTGGGTATGTAAGAAGGAGAACGAAAGCAGGATAAATGCGGTCGAAATGCGATCTCTGCGGAAGATGTGCGGAGTCACGCTGACCGACCGTATTCGCAACAGCGTAGTAAGAAAGCGAGTAGGTATGAAAGATAGTATCGGTGTAAAGATGAGAAAGGGTATGCTCCGTTGGTTCGGGCATATAGAAAGGATGCCAGAAGAAAGAATGACAAAACAGATATACAATGCGAAACTGGAAGGATGTAGGTGCCGGGGAAGACCTAGACTATCTTACCATGACCAAATAGACCGTGTCTTAGCTGAAGGGCAAGTCAAGAGTCTCCGTAACCGGCGAGTGTGTATGAGACGAACTATGAGAGTGGGGGAAGCCAGAGAGGTATGTAAGGAAAGAACCTGTTGGAACTCTGTACTCTCTGCCTACCCCGCGAGGGAGCTGGCGTGATGATATAGATAGATAGATAGATGAGAGAAATATGTAATTTGTGAGTGCCTCCGCAGGATATACAGGATAAATATTTGAGTTTGAGTTTACTCCTCCCTTCTCTCGACTGCTCAAGTTGTGATACATACCTCCAACGAGGTGAGCAAATCAGCCATATAATGCTTAAGTTACTCATCAACATCATTTATGGCGCCGAATAACTCGACCAATACTTGTAGATATGCCCCACCTTCTCTCTTGACACCCTAGTAGAACATTGCACACTTCCACTGTAAACGATTAGGAGAGAACGTGGAGCCTGTATTTGTGGATTAAACTGTCTATATCTAGCACCATTACGACCGATTAACTGTTATGGTTATCATCGGCGATTTTGCGCATACATCGACTCTGTATGGCGTCCGCTCGCGGTATCAATATGACGCGTCTTAACGACTGCATCGATGCTGCATCGGTGTTTTAACAACGAACTGCGTTCGATCGCGGTATTAAAATGAGCTTTTCGTAGCGTTAAATTGCCACATCGAACGTCCAGAAAGTATGGGGAATGGAGTTAGTATGTGTGCGGATGGAAACGCTCGGACGTGTACAGAGCTTCCGCAAAGCAAGTAAATTTCCGATCACCAATGCCAGAAGTAGCAAATCTGCTTTGATCCTAAGATACTTTACGAAAATGGAAGGTGTATTCGTTTTTATAGGCAAGTATGATGATGACATTGGTTTATGACCTAACTATAAAAAAAGTATGTATGGAATTTTCGAAGTGTGGTTTTACAAATTTAGTATAGTGCTAAAATTTCATTAGTGTATGACGTCTTTAACATACCTAATCCGGGTTTAATCTCAGACTTCATTCCTAAATAGTCCTTTACACCTATTTTAGCATAGGTACGTTGAATTATAGGCGACGTAGTAAGCGTGAAGGAAGGCAGGATTTTTTTTTTAATAAATTTTTAATACCCAAACAAAATGCGTACGTAATATTTGGTCCTTACCGATGAAATTGCCGATTTTTGTTACTGGCTATTGTGAATATCAATTCTCTTTAGATAAAGTCTAGTATATATATATATATATATATATATATATATATATATATATATATATATATCTTCAATCTTTCATTCAATAGATATAGTATAGTACCTGTAGATGTATTATAATTAAGCAAGACATGAACTATATCTGTCCTTCGCAACTATATTCAAATTGCTATAAGATAGAAAGAGACAACAATAATCACTCGTGGGTCGAAACAAATTAAAGTCAAAGAGAATATAATCACTACATTTTAAGAGACGGAACTTCATACTAGAGCACGAAATTGCAAATTGTATGGAACTTACACGCAAAGTTCTACCACCATGATAAGATTAAATGTTATTGCTGCCAAGATAAAATTATGATATGCTGCCGACCTAATAAAACAGTACTGCCAACATAAAAAATAATAATAGGGATGTAGCTTTGACGTTTAATTTAATGGATCTATCGATATCAACATGTAATATTTTAGGGTTCCGTAGCTTACTTGTTTCAGCAGGTAGTACTGCTTACAATGAAATAAAAAATTGAATAATGATTTTACGTAATCACACTGAATTTCCAATAATGTGAATATACAGAAAGATAAATTTACCATTTTAACTACCACTAAAATTTAATAGATAGAATTAATTTAGTTCTATGATACAGCTTTTTTTAATAATATACACAAGTCTTCATATTCCACGTACCGCCACTCATTGTTTACATCTGTAAAAAAAAGTTTGCGTGTCAAAAAAATAGAAAAACGCATAGTACTAGAAGCTTTAGTATAAAATTTATATTATTAAGATTAAGAATTAAGAATTAATTTTAATTAAAAAAGATTAATTATCACTTGCTTTAACGGTGAAGGAAAACATCGTGAGGAAACCTGCATGCCTAAGAGTTTCTCGAAGGTGTGTGAAATTCGCCAACCCGCACTGGGCCAGCGTGGTGGACTATAGCCTAAACCCTCTCAGTAAGAGAGGAGGCCCCTGCCCAGCAGTGGGACAGTTTCTTAACAGGGCTAATACTATAAGATTAAGAATGAAAGGTATCGATAACATAACTGTGCATCACTATTGTTTTTAATATTTTTATTTATCTGAAACGCAAGAACTATAATGCCTGTAAATGAATGTCAAATATAGTATTATAACAGAAAAATACTTACTGATCTTCATCCAGTAAACATTTAACCAAATATATTATTTTCAGGTCACCTACCCGACTTGTTTGCACTTGGCATATTTCGAAATTAATTTTGTTCAGTTTGAAATATGCAACGTCACAGAGAAATCAACGTTAATTATATTGAATAACACACCTTTTCAAGGGATACTAAATTAACATTTGTTTTAAATTAACAATAATAATTTTATATGTATTATAGATACAATACTTCAATTTGTCAACTCGAAATGACAATTCGAATTGACATATTAAATATGGCAGAACAGTATAATGCACCTAAATTGAAAAGCAGGCAGTTATATAGTACGTACTCGTATTAAAGTTACACGGCTTTTGCTTTCAACGGGTTTAAAAAGACAGCAAATCCAATATAAATCGTTGTCTACAAGACTTTCGCCAGCCTGTTAAAGTCTCCGTTTCGACCATAAAATAAACACAATTCTAGTCATAGACAAAAAGTTTAACAGTAAGTTCCTTTTCGACGGCAACATCTATCGATATAGACAACATATATTATGCTCACTATAATGTCTTTGCTTGCGGAGTGATTGCTGTTCAAGAAGTCATACTCGTGAACGGGTGCAGCTCGTGGAGACTGGTCAATCTGGAATCCTTTGGACACCCTTTTCAGATAATATCATTAGATTCCTACTCGATCGTAAGGCGTGATGACTGGAGCTAGATCGTAAACTATTTAATTGTAACCAAAACATTGTATCGACACAATATGATAAGAAAAGAAAAAAGACTGCCTCGTTACTCTAGTGGTAAAACGCATCGCTTTGTGATCCGGAGGTCCTGGGTTCAAATCCTAGGTCGGACAAATGCAGTTTTTCTAACGAAAAATTTCCAGTATGAGTCCGGAGTCTGGAATTGTGCCCGGTATATGGCAATAGGCTCGCCCCCTATTACATGGGACCTGACATCGTCAGCGAAAAATGGGTGTACTCAGTACACCTCTGCCACCCCTGCTTGGGGAATATAGGCATGACGGTGTGAAAGAAGAAAAAAGAGAAAGAAGTAAATAAAAAAGACAAGCCCGCTGAGTTTCTTCGCCGGATCTTCTTAATGGAGGCCGCGTTCCGATCCAATCCGATTAGTAGTTAAATTAAATTTAAAATGTAAATTGACTATTTGTATACGCCCCCGAAGAGCTTATACAGAATAAATTATTTGAGTTTGAGTTGACCGAGTTTGATAAAAAGTATAAAGGATCTCTAGAACTAATAATAACATAGTTGTTTCTACAATTTTTGGATTAAGTTACGTGAAACAGAGCTCCATGCGTGAACAAGGGGGAAAACAACATCCTTCAAGTTCAATTCTTTGAGTCATCGCTTTATGTCACCACCCTTAGAAATAATACGAAGGAGCAATTTATTTTTATACAAGGACTTTACTTTCTGGATAACCTTTTTATCCAACGGTCGCAGTAAAGGTGTGCAGTTTGATGTTATGATTATGGTTTGTATTTGTTCTTCTTCATTAGGGGGGCCTGGATCATTGTCAAGTAAGAGTAAAGCTTTTTCGGGCAAAGTGGACCTTCTCATAAACTCCTTTACTTCTGGGACAAATTCTTTATGGAACCATTCACTAAATACTTCTCTCATGAACTAACTTTTAAACTGTTTCCTGTAGCAGATTAGCAGACAAATGTTCTTGAAAGCTCTAGGATTTTTAGCTTCACCAATCACCAACATATCAAGCTTGTGCGTTCTAGTAGCATTTTAACACCTTTACTTATTTTACGGCCTGGTGCTCTTCTTCAGAAGATACGAATGTTTTATTAGGCAACAGACTCCTGAATAGACCACTCTCGTGTGCATTGTAGATTTGGTCCGGATAATGACCCAGTTCCTCAATTGTCTTTAACACGCTGGACAAATGGCTCCACTGCAGATTCGTCGCTTGCGAGTTTTTCACCCGATACGGTTAATAAACGGTTACCATATCGCTTACGCTGGATAAATGGCTCAACTGCAGATTCGTCCCTTGAGAGTTTTTCACCCGATACGGTTAAAAAACCGATACCATATCGCTTTTTAAATTTATCTAACCACCCAACACTGGCACGAAAATGATCTATTTTGGTATTTTTTTGATAAATCTTTATTGCTTTTGCTTTTAAAAGTGTGTTTCGCACGCTCTTGCATAAACCACATGTAGAGAGCTTCTTCCATTTTTGGACAAGCACCGCCTTTTAATGTTTTACGCTTTCCTGGTCCGAGTTCCATTATCTTCACGTGTTCCACTATCTTTTGATTATTTTTTTTAAGATCGTATATATACGATACGTGCTACTATAGTAGCACGCCCAACTCCATACTCTTTTGCCAATTTGCACATGTTTTCTTAACTTTTTTAAAATATCAATTTTATCTATTAAAGCTAGAGTCTTATGTTTACGTTTACTTGATAATTTAGCTACACTATTTAATAAAATACATATGTACTTTTCACTTGAAAATGGCAGCAGTAAGTACTATTATATATATATATATATATATATATATATATATATATATATATATATATATATATACGTATTACTGTGTAACTGGAATGTGCGCAGAGCGGTAAATACATACGTGCGATCGTAATAAGATTTTAGTTGCACTGATGGCGGAGCGTGTGGCATAGGGGGCGAAGGGAGCGGTGAGGGGGGCGCAGCGGAGGGTACCGGATTATTGGACATGAGACTACTACTGCTCTACTGTATATTGGGAGCAGTCCGAAGTCTATATTTATGCCCTCTTACAATATAAAAATAATCACCGTCACGCCTATATTTCCCAAGCGGGTGTGGCAGAGGTGTACTAAGTACACCCACTTTTCACTGGCGATGTAAGGTTCCATGTAATAAGGGGCAAGCCAATTACCATATACCGGGCGCAAGTCCAGACTCATGACTCATACTGGAAAGGTTTCATTAGAAGAACATTTGTCCGACCTAGGATTTGAACCCAGGACCTCGTGATCACAAAGCGATGCGCTTTGCCACTAGAGGACTGAATATATAATTAATTTCAGTTTCTTTTCTTTTATGAATTCATGGTCAATATAAAGTGGGTTCGATGACCTGGTGAAGATCGCCGGCAAAAGCTGGAAGCGTATAGCACAAAGGTCATCGCGGCGATATTGGGGATAGGTTATTGTACTGCAATGGACATCCTTCGGGCTGACGATGATGGTTGGATTCTGACATTCAAGGTTCGTAAGGTCGTCGGAAAATCTCAGGTTAGAAACACCAATGCATTACAAAATATATTTTGCTAAATTCTTCTCAGTCCAAGCTGTTCGTCTATCGAATGCATTTTCCGTATCAATAAGACGTGCACAGACACTGGCCATTTTTAAAAGAATGGTTAAGGACCACTTTTTTCGACTATTCTCTAATAAGTCACCTATTATGACTTATTATAGAATCTTTCGTATGCTTCGTATTCCCTGGACAGCAAAGCGTACCAATGCGTCTATCCTTGAGGAGCTAAGGATCAAAACGAGGCTTTCTACCGTATGCCTAAAGCGGATATTAATCTACTTTGGCCACATAGCTTGGCGAGATGAAGATAGCCTCGAAAAGCTCGTGATAGTGGGTAAAGTAGACGGAAAAAGGCCTCGAGGCCGTTCACCAACACGGTGGTCCGACCAAATACGGGATGTGACAGGAATGTCTTTCAACACCGCTCTACGACATGCCCAAAATAGAGAAGAATGGAGAAGGCTTCTAAACACCTGTGAGAGGGCATCCTCCTGATATTGACACGACCCTCAGCCATGAGGAAACGACCGAGAAGAAGATAGAATCTTTCATGAAGGCTACTGTGACAGTTGTAAGAGTCAAAGAAAATTATACTTTATTCAATGGCAATAAGAGGCATGACCTGTTTCTATACTTATGGTTATATGCCTTAATACCATTGAAATTAATATTAATTTCGTTTGGCACTTAGAACTGTCGCTATTAACACTTATGTGAAAAATATTATAGAGAATGTCGTTGAGATCATGTAGTTTCTCTTCGTCTTTAAACCTATATTTATGTTTATTTATATATTGTGATGTGTCATATATTTATAAGCATATGAACCTATACCTATTACACAAAAAAAAGTAACTAATAATAATTTTTTTGTATTTTACGTTTCTAGTTATTTAAGTTTTGTCTTGAAGAGATCGCTATTAGCGATAAGACCGCCAATTGTACCTCTTTCTTAATTTTTATTTTTCAATGGAAATGTATTAGTGTACAATAAAGAGTATTTTATTGTATTCTATGTTAAATAATAAAAATATTTCTGTAAATACCGCGAGGAACAAAACAGCAGTACATATAATTAAATAACTTGTACAACGACGGCTTGGTCCGGTGGTTAAGAGCTTAAGCAGCTCCGGCCACAGGACTGAGTAATCGCGGGTTCGATGCCAGCACGGGACATATCTTTGTGTGACTTACAAATCTTTTTGCTGTTTGTGAATTTTTACGTCGCATAGAAAGAAAGCAAGTATTGGCAAGCGCAGCGTAGGACGACCGCCTGCCAGATGGACCGACGATCTTGTGAAAATCGCAGGAAATCGTTGGATGCAGGTGGCATCGGACCGGTTACGCTGGAAAGCGATTGGGGAGGCCTATGTTCAGCAGTGGACAAGTATAGGCTGATGATGAAAGAAAGAAAGAAATTTTATTTGTCACGGCACGAGAAAAGCAATATTTGGCTGATATAAGACATACATATCAACAATACGTCCATCCATTCAATTACAGAACGTTCGAACGATTAACATTGTCTGAAAAATATATAGGAACACAACAAACAAATACATGAGTATGTGTCTTACGGCTGATCCAAATAGGTATCCAGATCAGCTCAATGGCCAGGCACAAGTACTAAGCGTTAAGCTAATCTGGATACGTATTTGGATAGCCGGTAGAAACTGCTCTGCGGCGCACATTTTAAAAAGCCTATGTCCAGCAATGGACAAATTTGGACTGATGATGATTGAACGCACACACGATACAGTACAGGAATAATTCTTCGTGCGGGGTTAAGTGTTTTATAAGACGAAATATTATATAACGTACTTAGTTAGATTTGAGACAATGATACCTATAGTCCTTGTAGTGGACGGTTTATAGGTGACATGCGAGTGCGTTTCGCAAGACCCGCTGCGGTGCGACGCGGAACGCTGCGGCGCGCGCGATCGGTTTGCGAAACGGTGACTAATGCTAGGATAGCTAAAGAAAACTGAAGAAAATCAGGACATAAATCGAATAGTACATTAACCGGTGAAAAAGTTGAAAAATGGCCGCTCTGCGTATGCATAATTATATGAAAAACGGCTATAGCGTATGCAAGATATTGCTCAAGTTTTTTTTGGGCACTGTCAATTTTGCATTTTTTTCATTTAATTAGATCACTCATCAGCCGCCTATACTACTATAATATACTTTCGGTTCACTTACGCTTCTATAAACAAGGTATTTCCCTACTTACCCTCAAAACATTAGCATCAAAATTAACCAATAACAGCTTTGATACTTATTCAAATCAAAACATTTCAAAGATTATTGATGATTTTTAATAAAAAGGAAATGTGGAGATATATTATGATTCATGTTTTTTTTATCTAATTAATATTTTGTATCATATATATATTGTAACATAGTATAAAGTGCTGCCTAGTATTTTGTGGTTCTAGATGTAGAAAAAGGTGGTGCGACAATTAGGACACCTTTGTCCGAAATACCAATAGTCAGGCGTGGAAATATAAAAGGGTGGCCTTTGCTCAAGAGTGGGACAGTCATACAGGCTAGAAAAATAATTATAGCGATATTAGTAATAGACATTGGTATATAATAAAATAATTATTTTTGTATATATAGACCCATCACTAATATGAACCCACTTTAAAAAATGCTTGAATGATATGTCCCAAGAAAATCTGACAGTTGGACACGCTACCTACATCACAAAGGCATCGTACATTGCACCCGCGTGGGCAAAGTCGACACCTACCTATGTGTATAAATAAATATTTATTATTCACAGTCAGCCCCTTTAATTATAATAATAAAATAAGCAACTGCATGTTTTGTTGTATTCCATCCTCCTTTATGTGAATGTCGTGAAACCAACTAAAGGTATAATATTAAATCAATTTATTGCTGATTTAAGCAATGATCAAGAATTTCTTGTTATATGAATTGTGAGTTACATTCTGACTGCGCAAATAAGAGATCCACATTATTTTTTTTTGATCTCTAAGTCTAAAGAATATGTAATTTGTGTTTCTAAAGGCACATGGCGACATCTGTGTATAGACGGATGGCTTTATTCAGTGATTTAAGAGCTTAAGGCGCTCAAAGCCCACTCCCACCCATTGGATGTAGTAGACGCGGGTTCGAACCCCGTACAGTACAAATCTTTGTGTGACCCACAAATATTTGTTACGGTCTGAGTGTTTGTGTATCTGAAATTCATGTTTGTAAACGCAGCCGCGAAACAGGAACAATTTCTAGTGTGGGACTATGTTTAAGAAAACGCGGAACAAGGATGGAGAACTACTATGATTTCATGGAGAGCTACTTTTAATGTTTCAATTTCTTTTATCTTGGATGCGCATTCAGTAAGGATGGAAAATACACCGCTGACATAGAGAGAAGAGTGAGTGCAGGGAACAGAGTGAGTGGTGCGATGGGAAAGCTACTTGGGAGCCGGCACTTGAGCCAAAAGCGCAGCTGGCCATACATAATGGAGGGTTGTCCCAACGGTGTTATATGGCAGCGAGAGCTGGGTATGTAAGAAGAAGAATGAAAGTAGTATAAATGCGGTGGAAATGCGAGCTCTGCGGAAGATGTGCGGAGTGAAGCTGACCGACCGCATTCGCAACAGCGTAGCAAGAAAGCGAAAGATAGTATCGGTGTAAAGATGAGAAAGGGTAAGGCTCCGTTGGTTCGAGCATATACAAAGAATGTCTGAAGAATTTCAAAACAGATATACAATGCGAAAGTGGAAGGATGTAGGTACCGGGGAAGACCTAGACTATCTTACCATGACCAAATAGACCGAGTCTTATCTGAAGGACAAGTCAAGAGTCTCAAGAGAGAAATATGAGAGTGGAGGAAGCCAGAGAGGTATGTAAGAAAAGAACCTGTTGGAACTCTGTACTCTCTGCCTACACCGCAAGGGATCTGGCGTGATGATATAGATAGATAGAATTTCTTTTTTCCATCCTAATGAGATGAACCTTTGTGGGTATTTCATAGCCCTAAATAGCAATAGGTTGACAATTGAGAATATGCGTGTAATTCAAATAAGGGTCAAATATTTTTTTTACAAACTTTATCGCATTAGAATGTCTATACCAATATTTTTTAATAACATTACTTTTTTATTAAGAAAATAATTATGGAAAGTACAAAAAATGAGTGGGAAATTCAAAGTAGCTGGAACGCCACGCTACTTATTGATCAGATTGAATATGACGTCAAAGTCTACATACAAATGTCAACAAGTGCATATTTGTTGGATGTTTGCTATTGAGTTAGTTTTATTGCCATTTTTTGTTGTCGATATACATAAAGACAAAATTTTAGTTTAAATGATTTAAGTTAATTCTTACGTTAAAGTGATCTTCACTGCAATATAAACAAGTTAATGGAGATACCATGTCTCTTTTTCTGATTTTACACCACTTTCTCCTTATGTCCGCACCTATCGGGTGCATTTCTTATTGTATATTTACACCTAGGCACAACACAGTATTGTTCCATTGTATAATAGTCGCAAAATACAAAATAAAAATAAATTACAGAATAAAATACTTCGACAGCTGTTCACTAATTGATTGTTATTACACACTTTGACGTCACGCCCAGCGCGCCAAAATGGCGGGCGTTTAAAGTGCTCTTATCTGTTTGCTATCTTGAACATTTTTTTTGCTCTTTACATCTTGTTTTTGACGCTTAATTTTTTTTTGCAATTATGTATTGATGTAATCTATCGTATAAAAATATAAAAAAAATACACGCATATTCCCTATTATGTAAGAAGGGGGTAAAGGCTTAGGAGTGGGATCATTGAGGTAAATACATAGAGAAGCAAACGTCACTTCGGCGCGTCGAAAAAAGTGTACCGACTTAAAAGTATGCCGACGTAGCTTTGAATCCAATAAATAATTTGGAGTAAGCATATATCCATCTCTTTCACTCTTGTTCCCCATCTTACCGACATTACGTCGATCCGATAGAGGTAGCAATATTACTAGTAGTAGGAGGCTCAGTGTTGCTTACTATATGATTATTTCCCACAATTTAAATGCGCAATGAATATAAATTTTTAATGATGTTATGAATATAATTTTTATTATATATTTTTTTAATTAACTTCGTTACATTTCAGATAGAATCCAATACATGAATTAATAAAATAAATTATTATAGTACCTAATTCATTTTATTATATATGAAATTAGAATTGTTACACAGATTATTTGGATATTAGTTAAGTGTCCATTAGGGTATGTGGTCAAACTATGAAAATATTATTGAATGAGTAATAAACAAAACACACCTAATGTTATCTATTGCATTATTTTCAAAATATGCAGGTTGATGGTTGCAGTCTATTTAGAACGGGTAAAATAAATACAAATTTACAAAATACGTATCTCTTCAAAAAACTCAGTAAAACGTTGTTGCCTATTTCCTGTTTCCACTTCTTTATCCAGACGTTAAGAGTGGTAGGCCGCTCCAGTTACTAGACTGAATAGTCGCGGGTTCGATTCCCACATAGTACAAATCTTTGTGTGACTCACACATTTTGTTTAGGTCTGGCTATTTGTTTGTGTAATTTTCATGTTTGTAAACGTACCTATACGGGCCAACCCGTCCGTTTGCATCATCAGCATTTTTACGTCACATGCACATTATATTAATTACGATCATCAGTTCGCAATCGGTTAGCAAGAGAATCGCGCGCGTGCTCACACACATTAATTCTCATTTATCATTAAATCATAGAATAGTGATAATTTGGACTATCAATAAACCTTTTAATTATTACAATATCAAGTGTATCATTTATTATCTGCAAAAACGCTGTATGAGTACAGTCTAACCCGTACAGTACCCACGGCATTGAATAATTACCAGGTGGCGCTTTTTTTAAAAAAAAAAGGATAGAAAAAGTCTTGGTTAATTCCCCAATTGCTTTCTACGACACACGTGAGAACAAATGGGGTGGAGCTATTCTTTACCGGATCCATTAGGCAATTATGTAACAAAGAATTGTGTACAATATTCGCTTTGAGTAAATAGCTTATTTATTTTCATAATATTCTAATGAAATTTTTGGAACTCTATACTTTCGGTCCACCCCGCAAGGGATCTGGCGGAAATTGCATCCTATGGGATCCAAAAAAATTAATAAAATAGATATTCGTGTAGTACATAATTATAGGTGACACAATTATCCAACCTTTTTCCCATAAAGACGGGAACACCAAACGGTGTTTTAATTGGCAACACTGCGTCTCAAATTTATTTTTGTAACTTAAAATCGGTTTTTTATTTTATTTACTAGTAAATATATGAAAAAACAATAAACTTATGTATGGAAAGTCATTCCGCTTGCGGTATAGTGATTTTGTGACCTCAAATCGCGTTCTTACACCACGCATTTACCTATTTCGTGATTTTTTATTAATACGTGTTACTCGAGAGATGGCAGGCAGGCCAATGAATGACAGAAGCTTGAAACTTGGCTGCGGGCTTATTCTTAGCCGACATACATTTACGCCGTTACTGCTAATCTAGTGTTATGTATATCAATGAGTGGGATAGTAAAATTAACCAATAAAAAAAAGAGAAAATTACAAGGACCCAAGAATATTATGCCTTCAATGCATTCAAACACATTAAATTTACCACCTAAAACTACAGACACTGACACAAAATCCACTATTTAACTAGCCTTACTTGGGTAAGCAACATATTTAATTAAGGCATAAGAATTTAGGCCATACAGCCTGCATTTCTGTTGATCTCCAAATAGATACTGCTTTGCGTCACAGCAAGTGTTTGGTAATAAATAATTTAACTGACTTTAGCACAGTATGTTTGACCTTAGATAAAGGACCCAATTATGAGCACAGATCATAAATCTTTGAGTGCAAAGTTCATATTGCGGCCTATTTTACAGTCTATATTAATAATACTAGTGGTCGCCCATTGGTCGAAATTCGACTATAATTAATTTAAATTATAAGTTTGAACATTATTAAGGTTCTATTGTCAAAGACTTCTATAATCACAGGTTTCGCCAAGGCTACACTATTAATATGCCTATTTTTTTTAAACAAATTATATGAAATTTAAATAAAACAAAAAATGATTAAAATAAAGATTACCTTATTTTTAACTTTTTTTATTGAAACAAAAAACCAAAAAGAAAATGCTGTCCATTAAACTTGACATGCATATTTCGATAATTTAATTATTGATACAAAACTTCTTTGTAAACAATGTTCTTTGTAAAAACTCTTTCGTCCTTTGCTGGTTATGTTTGACATTTAGTAAAACTATAGACAAATAATATTAAAAACAAACAATATTAATCTATTCTCAATTTGAAGTGTATTGTGTCACATACATGGTAGTGTGTGTAATGTATTGTATGTATATATGTAAAAATATTTTTTATTAATTTAATGTATATCTTATGCTAATTTAAAATATATATTAGCATTCTGCACGCCTTCTCGATATAAACTATAAGTGTGGGAAATTTCATACTCCTCCGTCCGCGCAACTTTCATAAAAAGGGGTACAAAGTTTTTGCTTCACGTATTAATATAATGATGATAAAAACATACCATCGCACCTATATCCCCATGCTGAGGTAGCAGAGATGTCCACTTACTATTAGTCAACTTTGTAAGGTCCCTTGTAATAGGGGCGAGTCTATTGCCATCATACTGGGTGCACTGCAAGATTCTGGACTGATACTGGATATTTTTCTATCAAAAAATTACATTTACCCAACCTAGGATTGAACCTCTTGTGATTGCTATGTGCATTATTCACCACTAGACTGAAGAGGCAGTATTTTAATTATATCTATCTATCTCTATCTATATCATCACGCCAGCTCCCTCGCGGGGTAGGCAGAGAGTACAGAGTTCCAACAGGTTCTTTCCTTACATACCTCTCTGGCTTCCTCCACTCTCATAGTTCGTCTCATACACACTCGCCGGTTACGGAGACTCTTGACTTGCCCTTCAGCTAATTATACATTACGGGTTTCTGCCTGCAACTTCAATGCATTGACTTTAGTCAGGAACCTAACATTTTTTAGGGATAACAATTATCCTATGTGTAATCCAGGTAACAAACTACGTATATGCCAAATTTTACCTAAATCCGTTCAGACGTTTTTGCATGATTGAGTAACAAACATCTAAACAAACAAACTTTTACATTAATAATATTAGTATAAGGCATAGTATATAGGTACTTTATTTTCATCCTAGAATACTTCAGTTACCAATAGACACTGTCACGCCTATATTCCCCAGAGGGGGTGGTAGAGGTGTACTGAGTACACCCACGTTTCGCAGACGATGTTAGGTCCCATGTAATAGGGGGCGAGCCTATTGCCTTATACCAGGCAGAATTCCAGACTCCGGACTCATACTGGGAATTTTTCGTTAGAAAAACTACATGTGTCCGGCCTATGATTTGAACCCAGGACCAGTGATCAAGCGATCAAAGTGATGTGCTTTGCCACCAGACCAACGAGGTAGTCTAATAGAAATAGCTAAATAGCTTCTAATAAACAAGTTATATGGAACAGATGCCCACTACCATAATTCGGTCATAGTACTTATTAATATGAACTATGTTACTTCAGTGACATTTACCAAACATGCATTTATACCCATATAAAAAAGAACAATGCAGCATGGTAAGTAACTACCTAGGTAACAAGAACTTAAATACAGTATGAGCTATAAAGCTAGGCTGCCTGGAAGTATTTTCGTAACTTAAAGAAACTTATGCCTACCACACTAAGGATCTGGCGTAAAGATATATGTAGACAACCAGAAAAATAATGAACTATGAGAGTAGAGGAAGCCAGAGAACCTGTTCAAACTCCCTCCAACTCCGCAAGCCCTTGTCCGGTGAAGCTGTAAACAGCCCTTTGGGCAACAATGTAGATCATACTAATATATGATATATACTAATATTATAAAGAGGAAAGATCTGTATTTTTGTGTGTTTGTAACTTATAAACTCAAAAACTACTGGACCAATTACAAAAATTCTTTTACCATTAGAAAGCTACCTTATTCAGAAGTAACATAGGCCATATAACATAGACCCGGTTGGTGGCGCTGTTGTTGATCGGGTACGAAGTCGAAGTAAAGTGCTAGTCATTGATAAATATGAAATGAGCAATAATAGGTTACAGTACATTGTAAAGGGGATTTAAAAGAAAAACATAGCCCAAGACTAGGAATTATTTTTGTGTCATGGGTATGTTTGTAAACATGAAATTCATATACAGAGACATCCAGTCAGAAACAAATATTTGCGGGTCACACAACTACTTGCCACATGCGGAAATCGAACCCGCGACTACTCAAACGTGTTATGTTTTCCCGATCATTAGCAAATGTTCTAATTTCTATATTCAATCCTATTGTAGGTACTTCAAAATAACCTCAACATTGTCGTTCACAGCTGAAGTAATTTACAGCGCCGTGCTACATTATAACAAGATTGTAATGATTAATCTAATTACACATTCTTAACATTACTTCCGAACGATTTCACAATAAAATGATAAGGCAAAAAACGAAAACTCTCTCTCTCAAAACAGGATTTTCGTATTAATAAAAGAAAAGACTTACCTTGTCTGATTTTATTTGGGAGATAGCCTTGTAGACGTCGCTACAGAAACCAGCAATAAATCACAGTGTTTGTTTGGGTTTTAATAAAAGAAAATCGTTTCGAAATTCGCATACAAAAACTCAAAGTCAAATCAAACAAAACCAAATATTCTGTGTTGCCACTATTTAAGTTTGGGATTGATTTTGTCAATGTTATTTTTTGTTAACCATTTATTAAATCATACATCGCTCAAACAAGCATTAAACTTGATAAAATTATTATATCGTAACAAACTATTGTAATGAACGCGTTTGAATCATACAGATGATTTTTTATTTATTTGTCAACATTTGTATTTGATTTGTATTCAATTTTTACGAGTAACATTGTCTTTATATTTCGTTACAAGCAAATATTTCCATGTTTACGAGTGATTTTTCTCATTTAAAATAATTACACTTCAGCTGTGACGATATGATAAACTAATCAAAGAATAACCATAGTTTATTTGATTTTTATGAGAGGCCTGCAGTTAATGTCTTTCAGTTGATGATGATTTAAATGGTCATCTTAAATATCATAATTCTGCGTAAGACTAACTGCTACTTAAAACATTACATTCTATGCATAAAAATATTTACCGTTGAAGAATTAAGATCGACAACAATGTTCTGTAATGGAATATTTACCTTATTATTCGATTAAACTAATAATTTCACAGCAAACAATTATTTGAGCAATCACCAAAGTAATTCTTTCTCTAAAATTACTCAATTACATAAATTACGTTCCATTTCACGTGTGTACCTGATGAGGTCATCTGTCAACCTGTCAGCCGAACTTCTCTGTGAAAATTGTCAAAACAAATTTATAAAGAGATATTGTGCAAATATTTAGAAAAATGGGATTATTTGGAAAATCACCCGAGCGCAATCCAAAAGAAATGGTATGCATAACTATAGCGTATATAAGTATTTAGTTACTAAATTTCTATAGTACTAATATGGTTTTTAAAATTAATATTTATAAACTTATTTAGGTGAACGAATGGACTCATAAACTACGAAAAGAAGGATACAATCTCGATAGGCAAATTAGAGGTATGTATTATAATGCGTTGGACGCATATTTTATCTTAAAAACACGTTTTCCTAAAAAATGTTCTAACACAAACGTATTCAATAAACAACACTTCAAGGTCAATAAGCCGTTAGCAATCTATAATGGGATGACAAAAACCGAGATAGAAGATATCTGCAATCATTTTGATTATCATTGAAATTACTTCATTGATAATATAAATTTTTTAAATCGCTTCTTATAATTAAAAAGTAAACACTGTCACACTTATATTACCCAATCAGGGGTGGCAGAGGTATATTTGTGTACAATCAATTTGCCCTGAGGATGTCAGGACCCTATGTAATAGACAGTAAGACTATTGCCTCTATTCTAGGCATATGACTTGACTTTGATGATATTGACATGACTGTACTGAAATTGATGACTGATACTGGGAATTTTTAGATAAAAGAATTACATACTGAGTGTAAATCTAAGAAGATTTACACGAAGATTACACATGAAATAAATTAAAGGGAAGAACTGGGTCACATAACCATTGGTGCTGAAAGCACTCGAAACGTCGTTAACTTTAATCGATAATAAACCATAATAAAATCGGAAGTATTGTTTTATTTCATACAAAAAATTTCAGTTTTTCCAACCTATGTTTCAAACCCAAGATCATGTTTTTCTCTGTATAATATTCATTACTAGACCATCAAAGTATGCTTTCTTGTGTATTCTTTTGTCCCAAGTTAATATTATGGTGTTTTGATATTGATAAGCTGTCATGAATTCTCTATATCTTTTTTGTAGGCTTAAAAACTTCTCAAAAACGTAAAATATAGGGCTAGCCATATACATAGCGTAATTTTAGTCATCCAAAAAATGAACACTTCAATAAGTAACATCTCACTCTCTAAGTGCACTAAAAAACAACTTTTAACCTATACCAAACACACAATGACATTGAGGGATGGCTCGTCAGCTGGCTGGCAGATACCTTCGATGTTTGGGATTTTCACCCTAGATATTCAAAGAATCTATTTGAAAATTCTAGATATTCAAATAGGTCAGTAGTAAAATAAAACTAGTTCAGAAGTGTAAATGTAACGTAGCTGTATTATTTCATAAAAACGTTCCACTGTTAATGTCAAATATTAGTAATTACGCTATTATTCAAATTCCGCCATAAACTAATCGTCACTTTTTTATGCACTCCAGTGCGACCTCCAGTGCTGCCAATGACCCAATTGTTTATTATGCCAAAAGAACCCCATATAATAAAAATATGTTATATAAATAATAAAATGTTTACAATAGGTATATATTACATATTGAAATTATCTATATATATCATCACACCAGATCCCTTGCGGGGAAGGCACAGAGTACAGAGTTCCAACAGGTTCTTTCCTTACATACCACTCTGGCTGTACATATTGAAGTGTTCTTTTTATTCATTTTCTATTACCAGTGAACAGTTAATAACAGGCGTTAAATACATCACCTAGGCTTTGGAAAATTAAAAATTACACCTTGTATTTATAATTGGAACTGGATTTTTAATTAACAGCTATACAAAGAGAGGAAGAGAAAATCAAAAAGTCCCTGAAGGAAGCTGCAACCAAGAATGACAAACAAGTGTGTACAATACTGGCGAAGGAGATCATAAGATCTAGGAAAGCTATCAGCAAGATATACACTAGCAAGGCTCACTTGAATTCTGTGCAGTTGCAAATGAAAAACCAGTTAGGTAAACATTTTATTTGATTTTCTTACCAAAAGCAGTATCTGAGTTAATATCCTAAGCTACTGAGAATACTTTAAATAATCATAGCCCTTATTTGGATGTCCAATTACTGACCATATTATTCTGTATGCCACTGGAGTACTACTCATCATCATCTCAGCTTGTACTTATCCACTGCTGAACCCCTCCCGATGTCCTTACATCCCTTCTTTCAGATACAGATACAGGTTGAGATTCCCTTACTCGCCAGCCAGCGCAGAGCACCACGGCGAGACACCTAGTATATGCCCTCCCCCATAGCAACTGCCCAAGCCGAGGCCGTTCCTCCTTGACGTGCCCTTAAGCTAGTTGCCTCCTTGACCTTCTGGCTCGAGCGTAGAAGTTTCATGCTCGCCCTCTTGTCCGGTGAAGCTGTAGAGGCCCTGCAGCCAACAGCGTAGTCATTCTCACACATACACCACTGCTGAACATAGGCCTCCCCAATTGCTCTCCAGTGCAATCATTCCAATGCCACCTGCATCTGAGTACTAATAAACAATAATTTCTCTGTTACTTTTTTAATTAGTCACATTGAATAAGGATCTAGGATGATTCTTCTTGATCTGTTTATCAAGGGATGCAGATTCTATAATCTCTAACAGCAGACGTTCACAAACCTGCTTTTACCAATCCATGCTGGGTCTGCATGAATGACTATTTGTGTGTATTCATTTAGCCAGCTGTAGGATGGGCTAATTTTTTAAATATTATTATTATTATGAGTCATTTGTGTCCCACTGCTGGGCAAAGTCCTACCTCCACTTTTCCACTCCTCTCTGTTTCTTGCCATGTCAGGCCAGTCTTTCAAAAAGTTGTCCAGTTCGTGCTGCCATCTCCACCTGGGTCTACTGCGTTGTCTTTTTGTATTTTGTGGGGACCAGTCAGTCATTGTCATGTTTAAATATAATAATTATTTTTTCTAACATGAAATAATCTGAAGAGAAAGTCAAGAGTCTCCGTAACTGACAAGCGAGTATGAGGTGAACTACGAGAGTGGATGAAGCCAGAGAGGTCTGTAAGCAAAGAGCCTGTTGAAACTCTGTACTCTCTGCCTTCCTGCAAGAGATCTGGACTGATATGGATATATAGACTAATTTATTAGGCAATTATTTGTATAAAATGTTTTTTATCTTATTTAAATTGGTACATAAGTAAATGTTATGTTAATTAAGATATGTTTGCTTACAGCTACATTAAGAGTTGCTGGTTCATTGCAGAAGTCAACTGAGGTAAGTAGACCACAATAATCCACCAATCAGTGGTATTTGTAACATAGGATATCCCCAAGAGGGGGTGGTAGGGATGTACATCACAGTATTTAGTACTTTTTTATAATATGAATATGTCCATGCATAAAATAACAATAATCTAGAAGCCGCGGTCGCGCATCGCGTTGAAGCAACAATTAGTACCTGCAAAGCAAGTAGTCACACATTTACGCGATTAGTCACTCGGCGACCGTCGCGCGAAACAACGTGCTCTACGCGTGTCAAATTAAATTTAATTATAGCGTCCTGTGACGTTCCTACCTGTAACAATTCCGACAAGCTCAAATAGAAACAGGATGGGATTACATT
The DNA here is from genome assembly GCA_905147815.2 of Phalera bucephala. NCBI lineage: Eukaryota > Metazoa > Arthropoda > Insecta > Lepidoptera > Notodontidae > Phalera > Phalera bucephala. Next base: position 15,606,803 of record LR990630.1, on the reverse strand, counting down.
CCATGTGTAAGTAGCGCAATTTGTCTGTGTTGCCAATACAGCAGTGTAATTTTTACCTTCTTTTTTACTATGGATCTTAGTTGTTATAGTACTAACTTTTATTAATTTAGTAACTTATTACATAATGATTTATCTACTTAGTTAAAATGACGAAAGTAAAGTACTTTCGTCATTTTTATTTACCACTTTTAACTACTAAAGGCTGTATGGAATGACGCTTTTATATGTATGATGCAGTAGTAGATAGTTAATGTCGGGACATAATTTTATTCCTAGTACTATTATTATAAGCCGGATAAATCATAGGCCTACATTTTGATGAAGATCTTAGATTTACACCTATTTCACCAATAGGGGGTGGCAGAGGTCTATCGCGTCCACCCACATACCAAGCAATATTTTAAAAAATCAACAAAAGGAATATTAAAAATAATATTACACTTTTTCCGTCCTAAGAATCGATACTAGAACCTCATAATTGTTTCTTTTTTTTAAACAGCTCCACTCTAAGATTTAAGGGTGCGTTTACAAACATGAAAATTCACATACACAAATACCTAGACCGAAACAAATAATTGTGGCTCACACAAAGATTTGTCCCGTGCGGGAATCGAACCCGCGACTATTAGATACAGTGGGTGGAGCAGCTTAAGCTTTTAACCACTGCGCTAAATTGTCCGTCAAATTGTAACGCTACGACACAAATAAAAAAAAACCTTATAAAAAAATAAGCACTAATAATCTTAGGTCAAATTAAAGTAGAGAGAGTTCTATATATCTGTGAAATCTAACAGCTAAAAATATCCATCATTTTACTCTTTACAGGTGATGCAAGCAATGCAAGCGTTAGTCAAACTACCAGAGGTGGCGCAAACGATGCAGGACCTGAGTAAAGAGATGATGCGCGCCGGCATCATTGAGGAGATGCTTGACGAGACCATGTCGAGTGTAGAAGACGAGGAGGAAATGGAGGAGGCAGCGCAGAGCGAGGTTGATAAGGTAGGATTTTAGCACTGATCAATACTCTAATACATTTTTATTTCATTTATTTGTTGTATAAGTATACATAAAACACAATTGTTTTTAAATAACATAATCGCTACATATTATAAAATAGTTACGCTGCCGCGTCTGTCTGTTAGAACGCGATAAAGTACCGGATGGATTTTAGCACGGTTTTCACCAATGGACGGAGTGGTTTAAGGGGAAGTTTATGTGTATAAATTACCCGTGCGAAGCCAGGGCGGGTCGTTAGATTCTTAATATAGTTGACAGATAGTTTGGTTCAGTGATTAAGAACTTAAGCAGCTTCAGTAACTGGATCATGTAATTGAGGCTTTGATCTTCTCACACGTCAAATCATTAAGGTCTGGGTTTTTGTGTGAAATTCATGTTTGTAAATGACACAAGAATAATTCGTAATGTGGAGCCATGCTTTCTTAAACTTATAAACAGTAAGCAGTTTCTTTTGTAAAATGTTTTGTATTATTTTTCTGTTTAATATCTGCCTTGTTGCCTTGCAATATGCGCCTATATTAAAAAGGCGACAACTCGACACTTCGCGAACGCATCTACCTATGCGAATCCGTTAATCGTAGCCGCTGCCGCCCCAGCCACCGCCGGCTGCGACATGTTCTCACCGATCCCCTGGATGCTTTGTCATCCCTTCTTTCCGCTCCGAATACGGGCGACGACGACGACGAAGTCGTAAATCCCCTCCCCTAGCCGGCGGTTGACCGGTGCACTTAGTAGTGCAACCCCTCACCCCGCAGCGACTGTCCCAACCGAAGCTGCCTCTTCAAGGCGCCCTCGAGTATGTCGCCTCTTGCCCTTCTGGCTCGAGCGTAGTGGTTGCACGCTCGCCCTTAAGTCCGGTGAAGCTGTAAAGGCCTCGCGGCCAACAGCGTACATCACTCACACACACACACCTTGCAATATTTTCAGATCAAAACTTAAAAAAAAAATATGGTATTTTGTGTACTATGTCAGTGTCTGTTAACTTATATATTCGTTCACTAAACAGGACTATTACTTACTTACCAGGTGTTGTGGGAGCTGACGCAAGGCAAGTTGGGCGAAGCGCCCGCGCCTCCCACCTCCGTCGGGGTCCCCTCCACGAGCAAGGAGGAAGAGGAAGTGCCTGAAGCGGACGAAAGTGAACTCGACGAGATGCAATCCAGGCTAGAAGCCCTCAGATCTTAAACTAGCATTTTTGGAGTGGCTGGTATGTTATTCAAACTAATCAAAAATAATTTTGATAGACAGCTTGGTCCAGTGGTCAAGATCTTAAGCTGCTCCGCCCACTGGATTGAGTAGTCGCGGTTTCGGTCTCCGCACGGAACAAATCGTCATGTGATCCACAACTATTTGTTTCGGTCTGGGTGTTTGTGTGTGTGAATTTCGTGTTTGTAAACGCACCCACGACACAGGAATAATACAAACGTGAAATTTGTTTTTTACATTTACCATCGAATCGGAATGCGGCCTCCACTAAGAAGATCCGGCGAAGAAACTCAGCGGCTAGTCTTTTAACTTATATTGTTTGATTCTACTGGCCTTTCTGTCAAAAAAAACCCTGTCAAATAATTTTATTTTGTATAAATAAATTAGTAGTTTCCCTTGGTTTCGCGCCCTACTATAGCTAAGAACCATCCAGGTGACCCCATAGGTACAAAAAATCATCAAAATCGGTAAAGGCGTTAAGAAGGAAAAAATTAGGAATTTTAATATTAAGATCTATCTATATCATCATGCCAGATCCCTTGCGGGGTAAGCAGAGAGTACAGAGTTCCAACAGGTCTTTCCTTACATACCTCTCTGGCTTCCTCCACTCTCATAGTTCGTCTCATACACGCTCGCCGGTTGCGCAGACTTGACCTAATTTTAAAGATGAAGATTAATTATGTGATCGAAACATCTTCATAACAGACAGACTTCAGAAAAGGTTCTCAGATCGTCTGTATATTTTTTATATATGTCCTTAGCATGGAATAACTTCTTTGTTTATGAATGAATTTTAATGATTCTTGTTGCGTTGGGTTCGGTATAGCTACAAGGTAGTCCCAATATCATTGATATTGAATTTTGTTATCATTAAATTTATTTTTAGCTGCCTCGTTGGTCTAGCGATAAATAGTGCCGGTAGCGATCACAATGACCTAGGTTTGGATGCTAAGTCGGACAAAGCATACTATTTCTGTTAAAAAAAATTATAGTCACATTCTGGAATTGTGGCCGGTATTATGTCCAATTGTCCATAGGCTCGTCCTCTATTACATTGTCACCTAACATTGTCGACGATATAAGAGTGTACATTGTACACCCTTGCCATCCCTACTTAGGGAGTATCTACAGGCATGCAATTAAATCAAAGTTTTTGATCTAAATCTTATGTATCAGATTAGGTCTAATTTTCTCAAAGAGATAAGTATAATTAGTTTAGTATTGACGGGATGCTTCATCGCGTGACTAATTAAGATGGACCGGAGGTGTGTAATTGTGTTTTAAAGGATGAGGTTAATTTAAAGAGTCATGCTTAGTCAAAGTCATGCTCTGAATAACGAGGAGATTCGAGATATTAACTGATTTGCATCAATCAACTGAAGTATATTATTGTATTTAAGGGCCTACCGCTATCGACGATTTATCGACCGGAAGAGTGACAGTGATGCAATTACTTTGCAAGGGAATAATAAGGGACGGATATATTGAGCGCGCGGGAAATAAACATGTCATATGTGCAAAAATAAATTTTATAATTCTACGGGCTACGCCGTTCATTAAACCTTTTCTACTTGATTAGCTTTGTGCAATTAATAATGTCAGCGGATTCTCTTCGATATATTAAAGTGTTTGTAAACAATAACTATTAGTACGACAACAAACTGGTAACAGAATTTAGATGTCTACTCATTCAACAAATTCAACACTTAACGGTTAAACATCAAACAGTATATGTTGGATATTACTCCTACATAATTTTCTAAAAAAACTACGTTAGGGAATAAAACATTGCTTTACAAGACCTTTGCTACAATTATTTGCTACGTTTTCAAGTAACTTTCCATTTATTAGATCTTAAGAATTTCGCTCTGTACTCTCTGCCTACCCCGTAAGGGATCTGGCGTGATGATATAGATAGATAGATAATAGAATTTCGCATTGGAATCATAAAATGTTAAACATTAAATTTTTTCTATTGCGAAAATTTCGTTTAATCGTGTATTTCTTTTACCATATCATATCTCGAAATATTAAGTCTCTAATCCATATACATCTTGGTGTGCATGGAGAACATAAACTCGTTTTCCGAAGTAGCCCCTTAACGGCCGGTTTCTATATTTAACTCAAGGAGAGATTTGCTGTCAGTAGAATTTTGACAGATTCTCTATACAGAATATGTCAAAATTCTATCCGTAGTAGGCAAATCTATCCATGAGTTGAATATAGGAATTGGCCGTAAGTGGGTGTGTTTCTATCTATCTATATCATCACGCCAGATTCTTGCAAGGGTAGGCAGAGAGTACAGAATTCCAACAGGTTCTTTGTTTTATATTTGAAATAAGAATAAACACCGTCAGGCTTATATTCCCTAAACCAGGGTAGCAGGTGTACTGTGTACACCCACTTTTCGCCGATGATGTTAAGTCCCATGTAATATGGGGCGAGCCTATTGCAATAGTACTGGGCACAGTGTCAGACACCGGACTGATACTGGAAACGTTACTGGTCCCACAACGAACGCCACTAGTCTAGTCTCCATAACCGACAGCGTTTATGAGGTGGAACTATGAGAGTGGAGGAAGCCAGAGAGGATCGAAAAATTACATTTTGTCCAACCTTGGAGTCGAACCCCGAATCACGTAATCGCTACGCGCATTATTCGACACTAGATCAACGAGGTTCAGTATATTTGAACATACATCCGCAGATAGAAGTGACAATTTTTTTTTTTTTAAAGTCAGCTCCACAATATGAATTATTCCTGTGTCGTGGTTGCGTTTACAAACATTAAATTCACATGCACAAACACTCAGACCGAATAAAATATTTGTGGTTCACACAAAGATTTGTCCCGTGCGTGATCGAACCAGCGACTACTTAATCCAGTAGGAGAAGCGACTCAAGCTCTTAACCACTGGACCAAGCGTACATTCGAATACTTTTAAACTTTCCTCTTTTTTAAAAAAACGTAGCCTCACACTAGGATTTATTCCTGTGTCGTAGGTACATTTACAAACATAAAAATTCACAAACACAAATACCCAGACCGGAACAAATAATTGTTGATCACACAAAGATTTGTCCCGTGCGGGAATCCAACCCGCGACTATTAGACACAGTAGGCAGAGCGTCTTAAGCTCTAAACCACAGCGCTTAATCGTCCTCCATTTTATTTTAAAGTTTGTAATAACTTCTGAATTCATTTTCACAGGTATGTTAGATTGGAAGTCGTGATAACTTCAGGTGTCTTGTATTAGCAAGAAGGTTGACAAATGCCTTACGAAATGTAAATAATTATTATATTAACTGTTGTATGTACGTAATTAAGTTTGCATGGAAATAAATGAGAACTTTATTTGGTTCGATAAATGTTATTAACTAATTTTTAATTAATAACTAAGTCATTGGATCTACTTCAGCGTTATTATGGGTTATGTACATGTTTTGCTATTATTATGTAGTGAAGAGCAATAATATTTAAGAAATTTGGTACTTTGTCATAGGAATGAATGTATTAAGAACGCTAGGTTTTATAAAAAGGACGTTAGTGTGACAAAGTACTTAATATTTTGCAGGAAAGCGAATGTACCAAAATAACTGTCATATAATTAAAAGTCGAGCTTTATAAACAAATTATATTGCTGATTACTTACTTACTCCACTGCAGTGGTGTGCATTGCATATAGGCAATTATGCAATTCCTACCTCTATATAATATGCTGAATTTACTTATGTATAGTCATGTTCCCATTTTCAGTGTTATCAGATTTTGACACTTTAAATAGTCTTGTATAGTATTTTTTATGAAGGAAGGGTACTGTGACAGTTGTAAGTGTCAAAAATTCTACTTTATTCAGTGGCAATAAGAGGCTTGACCTGTTTCTATACTTATGGTGTTATTGGTAGGGCCTTAATACCATTGAATTAAATATTAATTTTGTTTGGCACTTAGAACTGTCACTACCCATCTTATGTGAAAAATATTATAGGTACCACAATTTTTTGTCCATAATAGAAATAAAATGAAAATTAATCTTATACAATTAAACCTTATTTTTATTTAGTTGTTAATGTTAAGACAGATCGAAAAAGACGTTGATTATAGTTAATTCATAATTTGTATTAATAAAAAAATCTTAAGTAAAATCGGTATTTATTTCAGAAATAATGTCACTGCATAATTTATTGTTTAAATGCACTGAGTAAAATTCAACCTTATTAAAATAAAAACAATTTTTTAAATATGCCATTAAATTATGTCGATTGATTTAGTTAAGTCGTCTTAAGCTGGCAACATTTTTTTTGTATTGACATTTGAACCTGTCAATTTGGCCGTGGATTTGTGAACACGATTATACACGTCATTAATCATTATACTAAGGTTGATATTATTTTGTTTAATAGTACTTAACATTAAAAGGAAGTGTCTGCCAGAATACCAGCGCTGTACTATAACTATAGTGCAGCAATATGCTGAGGCAAGAGTCCTTTTTGGCCCCACACAATTGTGCCTTACTTTACATAGCTGCTTATTTACTCTGTTCTGTAATGTGTTAGTCAAATAAACGTTTTTTCTTTCTTTCTTTATTCTAATTGACCTCTTATGAGGTAGGCACTGCGTAATTGCCTATATGCAATGCTCGCCACTGCTCCGTTGGCTCAGCGACCTAAAGTAAGAAAACGTGATTTCGCGACTTTTCACGGTTTTGCGGAATTTCCAGCCAATCTACATGAATGAGCTCCAAGCCGAATATTGCTAATTGTTACTTTATCTTACTATCACTATTATCAGTTCCATGTATACTAATGATACTTAGTCTTCTGGGGTTAATTCCTGCCCTCATTTCGGGGGCAAAGGAAATGCTCCCAGCATTTCAGACTGTGTTACCTCAACATAAGAGTTTGGATGTGGAAACCCGCCGCCCCATAGCGACTGCCCAAGTCGAGGCAATTACACCTTAAGGCGCCCTTGAGCTAGTTGCCCCCTTGCGCTTCTGGCTCGAGCCTAGTGGTTGCACGCTCGCCCTCTTGTCTGGTGAAGCTATAAAAGCCCCCGGCCAGCAGCGTAGACCATTCACACAACAAACTATATGATCGGCAAACAGTTAAGAGTAGCCGACATTAATATCTTAAACCTACAAAATTGTATCTTGATGTTACGCCTATAGGCGTTACTACATGAGGTTTTAGTTATCGTTTTTATTTAACAAAACAAGTGTGTTTTCACTTTGTATGTATGTATGAAGATTTAAATATATCATTTAGTTAATAAACTGTGCATTATTAACAATATAAGTTCACGAATGTGATGTTGATTATACTTTTACAGTATTTTCTAAATGTTAAGAATTTATTGCGAAAGAACTTGATCTTATGACACAAATGTTTTGCTTATAATAAAATTTACTAACCTGTTTTATCGTTTTATTGTTCGGCAATGTTATGCGGACTTGAAAGGAATACCTAGAGTATCTTACTATGGCAAATAAGACTGTGTTAAAAGAAAACGCTTCATTAAGAATGTTGCTATAAATATATTCAGTATTTAACATAATACTTTTAACATGTTGTATAAATCATCATTAATCATCACAGCCCAAAATAACTGGACACAGAAAACTCACTGCCGCATATAAATATCTGCACGCGACTCCAGCTAAACGTCGGAAATTACCCATCCTTAAAACCGTGCAGTTTTTTGCGCGTCCTCTCCATAGGAATGATAGTCTGTCTAATGAAAGCCGAGAGTGATTTTTTAACGTTTTGATAAGCTGGCAATACTGCGGCTAATGTCATCTATTGTTCTAGTGAACAACGACATACATTGAACTAGTTTTGATACATGCTAGAATTATTTTATATTATAGGTATTATCATTCCATAAAAAATACATGATTCATATTCAACACCTCAAAATGTTGATTCTGTGAGTCTTCAGAAAATCCTTACTTTTATTAAAAATTTGAAAGACGTAGAAGGAATTGATTTAATATTTGTAACGCAATAAGTATAAGATTTTTCTATAATGTATTCTGTATCAAATACAAATTACAGTCATCGATATACAGGATATTTGTATTTCAATGATTTAGTATATCGATGATTCCAGTTTAAAATACAATGTTTTCTTCACTGGAGGCTTCCATAGCACTTATTGAAATTAAAGAATGTAATATGTTAGAATGCTGCAATCTCTGTGTAATCCCCTCACTACAGCTTCTCCTCTTTTGTTCCTCCATTTTCCTGTGTGTATATTTTATCCTTAAAATTATAAACCTGATTTTCACAATGTATTATTTTCTCTTACTACTTAGGTCATAAAAGTATACAAGTATCAAATCCATTTATTCACAGTTCAACCGGTGTTGCACGAGCTATTTTTTATTTAATTTGCCGCTATTTTCGCTTTAGCTTTCATTAGACAGACTATCGCAATAAAGATGGAGGCATATTTTTTAAATAAAACTTTGTACTCGAACGGGCAAACATCTGGCTTAAAGTGAGCTAGAGTACATGCACTGTTACATGTGTGCTACAGAAAATGTTGTCCTTTAGTACGTAGCAGAGTTGGGCAAAAATTTATTGTGTAAATATTATGTAAGTAGCAATTAAAATATGTATTTCGAATTTCGTCGCGAATTATTTTTAGTTCGTAACTTCCCGACGTTTTCAGTGCTCTACAGCACCCATGGTCAGGGTGGGCATGAGGTGTTGGACGTCCAATAGTCACTGTTATTCCGGAGTACCTTTGGGGGTTCAATTTAATTGCGATTGGAATTTCAATGGATTAATCCTACAATTGAAAAATGCCCACCACTGGTACGTAGCAAATAATAACTTAATGTTCCATAATAACTACTGTACCATATTCGCTATAACCAAATGCGGTACGTAACTAAAACTTTGTGCAATCTATTCTGTATCCGACTGAAGTACTATTATAGTATTTTTCTCATAGGACGTGACAGTTTTAATTGCCAAACGAAATTATACTTTATTCAATGGCAATAAGAGGCATGACCCGTTTCTATACTTATGGTTTTATGTCTTCAATCAATCAGCCTATCGTAGTCCACTGCTGGACATAGGCCTCTCCTAACACGCGCCATTGCACACGGTCCTCCGCCTTCCGCATCCAGTCTGTCCCAGCGACCTTTTTGAGGTCGTCGGTCCATCTAGCTGGGGGCCGTCCTACCTTACGCTTAACACCATTGAATTAAATATTAATTTCGTTTGGCAATTAGAACTTTCACTACCCATCTTATGTGACAAATACTATAAACAACCGTTTTACGAAGTAATCGACCCGCCGTGTTACTTGTTTAATTGTTCTATCTATACCATCTCGCCAGATTCCTTTCAGGGTATGCAGAGAGTACAAGTGTACCATGACCAAATAGACCGTGTCTTATGTGAAGGTTAAGTCAAGAGTCTCGGTAACCGGCGAGCGTGTATGAGACGCACGCGAAAGCCAGAGAGGTTTGTTGGGACTCTGTTCACTTGGTCATATCGAATATGGGCCCAGGTATTGTAGCTTACACCAGGTGGTCAGTGTTGCTATCACTCTCACACCGCGGGTTCACAGCCTCAGTGCGAGCGTGACCAGGCGATGACGGGCGTTAGCAGTGCGTGTTCCATGTCCAGTGACCTTGCCAACGCAGTATCACAGTGCTCACAGCATCTTTGAGGAAAGCTCCAGCTCCATCTGCATGTCTTGTATCGATTCCTTCTTGAGCAGCGGCTTGCGGTCGCTCTCCTTTGTCTTTTTCGCGTTTTTCTTTTTCGTTGATCTGAAATAAAAAACATGGATACCTTATCCAGAAGTTGTATCATTTTAATAATAATAGCCCTGTTAAGAAACTGTCCCACCGTTCGGCACGGGCCTCCTCTCAAACTGAGAGGGATTAGGCCATAGTCCACCATACTGGCACAGTACGGGTTGGCAAACTTCACACACCTTCGAGAAAGGTTGCCTCACGATGTTTTTCCTTCACCGTTAAAGCAAGTGATAATTCATTTTTAATACGCACATGCTTTCGAAAAGACAGAGGTGCGGGCCTGGGTCTGAACCCGAGAACTCTGACTTTGCAGTCCAACGGGCTAACCACTAGAATATCACAAATTTTGTATCATTTAAAAATGTATTATATTTTATAGATAAAATTTCTTAGCTTCTTATTAATAAATGATTTTGTATAATACAAAAATGTATGTATCTATACAGAAAATGACAAAAAATCGAGAATTAGACAAACAAGACAAGCCCGCTAAGTTTATCGCCGGATTTTCTCAGCGGAGGCCGCGTTCCGATTCGATGGTAGATTAGTAAGTTAAAAAAAATGTAAATATGACCCTGCAGGGATTACACAAAATAAATCATTTGAGTTTAGCAGTGATAGCTTACTCTTGTGCTCGCCTTGCAAGCGCGACAACTAAGAATTAAACCCTAATTCACCATATTGTATTTTGGAAATTTAAGTGCGACTTTTTTTAAAGCAAACAATAAAATAAATAATCGTGAGTGAATAAATCTGTGCCCCAAGTCTGGTATTTTTTACGTGTTTTCTAATTAAGACATGCTACAAATCGTTTAATTACAATTGTGCCTTTAGTCGGCAACTGTTCGAATTGGTACCTCCGACTATGGAAAACCGTAAGAATTATTGATAGGTACCATAAGAATTGGAAAGCATTGAATAAAAATAATGATGTCAATGATCAAAATTTTTATTAAAATTCAATAAAGGACTTGGGGCCCTGCATATTTACTTTTTATTTATTTATTTATTAGATCACCAACATTGTGTACATACACTCTATTTATAATATTATCCGGTACAGGATATATATCTCACTAAATGTTACGATAATAATAGGCGAAGACAGCATGCAATATACATAATTTCATGGAACAATTAAAAATAGTTTTTAGAGAAAATAGAAAGGAATTGGAAAATGTCAGTTAATAAAAAATAAGGTCATAGTAATATCATTGCGAACAAAATATTTATATAAGTTAATTTAATATGTTAAAGAAAATTAAGTATTAATTATTTTATAAATATATCAATTTAGCATGACAATTTAGCGAGTAGTTTCAAAATCCAAAATATACTATATTGGAAAGAAGAGAGAAGTTAAGTTGTTAAGTCATAATAATATTGTGCACCTCGATTTGTGAGAGAAGGCCTTTGCCCAGCAGTGGGCAGTATAGGCTAATAGATAGATTATTGTGCAATCAAGATCATAGACTTTATGCTGAGAGAGTAATGACTGTTGCCAGTGTCGTTGTTAATACATTTTGAAAGGTTTTCTAGATCCAACACAATTTTCGAAGAAACTTAAATATTTATTTGTAGGTATGGATTATTTCTCAAGTGTGATGGCCCCAGACCATGTCTTCAGCGACACTTAATATGGTCTATCTATCTATAACATCACGCCAGATCCTTTGCGGGGTAAGCAGAGAGTACATTCCGACAGTTTCTTTCCTAGTATGGTCTTAACATTGTGTTTGTGGTGTCAAGCCATTTTCACCGCGACTCACGCCTGGCCGCAGCGGCGGTGGCAACACCGGCGGACAGGATGACACATGCCCGAGTATGAAACAACACGGCCCAATACTGCCGGCACGCGCAATATGAACTTATTTGCTGACTTAACAGAATACAAGAGTCAAGAAAGAGACCCGGCAATTTTATTTCAGCCATAGGTCCCTTCATGTTCTTACATAATTGCTTTGTCCTACAGTGGATGTCTTATGATGACGAGAGAATTGCTTGGTGTGTTAAATAAAATAAATGACCTGTTAATGACTCCGTCGGGGTGGTCCATCATGCGGATGATGTCGGCCTGGTCGGAGGAGTCTAGCGGCGCCACGGAGATATCCCTGACAGCTCGGAACTTGCCGCAGTTATTCAGGTGCTCATTCTCCAGACGAAAGAAGTTCCAGATGAACCGCCTGATGGACATACCATGGTAATAACAGTACGATCGACATTTAATAAGCCTGTGGCTGCACAGAAATGTCATCTGAATCCGCCTGGCCGCCCGCACCGCGCATCGCGGTCGTGAGGCGTGGTTGCCAGGGCGACCGGCGGAGTTTATATTTTGACACTCTTTTGAATATTTTTATGTTTTCTTTGGTAAATATATCTCTATTCTTTTCTTCATTTTTAATAAGAAAACGTAGTCCCACACTGGGATTTATTCCTGTGTCGTGAGTGCGTTTACAAACATAAAAATTCATATGCACAAATACCCAGACCGAAACAAATAATTGTGGGCCATCCAAAGATTTGTCCCGTACCGAAATCGAATCCGCGACTATTAAACAAAGTGGGCGGAGCAACTTAAGCTCTTAACCACTGCGCTAAATCGTCCGTTTTCTATTGTACTGTTTCTATTGTAAATACAATTAATGATACGGGGTTTCATCCCGCGAAAGAACACGCACACCCGTGCCATAGCTTATTTTATCTATTTACCTATATCATCACGCCAGGTCCTTTGTGAGGTAGGCAGACAGTGCAGAGTTCCAACAGGTTCTTTCCTTACCAACCTCTCCAGCTTCCTATGATGTTACGATATATTTGGATCCATTCAACAATATCTTTTTCCGTCAATGTGATGTTTGGCTAATTTTGACCTTTTATGATGTTCATCGAATTCTGTCGCCTGTCTTCTTTAGTGAGTTATGTATGGTACGATGTATAGGCGTTTAATAGTCTTCATCTTTTGGTGCTCATTGTACCTGAAGACTTCAAGCGGCGCCAGGATAGAGGTCATGGTCTCCCCGCTGACCAGGTTGTTCTCCGTCACCACGAACGACACGGTCCATATGAACCGCAGCACGAAGTCCTCCACTATCGCGAAGTAGTAGAACTGGAAAGATAAATCATAAGTGAACAGGACGAATATAAGTACGTCGTGCGCCCTGTTACAGTTCTGGTCAGTATGCGTCACGAGGAAAGATTCGAGTGAAAAGCCAAACAAGTCTTGAAATAGTGCTCCACCCTCAGACCCTCTTCAGACGCGCGGAGCTTCTTCCCAAAAATATAGGTTCCCAGTCGCTCGAACGTACGCGTCGCGATGTCGCGCGCGCTTAGGTACAATTTTATTGGGTGAGAACTAGCGGGCTTTGCAACGAGCTTATTGTTCTATAATAATAATAATGCCTCGTTGGTCTGGTGGCAAAGCGCATCGCTTTGTGATCACGAGGTCCTGGGTTCAAATCCTATGTCGGACAAATGTAGTTTTTCTAACGAAAAATTCCCAGTATGAGTCCGGAGTCTGGAATTGTGCCCGGTATATGGCAATAGGCTCGCCCCCTATTACATGGGACCCAACATCGTCGGCGAAACGTGGGTGTACCCAGTACACCTCTGCTACCCCCTTTGGGGAATATAGGCGTGACGGTGATATTAATAATATAAGCCCTGTTAAGAAACTGTCCCACTGTTGGGCACGGGCCTCCTGTCAAACTGAGAGGGTTTAGGCCATAGTCCACCACGCTGGCCTAGTGCGGGTTGGCGAACTTCACACACCTTCTTGAAATTCTTAGGCATGCAGGTTTCTTCACGATGTTTTTCCTTCACCGTTAAAGCAAGTGATAATTAATTTTAATACGCACATGCTTTTCGAAAAGACAGAGGTGCGTGCCTGGGTTTGAACCCGAGACCTTTGACTTTGTAGTCCAACGGTCTAACCACTAGGCTATCACTGCTTATTGTTCTAATTAACTAATTAAGTGTTACAACATCGGTCCTTGTCTAAGATTTTACTCTTCTAATCCTATCTATCCCTTTCTAGGGTTACACTCTTCTAATTCTATGTATTTACCGATTACATGGATTTACTGACTATTGCTTAGGTGCTTTAACTTATTCTCTCTCTCTAACTCTACAATATCTTATTTCTAACTCCATTTATTACATTCTATACTATTAAACATGAAGACTTCATCCCGTACAATAAAAATCAATGTCCCGCGAAAATTCCGACAAGTATATAGAATATTCCGAACAATTTTCTTTCTATCTATCTATATCATCAAGCCAGTTCCTTTGCGGGCAGAGAAGACAGAGTTCCAACAGGTTCTTTCTTTACAGACCTCTCTGGCTTCCTCCACTCTCATAGTTCGTCTTATACACGCCCGCCGGTTACGAAGACTCTTGACTTGCCCTTCAGATAAGGCCCGGTCTATTCATTCACGTTAAGATAGTCTAGATCTTCCCCGGCACCCTTCCACTTTCGCATTCTATATCTGTTTTTGTCATTATTTCTGCCGACATTCTTTCTATATGCCCGAACCAACGGAGCAAAAATTATCTATTTTTATTTTTTTAAAAACGTAGCCCCACACTAGGATTTATTCCTGTGTCGTGGGTGCGTTTACAAGCATGAAAATTCACATACACAAATACCCAGACCAAAACAAATAAATGTGGATCACACAAAGATTTGTCCCGTGCGGGAATCGAACCCGCGACTATTAGACACAGTTGGCGGAGCGACTTAAGCTCTAAACCACTGCGCTACACAGCCCTATTAGTTTTCTTATAGTATAGAAATGACTGTAGTATAGGGATCTGGCGTGCCGATATAGATAGAAGGAAGTAAAATGAATTGTGCTGGTGAAGTAGTCGATGGAAAAAGAACCATAAGTCCTTTTTTAACTGAAAAATTTGGTAAACGAGAATCGGCCACTTTTATCAAGTAATTTCTTTCTTTGAAACATAAAGTTGTAAATTTATTTTAAGAATGACTGCCTCGTTGTTCTAGTGGCAAAGCATATCGCTTTCTGATCACGAGGTCCTGGGTTCAAATCCTAGGTCGGACAAATGTAGTTTTTCTAACGAAAAGCTCCCAGTATGAGTCCGGAGTCTGGGATTGTGACCGGTATATGGCAATAGGCTCGCCTCCTATTACTTGTGACGTAACATTGTTGGCAAAACCTGGGTGTCCTCAGTATACCTCGGCCACCCCCGCTTGGGGAATATAGGCGTGATGGTGTGTTATTGTATTTACATTGCATCTGTTTTAAGGACAAAAAAGACTAGGTTAAACATTTCTTAAAAGAAAAAAAAATACCGTCATTGATATATTCTTCCTTAAGCGGCGGTGGCAGAGGTGTCCTGAGTACACCCACGTTTCGCCGACGATGTTACGTCACAAGTAATAGGGGGCGAGCCTATTGCCATATACCGGGCACAAAAATACTGGGAGCTTTTCGTTAGAAAAAGTATCATTTATCGAACGATCATTTATAAAACGAACATTTATCTGTTAATTGAGAAATCAATCCCTAAGAAAAAATGGACTATACTTGTTCCATTCAACTTACCCCCGGGCTATACACGATCTCTTCTCTCAGAAACTTGTTCTCAGCGTTGGGCCCACAGCTGAACAACCCCCAGTCCATCTTCACGTCCCACGTGTAGGTATAGAGGGAGGACACCAGCTGGCACGCGAACCACGCGTACAGGAACGGATTGTCGTATGAGTCTTTATAGTTACCTGCAATTTCGACCTTAACGTTATTACTTTAAAGTACTTTTAAATGTCCAATGATGCTAGCATTTTCCTAGCAGTAAGACAGTGTAGGCTGAGATGACGACGCTGATCGGCGATCGCGGATTTGATCCCCGTTCGGGATTAATCTTTATGTGACCTATAAATGTTTTATTCGGTCTGGGTGTTTGTATGGCTTTGAATATCTTTACATAAACAATTTTGGTGTCCGTGTGTCTGTAATTCTTCTCCTCCTAAACCGCTTGACCGATTTTGATGAGTTTTTGTACCACCTGGATGGTTTCTAATTATCGTAATTAAAAGCGTTCAAAATGCAGCCTCGATCTAATCTCAATGTCGTTAATCTCACAGATGGTATTCTCGTAAGATATCGACATCGACCGAATCGAGATCGCCGACGGACGATTTAGCGCAGTGGTTAAGAGCGTAAGCCGCTACGTCCACTGTGTCTAATAGTCGCGGGTTCGATTCCCGCACGGGACAAATCTTTGTGTGATCCACAATTATTTGTTCCGGTCTCGGTATTTGTGTATGTGAATTTTCATGTTTATAAACGCACCCACGACACAGGAATAAATCGTAGTGTGTGGCTACGTTTAAAAAATAATAAAAAAATATTATTGTTATAAGTTATGTACTACCACTACTATAGCATCACGCCAGATCCCTTGCGGGGTAGGGTAAGTTATTTACAAGCTTTTATTTAACTTGCAACTATGTTTGTTCGGGTGGAATCTTGCAACTCAATTTTGAAGCATATATCTTCAACCGATGTTGTGAGATCGGACCGAAAGTTGAACAAAATTTCAACGGTATTCCGATTAAATTTTCAACTGACATGAACAACAAATAATACATACATAATACAAACATCGTAAAATTAAAGATTTCAATTAGATATTGTTCTATTAAGGCTGTGGCAGCTGAGATTAATGTGAACAACAAATGATTAACGATATATTTCAAATTAAACATTATCGAAATTAGACTTAGATGATATTGAAATCGGACCGCTACTTTAATGGAGCAGAATATCAAATGTGAGTCAATTCATAATTAAATCTTAATTCAGTCAATATTCAGTCTCGGTGTCAATAGGGAATATGCGTGTATTTTTTTATATTTTTATACGATAGATTACATCAATATATAATTGCAAAAAAAATGTAAGCGTCAAAAACAAAATGTAAAGGGCAAAAAAAAATGTTGAAGATAGTAAACTGATAAGAGCACTTTAAACGCCCGCCATTTTGGCGCGCTTGGCGTGACGTCAAAGTCTATAATAACAATCAATTAGTGAACAGCTGTAGAAGTATTTTATTCTGTAATTTATTTTTATTTTGTGTTTTGCGACTATTATACAATGGAACAACACTGTGTTGTGCCTAGGTGTAAAAATACAATAAGAAATGCACCCGATAGGTGCGAACATAAGGAGAAAGTGGTGTAAAATCAGAAGAAGAGACATGGTATCGCCATCAACTTGTTTATATTGCTGTGAAGATCACTTTAACGTAAGAATTAACTTAAATAATTTAACTTAAAACTAAAATTTTGTCTTTGTGTAAATCGACAACAAAAAATAACAATAAAACTAACTCAATAGCAAACATCCAACAAATATGTACTTGTTGAAATTTGTATTGTAGACTTTGACGTCATATTCGCTCTGACCAATAGCGTGGCGTTTTAGCTACTTTGAATTTCCCACTCACCCCATTGGTGTAGACATTATTCTAATGCGATAAAGTTTGTTAAAAAAATATTTGACCCTTATTTGAATTACACGCATATTCCCTATTATATACGAGAATTGACCTTCTGATAGGTGGCGCTGCCGCTAATTAAATTTATATTCTAAGTTGTGTGTGTAAATTTCATGTTTATATACTCGTCCACAACATGGATATAAATTCTATAAATCCTAGTGAGGAGCTACGTTAAAAAACAAAGTAGTGCCTCTCTCCACAATTCACCATTATAAAAAGTGCGTAAGTAACGCAGTGAATAGCACCTAGCACACATAGCGAAGAAAGTGGTGGACTACTGTCACGGCAGGCGGTAGTGGTCGGCTGTCACGGCTCCACCACAGACATTGGCAGAACTAACCCCACGATACAAGAATTCTTAGTGGGGGCGACGTTTAAAAAACAGAAAATAGTGTTCCACTTTCACAACTTACAGCTATTCATAGTGCGTAACGTAGCGAACAGCACCACGAAGAATGTAGTGGCGTACTTCCCCGCGTTAACAAGGTGGGGAAAAGCCTCTCGGCTGTCGCGGCGCCGCCGCTGACTTCCAGAATCTATCCCTCGATACAGGAATTCCTAGTGAGGCTATGTTTAAAGAAAATAGTGCACCGTCTTTAAAAGTGACCACTATAAGTAGTGCGTAACGCAGCAAATAGCACCATGAAGAAAGTGGTAGAGTATTTCCCCGCGTTGACGAGATGGAGGAAAGCCTGTCGGCCGCCGCAGACACTGCCAGAACCGACCCCACGAAACAGGAATAAGTGGGGGCAACGCCTAAAAAACAGAAATTAGTGCTCCTTCTCCACAACTCACCACTGTAAATAGTGCGTAACGTCGCGAACAGTACCACGAAGAATGTTGTGGAGTACTTTCCCGCGTTGACCAAATGGGGAAAAGCTTCTCGGCTGTCGCGGTACCGCCGTAGACATTGCCAGAATCGACCCCACGCTGGTACTATGTTCACTAGTGCGCGGGTTATTATGAACCAGTAGCCCGATTCAAAGGCTGGTGACTCTGCAAGTTTAAGTATCAAGTGATAGTTTAAATACTAAATGACGAGACCCAAATTCTGAGTGTAGACCGCTCGGCTCAATGTATAGATCATTCAATACATGGAAATGCGACGATATATGACGTATATATTTCAAAACTGTGTGCCTGGACTAGACTAGTATTTGAGATAAATTGAGAAAAAGAGAAAACCATCAGACAGACAGACTGCCAAGAAAATCTATATCATCACGCCAGCTCCCTCGCGGGGTAGGCAGAGAGTTCAGAGTTCCAACAGCTTCTTTCCTTAGAGACCTCTCTCTAGCTTCCTCTACTCTCATAGTTAGTTTGATTACATTTTTTTTTTAAATATGGTGTTGTATCTTACCAGCAACGGTGAACCAGTCGCTGCCGGTGCAGTAGAAGCAGATCAAGTAATGGAAGTCGAGGAAGGCCGCCGCGAACGAGTTCCACTGGTCCGCCAGCCAGAAGTCTGCGAACAGTACCGGCATGAACGGGGCGGCTAATATGCGACCCTGGAACAAGTTCACTATATTCCTCCTACTGTATGACATTCTGATATGTTCCCGTGCGGGAATTGCAGAGGTGTACTGAGTACACCCTATTTTCGCCACGGATTTTAGGCCCCTAGTAATAGTAAGCGAACTTAGTGTCATTATAGCTGACAAAATGACTCTGTACTGGATTTTTTATATACATAAACGACGGAGGATTTAGCGCAGTGGTTAAGAGCTTAAGCCGCTCCGCCCACTGTGTCTAATAACCGCGGGTTCGATTCCCGCATGGGACAAATCTTAGTGTGATCCACAATTATTTGTTCCGGGCTGGGTATTTGTGTGTGAATTTTCATGTTTTACACGCACTTTTTGCCTATGATGTTAGGTCCCATATAATAGGGGGCGAGCCTAATACCATTTACCGGGCACAATTTCCAGACTCCGGAAAGATACTAGGTTCCATTCCCGCACGGAACAAATCTTGTGTGATCCACAATTAGTTGTTCCGGTCTGGGTATTTATGTATGTGAATTTTCATGCTTGTAAACGCCCCACGACACAGGAATAAATCCAAGTGTGGGACTACGTTTTATAAAACAAAAATCTACCTTCGGGCCTTATAGCTAAACCACCTTCGGTTTTATAAAAAAAAAAAAACACCGTCACGCCTGTACTGAGTACACCCATGTTTCGCCGACGATGTTAGGTCCCATGTAATAGGGGGCGAGCCTATTGCCATATATCGGGCACGGTTACAATAACTACATTTGTCCGACCTAGGATTTGAACCCAGGACCTCGTGATCACAAAGCGATGTGCTTTGCCACCAGACCAACTAGAACTAATAATCACACAGCAATCGAAATTTGTTAAAAAAGGGATGTTAGTAATGATCGACTGACGTATTGGGCTACGTTATGTAAGTGACCCGGCTTAAGAATGATTTTTACGGATTTTGACATGACCCTATACTTATGTGTATAGTAAGTCTATTCCAATCAAACTTTAAAACTTTGTCGAAACAAAAATTATTTATTTGTTTAGGTCAATATAAGAGCACTTACAAACGTCAAAATTATGATATTTTTTACATCTGCCACCGGATCGGAACGCGGCCTCTACTGAGAAGATCCGGTTTGGTTAGCCTTTCTGATAACCATTCTTTTTTTGTTCAAAATTGTATTATACAGCATTGTTTAATTTTGCTGATTGAGCAACTGCTCAAATCCAATCTGTTTTATCAGGATAATCCGAAACTATAAACAAACCATCCCCATTTTTAGATGTTTAGTCATAATTGCAATGTATAACAAGTGTAAAATGAAGGCGACAGTATTTCTGAAGACATGGAAATGAAAACGCTATAAGTTAAAAATTTACGTTTTTAGGTGTAAAACGTTTCAAAATTTTATTGGAATAGACTAAATGGACTTAAATAAACTCTATGAAATACGTAAAATTATTTCTAATTTAATTACCAAAGAAACATCTCTGGTTACAAAATAAGCGTACATAATTATATAACAACTATTGTTTCTAGAAAATGACTAATCCAAGGCCTTTGCCCAGCAGTGGGCAGTATAGGCTGATAGTGTGTGTGTGTAGTGACTAATCCAATTCTTGTAACAAGCCTAAGACCTAGGTTAAAATCCTAGGTCGGACAAATGTAGTTTTTCTAACGAAAAATTCCCAGTAAAGTCCGGAGTCTGGAATTGTGCCCGGTGTATGGCAATAGGCTCGCCCCCTATTACATGGGGCCTAACATCGTGGGCGACAAGTGGGTGTACTCAGTACACATCTGCCACCCCCGCTTGGGGAATATAGGCGTGAGGGTGTTATAGCCTAATTAATATTTGCACCGAAACCACTAACTTTTGAGCATAGAACGAAAGAAGAAATTGAGCTCATTGCCCTTTATCTGACTGCCCCTTTTTTAACCGACTTCAAAAAGGAGGAGGTTCTATGTTCGGTTGTAAGTATGCTTTTTTTTATCTATGTTCAGCGATATTTCCGTCAATTTTGGACCGATTTTGATGATTTTTTTTGTATTGGATTTAGTATAACTCCAAGGTGGTCCCATTTTAATTTCATTGGCATTGGGCCTTGGACTTAGAAGATACACCAGGGAACTCCTTAACGACAAACAATAGGCATGTGTAAATTGAGATATTATGGGTATTACGTCAATCCTATAGGTACCCTACTATAGAACTAAGCAGTATATTAGCGAAATTCAAAAAAGGAGGTTCATAATTCGTCCTTTTTTTATAACTCCTTTGCTCATGAACCGATTTTGATGATTATTTTTCAATTGGGTTTCAAAACACTGCCTAGTTAGTTATATCAACACACCGCTTGTATTCCCGAAGCGAGGTCAGCAGAATGGCACTCTGTAGGTACACCCACTTCTCGCCTATGATGTTAAGGTCGCCTATAATAGGTGTCTATTTCCATTCTACGTGACATAATGCTAGACTGATACTAGAAATTTTCTATTCATCTATATTATGACACCCGATCCCTTACAGGGTAGGCAGAAAGTACGAAATTCCAATAGGTTCTTTCTATCTAGCTATCGAAAATAATAGTCAGTTAGTTATTAAATTCCCTGTATGAGTCCGGAGTCTGGAATTGTGCCCGGTATATGGCAATAGGCTCGCCCCCTATTACATGGGATCTAACATAGTCGGCGAAAAGTGGGTGTCCTCAGTGCACCTCTGCCACCCCCGCTAGGGGAATATAGGCGTGACGGTGTGTAGTTATTTTCGATTATTAATTATCTTTGAACTATGGCTTAAACCCTCTCAGTTGGAGAGGAGGCCCGTGCCCAACAGTGGGACAGTTTCTTAACAGGGCTAATATTATTATTATAATTAATTTTTATTTAGAAGCGGTGTCGCGATGAACTCGACACGTATCGAAAAGAATGGCAATTATTGACAAGGGATAGAGATCGGTGGAGGAAAGAGGGGGAGACTTCTGTCCAAGAGAGGAAGATAAAAAAAATATATATACTCACACATATCCTCAAAAACCAGAATCTCGCTTCATGCCTGAACACCTTCAACGGGTTCATAAGGAATGTCAACATAATTATCACTAGCGCCAACGGGTTCACAAATGGGGGTATACTAAGACTCGCGCTGTATATAAAACTTAGTATACTAAGCGCCCAAACGACCCCAAATATCGCCGCTAACTCCATCAGGTGCTGTTCCGATAGATGATTTCGGGGGTCTAACTCGAAGATGAGCACGTGGTTGACCCCCGACGATCTCCACCCGTATACATTGATGCCTATTAGGAATATGAATTCTACTAGTAGGAATGGTCCTCGGTATAATCTGAAGGCGGTTTTGAAGTTGTCTGCGCCGTCCTCGTGGCCGACGTGGAATAAGGCTGTAAGAGAAAATACATAGGGTTATTGCCTGGCTTAAGACGGGGGAGAGACAGATTGAGATATTTAGATGAGTGAGGAGTTAATGCCTTATCATCATCATCATCTCAGCCTATACTCGGCCACTGCTGAACATAGTTGTACCCAATCACTCTCCAGCGTAACGGGTCCGATGCCACCTGCATCCAACGACTTCCTGCGATCCTCACAAGATCGTCGGTCCATCTGATAGGCGTCTTACGCTGCGCTTGCCAATACGTAGTCTGACTAATCCTATAGGCTATGTCGGTGACCTTGGTTCTTCTACGAATCTCCTCATTCCTAATTCGATCACATAAACGCTGAGCAGAGCTCTACTGCCTTATATAATAATATAAATCAGCCTATTCCACTTGCCGGCTTACTGTCGTTGTTGCGATCTTTGAGGTAGCCATTGTCATGCAGTGGACGTGTTTCGGCTGATGATGACATTACCACACTGCTGAACAAAGACCTTCTCTCAAAAATCAAGATGATAGAGATTAGGTCGTACTCCGCGTGTTCTTTTGGATACAGATACCACACACTGGATCAGACACCGACCTCGCCGGCGAGGTCGAAGAATCCGTTGCCCGCCGGCCGGTGCAGAACACTACGGCGAGACACCTAGTATACGCCCTCCTCCATAGCGACTGCCCAAGCCGAGGCCGTTCCTCCTTGTGACGCCCTTGAGCTAGTTGCCCCCTTGCCCTTCCAGCTCGAGCGTAGTGGTTGCTTGCTCGCCCTAGTGTCCTGTGAAGCTGTAAAGGCCCCGCGGCCAACAGCGTAGATCATTCACACAGACACACCATCCACCACGCGGAGTCAGTACAGTACGGTGAAGGTGGTTTGTGGCCACCTGCTGCAGGAACTTATCCGTCTATACGGCATGCAAACCGGCTTAACGATTAACACATTAACTGGCAACGGGGAACAACGGCTTAGCGTGCCTTCCGAAGTATAGAGACGCTTTAAAATGGTATTGCTGCAAATGTTCACCCATCTCAGTCCGACCGAGCAGAACACGGCTTCAAGCGCTTCAACTCCTCTTTAAATTTGATGAATGATAATGAACGATGACTAAAATTATGGTTGATTTGAAAAAGGTTAAAAGCCTAGCACTCTTAAATGACTGACATAGGTACATGACATATTTATGAGTAAAGATTTCTTAATGTCTAAAATCCTTGTTTAACCACTTGGACATGAAGGTGAAAGATTAGCTTTGTTGACCACAACATAAATTATGCATTGTGTGGTGCAAGTGCAAATCCAATGTTTTCCCAAACAGTGCAATAGTAAACTTTAAAATTACAGTTATAAGATTGTTTGTTTATTGCATACAGTTTGTATTCCCATAAGTGTGTGGGGTTTCAGTAGCAGCGGCGATTTGAACGGGGAAAGAAGCGAAGAGCGATTTCATTATACTTGGCGGCGTGGTTATTATCTGTGGCAAATAGTACGCGAGTCGACCGCTAGTTAGCGCTTCGGCCGTGTGCTGCCGGAACGCCAGAGTCAACTAGATTTGAAGGGGAGCAAAATCGATGCGGGGGTCATTATGGTATTGGTTGATTGTCTTGTGATGTTATATTGTTTCGTGTGAATTAATTATAATCACCTTTGTGAATAACCGACAGACAATTAATGTGTTTAGATGTTTGGAAACCCAACCCGGCCTATGAGTTTGAAGATTGTGATAGTTAGTTTGGCCATCTGACGACATACTACATACTATAATCAGCAGGCACTTAGGCCTCTCTTTTAAGTTTGCATCTTTGTGATGATCGTTACTCGCTCATCTCTATCTTAAAGCCTGGTATTTCGGCGGGTATTTGTATGAAGTTGTAAGAACTTCATGCAAGTACTCGGCGGTATACTGCTCGGTATTTTTTGCTGCCCATGTCAGAAGAAATGAATATCACGATTTACTGGGTGACCCAGAATAGGGATATCACGCTAAATGTTAATAAAGTTTTCATGTTTGTAAACGCACCCACGACACAGGAATAAATCTTATTGTAGGGCTACATTTTTCTAAAAGAAGAAGTTAAACTAAAGTCTAAGCAACGTTTGTTCTAATTTTTTTTTGTTGTTGTTTCCAAATTTTTTCGCGTTTCTTTTTTTTACTTTCCCTTTCACTCGACCAGCGAATCAATTTGTATTGAAAATTGAATAAAAACGATAAGCGAAAATAAAAAATTGTTGAAACTGTTGCTTTCGTATCATTCGTATTGAGACCACACCCTAATGTAACCAAATACATAATATATTAGTTTAATCTTTTCATATTTGTACAATGATAGCTATTCACCGCGGTTAGTTAATCTGTTTAATTTAACGGTGCAATGTTTGCAGTGAGATTTACGTTGCTGGTAAATTATTGCTTTATATTGTTTGTGTTTGTGCACGATAGCATGTTGTAAATTCTATGAAGGTAACACAATTTATGAGTTGTTTGGTCAAGAATTTGTTGGAAGTTATGGCATAAGGAAAATGTTGAAGGTCGTTAACCACGAACATAAATATCAAAGGCAGTTTGCTGTTTATTTTTTGTGGACACCTACCAGTTATGATTTAAGACCTACATTCATTTGATTTAGGACCTACATTCATTCTCATCTCTTGTAAATTTACTTGAAAAAGAAAATAATAAATATAAATAGAGAGTAAGGGTTGAGCCCTTACTCTCTATTTATAAATTATGTACCATCATGTATGATCTTTATCCTAAGGAGTAATCGGAGGCGAGGCAAAGTATAATTTACTTATCAGTCGCCTGTACTAGTATGTTTCAAAATTCTGCGGTCAATACGCAGACAAGCGGAATTTTTTAAAAACGTAGCCCTTCACTATGAATTACACAGGTATCGTAGGTACGTTCACAAACATAAAATTTGCGGGTCACATAAAGATTCGTTTCGTACGGGGATTGAAACTGCTGATCCATTTAAGCTAAGTACAACCCCGAGGAGGATGGCGAAGTGGTGTGGCCTACGCCACCTTGAACACCGCGTCGGTCCAGGGAGAAGCGGGTCCATAGCCTCCCGGAAGGCGGGCTTTATGGGACACGACACAGCCCTTAGCACCGGTGCGTTCCTAAGAGAGATCCTGGAGCTCTTCCTCTAACTGTCAATGCCAGCCATCCTAGGGTTATATAGAGTTATAATGCGGATTTCCCCATGTAAAAAAAAGGATTTAAGCACTAGAACATGCCGTTGCTTCTATAAAATAAGTTATTAATGTAAGAAATACTCACCAGATAATACGACAGTGATAAACAAGACGATAAAAGACCCCGAAAACAGGCCAACTTTGAAGGTAGTCCACGGACTCTGTTGTTCCCCCAGCGGTGGGACCCTTAGCTTCTTCATGGCCTTCTGACGGTCCCCACCCTCCAGTTCGTTGGTGACCGTAGCCTCTGTATCGCTGATCAGTCTGTCTATATCTTTGTTTGTGTAGAAATGTGACGTTTCCACGTGTTCCGCTCGCCATTGTGCTCCGTCGCTTACGTTTAATAACTGAAAGAAGGACGGAAATTATAATCGCTTTTTTCTACTAAAATCCCTCAAAAGGTGGTCTGGTCTGTGTTCGAGGATGAAATATTTTCCTAACGTACCAATATTCAGTTTCTATGCCATCCCTCTTACGCTGTAAGTGTAGTGAATAGGGATGAAGGTGACAGCAAGGTTTTGTAGTTAAGCGAAGTAGACGAATACTCTGCTTAATGAAGTGCCACAAAACCTTGCCGTCACTTTTGATTCTCAGCTCTTAATCTAGCGTTGTAAAAACGCTCAGGTCGGCGCGTAAAACGCTCGCGTCTTCTATGTGCTTCAACGCCCGTAAGCGTCGACTCAGCCCTAAACGGTCGACTTCAGCGCTCATTTTTACAACGCTATCTTTATCTGTGTCAGTCGTTTAGCGGAATATACTAATATCTGCTTAAAGAGGTACCACAATGATCATTCTGGTTACAGACATTCCATCAGGATGCTTTTTCATAACACTGCGGTGCATCGACGTATTATAATAACGACGTCGCACTGTAATACGAATCTTATATTTAAAGTTCTATATAAAGTTCCACCATGCCTTAAGCGACGTCGCACATACGAGTATTTGAACAATCAACGCGGCCAAAATTATTTTATATGCTATATCTATTCAAAAGAATATATTTAAACAAAAAATGATTTTTTTAATATAAACCTGGTTTATTGTATATTTTTACTATAAACATAGTTAGAAATATTGAAATTACTAACTGTCACTCTCTGAAAAATCACTAGTAAAATCAATCATCGCAAAAATCTACGACGCGTCGTAGATTTTAGCGATGATTGATTTTGCTCGCATGCGTCGCACAACGCACTGTGAAAATATGCTATGTACATCAAAACGTAAACACCAGATTACCAACACAATACGTAAGAAAGTGTGTTTATTGACATGATACAACCTAGGCTTATTTTAGGCACCTTTTACCGAGATCTATCGTCGACGAAGCGATTAAAACTCTGCTGCCTATTTGAGAAATGCAGACCTGACAATAATTGTTTGTTATTTTTTTATACTATATGACAGATTGCAATGCAAGACGCGATGCCTACTATGTCAGGGCTCAATTAGCCCTGACATAGTAGGCATCGCGTCGTAGCGATGTTTTCAATCATTACATATGAAAAAAAATAACGTTAAGTAATTAAAACTTACAATTGTGTAAATAAAATAGTTCTAAATTTTTACTTTTATATTCGATCCGGGTATAATTTAGTTCAGGGATAACTTATCTGATGATTCAAGAATCAGCCCTTAGTAATATCTATATCAACAGGATAACAAACTGCATTACAATAGCATTGACAAAGATAAATCATGTCTCTTGCATAATAAGACGACATTGTAAAGATAACAAGATAATAGTAATCTTATAAATCACAGTCAACATAAATATTTTTGTTTGGATAACTTTCGGAACGAAAGTATAAAGGTAGAAATAATTAGAGCATTCTAAAACCGCCTTTTAAAACAAAGGAGGAAGATTTTTGTGTTTTTTTTTGGTTCGCCCCACAAGCCGTCTGCCCCTAGTATAAAAAGCCCATTGGTCAATTCGCTGCGCATTCGGCAATGGACCGAAACAGCCCATTCAAAAACTGGGCAACGACAAAGGTCCCAATTTCTTTGTCGTACGAATAAGAGGTTGTTATTTTTGGACGAGATGTTACGTAGGTTCTCGTCCCAAATATCGGAGTGTCTCAAGAAAAAATTCTTTGACCAGTGTCTTGCCAGTGATGACTTACGGCACTGAGACAAGGTCGCTTACGATGGGCCTCATAAGAAGGCCCAGGATCACCCAAAGGGCGCAGGAGAAAGCTATGGTAGTCACCCTGCGAGAAACAAGGAGATCCGCAGAAGGATCACTGAGTAATCAGAATCGCTTAAATAAGTGGCAGTGGATCGGGCACATCGCTCGTAGAACTGACGACGAATGCAGCAGAAAGGTTCTCGAGTGGCTACCACGTATCGGAAGACGTGAAGGGCAAGCCCCCTACAAGATGGACCGATGACCTTGTGAAGGTCGCGGGTAGAAGTTGTATATGTAGAGCACAAAGCCGGTCGTTGTGACGGTCTTTAGGGGAGGACTTTGTCCTGCAGTGGACGTCTTTAGTCTGAAGATAAAAGAAAAAGCGGTGGCGCGATGATCATATCAGCCTGAATGGCCATCATTGACAGCAGTTAGACACATTAGGTAAGTGGAAAAAAAAGAAACCCAGTCACGCTTACAACGCCCAAATTCGCGTGACAAAGGTTTTCTTTGTATACCGCCATTTCACCGACTATGATAGGTCCAAATATAATAGAGGGAGAACCTGATGCCATTATACCGAGCACAATTTCAGACTCTGGACTTGATAGACCCCTCGGTCGCACGGAAGCTGTTTTCAACGCGCAGTGCTGAAGAGCTTGACAGCGCTTTAAAAAAAATACTGTTAGCCATTTATTTCGTTCCAGCGTTTACTATAGCGCGCTGAAAGACGCGCTCGTGTGAACGTAGGTTTACTGAGATTATTCCGACAGAAATACCCCAATAACACTGTCCTTTGCACACTGGACCTCGTGATCACTAGCTGTAGCAACCACCTAA
This sequence comes from Phalera bucephala, assembly GCA_905147815.2. Lineage (NCBI taxonomy): Eukaryota > Metazoa > Arthropoda > Insecta > Lepidoptera > Notodontidae > Phalera > Phalera bucephala. The sequence goes on along the minus strand of LR990630.1, from coordinate 15,578,231 downwards.
ACATCCAAACATACCTACAAACTTTCACACTTATAATATAAGTAGGATTCTAATCAAAATTAAAAACTTTTTTCATTCAACACAAAAAAAAAGATGGCGATTTCTTGCTAACAACATTTTCATTCTACCTACATTCTTACCCTACTCTCAAACACAAATCAAATCACAACTAAAATATCTAAAAATGGTAATGTTTTTATAAAAAGTTTTTGATTGGACTAGACTATAGATGTCCGTTTTATTCACTGCTAGTCTGATTCCATCTAAAATACTGTCCAACTCCACTGATCCCACTGTCCTGTCCACTGATTAATAATTTTTACGGACATATAAAATGGAACTTTTAGATGGGCCACAATAATTAGTTTGAATTAATTTGAAGTTGTCATTTTTTATATTATTAAAATAGATTTCCATGCCTCAGGGTTATGGTAACCCTGAGGCTTCTTAGAACCGGTCTAATGTTATGGTAAACAATTAAGTAGGTAATCGAACTGGTTTTTATGACTCACAAGATTGGAAATTACCACGGAATAAAGAAGTACCTACCTCTCTGTTCTGTGGAAATTACCAAAGACAAGTCATGTTAATGATATAGGTATCATCAACATGTGACATCTGTGGAATAAACCATAACCAGGCAACGTAATAGAACCGGTATCTCGTTCTTTCGAGAAAGATGCAGTTCTGTGTCAAACAAAAGAAGGTCGACAGTGGGTCTTTTTGGAGTTTCATACAATGTTGATGTTGCATGTTCCACCAAAATGTAAAAAACAGTTGTTTTATTTTTTCATTGTTGCGTTGTGGTAAATCTTGTTTGTATAAGTACCTATAGTGTAGGTATGAAAGATAGTATCGGTGTAAAGATGAGAAAGGGCATGCTCCGTTGGTTCGGGCATATAGAAAGAATGCCAGAGGAAAGAATGACAAAACAGATATACAATGTGAAAGTGGAAGGATGCAGGTACCGGGGAAGACCTAGACTATCTTACCACGACCAAATAAACCGAGTCTTATCTGATGGAAAAGTCAAGAGTCTCCGTAACCGGCGAGCGTGTATGAGACGAACTATGAGAGTCGAGGAAGCCAGAGAAGTATGTAAGGAAAGAACCTGTTGGAACTCTGTACTCTCTGCCTACCCCGCAAGGGATCTGGCGTGAGGTTATAGATAGATAGATAAGTACCTCTTGTGGGCTTTGTGCAAACAATAAGGCTATTATCCCTAATTTCGATACCGTAGAGGACATATTTACAATCTCATTCTTTGTTTACAGGGTCCATATGCGTTATTTAAAAGATAACACGCTCTAAAACGCAATTTATAATTCCTATAAATAACCTCAAAGATAAAACAAAATCTTATCAAACTATGCCCACCTTATCATGTTTCTTCAATATTTTCCTGAACCCTGTATAGTTCAAGTTCTGATAGTTCTGTAACAGTATCAAACTGAGATAGAACTCGCTGAATGCTAGTTTCAGTTCTTGGACTTTCCTCCTAGGTATAGCTTTTTTGCTATCTCCACCCCCTTTCGGCTTGATTGTGTCGAAATGTGATTTCAACTCGCTCTGCAATGTGGCGAATTTACGAGTTGCTTCTGCAAGCTTTTCTGTAAAAAAAAAGATGTTTTGAGAATTGCTTATAAAAAACTGAAACACGCCATGGTACCCTGGCTACATTCCTAGTTTTTCTGTTGTGCCCCATAATACGTATACAGATAGCACTATTAATATAACCATATACTAGGCTGAACAAATATGAACCATTGACACAAAAAGTAATAATAACATGTCTAATTTTCAAACCATTGAAGCACAGGACTTTATTTGTGGCACACTGCTGGTTAGTCAGTTAGCCCCATTATCTGTACAAGGTAGGATCTGAAACAGCCACGAGAAGCACTATGGCCTACAGGCCAAATGAGTGTTGGTATGAAAAATATGAACCAATGACACCAAAAGAAATAATCTATCTATCTATCTATATCATCACGCCAGCTCCCTCGCGGGGTAGGCAGAGAGTACAGAGTTCCAACAGGTTCTTTCCTTACATACCTCTCTGGCTTCCTCCACTCTCATAGTCATCTCATACACACTTGCTGGTTATGGAGACTTTTGACTTGCCCTTCAGATAAGACACGGTCTATTTGGTCATGGTAAGATAGTCTAGGTCTTCCCCGGTACCTACATCCTTCCACTTTCGCATTGTATATCTATTTGTCATTTCAAAAGAAATAATACTTTCAATAAAATGAGTACCTAATTGAAAATTGAACACTTATTTTTTACCTGAATAAAATGTGTTAATTTTCTTCAACTCCTGATCACAATAGTGGAAGAATGATTCATCAAAATTTGCAAAATGTCGGGATAGAACCTCAGGCTCCACATTTTCCGCTGAAGGTGCTTCTTCTACTGCTGTGTATAACATTGCTTTCATTTCCTGAGAAATGAAATTGCCATTAGAAATTGGTATCTCTGTACTATTACTCAGGCACCCAATATTTTTTTTAAATTTAGCATGATGTAAATTTAATTAAAAATGTTTGTATTTAAGAGATGATGCTATACTTCCTGATATGATAGAAGACCACTAATGGCCAGTTTCTATATTTAATTCAAGGATAAACATGCCAAATGCCAGTAGAATTTGACATAATTTACATAAACAACCTGTCAAAATACTAATTTCTTACTGGCAGTACAGTAATTGAAATCAGCCATCAGTGAAATTTGCCATCATTCTTGTGTTCATAGGTATATAATAACACATCAGTAAATGTGCCACTGGCATATCTTGAAGATTTTTTCTATGTAGTTTCTGCCTTCCCCAGTGGGATAAAGGTGTGTTTGTATGTATGTAATTTCTAAACTATAGTTTTTTTAAGAATATGGATTAAGGACAGATATTTTTGAGTTATTGTGAAGAAATCTTTTTGGCATCTTTACAAGCCAAATATCATATATTTGAGAAAATCTACTTTAAACTTTTTTCTCATATATTTGTTCCTCAGTTGATTACAGTTATTGATAAACAATTACTTAGAGAAAACTTTATTCAAGGACTCAATAAACTTTTTTTAAGTATCTATCTATATCATCATGCCAGATCCCTTGTGGGGTAGGCAGAGAGTACAGAGTTCCAACAGGTTCTTTTCTTACATACCTATCTGGCTTCCTCCACTCTCTCCACTTAATGACACAATGATTTATTTTTATACATTTTTGTGTAAACGGATGTTAATTTACATGAATTATCACACACTTGGTTTTAGTTTAATCAAAAATTGGGATGATCAGTCCAGTTTACTTTGTGACAATTGGAAATATATCATCTCACACATTATTAATTCTGAAAAATGCTAAGTTATAAAAAAAACTTTCTCATTTTGAGCCTGGAACATGGGAATAAAAAATAGCAGATTTTTTTTCTGATGCATAATGTGTAAAAATATCAAAAGTGTATAAACTCAAGTTGTATCATCTTCCACAGAAAGTACAGAAATAGCAGATTTTTTTTCCGATGAATGTGTAAAAACTTTAAGTTAAAATTTTAAAAAGTGCTAAGTGCCAAGTTGTATCATCTTTCACTGAAGGTGCAGGAATATTAATGCCTTGCACCTTTACAGCTTTTTTTTCATATTAGGGCAATATAGTGAATTTTCCTGATGTTAGTATATTTTTTGTAAAGATCTCATTACATTAATCAAATAAAAACATCCATAACCCGAGTGTGTATGAGACAAATTAAAATGAAGAAAGCCAGAAAGGTCTGTAAGAAAATAACCTGTTAAAACTCTTTACTCGTCTTGACTGGACCTGGTATCTGGTGTCTGGTGATACAGACAGAAACAAATACAAACATTTTATGTTGTAAGAACTTATTTAAAGTCCAAATTACTTATATTCTTGACCTAAATTACTCATTTACAAAAAAAAAACTATGTCACTTTTTCATAGCCACTTGACCTTTTTCATTTAGCATGCCCATGCAAACAAACTTTTTAGGCTTTGTTACATAAATCACTATCTATATTATCACACCAGATCTCTTACAGGGTAGGCAGAGAGTATAGAGTTCAATCAAGTTCTTACCTAACGGACCTCTCTAAAATATAAAATGCTTTAGAAATAATACTTTTTCAATAATGTACATTAATAATATTATCTAGTTATACTGTTGGGCAATCTTGTATCAATTTTTTAATTGTAGACTCATTTAAATTGCAATGAAATTAATCCCCGAACTCCAGGTACTCTAGAATAATAATGACTTTTGGACATCCTCAGTCCCTCCTGTGACCATGGGTGCTATAGAGCACTCGTAACATCAGGAACATATAAACCAAAAATAAATGACGAGAGATTGCAATTGGGATTCTGATCTACTGCTCTGACCTGCCTTGTTGGGATATAATAATTTTATAGGTATTTATAACATAATATTAACTATTTATCTACAAATTATTATTATTTATTTATACAAATTTATATATTATATATATAAAAAAATCTATAAACAGCTGTTTTTTGAATTCTCTAAAATACACGTTAGAGGCCTTTTTTAAGTAAATAGTGTTGTACTTTTAAAAATTAACACCTCAATTGTAATGAGATGCCATAACCATGTTGTTATCACATCTTTACAAACGAACAATAATGCACTTACCTCATAGTTGATATATTGTTTACGCCACTCGGGCGTAATGTGAGCGCTTAAGTGCTCCGCGAACTTCATTTTAGAACCTTCCTAACACGACTTTGTCGATAGAATAATTCTTAAACACTAAGATAGCTAACGTTAACATAAAAGTATTTGTCACGGACAAACTGAGTTTGCTTTATGATAACTGGATAGCGGTGACCTCATTACAACAAGAACACTAACGAATAGACACTGGAATGATACGTTATTAGACTTATAAACGATATTAAAAATTATATTTTTATATTCATTTGTAATATGTTTCGTAGAATAAAAAAAGAGATAAGATTGTTTGAATCAAAAACCTAGAACTGGTTTGAATGACAGATTTGACAACGGATTGACAGCGATCAACACTGCTTGCTTATGGTGAAATAAATGTTGTCACGAGTGCTACTAAAAGTAGTTAATAAAGTTTTAGTCGATTATTCAAATGTTTCGCTTTTATTTCGTGTTTATTAACCTCTCGATCGCACGGACGCTTTTTCAACACGGGGTGCTGGACACTTTCAAATTAAATATACTGTTAGCCATTTTTTTCGTTATAGCGCTTTACTATAGAGCGTGTAAAAAGTGCTCGTGTGAATGGAAGGTAAGGGAATGTTAAAAATGAGTGCTTTTACTAAATAAATATTTAGATATTCGGTCAAATACATCTATACTAATATAACAAATTTGTAATAAACTCTGTCTTTTTGGTTAACTTTTCACGCCCTAACCGCTGAACAGACTTTGATCGAATTTGGACAGGAAATAGATTTTATACAGGGTAAGGACATAGGCACAGGGTAAGGACATATGCACAGGGTAAGGACATAAGCTACCTTTTTCTCACGAATAAACTTGAGTGTGTGCAATACACGCCTGAAAGAAACGCTAACGAAGTTACGGGTACATAAAACAACTTTTAGTGGAAAGGGCATACTATAGTGTTCATGAATTGTTTCTAATGACACAACTAACCTCAATTGCATTCATAATATGAGTCCTGATATTATTTTAATTGTTGCTATTTTAATTAACATTACTATAATTGAAAGAATGACAAAGCTGATATACAATGCGAAAGTGGAAGGATGTAGGAACCTGGGAAGACCTAGACTATCTTGCCATGACCAAATAGACCGAGTCTTATCCGAAGGACAAGTCAATCTCCATAACCGGCGAGCGTGTATGAGACAAACTATGAGAGTGGAGGAAGCCAGAGAGGTATGTAAGGAAAGAACATGTTGGAACCCTGTACTCTCTGCCTATGGTGTGATGATATAGATAGATTACTATAATTAACATTAATAATAATGATATCATTAAAAAAGGCACCTGGAGTTAATTAAATTTTACATATTTTATTATAATATACATATAATATTAGCCCTGTTAAGAAACTGTCCCACCATTGGGCACGGTCCTCCTCTCAAACTGAGAGGGCTTAGGGCATAGTCCACTACGTTGGTCCAGTGCGGGTTGGCGAACTACACACACCTTGGAGAAACTCTTAGGCATGCAGGTTTCCTCACGATGTTTTCCTTCACCAAATCTGAACCCTGAAAAGCGTGTTGAAGTCCGTGTGATGGAACCGTTGATTTTCGTGATTTAGAATCCGCGTTTGAGTCTTAAAACGTTTAGAAGGTACCTCCCCTTTTATTATCGCCGGCTCGCTGTCGCGGTAAACAAGTAGGTACGTAATAATAATACCGCTTTTTGGAATGCGCCGGCTATTGTTTGATGAACCTGGACTTTTCTATCGATATATTTGGAGGGTTCGCATCCGTTCTAGAACTTTCATACGAGTATAAAACCAACAGCGCGGTGACGGACACAGTCTCTCTTCTGAAGCGACAGCGATCAAATCGAGAACAAAAGTGAAATTATAGAAATAAAATCTAGTAATACAATAGCCCAGAACAAAATAAAGACAATCGAATGCGATATTGCACAAGTAAAGCTTAAGATGCAAACCTTAACATTAAAATCGCCCGTCGAGGCTCACGAAGACCTCATGCTAGAGCTTAAAGACCGATGTGATCGAGAGAAACATATTGTAATCGCGGGTATACCGGAAAAGTTAGATAAAAATTCTACCGTCAGACGTAAATATGATGACGATAAAATTAGCGAATGTATTGCACCGTTGAATGAAAACTGTCCCAAACATGTTAAAAGTATGCGTATTGGAAAATATAACCCCGAAAAAAACCGCCTATTAAAGGTGTACTTCACAAACCCAAACGTTCCGAAGTATTTGTTGAAAAATAGATCAAAACTACCAGAAAATATAAGTGTTTACCCTGATCAAACACCAGCTCAAAGAACATTCATGCAAAAACTAAAACACGAACTACAAATACGTAAAGATAACGGAGAGAAGGATCTTGTGATTAAATATATAAAGGGAATACCTAGGATTGTCGAGAGTAAATCCATTCCAAAAAACTAAAGAATACCTCCCTTATCAGAGATATTGGTTGCAATAATGTTAAAGTAAATTATCACAGAATAAACAGATATGAAGACATTCCCTTAACTGCCTCCTCTCTAAAAATATTTTACGCGAACTTACGAAGCATTAGAACGCCAGGCAAGTTCGACGAGATCAAGTGTATTCTTAAGGCAATTCCTGAGGAGCCTCAGATTCTTATTTTTACCGAAACGTGGATAAGGTCAGAACAGGATGCTAATTTATATCAATTAACTAATTACGTACATCTGTATAATTTTAGACCTGATAGAAAAGGAGGCGGAGTATCAATCTTTTTACACAAGAACATTCCATATGAGGTAACTGATCAATTATTCGAAAATGGCAACCATTATTTATGGATTAATATAAAAAAATTTGGTTTGAATATTGGTGGAATATACAAACCAGGAGATACGGATGTTAAGAAGTTTTTAGATGTCTATACCCCCCAATTGGAGAGAAGAAAAAGGGCCATTGTTTTCGGTGACTTTAATATTGATCTTCTCAACTCAGAAAATAATATCATGCGAAATTACGTAGACACAATAAAGGAGTCGGGATATAACATACTAAATAAAATACATGAAGAATACTGTACCCGCGAAACAGATAAAACGAAGACTATCCTTGACCATGTGTGTTCTAATCTTAGCAATGACACATTCAGTATTTCTGTAATTGAGTCCTCACTTTCAGACCATAAACAAATACTCGTAGAACTTCTGAAATCTGTACCGCAACCAAATAAAAAAGTAGCGTACGAAGCGCTCGACTATGATGGACTAAGTAAAAGTATAACTGAAGCAGAGTATAAGAACGTTGACCACCAGTATCATCACTTGGAAAGATATCTCCAACACCACATCTCAAGAAATAAGATAACTAAAACAAAGATTTTAAACCTACCGAGAGGAGATTGGATAAATAAAACTATTATTGATTCGATCAACAAAAGAAATATTTTATGGCAGCAAAGAAAGGCAGATATACAAAATATGGATATAAACAGACAATTTCAGGACGAGCAAGGAAAGGTTAATACAATGATTAAAGTTGCTAAAAGAAAATACTATTACGAAGCATTTCATAAAAATTTGAATAAACCTAAGAGGATGTGGGACTTAATAAATACATTAGCCAGGAACAAGACGAAGGATAGTTGTGCTCCCCCCAAGCTTGTTGTTCACTCCAATATTATAACTGAAGGTAAAGAAGTTTGCAATACATTTAATCGCTTTTTCTCTACCATAGGCGCTAACCTTGCAAATGAAATACCATACAGATATCATGCCAATACACTTAACACTCTTATGTACAAAGTCGATCATATACATGATAAAACACTTTCTGAATTCTTACCGTGCTCTGTAGAAGAAGTTACAAAGATAATAGACAATTTGGATAGCAATAGTAGTGTCGGTATTGACGGGATAAGTACCAAAGCAATTAAATCAGTTAAAAATTTTGTAGCACACAATTTTACAGACTGTATAAATAAATGTATATATGAAGGTACTTTTCCTGACCCTCTTAAAGTGGCGAAGGTCAAACCTATTTACAAGTCTGGTGTGAAAACAGATCCCGGTAACTATAGGCCAGTATCGGTGCTCCCAGTCATGTCCAAAATATTTGAAAGAATTTTATATACTCGCTTAGATAAATACCTTAGTGAAAAATATTTTTTGATTGAACAACAATATGGATTTCGTTCAAAATCAAGTACACTCTCGGCGGCTGTAGATTTGGTTACAAAAATAAAAACAAGTATTGATCAAAAACAAATTGTGTTAGGTGTTTTTATAGATTTAAAAAAGGCATTTGACACTGTTAGTCATGTAAAATTAATTCAAAAATTAAATAATATAGGTATTACTGGTCAAGCCTTGAATGTACTAACTTCATACCTCCAAAATAGATACCAAACTGTGAAGATTGGGGATAAATTTCAAAGTCACCCTGAATGCATAAATTGTGGAATTCCACAGGGATCTGTACTAGGAACTTTACTTTTTTTGATCTATATTAATAACATTAAAAATACGGAAATGACTGGTCACCTTACTGTCTATGCTGACGACACCTGTTTGTTTTATTTTGGGAACTCCATCCACGCTATCATATCAGAAGCTCAAAAGGATCTTGACAAAATTAATGATTGGTATCTATATAATTTATTGACAGTTAACATTTCGAAAACTTACTACATGATTTTTACTTCTAAGAATAAGAAGATCCCCAGTTACACACCACTAACGATTAACCATAAGATAATAGAGAGATCAAATCATCAAAAATATTTAGGACTATATCTAGACGACCAGCTTACGTGGAAGACGCACATTGAGCACATCAGATCTAAACTGAGCTCAGTTCTGGGTGCACTGAGGAAGGTGGCAAATTGTATACCACGGCAAGTGCGCACCCTGATATATAATTCATTAATAAACACACACCTAGAATATTTGATCGAAATATGGGGAGCAGCGTCTAAGACAAACCTTATCCGGCTACAAACATTACAAAACAAAATTATTAAAATACTTTTCCATTATAACTATTTTACACCCACAAAAGAGCTATATATTAAAACAAAATTATTTAATCTAACCCAGCTGTATAAATTTAAAACATGCATTTTAGTTAAAAAAATTATCACAGGCAACATACATTCGAACATAACATTTACCACAAGAAAACAAAAGCACTACTTAAGGAATAGGAACAAAATACAACTCACTCAACCACGTACAATAACTTACGGGAAAAGAACCATACGGTTTGAGGGAGCGCAACTATACAATAACTTACCAAATGAATTAAAGGAGTGCAGCAGGATTAATGTATTTAAAACTAAACTTAAGAAATATATATACGAGAAATATTAATAAAACAGGAAATAATGACATACAAGGACTTGGATATGACTGGATAAATACGAAATTTGTGTAGTGTCTGAGACTCGATAACGACGTCAAAGTGATAATTATAGTCTTAAGTTTTCACATTATAATCTCATTTAAGTGAACTATGTATGTTCTTATGAGAAATAAAGTTCTTTAAACCTAACAAGCGATCTTAGTGGAATACACCAGCGACCTTAGCAGCGATCAACGGATTCAACGATTGACTGAGCGACTTAAAAGCAATAATTGGGTACTAGCGAGAGTAGTACTAGTGTGTGTTTAGTACTTGTGTGTACTTGCATTCGACTGACTGTTTTGTGCGTAAAGTGCCTATTCAGTAAATGAACATATTTACTATAGATTCTTAGGTAACTTAAGATTTTCTGTTCGGTTAAGTCAGTCGATAAGGCCTGTCCTAGTAATCACTCCCTATTAAAGTACACTAACGCAGATCCACAAACTCACACATAAAATTGACACGCTATCTCAGCGATATGCGCTGACCATACATCCTAAGTTCATGACTAATGTGCATTGAAAAAGCGCTCGTGCGAACGTAGGGTAAATGTCTATCTATCTATCTATAACCTTACGCCAGATCCCTTGCGGGGTAGGCAGAGAGTACAGAGTTCCAACAGGTTCATTCCTTACATACCTCTCTGGCTTCCTCGACTCTCATAGTTCGTCTCATACACGCTCGCCGGTTACGGAGACTCTTGACTTTTCCATCAGATAAGACTCGGTTTATTTGGTCGTGGTAAGATAGTCTAGGTCTTCCCCGGTACTTGCATCCTTGCACTTTCACATTGTATATCTGTTTTGTCATTCTTTCCTCTGGCATTCTTTTTATATGCCCGAACCAACGGAGCATGCCCTTTCTCATCTTTACACCGATACTATCTTTCATACCTACTCGCTGTCTTACTACGCTGTTGCTAATGCGGTCGGTCAGCTTCACTCCGCACATCTTCCGCAGAGCTCGCATTTCTACCGCATTTATCCTACTTTCATTCTCCTTCTTACATACCCAGCTCTCGCTACCATATATCATCGTTGGGACAAGAACTCCGTTATGTATGGCCAGCTGCGCCTTATGGCTTAAGTGCCGGCTCCCAAGTAGCTTTCCCATCGCACCATTCACTCTGTTCCCTGCACTCACTCTTCTCTCTATGTCAATGGTGTATTTTCCATCCTTACTGAATGCGCATCCAAGATATACAAACTCATTCACTTGCTCCAGCACATCGTTCCCAACCACAATCCTTGCATTTGTTCTGGTTCCTTCCTGTTCGAAAACCATAATTTTGGTTTTCTTCACATTCAAATGTAAGCCATTTTTCATGCAGTCGTCTTTCATAACTGTGACTAGTGATTGCAGATCAGTGGCTGTTGGCGCTATCAAAACCGCGTCATCTGCATATAGTAGATGATTTACCACTAGATCACTCATTTGTACACCTTCATTCATCGCTTTCAGTCTTTGAAGACTTTTATCCAAATATATTATAAACAGTCTAGCGGATAACACGCAACCCTGCTTGACGCCGATTTCAACGTCAAACCAGGGTGACATGTTACCACCCACCCGTACGCATGCCTTGCAGTCCACATAAGTGGACTGTACGGCCCGCAGCAGAGTGCTATTTATACCATACTCAGGCAAAATGTCCCAGTCTCTTTCGCACAACTCTATCAAACGCCTTCTCCAGATCCACAAAACCGCAGAAAACCTTCCGGCCCACTGCCAGATGCTTCTCTACGATGTTGCGAAGGGAGAAAACTTGATCCGAACATCCTCTTCCGGACCTGAAACCCCCTTGTGCCTCGCACAACATTCCATCGAACTTCTCGCACATTCTCCTTTCAATAATTTTACCGTACATCTTGGCTGCCAAGCTGATCAAACTAATGGCTCTGTCATTGGCGCAGTCATATTGTGAACCCTTGCCTTTGTACAAGAGTACAATGACAGCGCGGCGCCAATCTGTAGGGACTTTACCGGTCCTCCAGCAAAGGTTTGCAAGGACCCCAAAGGCATCCCGGACGCAAGTTCCACCATATTTGAACATCTCGGCAGATATCATGTCTATTCTCGCAGCTTTACCATTTTTCATACTTCCTATCGCCCATTCCACTTCTTCCATAGTGATGCCCTCTGTTGATTCCGGTGCCACAAACTCATAACATCGTATCCGGGGCATCTCCATAGATTTCTTCAAAATATTCACTCCACCGGTTTAGCACAGCTTGTGTATCTGCAAGAATGTCACCATCCTTAGACTTTATCCTTTCCATTCTGGAACCTGACGAATCACCTCGAGACTTTCTCACTTTGCTCCGAAAGAGTTGTGTTGTTCTCGAAGTTCTTTGCCAGCCTCTCCTCCTCAATCGCACTGGCTCTTTCACGCTTTTCTTTCACTAAGGTTTTGGTGGCATTCTTGCTTTGCCGGTATATTTCTTTCTTCGTCTCTATCATACTAAGATTCAGGTTCAAAGAAAAAACATAGTCCTGCCATGCTTTCTTCTTACTTTCTACGGAGCTTTGCAACTCCGCATCCCTCCATGCATCACCTTTTGCTGTACTATGCTTTGCTCAAAGGAGCAACCACATACTTCTTTCGCGGAATCTACTAAACTCTCTTTCAGGCTATTCCAGCATTCATCTACATTTGAGTCCGAAGAACCTACTGCCAAAAGCTTGTCCCGGACTTTGTCTTCATACGAGGCATGCCTTTTAAGTTTTGTCGTTTGAAGAAAAAAACACAACTAGAACCTTATAGTACTTTTTATTGTTTTTCAAAGTATTCACCACGTAGCTTAATACACTTTTTCATTCGCTCAAACCAGTTATTATAACATTTATTCCACTCTAAAGTGGGGGTGTTCAAAATGGCTGGCTTGAAAGCGTCGACTGCTTCTTCACCGTACTGAAACCTTTAACCACGAAGACTTCTCTTAATTTTAGGAAATGTAAGGAAATCGTTAGGGCTTAGGTCAGGACTGTATAGAGGATGGTCAAGAATTTCTATTTTATTATTTTTTTTTCCTGCTTTAAATACTCAATCGTTTGACGAGCGCTGTGTGAGCTTGCGTTGTCGTGGTGCATCATGATGCGTCGCTTTGAGTTAGATTTTCGAAGTTCGGCGATGACTTGTGGTAAACAAACTGTGGTATACCACTCTGCGTTAACCATTCTACGATCTTCAAGTGCAATAGTCGCAACATGGCCGGTTTTTCCAACGAACGTGGCCACAATCTTCTTTGTAGTGCTTCGAGAATGAACAACTTTAGTCGGCTTTGGCTCATCTTGAAAGACCCAGATTGTAGATTGTTATTTGGAATCAGGATCGTAGGCATAGATCCAAGATTCGTCACCACTGATGATGTCGTAGACGTGATTTGACTTTCCTCGGTTGAACTTTTGGAGAGTTTTCTTACACCATCTGACGCGGGCCGCCTTGTGATCGTCGGAAAGCAGATGCGGTATCCAACGGCAAACTAGCTTTCTCACACCAAGCGCTTCATGCAAGATCTTCTAAATGGTTGTCCCTGAGATGCCTAATAGAGCCTCTATCACTCGATACGTCACATGACGATCTTCGAGAATTAGTTGTCTCACAGCAATGATGTTATCTTCAGTGAAGGTGGATTTTGGGCGTTCTTCGCGAGATTTGTCACTAACACTAGTATGTCCACGCTGGAATTCTAAATACCAGCGTTCGACAGTCCGCAGACATGGGGCTTCATCACTAAACACAGATGTTAGCTCTTCAAAACACTGAAGCCGTGTCAGGCCTCTTCTAAAGTTGTAGAAAATTATTGCACGAACATTTTCCTTAGATAGATTCATTTTCGTACGTAACCTGACGGATTCCAATCGACGCTGTGACTAAACAATAGCAATAATCCTAATACTTTCAACTGTTTTGAGATTCAAAATTTAAACACATTCGAATATAGAACAGTTCCAAATTCAAAATTGCCGGGAAATATGGAAACGACAGCACTTAAAAGGCATGCCTTATACATTCTTCTCACGCTCTCATCTTGCAAATTTTCAACCTTTATTCTTTTAAGGTCTCCGAAGGGGATACGCTACACTAAACCGCGCAACTACGAGATAGTGGTCTGATTCAAGAGTGGGGCCTCTATACGCACGTGTATCTTGGAGTTTGCTTCGGAGATAGTTATCTACCAGGATCCAATCTATCATGCTTATTTGTTCATTCCTTCTCCACGTGTACATATGTATATCCTTATGTTGGAATATCGTATTAGACACAAGGAGGCCCCTCTCCAAACATACATTCACAATGAGCTTACCTGCATCATTTACTCTCTTATCACCAAAGACCCAGAGCAGCGTCGCAAGTTTGCCGCCTGGTTCCCACCCATCCGTTCAGATCGCCACACAAAATCACCTTTTCATTAGCCTCAGCCAGATCCAGAACTTTTCTGACATTATCCCAAAACTTCTTAAGGTCCTGGGGTGTCGACGAGCTTACGAGAGCATATGCTGCGACCAAAAATACTTTCGTGACACCCAGTTTTAAACGGACCCAGAGAAGTCTTGCATCGTACAGGCCATAATCTCTCACTCCAGAGGCCAGGCGGTGAGACAGCAAGATACCTACTTCCATGCTGGCACGACTGTCCTGCGGTACCCCAGACCACAGAGCCATCGTGCCATCAGGAAGATCACAGGTTTCACTGCCCCTTCGCTTAGTCTCTGTTACACACAGAGCATCCAGGCGTCTCTCTTTTATCACATCAATCACCTCATGCATCTTATCTTCCATACCACCCCTTACATTCAAAGTGCCTATTCGGCACTCTGCACCCTACGACTCGCCAGTTCGGGCCCGGCGTGATGGGTGGCGGCCCCCATCGCCGCTTCCACCTATATTCGTACCGACGGGGGCGGGCCGGTACGCGTCGCCTCGGGGGGACGCCCTAGCCCGCACTGCGGTACGTCTTCGGTCCAAGATTGCAGCCATAATGACTGGCAGGGGTCGCGACGAGCACGCTCTTGGACAGACCCCCAGGGGCATGACATCAAAATATAATTTATTAATGTGCTATAATGAATCATTTGTTTCAAAGAACTAGTCTATTATTTATAAACATTATCATTATATTAATACGTTAAGTAAAAACTTTGTACCCCTTTTTACAAAAATTGCGCGGACGGAGGAGTATGAAATTTCCCGCACTTATAGTTTATATAGAGGAGTGCAGAATGCTAATTTTTTTTTTTAATTATGCATATAAAATAAATTTAATCATTAAAAAAAAAACATTACCCACACTACATGTTTTTTTTTGTGGCTATTGCATTTACATTATGCCGGTGTACAAACTTTGTACTTTGTAGGAATATTCATTTCTAAATTAATTCAACTCCCCAATGAACTTGATGAAAAAGATGACAATGAAATTGATGAAGTGCCCCACCCTGGATAGTAAAGTGATGGATACTTTACATACCAATTGCGACGGCCGTTTTGAGGGTAACCGAACACGTTTTATCACTTTGTTACAATCACCTTCACTCATGCACATATAGGAATATATAATGGTTAATATTCCACCGACATTACACATTATAATTCGAAATAACACAAGTTTTGGAAATTAAAAGAAATTGACAACATCACTCTTCGATTTCCCGCCAAAACTCCACTACATGTATTTGACACAATACACTTCAAACTAAGAATAGATTAATGTTCTTCTTCTTCTTCTTCTTTAAGTTATGGCTTCACACTAATTATAAGTGTATTTTGCCAGTGTCCAGTGAGATATATAATCGTGTTTGTTTAAATTAATTCGACTCCCCGATGAATTTGATGACAACGATGATAATGAAATTACTGAAATACCCCACCCTGGATAGTAACGCAGTGGATACTTTACATACCAATTGCAACGGCCGTTTTGATTGAAGTCGAAAAGGCACGTTTTACCACTTTGTTACAATTACCTTCACTCATGCACATATAAGAACAGATAATGGTTAATATTCCACCAACATTACACATTATTAGTCGAAATAACACAAGTTTTGGAAATTAAAACAAATTGTCAACATCACTCTCAGTGTTCGGAACTTGAAGTGGACTGACTATCGTACCAGGGGCGTAAAATTATCGTATTTTTCTTTCTTTCTTCTTTAAATTATCGTATTTTTTAGGATAATGTCTATTATAGATAAATAAATTATATAAATTGTAATATTGATATGCATGCAAGTACTCTATAGTTTATCTTTTTTAAACCACCGCTGTCAAATCAACAGAACACTGAAACCCAAATGTTTTACACGTGGTACAGACCTGAACTGATTCCCTTTCCACTTTAAGTTCAATAAACGCGCCAAGCTTAAAATTCACTCAGACAAAATTTCACTGTTCCCATGCAAGGGTATGAAACACGCCAAAATTTTGTATTTATAAAGAAGAAATGGATATGAATGGGTAGTGAAATAAAAAATGAAAGAATTTCTTTTATATATCAATATACACTTATATTCATAAAAACAGAAAATATAATTTTTATATTTTAATATAGTTTTTAAAAAATAATTTAATATAATTAAGGTATTCATAAAGATTAATTATTTGTGTTATCACTTAGATTCTTTCTTCACTTAATTTGAATAATTCCTTTTGTCAGAGCGAATACAGACATATAATCATAATAATATAACGAAATGACTGCCAACTTTTCTACACAAAATATACGATACATATGAAGTGTGAACATAATCGAAATATCGAACTTATATTCTCTTGTTCGCATTGGTAGATGCTATACTAACCAATAAGAAAGCGTGTACAGCAGGCGCTGGATAAAGTTACAGTATCGGCAGTGGTGAAACTTAGCAGAGCGGATCGTAAGAACCAATAGGAATAGAGAACTTGTATTTCCCGGTATTTTCCCAAGATTTTATTGGACAAAATAAAATCATGCTACTGTGATTTAGACTATCAGCGCATGAGTGAAATAATATAAATTCTCCAATTTTGCATCATGATAGAAATTATCGTACAATCTGCGTACGATAATAATATGCTATCGTACATCGTACGTAGGCACAAAATAATCGTATGTGTACGATAATTATCGTACGGTTCCGAACGCTGATCACTCTTCGACTTCCCGCCAAAAAACCTAGATTAATGTTGTTTGTCTTGAATATTATTTGTCTATAGTCTTACCGAATGTCAAACATAACCAGCAAACGATGAGTTTCTATAAAAAACATCGTTTAGCGTTGTGATTGTATACTCTTTGGCGTTAGCGTAACAGCGTTTTTCTTATTTAAATATTATATATATTTGTTTCTAAAAAATAGGCAAATTCACAGTGTAGCCTTGGGAAATCTGTGATTATAGAAGTATAGTCTTTGACAATAGAACCGTAATAATGTTCAAACTTATAATTTAAATTAATTATTGTCGAATTTCGACCAATGGGCTACCACTAGTAATTGTGAAAATAACAAGAGCTAAAATAAATATGCTATTCGATATAATAGCGGTACTTCCGCTTGATTTACAAGAAACTTGAAAAAATACACTGTAACATACTATTTTGTGGGGAACTGAGTATTGTTCTCCCCAATTTGGGGAATTTGACCATTCTTCGTCTATGAATTTGACCTAGATTTTTGGGGAATTCGGGGAATTAGCATTAGTAACCCTTGGCAATAAAGCATTTTTCTCGAAAAAAGTACAAATAATAAAACATAAATGTACAAAAATAAGGACTTTTATTTAGTTTTCTCTTCAAGTTCCTTACTATTAGATCTCGTTCCTATGGGGAACAATGCTTGATTAATATTTTCAGGAATGACCCTGGCAACCTTCCTTGGTTCTTTTGCTAAGGTTTTGGGGCACTGCATTTCAGACCAGCTTATAGGCACCATGCTGACACCTTGAGGGGATCCTTCCGCTGTTGCTATTACAACTCCCAGCTCATTCTCAGCTGTTGACAAATGATACCAATGGATTTCTGTCATTGGCAGCTGATTTAAAAGATAAGGAAAAAACAAGTGAAAGATAGTTAAAATTGTTAAATAAATTTTACACAATTGCTTAACACTTCTTCACTTTTATTCTAAATTACATACACATATATAAAATTCTGAGGTCTGTTTTTCTCCTAAATTTCATCACTGATTTTGATGTTTTTTTTAATTTACTTATGGGGTCACCTGGATGTTTCTTAGCTATAGTTGGACCCAGTAGGTGGTACTGCTGGTGAAGCCATGGGAAACTGCTAGTATACCTTTAGAAAGCATGCAAATTTTCTGCTTCTTTCCAGCAGGTCAAGATACAGATAACTGTGTCATGACACAGTTATCTGTATCTTGACCTGTTGGACTTGAAGGCACAGTTATCTGTATCTTGACCGGCTGGACAGTAAAAGTTGACTTTCTTTTAAGGTGCTCTCTTGCTGTAGAATATCCTCAACTATCGTAATATTACATTCATTAATAATTTCAATATCAATTTTTAAAAGGATACAACCCTAGCCAGTATAACATCACCAGGCCTGTAACTTTTATATGGGTCCACTCTATCTTTCTCTGTTGCTCTTATATCTTCTTTCTTCAGAACCCCTCTATATGGCCTGACCAGCACAGATGGACCAACACACAGTATAACACATTGCACCATCCTTGGGTTGACAACTGTAACTTTGGCCGTCACTATGTCACCAGTTTTTGGCAGAATACTTGGTGTCCGGGGACTTTCAACAGAGACAACTGTTATCTAAAAAAAAGAACATAATCGTATTAAGTTGGGTGGTCTATTATTACTAGCGAGCATGTATGAGACAAACTATGACAGTGGAGGAATACAGAGGTAAGTAAAGTTGGAACTCTGTACTCTCTACTTACACCACAAAGGATCAGGCGCGATGATGTAGATAGGTAGATTCTTATTTGGTAGGGTAGACTCTACTTGTAAATAAAAAAAGGTTTTACCTTATTCTCATCTTTTTCCATTTTTAGTACGCCGACCAAAGTAGCATAAATGTAACCTCTAAGTTCATAGGTTCCAGGCCCAGCAATATATTCTTTGTTTGCTAAGCTCAGCCGCATGCCGGGAATACATATTTTACCGATTTCTTTCAATTTTTCTGAGGCCATGTTATGTTTTAGGTTAGTATTGTTGGGAGGCGATCTGTATTAAACTATTACACTAAAGCTAACAAATATTTACACACTCTTCTTCTCTCTTTATCATGAGTAAAATTATATTCTAAATAGTGCTATATAAGAACTTCCATGCATGACTTTGTTGACAAACAAGAAAGTTAGAAATATATCAAAGGCTATAGAATTAGGTATATGATGATAAAAAAAATAATGCGCTGGCCATAGACGAACGCGACAACGACAGGAGTACATATGTACCGATTATAAATATGAATTTACGGTATTACTAAATTTCATTGGTCTTGAAGTTCACTCTGGGTTAGAATGAATGCATTATCTATCTATCTATATTATCATGCCAAGAGTTCCAACAGGTTCTTTCCTCACATACCTCTACTTCCTAGGCTTCCTCCACTCTATAGCACATAGTATGAAAGCATTAATAATATCAGCCTATACTGCCCACTGCTGGACAAAGGCCTTCTCTCACAAATCAAGGTGAGAGAGATTAGAACATACTCCACCACGCGGACCCAGTGCGGATTGATTGAGGCAGGTTTGCTGTTTGTTTCTGCTTCTGGAACTTATCAAGCCGCCTTTAAGGCTACCAACTCGTCTTAACGACTACCACATTAAGTGGTAGCCGGGCCCAACGGCTTAACGTGCCTTCCGAAGCACGGAGACGCTTGAATATGAAAATGCCACAAACGGTCACCCATCTCGGGCCGACCGAGTCGAACGCTGATTAACCTTGGTAATCGGTAAGAACACCGCGGTCGCACAGCGCTACGAGCGCCTCTCTATGAAAGTATTAACGCTACTTAGCCCTTTACATAAAATAACAGTAAATCTTCCTATTTATTTCGTAAACCTTATGAGTCGTTCGTTAATGTACTCGTAAGGCGAGTTAGCAATTAGTGTATCGATTTCTGTAAGTTCAACTCTAGTTTTGTTAGACGTGTCACGTCAGCCGGTTGTCTGACGTTTGATTGTGTGGAGCGATTCAGTTTTATGGAATTTTTATCAATAATTCCCGTTTATAGCTAAAGAAATGCTTACAAAGTTCGAAACAAAGTCGGCAAGGGTGAAAGGTATATGCTTTCACGCGAAACGGCCATGGGTTTTGGCGAGTTTGCACAATGGCGTGATACAACTCTGGGATTATCGTATGTGTACATTACTTGAGAAATTCGACGAGCATGATGGTCCTGTGCGTGGAATCTGTTTCCACCAGCAACAGCCGCTGTTCGTGTCCGGCGGCGACGATTACAAGATCAAGGTTTGTTTAGGAATAATGTATTTTTTGGTTAAGATTTTAATTGATATGGTCCGTCATGTTTTTGACACGTATCTCGTTGTTATCCCGTTCATATAGGATTTTGTGTAATTAGGTCATACAAGAGAGGGAATCCAGATAATTATATCCGTATATTGACGATAGTCTAATTGTATAATGTACTAAATCTTGCAATATTATAATATTGAACATAATATTGTCTAGGTACATATGTTGTTATTAATTTTTAATAAATTGCATACAATTGCATCATGCATCATAGGGGAATGTGCATATCTTTCTTGCTATACCACATCTTTATTTTTATGTACTATGAGTGTGGAGGAAGTGGACCGACGATCTTGTGAAAATGGCAGGAAGTCGTTGGATGCAGGTGGCATTGGACCGGTTACGCTGGAAAGCGATTGGGGAGGCCTATGTTCAGCAGTGGACAAGTATAGGCTGAGATGATGATGATGATGATGATATATATATATATATATATATATATATATATATATATATATATATATATATATATATATATAAACCTATTTGAATTATATATATATATATATCTTTATTCTTATTATTATTGTGGACTGTTGAGATCCTTTTGATAAAACATACATAGGTTTATTATTTTCTGACTATGACCACCCATTAAATATAATAATAATATAGATAGACACACAAACCGGCTACATCTCAATCTAACATTTAATTTCATTTAGAACTATACTAATAAATTTCAATTATTGATCAAATATTTTATAAACATCATATTATTGATCAAATATTTTATAAACACCATATTATTGTTGATCTGTGTCTAATTATAGATGTTATACTCTGCACTGTTGCTACATTTGACTAATATTTGTAAACAAACCTAAAACCTTTATAAAATCTTGTGATGCTTGTGTAAAATTATTTTTTATTTTGGTAGGAGAATTTGTAGTTCTTCTATCGAAAGATTCTGGAGTCTGGCAATAAGCCTGGTATTATAGATATATAATAATAGCATTTATTCAGTCAAAAAACTTTTCCAATTTTACAAAGAAAAGTATCAAATGTTGTCAAATCACATGTGTGTGCCCTTTGGCAAAGGCCTCCTACAAATCCTTCCATTCTTGCCTGTACTGTGCCAACCTGATCCACTTCTCCCCCACTGTGTTGGTAAAGTCATCCTCCCACCTTTTGAATTTTCTCTCTTCACTTATATTATTTCCCCTTGGATACAAGGTAGTAATAGCCTTACTCCATTTTTCATCTCCTCTCAATAAGTGACCTGCCGATTTCCACTTTAGTCTTGTTGTTAAACAGAGATGTCTTTTAATTTTGTTTTATGGATATGTCCTCACCTCGTATTACATTGGAGTGCACATTTCCAATGTAAAGGAGGTTATTATATTCCCCAGACCAGTGTGCACTGGTCTGGGGCATATAAGTGTGACAGTGTTTATGTTCAATTTTTTTTTGTAATACTTGTGTTGTTCTCAATTTCACAACTAATTACTTTCTTCCTACTACCTTTACGCCTTTACCTTTTTAGGTTGTCAGAGGCTGTCAATACTATGAATAATGATCTAGTAAAATATGAGAATGGAGTAAAAGCTATGGTCTTAAAGTCAACCCAGCTAAGACCCATGCTATTATCATCGGTAGCTCTAGACTTACTGCATGTTTAGATTGGTCATGACTTCCCCAAATTATGTTTGATGGTGTCACAATACCTATAAGTAAAACAGTTAAAAATTTGGGGATCTATATTGATACCAATTTCATGTGGGGCCCGCAAATTCAAGAACTTAGTCACAAGATTTTTGCTTCCGCTGGCTCATTA
Organism: Phalera bucephala; assembly: GCA_905147815.2. NCBI lineage: Eukaryota > Metazoa > Arthropoda > Insecta > Lepidoptera > Notodontidae > Phalera > Phalera bucephala. The sequence goes on along the minus strand of LR990630.1, from coordinate 15,555,871 downwards.
AGAAGGTTGCGAAATTTTCTGCCCACTGCTACTTAAATTGCTCTTGCACAATCCCTTCTACTTCCTATCCTCGATTATGCAGACGCCAGCTATCTACAGAGATTCAACTTAATAAACTTGAGTGACTTCAAAATTTCTGTATAAGATTCATATTTGGTTTGCAGAAATATGATCATATGTCTGAATTTTGTGCTAAGCTTATGTGGCTACCAATTCGCTTTCGCCGGAATACTCACATAGTATTGCTTCTATACAGCATTCTGTTTGATCCAAATACTCCTTTATACCTCAAAAAACGATTCGAGTTCCTCTGAGAGTCACATTCAAAGTTCTTAAGATCGTCGGAAAATCTCAGACTAGAAACACCAACACATTTCAAGATATTTTTTGATAAATCTTTCTCAGTCCAAGCTGTTCGTCTATGGAATGCATTGCCTGTATCAGTAAGATGCGCAGAGGCATTGGCCATTTTTAAAAGAATGGTTAAGAACCACTGTCTTTCGACTATTCTCTAATAAGTCACTTACTATCATGCCGTTTCTTCATACCTATCTTTATTTATATTTATATATTGTTATGTATCATATATGCTTATAATTATAAGCATATGAACCTAACCCTATTAAAATAAAACTGACTAATAAATGACCTTTACTTTTGTATATTTCTTTTTTGTTCTTTCAGTTTTGATTGTCAGAAAGACATCCCTATTAGGGATAAGACCGCCAATTGTACCTCTATTGTTTATTTTTTTTATCTCAATGTAAATGTGTTGGTGTACAATAAAGAGTCATCATCATCATCATCTCAGCCTATACTTGTCCACTGCTGAACATAGGCCTCCCCAATCGCTTTCCAGCGTAACCGGTCCGATGCCACCTGCATCCAACGACTTCCTGCGATTTTCACAAGATCGTCGGTCCATCTGGCAGGCGGTCGTCCCACGCTGCGCTTGCCAATACGTGGTCTCCACTCTAGAATCTTTCTGCCCCAACGCCCGTCCGATCTACGCGCTATGTGGCCCGCCCATTGCCACTTCAGCTTGCTAATCTTAACGGCTATGTCGGTGACCTTGGTTCTTCTACGAATCTCCTCATTCCTGATTCGATCGCGTAGAGAAACGCCGAGCATAGCTCTCTCCATAGTTCGCTGAGCAACTCTGAGCTTTTTTATGAGACCTATTGTAAGAGACCACGTCTCTGATCCATATATCATCACTGGTAACACACATTGACTAAAAACTTTAGTCTTAAGGCACTGAGGTATTTTGGATGAGAAGATGTTGCGCAGTTTCCCGAACGCTGCGCTGACAATAAAGAGTATTCTATTCTATTCTATATTTTCAGGTTTGGAATTACAAGCAGAGGAGGTGCCTGTTTACATTACTTGGCCACTTGGATTACATCAGAACAACATTCTTCCATCATGAGTACCCGTGGATCCTCAGTGCTTCTGATGACCAGGTCAGTGTTATTAACTTTGTTGACTTCCTATAATAATGATGAGTACATAACTTTAAATAAGAATTAGATAAATTGTCTTTAACATAAATATGATTCTACTTTTATAAAATTATTGTGACTTGATTGGAATGTTAAGTTACCAACGTCTGCATGGCATCAAAAATAAGTGAACCTAATAATCTTTAGGTCTTTATCATTCCATCCCATCTCCAAACTGCTCGTATTGCGGAGTTATTGAGGTTGTGCACCATATTTTGATGGAGTGTGTTCAGAAGTTAGTCCTTAGACAATCCCTTTTTAGATCAAATATTATTACAAATGTTTGCTAGTAGTAACGCTGTTCTATCTAGACCATCTACTGCTGAAACTAAATCTTTATAGAAATTAGTAAGCTAAGTTGTAATTTATACTGTAGAATCTGTTTACTATGACTGGCTATATTGATCAACCACTTAATATGACGAATTGCAGTGCAAAGTTTGGTTCCATATATACTTCTATATATGGATTAGCGCACGACGGACGGACGATTTAGCGCAGTGGTTAAGAGCTTAAGCCGCTCCGCCCACTGCGTCTAATAGTCGCGGGTTCGATTCCCGCACGGGACAAATATTTGTGTGATCCACAGTTATTTGTTCCGGTCTGGGTATTCGTGTATGTGAATTTTCATGTTTGTAAACGCACCCACGACACAGGACTAAATCCTAGTGTGGGGCTACGTTTTAAAAAGAAAGAAAGAAAGAATAACTTTTCTCATTGATATATTGCTTATTATGACCTATTTTTAAGTGTATTGATTCTTGTGTAAAAAGTACAAGTATTTCGTTTATGATTAGTCAGTCCATAGTTCATGTTTTTGGTAAGTTTAAAAAATGGTAAAGTTCTAAAGATACTGATAAAAATTAGTACACAATAATTTTTCACTCTTTTACTCACAAAAAAAAAAAAAATTCTAAGATTAGTAATACTTATTTGCCATTTCCGTTCAATATCATTATAAGCGGATTCTACTGTACTAAAATTTTCTGTATTGAGACTTATAAAGAGCCTTCAAAATTTATACAATGTGTTCATTCACATTATAATTAAAATACTTCTAATTTATGTTTCAGACAATAAGAATATGGAACTGGCAGTCTCGTCAATGCATCAGCGTGCTGACCGGTCACAACCATTATGTCATGTGTGCTCAGTTCCATCCGACCGAGGACCTGCTGGTATCTGCCTCCTTGGACCAATCTGTCCGTGTGTGGGACTTCTCAGGGCTAAGAAAAAAGAGTGTAGCACCTGGACCCGCTGGGCTTGCAGAGCATTTGAGAAACCCACAAGCTACTGATCTGTTTGGACAGGTAATATAGTCTGAATTTATATTACATTTATGAGCCTGTGTTAAAAGTTTAGCTGCTCTGCTCACTCAAACAGTCACATGTTCAATTTGCACACTGGACAAGTCTTTTTGTGACCCAGAAATATTTGTTTTAGACTGGGTGTTTGTGTATGTGAAATTTATGTTATGTTTGTACATAATACTGGAATAATTAAGTTTCCTCAGAATTGAATTAGTGATTAATTATTTTCATTTTTAAATGTAAATAAACTACTCTAAAAAAGTACCAAGTTAAAGAAATCAACACCATCACGCCTACATTCCCCAAGCGGTGGGTGGCAGAGGTGTACTGAATGCACCCACTTTTCGCCGACGATGTTAGGTCCCATGTAATATGGGGCGAGCCTATTGTCATATAACGGGCACAATTCCAGACTCATACTGGGAATTTTTCGTTAAAAAAACTACATTTGCTCGACCTAGGATTTGAACCCAGGACCTTGTGATTACAAAGCGATGCGCTTTGTTACTAGACCAACAAGGCAGTACCAAGTTTTATACTATTAAGTCAATCATCAACAACACTGTTCTTTGATTATTTGTTATAGTTCTTTAAGAATATCCTTATTATATCAATAATTTTAGCATGTGATGTCTCTTTATTCTACTATTATAACTTTATTTAAGAACATACTGTAGACATGTGTAACACTGCGCTACGCCGCGCAGTTGCGCCAACTCAGTTCACTGCGCCGGATGTGTTAACTCACTTCTTCAAAATGTGTTAGCGCACAGCGCAAGACCGGAAAATTCGAAAGGTGTTGTGTGGTTAAGTGTCAAAACGATCGATCTCATTCATTCTCTCACTCACTCGCTAAGTGAACAATAAGCCGACGCAGTTCGCACACTGTGCGCTGTTTGTACTAAAACCTGTGAGCGTGGCGTGCAGATGGCGCATGTTTCGCTGCTCACTCGGCGCGTTCCATTTTGTTGCGCCATGGCGCAATTTTGAGTTAACCCAATGAGCCGGCGCAGTAAACTGCGCCTGAGTTACTGAGTTAACGCAAGGAATTCCGCTGAGTTACCCATGTCTAACATACTGTAATGTGTAATATTGTCACTGGCGATTGGCAATACATATACTATACATATCTTTAAAATACTTTGTATAGTTACTGGCTTATAGTGTTTGACCAAACATTTGTTTCACTTACTTACTGGCTTGTGTACGCGACTGTGCTTTTGTAGTACTTTCTTGCATGTTATATATTTTGTATCTGAATGATGATATAGATAATAAATTATGTTTGTACACCACAGTCCACACATGGTTACATGTAATGTCATAAATGGCTATTAATGGATGTTAAAAAGATTTTTAATAGCATGTTATTGGGTTTAGTAGTCACTATTAAAATGGGTGGTGACTATATTAGAGACGCATGCTTATTTAGCATATCTAGGTAAATATTTTTTTTAAATGGTTCTAGTTCTTTTTTACCGACTTCAAAAAGGAGGGTTGGGTTCAGTACAGCTCCAAGGTGGCCCCATTTTAATTTCATTGGCATTGGACCTTGGACTTAGAAGATACACCAGGGAACTCCTTAACGACAAACAATGGGAATGTGTAAATTGAGATATTATGGGTATTACGTCAATCCTATAGGTACCCTACTATAGAACTAAGCAGTATGTTAGCCGACTTCAAAAAAGGAGGAGGTTCATAATCCGTTTGTTTTTTTATAATTCCTTTGCTTATGAACCGATTTTGATGATTCTTTTTGCATGGGGTCAGTATAGTTTTGAGAAGGTCCTATTTTTATGTTATTGGTATTGGACCTTGGACTTTGAAGATACACCAGGGAACTCCTTAACGGCGAACAGCACGAATGTATAGATTCCGTTATTATATTAATCCTGTAGGTACCTTACTGTACAACTCGGCAAAATAATATAATATAGGTATATAAATATTAGTAAATAATTCACTCGTCACTTAAAATTCTACAATAAAAATCTTTAAAAAAAAGGTAAACCGGTGCCAAGTAACCCACTGCACCCGCCAGCACCGACTTCAAATATTTATTTTTTGCTTTTTGAAGTCGGTTTACCTTTTTTTAAAAAGATTTTTATGTCAATACATCAACCAAATCGACAACATATAAAAAAGACGAAATTTATACAAAATTGCATGTATTAGTACTATCGTAGTATTAGTTCGCATGTTATTTATACAACAGTAATTATTTATAATATTTATTTATTATAACACACCACCTATGTTGCTGAAAGCAACTGATATTACAGGCGGACGCCGTCGTCAAGCACGTGTTGGAAGGCCACGACCGAGGGGTGAACTGGGCGTCTTTCCACCCCACCCTCCCGCTAATAGTCTCCGCCGCCGACGACAGGCAGGTCAAACTATGGAGGATGAACGACTCAAAGGTAACGACGATTATGCAGAAATATGTCCATTGGGAATCATTTGGCAGTCTTTTCGGTTTCTGGTTTGGATTCTATCATCCGATATGCATGTTATAATGGGGCTGATGACAATGTCGAGTCCATTCTCTTTCTGACAGGTTATTTTGCACTTTCATATGGCAGTAGCTTTCGACGTTGCCTGACTTAAGGCCTATTTGGAAGGCCACATTTCGAAGGAGAAGTGCTCGTTTTCCACCTCGCGTGTATAGGAATCACGTCTCTCTTCAAATGCTTTACCGGCGCATGTTGTATTATAAGGCTCTTGACATGGTGTGGTGTGAAGTCCATCCTCTTTCTGATTACGTTATATTGCACTTTTATATAGCTTTCAACGTCGTCTAACTTGAGGGCTATTTAGAATACACACTTCCATTACAAAATAAGGATACATGAATATTGCTGGCTTTCAACCTCTCGTGTATGCCATCACGTTTTTCTTCAAATGCTTTATTAAGACGTGAATCACGGGAAGCAGATAAAGATACTGAGGCATTTTTTAACTGGTTGGTAATGAAGATTTTCTTCTGGTTTACCTGTAAATATTCTTTTCGTTCTGGGTTGTCAATTTCTTTCCTTTCAGCCTAAATTTCTAATATTGCTGTAAATATGTCTATAATAACAAATGCTTTCTCTTACAGTGGTTATTTTATTTATATTAATTCATTCATCGAGGTAAGACTATACATATATATTCTTTTGTTAAGTATTAAACAAGAAGACAATTTATACTTGTCACTATTGTTCACTCAACCTCTCTTACGGCCTGTTTCAAGGATGGATTTGCCTACTACGGATAGAATTTTGACATATTTTGTATGGAAATTCTGTCAAAATTCTACTGCCAGAAAGCATATGTATCCTTAAGTTGAATATTGCAACAGGCCATTAGTAGTTTTTAACAAATAACGGCCTATAGACAAGCCGTCTTTTTGCATTATTAACGCTTATAGAAGATGGAAAAATGTATGGGAATTATATTTTACAACGAATAGACACAGAGTCAGATTAAGCCACTAGCGATTGCGGAAAGAGAATGCAAACAAAACGCTTGCAACTTATCTATAGTATATTCCAATGAAACTTTAACACTTTGCGAATAAGCCATCACGATTTTTAGATGTTTAGTTGTGATTGTAATTTATAACAAGTGTATTATGAAGGCGACAGTATTTCATAAGGCATCGAAATGAGAATGCTGTTGGCAAGAAATCGACGTTTTTATGTTGAACGAAAAAAGTTGAAAAAAATTTCGGTCAACATAAATAGACTAGTTTGATTGAAATATACTATAGGCGCTCTGTGCCTGTAGCCAAGTGGACTTTCAACTAGTGTTGTAAAAACGCACGAGTCGGCGCTTAAAACGCGCGTCTACGCGCTTCTACGTGTTTTAATGCTCGTGAGCGTCGACTCAGCGCTCATTTTTAGAACACTATTTTAACACTCATTAACGCTAATAGAAAACGTAAAAATGTACGGGAATGGCATTTCGACGATTGATAAACGAAAAGTCACGTGGTCAGAACAATCCGCTATCAATTGTGGAAAGAGAATAGAAACATGAAACTTGCCACTTGTCTAGGCGTTCTGGTCTGTAGTATAGGAACCCATTCAAAACGCATGTAACATAATAATATTTATTTATTTCGGATTCAATCCATAGTGTGTTAGTAACAATTTCCTTAAAATCTATGTTAGTAACAATTAATTATTTAATACAACACTATTTGGCACTTGTCCAGCATGAACCATGCATACTGATCCAATGCCTCATAATAACGCCGTTAAATCGGTCCGCAAAAATTAAAAAAATATCTGTTGGAGCTGTCACGCACCCTCATCATCATGGATGCTGCTCTTTTACGCAAAATCGCGTGAAAGCCATCCACATGCGCAGCCGCAAACACCTCTGACGCGCTGCAGTATCGCGGCAGCCCCGACAGAATCCTGAAAGCATTATTATATTGGATCCGCAGAGCATTGAGTGCCCCCTTTGTATAGTAAACGTACAGTAAATGCTTCTTATTCGCGGCGGGGTATAGGTTCCGTATATAGAAACCGTGAATATGGAATGGTAATTTGTGTGGGATTTTATTTATTTATTTATTTATATAGATACACCAACGACATACTACAAAAAATTCTTACAATTAATAAAAGTAACAATAATTCTTAAATTCCGTGTAGAATGACTTTACAGGTGTATACAGCACTCAAATTATAGGAGATGCGTTCCAATGTTCCAAAATATATAAAAAAGTCAAAATAAGATCAATTTAATGAGAGTTTTCAACAATATCTATTAATAATTATTGTCAGGTTTAGGTAACGTTTAAAGAACTCAGTATTTTTTTACGCATCAGAACTAAGTAGTTCTACTAGTTCTTCTAGTAGAAAAAGTTTCTACCCTTTTACTTCTCTCTATCTAGATAATCACGCCAGATCCCTTGCGGGGTAGGCAGAGAGTACAGAGTTCCAACAGGTTCTTTCCTTACATACCCCTCTGGTTTGCTCCACACTCATAGTTCGTCTCATACACGCTCGCCGGTTACGGAGACTCTTGACTTGTCCTTCAGATAAGACTCGGTCTATTTGGTCGTGGTAAGATAGATACCCTTTTATTTGACATAATAAATTTAGAACAAAGCAAATTAGACATGTTTTATTCCATCAAAACTACATACAACGACTGACAAGTTATAGAAATAAAACACCGATTTGTAAAAGTCGCCTCGGTACGATTTAGCAGTAACAAAGCGATCCGTTACCAAAGGATACCGAATCATTTTTAACCGACTTAAAAAAAGGAGGTTCTCAATTCGACTATGTTTTTTTTGGATGAATGTTACATGACCATTCCGCCAATTATGAATCGATTTTGATGATTCTTTTTGCATTGGGTTCAGTATAGTTTCTAAGTGGTCCCATTTCAATGAAATCGGTATTGAACTTGGGACTTTGAAGATACACCAGGGACTCCTTATCGGCGAACAGCACGAATGTATAGATTCCGTTATTATGGTTATCATATCAATCCTGTAGGTACCTTACTGTACAACTCAGCTAAATGATATAATATAGGTATATAAATAAAAAGCTTTATATTTCTCGCAAATTATAAAGAGACAACCAAACATTATGAAAAGTATTAGTGTTTAAGCAAGAACCCCTCTACAGGTGAAGGCCTCCTCCAGAGATAGCCATACGTCTCGGTCTTGAGCTACTTGTAACCAGTTAAGACCCGCCACCATTCTAATATCGTCTTCCCAGCGTGAGTACGGTCTTCCTACGCACCTCTTGCCCTGTGGTCCTTTCCATGATGTTATATAAATATTAGTAAATAATTCACTCGTCACTTAAAATTGTAAAATAAATAATATTATGTCTTATCTGATGGAAAAGTCAAGAGTCTCCGTAACCGGCGAGCGTGTATGAGACGAACTATGAGAGTCGAGGAAGCCAGAGAGGTATGTAAGGAAAGAACCTGTTGGAACTCTGTACTCTCTGCCTACCCCGCAAGGGATCTGGCGTGAGGTTATAGATAGAGATAGATAGATAGAATAATATTATGAAAATCTTAAAAAAAAAAGTTGAGCTGACTTCAAAAACGCACGACGACGACGACGACAATTTAGCGCAGTGGTTAAGAGCTTAAGTCGCTCGACCCACTGTGTCTAATAGTCGCGGGTTCGATTCCCGCACGGGACAAATCTTTGTGTGATCCACAATTAATTGTTTCGGTCTGGGTATTTGTGTTTGTGAATTTTCATGTTTGTAAACGCACCCACGACACAGGAATTAATCCTAGTGTGGGGCTACGTTTTATAAAAAAATAAAAGAAAATAAATAATAAAATAAAAAAGCAAAAATTAAATATTTGAAGTCGGTACCGGTTAGTGCAGTCGGTTACTTGACTTTGACTAGGTACGGGAATAAATAAATTTTTGTCGCGAATACAGGAACTTGGTCGCAATTTTTCAATCCGCGAATAGTAACTACGCGAATCGTGAATAAAGAGCTTTTGCTGTATTTTCATCTAAGTAAGGAGCATGGCATGCAAGCTAAAGTGGCAATAGGCTATTGCTCACATCTGCAGAAGGACCGACGGCCGATGGAGCAAGCGTGTTCTAGAGTGGAGACCGCGACTTGGTAAGCGTAAGGTAGGACGGCCCCTAGCTAGATGGACCGACGACCTCAAAAAGGTCGCTGGGACAGACTGGATGCGAAAGGCGGAGGACCGTGTGCAATGTCGCGTGTTAGGAGAGGCCTATGTCCAGCAGTGGACTACGATAGGCTGATTGAATTGATTGAAGGAGCATATTTCTTTTCCATGTGCTAGTTAATTTTCTATGTTCTTCAGGCCTGGGAAGTCGACACGTGCCGTGGGCACTACAACAACGTGTCGTGTGTGCTGTTCCACGCGAGGCACGAGCTGATCCTCTCCAACAGCGAGGACCGGTCCATCCGTGTGTGGGATATGACCAAGAGGACCTGTCTGCACACTTTTAGAAGAGAGAATGAACGGTGAGTACTTTCTCATACGGAATGATATACCGAATGATAGCGATAGCGAATTTAAATTATGATAATGCCGCCACTTCCCGCATAGAATATTTTTTTTGGCTTAATAATTGTGTCGTATTTTTGTTCTATCTACAAGATGTAACATAATAAACGCAAGACCTTAAAGTAGTTTGTTCTAAATCAGTAACTGAATTGATTTTAACAACTTTTAATGTATCTTACATTTTTTTTTTAGATTTGAAAAAATGCTTTTACCCCTTCAGTGCGCTATAAAAAACAAAATGTATTCCTGATTCATAGCAATAAGTAGATTTCAAATGCATTCCTAAAACGTATTTCACAAAACGCACATATACACATACAAGTTTCATTGTTATTTGGGGTACAAAAGTGCTTAAAAGAAGGGTAAAGACCTTTAAATTAGGAAATATGGTTTTCGTTTTGTATTTACGAAGCAATTCTCTATATGTAACACCTTGTATATCATCACGCCAGATGCCTTGCGGGGTAGGCAGAGAGTACAGAATTCCAATAGGTGCCTTCCTTACATACTTTTCTGGCTTCCTCCACTCTCATAGTTCGTATTTCGTTCGTATTTCATTCGTATAGTCGCACACTAGGAATTATTCCTGTATCATAGGTGCGTTTGCAAATATGAAATTCACACACACATAACTATCCAGACCGGAACAAACACTTGTGGGTCACACAAATATTTGTTCTGTGCGGGGTTCGAACCATTTGACAGGCCGTTGTCAAATCTAGTTAAAGCAATAAATTATAAATTGTTAAACACCGTCACGCCTATATTCCCCAAAGGGGGTGGCAGAGGTGTACTGAGTACACCCACTTTAGCCGACGATGTTAGGCCCCGTGTAATAGGGGGCGAGCCTAATGCCATATACCGGGCACAATTCCAGACTCCGGACTCATACTGAGAAATTTTCGTTAGAAAAACTTCATTTGTCCGACTTAGGATTTGAACCCAGGACCTCGTGATCACCAAGCGATGCGCTTTGCCACTGGACCAACAAGGCAGGCAGTATAAGTTGTTCTAATCTTATGTTGCCCACTCCGATCTAGGTCTCGAACCTATTCGCGCCTATATTAAAAAGGCGACAACACGACACTTTGCGAACGCATCTACCCATGCGAATCCGTTAATCGTAGCCGCCGCCGACTACGATCCAATCATTGATATTCAGTTTTTTCAAACACATCAGTTCCCTGATCAGCGTGACACAAAGGCCTCATCCAGTGTTTTCCACCTCACTCGTGTCTCTTGCAATTCTTAACCACAGGGAGTCAACAGCCCTTTTTATGTCATTATACCTCCACGTCAGCCTCTTTATCTTTTAGTTCGAAACCCAGGTGTCCAATCAATCATTGCTCAGGTCCACTTCTTCTCCAGACCATATTGATTAAGTAAATTAAGCGTTTAAAGACTAGACTATTGTTGCTGTAAGTATACACATTTACATAGTGCATTCAAATAAAAAAAATAATATTGTTTCAGGTACTGGGTGCTTGCTTCCCACCCCAGTCTGAACCTGTTCGCGGCGGGCCACGACGCTGGCATGATACTGTTCAAGCTGCAACGAGAGAGGCCCGCGTACGCTGTTCACAATAACATGCTGTTCTATATCAAAGACAGGTAATTTAGCAAACTCTGGTGGTATTAAAGTTTCGTAATTTGCAATTATGTTTAGAGTAATCGCTAATGGCTGTGACGTTTTTACAAGCTTTTAACTTGCAATGTTCGTCTATCTGTCTTTCCGATTCAAATCTTGTGATCTGTTTTTCAAGCACTTGCGTATCCGATTGACCTGAAATGATGTTGGGATACATATGTAAAGTCGGTGACAATGCAATAATATGGTATCGTTTGTGTGGCCGCTGGTGTTTTTTGCCTCCAAATCAAACTGACTTAATATGGTACCGTGGAGCTGGTCTGATGATGGAATCGGAAGGTGGCCATAGGAACATGTGAAATATACAACGTAACCCCCTCGTGTTTAGGCTTGTTAGAATGGTATTGACAAGTACTATACAACCAGATAGTGTTCAGGGTCTGATGATGAAGCCGAAAGGTGGTCAATGAAACCACCCAACTACTCAATATCTTGTCTTGTCTGTGTCTTGACGAGTACTTTAGACCCGGATGGTGTCTAGGGTCTGATGTTGAAGCCGGTAGAAGCCATACGAACTAAGCAAATATCTTCGTTGTGTTTTTGCTATAAAATCTTGTTTTTAAATACTTTTTTTTATATTACAGTTAGTAATCTTTTAATTTTATTTAAGACATTATAAAGTCTTGTAACCATAGATCAACCAATCCACAAAGATGCGCTCCACAAAGCGCTCACAGTACCAGTGTGCAAAGTTCCATCATTAGACACGTATAACCATAAAACTAACACACTAGCAGAACTTTGCGAGTTGATTTATTCCATTTACTTTGCCACACTCATGATTACATGAATAAAAAAGGTCAGAGCAAGTCTTCGTTAATTATCCAATTTTTAAACGGACGAGATGGGAATAGTATCTCATGCGCCCCGTTACATTTCTGGCCGGTATGCATCAAGGGTGAAGACACAAGTGAAGAGCCAAACAAATCTTGAAACAGTGCTCCACCCACCAGTTGTGACCCTCTTCAATCAAACACGCAGTTTCCTCTTCAGGGCCTTCTGGCTTCAGGCTCTGGTGGCCTTCGCGCACACCCGGCATGGTGTTGCCCCTGGCCATGATGTCATACGCCATACATGGACATGGCCGGGTCCTTGTGTTGGGACTAAAGTTCGTGGTAGAGGCGGAGACCCGTGGATCCCGCGGGGGGGGGGGGGGGGGGGCAACACGAGTGTGTTTACCTATGCGGCGCGATCTCGCGCGCGCTAAGGTACTATTTTTTGGGGTCACAACTAGCGAGTGTTACAGTGAGCCAAATCATACTGTACAATTGTCTGTCTCTATCTAAGGTTACACTCTTCTATCATATATCTACTTATGCATTCAAAACTTAATCTAGTACATACGCTTATCTATACAACATGAAGACGTCGTCCCGAACAATAAACTATATAATATATTGAGGATGCTCCATGGGTAGTTTTGCTTGAATATTTATTTTCATCGTGATATTAATGAAAAACATTATAATACTTTTTTTAATTTATACAGACAACTGCGGAAGTTGGACATGCAGACCAACCGTGATGCGCCCGTAATGCAGATTAAGGGAGGCGGCCGGCATCAGCCTTACAGGTATGTTTCAATAGTTAGCATGAACTTGCCTTTTCAGCCATTGTAGTCAGTGACTTTGGTCTTCCTGCAAATTTCCTCATTTCTGATTCGATTCCGCAACATCTATAATAATAATAAAAAATATTAGCCCTGTTAAGAAACTGTTCCACCGTTGGACACGGGCCTCCTCTCAAGCTCTCAGGCCCAGTGCAGGTTGGCGAACTTCACACACCTCCGAGAAACTCTTAGGCATGCAGGTTTCCCCACGATGTTTTCCTTCACCGTTAAAGCAATTGATAATTAATTTTTAATAGGCACATGATTTCGAAAAGACAGAGGTGCGTGCCTGGGTTTGAACCCGAGACCTCTGACTTTGCAGTCCAACGGTCTAACCACTAGGCTATCACTGCTTCTTTAACATCTAGCATAGCTTTATTCTTCGGTTTTTGGGTGGTCTTTGAGCCTTATGAGTACATACACACTTATCCATACATTTATATTAGGATTAAAGATGTCTCCGAAATGTATGCGTATCGAATACCCCCATTGAAGAAAAACGAGCTTAACATATTTTATATGCGGACGGACGGGAAATAAATGGACGGACGGCTTGGGCTAGTGGTTAAGAGCTTAAGCTGGTGTAACCAATAGATCGAGTAGTCGCGGGTTCGATCCCCGTTTGGGACAAATCTTAGTGTAATAATAATATTACCCCTGTTAAGAAACTGTCCCACTGTTGGGCACGGGCCTCCTCTCAAACTGAGAGGGTTTAGACATAGTTCGCCACGCTGGCCCAGGGCGGGTTGGCTTCACACACCTTCGAGAAAATCTTAGGCATGCAGGTTTTTTCACGATGTTTTCCTTCACTGTTAAAGCAAGGGATAGTTATTTTTAATACGCACATGTTTTCAATAAGAGAGAGGTGCTTGCCTATGTTTGAACCTGATACCACTGACATTGCAGTCTAATGGTCTGACCATTAGGTTATCACTGCTTTTTCCCAAAATAATACTTTTAAAAAACTCTATCTTGAATAAATATTGCAAATGTTCCATTTAATGGTAGATTGTATATAACAACAACACATCATCACGCCAGATCCCTTGCAGGGTAGGCAGAGAGAATAGAGTTGCAACAGGTTCTATCCTTACATACCTCTCTGGCTTCCTCCACTCTTATAGTTAGTCTCATATACGCTCGCCTGTTACGGAGACTCTTGACTTGTCTTTCAGATAAGACTCTGTAAAATATACACGAAAAAAGCTTAAGATATGCTCTATAACTTGTATGGATGACTTTTATTTTAATTAATTATATCTTTATTTGAAATAAACCTGCATTTTAGGCCTTTTACGCGCCTTTATTAAAAAGGTGACAATCCGATATTTTGCGAACGCGTCCAATCATAGTAATCCGCTAATCGTAGTCGCCGCCGACTACGAACCCAACTCCCCTCCTATCAGCCGCTACCGCCGTCCGCGGCATGTCCTCACCGAACCTCCCGATGCCCCTTCATCCCTTCTGTCGGATACAGATACCGCACACGGGATCAGACACTGACCTCGCCGGCGAGCTCGAAGAACCCCTTGCCCGCCGGCAGGTACAAGCACCACGGTGAGACATCTGGTATACGCCCTCCCCATAGCGACTGCCCAAGCCGAGGCCGTTCCTCCTTGAGGCGCCCTTGAGCTAGTTGCCCCCTTGCCCTTCAGGCTCGAGCGTAGTGGTTGCACGCTCGCCCTCTTGTCCGGTGAAGCTGTAAAGACCCCGCGGCCAACAGCGTAGATCATTTTTTTTTTTTTTTTAAAACGTTGCCCCACACTAGGATTTATTCCTGTGTCGTGGGTGCGTTTACAAACATGAAAATTCACAAACAAATACCCAGACCGGAACAAATAATTGTGGATCACACAAAGATTTGTCCCGTGCTAGAATCGAACCCGCGACTATTCGACACAGTGGGCGGAGCAGCTCAAGCTCTTAACCACTGCGCTAAATCGTCCGTCATTCACACACACACACACACACATTCACACCCACACACACACTTATAAAGGTCATCAGACAAGGGAAATTTTGAAACAAAAGTTCTCAAGGTCATTGATATTAGTAATTCCTTTAAGGAAGTACCAAATAAATGTGTTTTGCAGCATGTCTCTAAACCACGCGGAGTGGTGCGTGCTAGTGAACTGGCGCGTGGGCGACAGCAGCTCGTACGAGCTGTACTCGGCGCCGCGCGACAACGAGCCCGCGCCCACTGCGGCCGCGCCCGAGCCCGCGCGCGGCCCGGCGGCCAGTGCCGTGTGGGTGGCCAGGAACAGATTCGCCGCCCTCGAGAAGAACAACCAGGTCAGAATTTGTGTGTGTGTGCCTTTACAGCTTCACCGAACGAGAGGTCAGAATTATTACTAGATCCATCGATATAGTTTTTATAGTGGGACAAGGGTCTTTTGGCACATGGATGACATTTTTTTTTAAATTCCAGTGTGGATCTACCCACATTAGGATTTATTCCTGTGTCGTGGGTGCGTTTACATACATGATTGTTCACATCATGAAGCAAATACGAAAAGGAGATGGCCTAGCAGATTTTTCTATACAGGTGTAACATAATAAACGCAAGACCTCAGACACCCCGATTAGAGAATTGCTCCACAAATACGAAACGAAAACCAAATTTCCAAATTTAAATTATTTAACCCCTTTTTTAGGCACTTTTATACCCCAATTAACAATGAAACTTGTACGTGTATGTGTGATTTTTGAGAAATACGTTTTAGGAATGCATTTGAAATCTCCTTATTGCTATGAATCAAGAATAAATTTAGTTTTTTATAGCGCACTGAAGGATTAAAAGAATTTTTTGCAAAATTAAAAATAATGTAAGATACAATAAAAATTGTTGGAATCAATTCAGTTACCGATTTAGAACAAACTACTTTTAGGTCTTGCGTTTGTTATGTTACAGCTTGTAGAATGAAATGTGTCATTGCGCGGGGTGGCACAGGGCGAGAGGGACGTTACGCCCAACCCACATTTGTATTTGCCATCTGGCGAAGACTTGAGAGAACTAAACGGTTAGTCTATGTTAATGTAACTTGTAAGTTCAATTATATTACGGTAGATGGCATTTTTAATTGAGAAGTATTCTAATTAATTACGAAAAAAATACTTACAAGTGCAATCTGATATTATTTGTGTGATCAGAATGTCGATCCAAGTATTTCTTGCATGTTAAGATACAACAGTTCATTTTAAGGGTTTTATTTTTAGTAAAATAGATAGTATTTCATAGCTATGCGAGTTCGAGCGGACGTGTGAATTCAACGAGTAGCGATGACAAACTGAGGTAAGCCACGCCCACCACGATGACGTCAATGCTTTTATGAAATCAAAAGGCTCGTTAGCTTGGGCCATCTCCTCTTCGTATTTGTTTCATGGTTCACATACACAACTACCCAGACCGAAACAAATATTTGTGGGTCACACAAAGATTTGTCCCGGGCGGGAATCGAAACCGCGACCATTAGACACAGCGGGCGGAGCGGCTTAAGCTCTTAACCACTGCGCTAAATCGTCCGTCTGACACTGACATTGACAGCGGAGCGTAGATATTTACATCTACATACATTAGGGTTAACATTTAGTAATATTTTCTTATCTATCTATCTATATCATCACGCCAGATCCCTTGCGGGGTAGGCAGAGAGTACAACAGGTTCTTTCCTTACCTACCTCTCTGGTTTCCTCCACTCTCATAGTTCGTCTCATACACACTCGCCGGTTACGGAGACTCCTGACTTGTCATTTAGATAAGACCCGGTCTATTTTCTTATCTACAAGGAAATATTTCAACAGGTGGGCATAGTGTAACTAACTCGAGAGAGTTGACGCACTAGCTCAACGAACTTAATCAGGCTGTACCATGTGGATGCAGTAAACCAATGTAAAATCGGACGATTTAGCGCAGTGTTTAAGAGCTTAAGCCGCTCCGCCCGCTGTGTCTAATAATTGCGGGTTCGATTCCCGCACGGGACAAATGTTTGTATGATCCACAATTATTTGTTCCGGTCTGGGAATTTGTGTATGTGAATTTTCATGCTTGTAAACGCCCACGGATTGATGGTATGGGAATTATTTACGCCAAAAGACGCGCACACTTGTGATATATAGACGGCTCGGTCCAGTGGTTAAGAGCTTAAGCCGCTCCGCCTACTGGATCTAGTAGTCGCGGATTCGATTCCCGCGTAAGCAAATCTTTATCTATCTATATCATCACGCGGGATCCCTTGCAGGGTAGGCAGAGAGTACAGAGTTCCAACAGGTTTTTTCATTACATACCTCTCTGGCTTCTTCCACTCACATAGTTCGTCTCATACACGCTCGCCGGTCACGGAGACTCTTGACTTGACCTTCTGAATCTTTGTGTGACCCACAAATGTTTGTTACGGTCAGGGTGTTCGTGTATGTGAATTACATATTTTAAACGCACGCAGAACACTGAAATATATTCCAAGAGCGGTGCTACGTTTTTAAAGAAAAATAACATAAATGTATTACTGAAATATGGAATACTCACAGCCTCGTTGGTCTAGTAGCAAAGCGCATCGCTTTGTGATCACGAGGTCCTGGCTTCAATTCCTTCAAAGTAGTTTTTCTGACGAAAAATTCCCAGTGGGAGTCCGAAGTCTGGAATTGTGTCCGTTATATGGTAATAGGCTCGCTCCCTATTACATGGGACCTAACATGTCGGCGAAAAGTGGGTGTACTCATTACACCTCCGCCATCCCCGCTCCCCGTATAGGCGTGACCGTATATTACTGAAAGTATTTTTTTATCCATAGCTCGTGATAAAGAACCTGAAGAACGAGGTGTCGAAGAAGATCTCGACGCCGACGTGCGAGGAGATCATGTACGCGGGCACCGGCATGCTGCTGCTGCGGGAGCCCGACTGCGTGCAGCTGCTCGACGTGCAGCAGAAGAGGACCATCGCCTCGGTAACTACAACTAAATCTAGCTACTATTAAACTAGCTGTAACCCGAAACTTCAACATTTAGCAACTTTTTAACCCGACCCCCATGGGGAGACTCTGGTGATACGTGGTGAGGTTTTAGACTAAACCCAACAAGTGAGGGTCCCAATCAAAATCACGTGTATTTATGTCAATCAATCAATCAAATCAGCATATTGCAGTCCACTGCTGGACATAGGCCTCTCCCAATTCGCGCCACAATATACGGTTCTCCGCCTTCCGCATCCAGTGTTCCACTCTGCGACCTTTTTAGGGTCGTCGGTCCACCTAGCTGGGGGGCGCCCTACCTTACGTATTTTTGTGGTACAAAGTATCTTCAAAATTTTCAAGGTGAGTCAAGGTCGCGCCTCTTTTTGGTTTAGAAATCGCGCGTTCAACCAATAAATAAATACACATGTTATTTACTTACTTACTACATTTAGATTTTTTCTAAGCATACCCCCATTACGTGGCGTTCGTAGCGCTGTGCGACCGTGGTGTTCTTACCGATCACCAAGGTTAAGCAGCGGTCGACTCGGTCGGCCTGAGATGGGTGACCGTTGTGGCATTTTCATATTCGAGTGTCTCCGTGCTTCGCACGTTAAGCCGTTGGTCCCGGTTACCACTTAATGTGGTAGAGGTTTAGTTAAGCTGGAACGCCTTATAGGCGGCTTGATAAGTTTCAAAAGCGGGTGGCCACAAACCCGCCTCCACCAATCCGCACTGGGTCTGGTGGAGTATGACCTGTCTTTTCTCTCTCATCTGGATTCATGAGATGCCCAGCAGTGGGCAGTATAGGCTGATATTGTATACCCCCATTTCGAGCCTTACGTGATTAATGGATCCCAAACTCATTCTCTGAGAGTTCACATTTAATATTTTACGCAAACACTATTCCAGGTGAAAGTCTCCAAATGTCGCTACGCAATTTGGAATTCGGACATGTCGATGGTGGCTCTGCTGGGCAAACATACGGTTACTCTGTGCACCAAGAAGTTGGAACAGCTGTGCACCGTGACGGAGGGTGCGAGAGTCAAATCCGGGGCCTTTGATGACTCCACGCCGCAGCCCGTGTTCATTTATACCACGGCGAACCATATCAAGTACTGCTGTAGGGATGGGTGAGTGCAATACTTTGTCTAAGGCTTTGACGGACGATTTAGCGCAGTGGTTAAGAGCTTGAGCTGCTCCGCCCACTGTGTCGAATAGTCGCGGGTTCGATTCCCGCACGGGACAAATCTTTGTGTGATCCACAATTATTTGTTCCGGTCTGGGTATTTGTTTGTGAATTTTCATGTTTGTAAACGCACCCACGACACAGGAATAAATCCTAGTGTGGGGCTACGTTCTAAAAAAAAAAAAAAAAAGACCTGGGCCGTTATTCGCAACGACCAAACGCGGCGCTGTATTCGAACTCTGTTAAATATATATATATATATATATATATATATATATATATATATATATATATATATATATATATATATATATTTATATATATGTCAATCAGTCAATTAATCCAGCCGATATCGGTAAAGGCGAAGGCGTACGTGACGATTTCATTGGTATGAGTTATTATTTTGGTCTGCCCTTTGGCGTCCTCTCCAGTGACTGGTATGGCCGCAAGTGCGAGCGCAGCGTGGATACGTCAACACACCGAAAGTAGTGTAATAGCGGGTACTTATAGGTAGGCACTGCTTAATTGCCTATATGCAATTTACGTCACTGCGACATTTGTTCATGGTTTGTTGATAGCCGTGCGTTCGACTTTTATAGTTATATATTCTAAGGTTGTGTTCCTTGTGTGCAGTGACTACGGCACTATCCGCACGCTGGACGTGCCCGTGTACGCAGTGAAGGTGCTGGCCAGTGAAGCGGGCGCCCGCGTGGTCTGCCTGGACCGCGAGTGCCGGCCCAAAGTCCTCAGCATCGACCCCACCGAGTACAGGTACCGGCCACATACACCTGTAGCGACCCTATACACCGCTACATAGAAGCGACTACCTACCGATTAATGGCGTTGACGATACCCCATATAATATATAAATAATATTAGCCCTGTAAAGAAATTGCCTCCTCTCAATCTGAGAGGGTTAAGGCTATAGCCCACCACGCTGGCCCAGTGCGGGTTTGCGAACTTCACACACATTCGAGACACTTAGGCATGCAGGTTTCCTCGCGATGTTTTTCTTCACCGTTAAAGCAAGTGATAGTATACATACGTATTATACCTAATAATATAATATTCGTGCTACTGGTACGGCGGTCCACCATCGTGTGAGTTCGTACTTATTATACCCGGTTTACACACTGCCACTGACGCCTAGAGTAATGAGTAGTACCACGGCAGCGTCGACTGTGCTCAAATTCCCTTTGTAGTTAAATAATCGCTGTTTTCGTTAAGTTTGTGAAAGCTCTCCACATCGGAGTTTTGGCGGGAAATCGAAGAGTGATGTTGTTAATTTTTTTTAATTTCCAAAACTTGTGTTATTTCGAATTATAATATGTAATGTTGGTGAATTAACCATTATTTATTGCTATATGTGCATGAGTGAAGGTAATTGTAACAAAGTGATAAAACGTGCCTTTTCGATTTCCCTCAAAACGGCCGTCGCAATTGGTATGTAAAGTATCCTTCGCTTTACTATCCAGGGTGGGGTACATTCATTAACTTCATTATCATCGTTGTCATCAAGTTCATCGGGAAATGAATTAATTTAAACAAACACGATTATGCTACTCACTGGAAAGTGGCAAAATACACTTAAAATAGTGTGAAGCCATAACTTAAAGAAGTAGAAGAACTCTCCACATCAAACTTTTTCCCGAAATGATATTGTTTTAATTAGAACATACCCAAATTATTGCACTGGCTCTTTAATGCATTTTCTTATGCTTCATTCTCATATTTTTACGTGTCTTGCCTCGTCCTGCTTCGTTGGTCTATTCGCAAATCGCATCGCTTGGTGATCACGAGGCCCTACGTTCAAATCCTAGGTCGGAAAAGTAAAGCTTTTCTAACCAAAATTTTCCAAGTATGAGTTCGGAGTGTGGAATTGTGCCCAATATATGGCAAAAGGCTTGTCCCCCATTGCATTGGACCTAACATCGTCGGCGAATAGTGGGTGTACTCAGTACACCTCTGCCAACCCCGCTTGGCGTGACGGGTGTGTCTTTAGATTTTATTCCTAGAGGTTTCCCTCTTATATAAAAAAGTTTCTAAACTGACAACACTGAGTCAGCGTGGCCTGTCAGCCCCGCTACGGCTCAAAAAACCCCTAACGAAAGGAGCGTTGGTTTTTGGCGGGAAGTCGAAGAGTGATGTTGTCAATTTGTTTTAATTTCCAAAACATGTGTTATTTCGACTAATAATGTGTAATGTTGGTGGAATATTAACCATTATGTGTTCTTATATGTGCATGAGTGAAGTTAATTGTAAAAAAATGAATAAACGTGCCTTTTCGACTTCCTCATAACGGTTTTCTCAATTGGTATGTAAAGTATCCACCGCTTTACTATCCAGGGTGGGGTACTTCATTAATTTCATTATCATCGTTGTCTTCAAGTTCATCGGGGAGTTGAATTAATTTAAATAAACACTATTATGTATCTCACTGGACACTGGCAAAAACTCATGTTTGGTACGTAGATTTCTAACAAAAGCACGTGTATTGCTATTATTTATATTCCTGATTTACACAACCTAAATAAGTCGTATTTTCGTTTACCCCTTATTTTCTATTGAATCGTGAATCCATCCGATTCGACGGCTTTCGGGATCGATCTACAGGATCGATTCAGTGGTTCAGCTTGATCTAAAAAATCGATTCACTGGCTTAAAAAAATCGATTTTAAATCGACATGCCTAGAAGGGAGCGTCGTGCGGTGATAGTGGTGGAAGAGAAATAGAGCGTAAGTGTCGCCTCTACACGACTAAGATTCCCAAAACATGTTAGTAGTCATTGAAGTATTGAAAATAACAATTTTAATTCATTTGCCATCTAATAATTAGATGGCTTAGACAAAAACAACATCTTACCACGACCTTACCATAACTAGACTATCTTACCATGACCAAATAGACAGAGTCTTATCTGAAGGACAAGTCAAGAGACTCCGTAACCGGCGAGCGTGTATGAAACGAACTATGAGAGTGGAGGAAGCCAGAGAGGTATGTAAGGAAAGAACCTGTTGGAACTCTGTACACTCTGCCTACCCCGCAAGGGATCTGGCGTGATGATATAGATAGATAGATATCAAACCAACTTATTTTGCCGCCTCAAATTGTACCATGATTATTAATGCCTGGATTAAGATCTATCGTCGGCGATATTCGGGACTCCTGTTTCGAAAATATCGGCTTGGCGGTGTTTATTATTTTTATTAGAATATTTTAGTACTTATTGTTGTTCCACAGATTTAAATTAGCGTTGGTGACTCGGCAGTACGATCAGGTGCTACACATGGTGCGGACTGCCAAGCTTGTTGGTCAGAGCATCATCGCATACTTACAGGAGAAAGGTAAGTCACCACTAAATATCGGAAAGTAGGCACAAATTGCAAATTTCAATGCTAGGTATGTCGATTTAAATACAATTGAAATATCGATGTTTTAGTTCGATCTGAAACAATGAGTCGATTATGTGAATCGATCCAAAAAAGTCGAGTTACGTTGTAACTTAATGTAGATACATCGTGATGATATAGACGGATAGATATAAAGATATATATCTATCAATATCATCACGATAGATCCCTTGCGGCGTAGGCAGAGAATGCAGAATTCCAACAGGTTCTTTCCTTACATACCTCTCTGGCTTCCTCCACTCTCATAGTTTGTCTCATACACGCTCGCCGGTTACGGAAACTCTTGAATTGCCCTTAATGTATCTTATATTATAAAAGTATTATTAAAATGTCTTATGTGTGTACGTCAAGTATTTTAATAACCACGAAACACATTTATTGCTAAAAATACTATGCAAAAAACATGACGTCTTCTATATGATTTTTTGAAAATCTGTAATTTTGTGTAGAGATAGTTCTTCCTTCTTTCTGTTTAGTAAAAAGAAAAATACGGCATACGGTTCGATTAATTGAGACTCGATCTTTTAACATAATATTCGGTTCGGAGATCGAATTTTTTGATTTTAATTTTTTTGATCCCTATAAATATAATGAAACTGTAACTGAGCCGAATCCATACATTATAATTTTTCAAAATTGTTTTGGCTTACAATTTAGACTCCGAAAGTATTTTTAAATTATAGTCTGTCTGTATGTTTCTTTGTGCCTTAATCACGCGACAACTACTAAACGGATTCGAATAAAATTTAGTCAGGTAATAACTAATATCGTGTATTAAAATTTAGAATACTTTTTAACGCGGAAAAAATAAACTTAGCACACCGGTCCACTGTAGCCCTGTTTATACGTGTAATTTATTTATACATGTAATTTTTCACTCTCCCTAGGCTACCCCGAGGTGGCTCTTCACTTCGTGAAGGACGCCCGTACGCGGCTTTCACTGGCGCTACAGTGCGGGAACATAGACGTGGCGCTCGAAGCAGCTAAGAGCTTAGACGAGCCTGCCGCCTGGGACAAGCTGGCACAAGCAGCGCTCGCCACCGGCAACCACCAGGTACAGTACGAATATCTACGTGGCGCTCCACGCGCCCAACACCGATTCATTAAGTCATCACTCGATTTCTCCACAGATCGTAGAGATGTGTTACCAGCGCACGAAGAACTTCGACAAGTTGTCCTTCCTTTACCTGATCACGGGCAACTTGGAGAAGCTGCGCAAGATGATGAAGATCGCAGAGATCCGCAAGGACGTGTCTGCGCAGTTTGAAGGTGCCCTTTTACTGGGTGACGTCAGGGAGAGCATCAGGCTGCTGAAGAATGCTGGACAGGTGGGTAGATGACCTTACATATGAATAAAATAACTTATGAGCTATTTCTTTAGTGCAGTATTACCTATTTTTATAAAGAATTACATTTTTCTAAAGTTTGTTACATATGTATTTGAATAGGGAATGTGCGTGTATTTTTTTATATTTTTATACGATAGATTACATCAATATATAATTGCAAAAAAATTTTTGAAGATAGCTAATAGATAAGAGCAATTTAAACGCCCGCCATTTTGGCGCGCTTGGCGTGACGTCAAAGTCTATAATAACAATTAGTGAACAGCTGTAGAAGATTTTATTCTGTCATTTATTTTTATGTTGTATTTTGCGACTATGATACAATGGAACAACACTGTGTTGTGCCTAGGTGTAAAAATACAATAAAAAATACACCCGATAGGTGCGGACATAAGGAGAAAGTGGTGTTAAATCAGAAAAAGAGACATGGTATCTCCATCAACTTTTTTATATTGCTGTGAAGATCACTTTAACGTAAGAATTAACTTAAATAATTTAACATAAAACTAAAATTTTGTCTATGTGTAAATCGACAACAAAAAATAACAATAAAACTAACTCAATAGCAAACGTCTAACAAATATGCACTTGTTGACATTTGTATTGTAGACTTTGACGTCATATTCGATCTGACGAATAGCGTGGCATTTCAGCTACTTTGAATTTCTCACTCACCCCATTGGTATAGACATTATTCTAATGCCATAAAGTTTGTTAAAAAAATATACTATCGCTAGCATTATTTTTGCATTTAGTCGCCCCTTAAGAGCCGCTATTAGTCCAGATCCATCGTCACCATTTCTACCTCGTTCCATCCATTGCAGGGCATAACCCTTCTCCCTCTTTCTCCACACATCTAACCTGTTTTTTTTCTTTTTGTTTTACATGGGTAAAATCCTGCATAGGACTACCGCGAGCCTCGGGGGAAGCTCGCGGGGCGTGTTGGATTCCTACCGACTAAAAACCCCAGGGTGACCGACATCAGCACTTTGAGTGGGCTCCAGGATCTCTATATGGAACGCACCGGTGCCCCTCTTGTGACCACACAACCTTGGCCAAGTTTTACAAACCTTTTTACATTGTTGTATTGTTTCGTTTATCTTGCAGATATCCCTAGCGTACCTGACAGCGATAAACCACAAGCAGTTCGAGGAGGCCGAGGATCTGAAGGCACTGTTAGAAGCTGCCAACCTGCCGGTGCCGGAGCCCAACCCTGATGCTGTGCTGTTGCGTCCACCGTTACCTGTATTCCGGGCCCAGCCTAACTGGCCGTTGCTGGCTGTTTCTAAGTTAGTATTACGTTTTGAAACTTAACTATGAACCTTTCATAGGACATGAGGTGATCGAAGCGGTGCTCAGCTTGTTCAGTCTGAGATGGGTGACCATTTTTTTAACTTTCGAGTGTTTCTGGGCTCTGAAAACCGGGCTAAGCTGTTGGTTATGGTTGTTAGTTGTTGAGCAGTTGGTTAGTTTGAGAAAGGTGACCATTTGTTTGATTTTCGAGCGTCTCCGGGTTCTGGAAAGCAGACTAAGCCATTGGTTCTGGCTGCCACATAATGTTACAACATTAAGTGGCAGTCATTAAGCCAAGTTGGAAGGAAATTCGCCTCTTCTAGTACTATTCAGCTTGGTCAGTCTGAGATGGGTGACCATTTCTTTCATTTTCGACTGTCTCTGGGGTCTGGAAAGCATGATAAGCTGTTAATTTCGGTTGTCAGTTATTATGGTAGTTTTTAAACAAAGTTGGATGTTTTATGAGCGGCTTGATAAGTTCCAATAACAGGTGGCCACACACTTGTCTCCACCAATACATACAGGATCTGCGCGGTGCTGTATAATCTAATCTTGTACTTTGTGTTGTAGGAGAAGGTCTTTGCCCAACAATTGGACAGTATTGATTTATTATATTAAATTGTAAATTTTAATGATAATAATTTTATGGTGAGATGGGTACCTTTTTTGTTATTGTCGAACGTCCGTCTTCGGGTTTAGGAATATGTGCTATGCCTTTAGTTTCGGGTGCTATTATTGGATATTATGATCAAAGTTCGAATCCGCATACGTTACTGGATAAGTTTCAACAGTAGATGGTCATAAACTTAACGTACATATAGGCATTAGCATACTCGGTCCCTTGGCCGTATTTTTTATATTTATCATGAGGTCGATATCGATCGATATTGAATCATGGGGTTGATATCGGTTTCCCAGCGGTCGATATAAACGAAAACTGAATTTGGGGGTCGAGGAGGTCTAAAAATCGACTCCTATTAATTAACACAAGTTCTTATTTGAAACTTTCAAGATAATGTATAAGTTGCGTTACGTGTACCAACTTGGTATAAGAATGACTAATATTTTAGTAGGAAGTATCATTGTTGTACTTTACTCATTTACCTAACTGCAAAGATTTTAAATTGGTAAGTATTTTGTATAAATATGGAAATCCTATCTCTAGAGATAGGATTTTTAAAGTAATTTGGCTATGAAGGGTCTCAGGTGTCAGTTCGTTTTAGAAAAGAGGTCTCTTGTCCAAAATAGTTTGGGAATCCCTGATCTATATCATCAAGCCAGATCCCTTGCGGGGTACAGAGAATAGGAGCACAGAGTTGCAACAATTTTTTTCTTACAGATATCTCTGGCTTCCTCCATTCTCATAGTTCGCCTCATACATGCTCGCCGGTTTCGGAAACTCTCGACTTCGGATAAGACACGGTCTATTTGGTTACCATATTCAGGAATATTCGACTCTGTATCAGAGAGTTTGACTCGAGTTCAATAGATTAAGCTCGAGTTAAACATTATAACAAATAGAATTAAATTTATGACTGCCTCGTTGGTCTAGTGGCAAAGTGCGTCGCTTTGTGATCGCGAGGTCCTGGGTTCAAATCCTAGGTCGGACAAGTGTAGTTTTTCTAACGAAAACTTCCCAGTACGAGTCCGAAGTCTGGATATGTGCCCGGTATATGGCAATAGGCTCGCCCCCTATTATATGTGCGAAACGTGGGTGTACTCAGTAAACCTGTGCCACCCCCCGCTTGGGGAATATAGGCGTGACGGTGTAATATAGAATTAAATTTTAATGGTAATTCGTTCTCCCAGGAGTTTCTTCGAGGTGGCAGGCGCGGCGCGAGCTAACGCGGAAGCCGGCGGCGTGGCGGCCGCCGCGGCGGTTGGAGACGAGCCGCTGGAGGCCGCCGGCGCCTGGGGGGACGACGACGATGTGCTGGACGAGAATAAGGTACTGCCTTCCGCGCGGACATACCCCGAGTGTCGTGGACATAAGGACGGAGCTGTATGTTAAAACGGGAACCACTTATTTTCGATTAGTGGTATTACACGTTTGGTGGCATAACATAACTTTTTGTGGCTGCCTTGTTTGTCCGGCGGGCGATTACGAGTTCAAAGTAAAAATCTTTTATTTGTGCAAGCCAACAATACCGCTTGAAAACGTCAAAAATTATTATATTTTTACAATAACTATTGGATTGGACCTTACGTTGAGAAGATCCGGTGAGATAAAAATTCTTAGCAATGTTACCAGAGTTTAAAATCTATAGATAAACGTTGCTTATGTATCAATCTACTAAATCTTATTGATTTTTTATATAACCATAGTTGAAAATTTCAAAATAATCCTTACATCATATTTTAATTAATTAATTACCATCGATCAAATAAAAGTAGATACATGATCGCCGCACGAAAAATGGCAACACCAAAAGACAGGCAAAAATGGATGATTCTAGTAAATTATTAACCTTCAACTTTTTGTGAATACAGCTCTAAGTGATACGTGTAAGGTAGAATATACTCTAATTTATGTTTATATCATAACTATAATTATTTAAGTGGATTTGGAAATGTTTTTGAGGGTAAAATTTGAATGGGTCTGTGTATCTTGTTATGTTAATTAAATATCACAAACATGAGTATATTCGGACGGGGCAGTAAGGGTAGGTACGGTAAGCGGCGGTAAATAATGTACATAGGCTAAAAAGGGATATAATCGGCTACTTTCGGCTTAGTAAACCGTTAGTCGTCTCTGTCACTCAGTACATTATTTTTTTGAACGTAGCCCCATAATTGTGGGTCTCACAAAGATTTGTCGTGTGCGGGAATCGAACCGCGACTATCAGACATAGTAAGTGGAGCGGGTTAAGCTCGTAACCATTGCGCTATATCATCCGTCATTATGTGATGTTTTGTCGCTTTTGTCAGAGGTTTTTATGTTGTCACATAATGTACTGAGTGAGAGAGACGACGCTCTACGAAGTAGCCGATTATCTTCCTCTTTAGCCGATGTGTAGTATATACCGCCGCTTATCGTAAACTTAATTATTGTTCCTACCAGAAATCGTTAAAAAAACAACCGGTATATCTGGCTACATTTCGGCTGTATCCGAATTTGATGATTTCATTCATATCTCAAACATAAGTATATATATTCGGACGGGGCAGTATGGGCAGGTATGGTAAGCGGTGGAAAATAATGCATATAGGCTAAAGAGGGGTATCCTCCTCCTCGAGTCGTAATCCTCATGTCTGAGGGTCGTGGCCTCCACCTCCCAGGAGTCTTGCACTTGTGACGTTTCTCCATTGTCCCCTGTCCTCGGCGGCATGCAGCGTGTCGTAGACTGTAGTGTTGGGCTGCGGCCTCGAGGTCTTTGTCCATCGACCTTCCCAGTGACCATGAGCTTCTCCAAGTTGTCACCGTCTTTTCTAGCAATGTGGCCAAAGAACTCCAGGATACGCTTGAGACAGATGGTAGAGTCTTGTCGTGACTCGTAGCTGTTTCAGTATCGATACGTTAGTTCGATGAGCCGTCCAAGGTATCCTTAACATTCTCCTCCAAGAGGGATATAATCGGCTACTTTAGGCTTAGTAAAGCCTCAGTCGTCTGTGTCATTCAGTACATTATGTGACGTTTTGACGCTTTCGCCAGTCGTTATTTTGTTGTCACATAATGTACTGAGTGACAGAGACGACGCTCTACGAAGTAGCCGATTATCTTCCTCTTTAGCAAATGTGTATTATTTACCACCGCTTAATAATATCAGCCTATACTGCCCACTGCTGAACAAAGGCCTTCTCTCACAAATCGAGTGAGAGAGATTAAGTCATACTCCACCACGCGGACCCAGTGCGGGTTGGTGGAGGCAGGTTTGTGGCCACCTGCTGTTGGAACTCATCAAGACTGACGGACGATTTAGCGCAGTGGTTAAGAGCTTAAGCCGCTCTGCCCACTGCGTCTCATAGTCGCGGGTTCGAGTCCCGCACGGGACAAATCTTTGTGTATCCACAATTATTTGTTCCGGTCTGGGTATTTGTGTATGTGAATTTTCATGTTTGTAAACGCACCCACGACACAGGAATAAATCCTAGTGTGGGGCTACGTTTAAAAAAAAAAATAAAAAAACGTGAGGCTTGCAACTCGGCTTAACGACTACCACATTAGGTGGTAGCCGGGACCAACGGCTTAGCGTGCCTTCCGAAGCACGGAGACGCTCGAACATGAAAATGTCACAAACGGTCACCCATCTCGGGCCGACCGAGTCGAACGCTACTTAACCTTGGTAATCGGTATGAACACCGCGGTCGCACAGCGCTACGACCGCCTTACCGTAACCTTAATTATAGTACCTACCAGAAAACATTAAAAAACAACCGGTATATCTGGCTACATTTAGCTGTATCCGAAATTGATGCTTTCATTCAATCTACAATTCTTAACACTAAACGCAAGATCTTTTATCTCTTACATTATAATCTGTCTCTTGTAGATATTCAGTTATTTTATTGGCTATGCATTATAATCTGAATTGCAATGGTATTACTATGCAATAACTAATCTTGTGGTATTCATGGTATTCTTTTGAGCCTGCGTGCTATCATTGTGTATATAAGGTTACTCGCTAAGCTGTTTTAGTGTTGGTCAAACGCAAGAGTATCTATCTATATCATCACGCCAGATCTCTTGCGGGGTAGGCAGAGAGTACAGAGTTTCAGGTTCTTTCCTTACATACCTCTCTGGCTTCCTCCACTCTCATATTTCGTCTCATACACGCTCGCCGGTTACGGAAACTCTTGACTTTTCCTTCAGATAAGACTCGGTCTATTTGGTCGTGGTAAGATAGTCTAGGTCTTCCCCGGTACCTACATCCTTGCAGTTTCACATTGTATATCTGTTTTGTCATTCTTTCTTCTGATATTCTTTCTATGTGCCCGAACCAACGGAGCATGCCCTTTCTAATCTTTAGAGAGTCTTTCTCTCGCAAGAGTATTATCCCAAATAATGTGTGGTGTTTGTTATCAGTTGGAGGGCGACGACGGCGAGGAGGTAATGGAGGACGCGTGTGATGACGGCGGCTGGGACGTCGGCGACGAGGACTTGGAGCTGCCAGAGGAACTTGTGCCCGTCTCCGGTATGACTACTATAATCTCTGTAACTATATTATATAGAACTGTCCAAACCAGATACGATTCGGGGCCAATACAAGCTGTAACATGATAAACGCAAGACCTGAAAGTAGTTTGTTCTAAATCGATAACTGAATCGATTCCAACAATTTTTAATGTATTTTACATTTTTTTTTAAATTTGCAAAAAATGCTTTTACTCCTTCAAAGCGCTATAAAAAATTAAATTTATTCTTGATTCATAGCAAGAAGAACATTCCAAACGCATTCCTAAAACGTATTTCTCAAAACGCACACATACACATGCAAGTTTCATTGTTAATTGGAGTATAAAAGTGCTTTAAAAAAGGGTAAAAACCTTTAAATTTGAAAATTTGGTTTTCGTTTTGACTTTATGAAGCAATTCTCTAATCGAGGTGTCTGAGGTCTTGCGTTTATTATGTTAATCCTTGTATAAATTTCTAAATATAATCTGCGGCTGCTCGTGAGAGTGTCTTAGGTATGGCTACGTGCATATATAATAAGATTCCAAATGATATTAAATTAATTAATAATGATAAGGAATTAAAAAAGACGATATTATTAATTGAAAAATGTTATTATGCTATAAATGACTATGTATATGATGTTTCTTTCTTGTGTTTTTTTTCTTTCTTTATACTTGCTATCATTTCATTCAAACCGATTGGGTATGCTATAAACAAAAATCACTAATAATTTCATGTTGTTGCTATAATGTTAAATAAATAAATTTATGATTTTAATGCTAGTAGCGACCGCAAGAACCCGTTCCAAGCCCATTTAACTTGTTGTGATTTCTATTTAATAAGTCTAATAAAAAATCAAGACTTCGTCCATTTTCCAAAGGCTTGAAACTACTTGATTGATTTTGAAAAACTTTAATTGTGAAGGTGTGTGAATCCAGCCTTCAAAAAGGACTCACGTTATTTTGTATAGATTTTAATTATCGGCCTGTTGGAACTCTGTATTCTCTGCCGATAGATAGAGTCGACGAAAAGACTCGAGTCCTAAAGTCCTCTAATAATTAATATTTGAGGACTTTGACACGAGTCTTTAATAATGCTACTCAGGCATTTGTGAAAAATTAAAAATTTGCCTATAGTAATATTTGTATATCATTATGTATTTGTCCTGTAGCCGATATCGATGGCGGTGAGGAGAGCACTGAGTACTTCGTCGCGCCCACGCGTGGGCCCAGCCTCGCTGTGTCCGGAAAACTGAAGACCGCGCACGACCACATTGCCACTGGACAGTTTGAGATTGCGCTTAGGTGAGTTTTTCTTATGTATATATACGTAATACGTTAATTAACACGCTAACAAAGGTATTATGCAGATAAAACCAATACATTACATGGGACCTAACATCGTTGGCGAAACGTGGGTGTACTCAGTACACCTCTGTACAATTTTTACAACTTGCAGTGTTCGTGTGTCTGACTGTTTGTTTTTCCGGTTTAAATCTTGTGATACGTTTTTCAAGCACTTGCGGATATCCGATTACGCTGAAATTTGGCATACGTATGTAAGTTCTGTGGCAATGCAATAATATGGATTATCCCAATCGAATCGGCCCAATCGGATACCCGCAGGTGCTTAAAAAATTGATCAACAGCTTTGAACCGGAAAGACAGACAGGCAGACAGGTCCTGGTGATCCTGGCGAGGATATTAGGCTAAAGTTATAAAATTATTGTATTGTCATCGGGTTTAGGTACGTGTACCAATTTTCAAGTTAATCGGACGCTTTGAAATAGGTGAAAATTACGCGAGATTCCGTTCCATACATAGTTATAGGTCAAGGTAATAAAAGCGTGTTAAAAAACCTCTTCTAGGGATTATTCCTGTGACGTAAGTGCGTTGATATACACAAATTCATATGTGTTGGTCGGTAGGTTGCTGAACGAGCAAGTGGGCATAGTGAACTTCGAGCCGTATTTAGAGACGATGCTGGCCATGTACGGGCGCGCGCGGCTCACGTTCGGCGCACTGGCCGCCCTGCCCCCGCTCGCCGCGCCGCTGCACCGCAACTGGAAGGAGGCCAGCGGGAAGGACCTGTTGCCTGTCGTCAGTGAGTATCCAGTACGAACCAAAAACGAAGCGAGGTGCCCTAAGTTAGCGGGCCTTTTGAGTTCCTAAAAGCCTTGACGTCATCATGGTGGGCGGAGCTCACCCTCTCCCCCCCGTAGCGACTGTCCAAACCGAGGCCGTGCCTCCTTGAGGCGCCCTCGAGTATGTCGCCCCTTGCCCTTCTGGCTCGAGCGCAGTGGTTGCCCCTTAAGTCCGGTGAAGCTGTAAAGGCCTCACGACCAACAGCGTATATCACTCAAACACACACAGGTGGAGCTCACCTCAGTTTGTCATCGTTACTCGCTCCATTCACACTTCCGCTCGAGTTCGCATAAGCTATTAAATATTATCTATTTTTGCTAAAAAATGAAGTGATGTATCTTAACATGCAAAAATTACTTTGATCTACATTCTGGTCACGCAAATATCATCACATTTCACATGTAAGTATTTTTTTCGTGATTAGAATACTTATATATTAAAAACGCCATCTACTGTAATATAATTGAACTCACAAGTAAGATTGACATGGACGAGCCGTTTAGTTTTTACCAGTCTCCGCTAGATGGCAAATACAAATGGAAGTTGGGCGTAACGTCCCTTTCGCCCTGTGC
Source organism: Phalera bucephala (assembly GCA_905147815.2). NCBI lineage: Eukaryota > Metazoa > Arthropoda > Insecta > Lepidoptera > Notodontidae > Phalera > Phalera bucephala. The sequence goes on along the minus strand of LR990630.1, from coordinate 15,522,766 downwards.
CACCCGGCGCAGTGCCACGCACCTTCTCCGTGGAGGCCCCCCACAAACGTGGCACGCCCGGGCAGTGCCACAACTGCCAGCTGTACGGGCACTCTGCCCGTAACTGTCACGCGCGCCCTCGATGCGTTAAGTGCATCGGGGACCACGCGACGTCCCAGTGCGCCCGCTCGAAGGAGACGGCGGCCGAGCCCCCCAGCTGCGTCCTCTGCGGCACCAAGGGGCACACCGCGAACTATCGCGGTTGCCCCAAGGCCCCGAAGGGGCCGGCCGAAGCGCGGCCGGGCGAGGCGCGGCGGCCGCCGCCGCCCCCGCGCGGTTGCCCCCCCCTCTGCGCCCTCAGCGCAACACCCCCCCCGCGCCCTCAGCGCACCCTCGTCCGGTGCCTTCTGCGCCAGCGACCACGGCTCACCGCGCTCCCGCGCCACTGAAGCTGACCCCCCCTCCCCCGCCGCTCAGGCCATCCCTCGGCGCCAACGCGTGGGTGAAGCCGCTGCCCTACACCGCGGCCTCCCACCCTGCGTCAGTGGGCCCTGCCCGCCCCCCGAAGCGCGCGCCGGCGATCCAGCCGGTGGCGGCTTGTCCCCCTCCGCCCACTAACGTCAGTCAGGACGTCGACCTCATTATGAGCGTCTCGGCGGTGATAAGCCCCGCACTTTTCCCCAGAGTCCGCGAACTCGCCCTTCGACTCCGCGCCGCCACCAACTTGGCGGACCAGGTTCTCCTGGCCGCGGAATACAGGGACGTATATGACGTCCTGGCGTCCCTCAGAACCCAACCCCCCCGCACCCAATAATGGATCTACGATCTCCCCGCCATAAGCCCCACAACCTATCCCTGGCGTTCTTTAACGCCGATGGCCTTCGCTCCCAGCGAGATCAGGTTGCTGATTTCCTCCGAGATCACCAACTTGCTATCCTCCTCGTGCAGGAATCCTTCCTGAAGCCCGCACAACGCGATCCTAGGATCGCAAACTATAACCTCGTGCGCAATGACAGAATCGGCTCCCGCGGAGGCGGTACTCTCATTTACTACAGGAGGTCCCTTCACTGCATCCCTCTCGATCCCCCCGCGCTCACCAACATCGAAGCCTCGGTCTGTCGCGTCTCTCTCACGGGGCACCAGCCCATCGTGATCGCCTCCGTATACCTTTCCCCCACTAAATCCGTTCTCAGGAGTGACTTTGAAGCACTCCTCAATCTGGGAAGCGCCGTCATTCTGGCGAGCGACTTCAACAGCAAGCACGTGGCCTGGAACGGTCTCACCACTTCCCCTAACGGTAGGAGCCTTGACGCCCTGGTCGACGTTCTCGACTTTGACGTCATCGCACCTATGCACCCTACCCACAATCCCAACCACCGACCCGACGTCCTGGACATGGCGCTTCTGAAGGGTGTCACCCTACGGCTGCACTCCTTGGAAGTAGTCCAGGAACTCGACTCTGACCATCGACCTGTAGTCATGAGACTCGGTTCCCCCCCTTCCGCCCCTCAGCGACCCAAAAAGACGGTGGTGGATTGGCATGCGCTAAGCACGGCCTTGGCGGATGCCGACCCTCCCCCCCTGCCTCTCAGCTCGGACTCCATCCCGTCCCCTCAGTACACCGATCAGGCCGTAGATGCCTTCACCGAGCACATCCGATCGGCTGTCAGTCGATCGTCCAAGCAAGTCGAGGCGGAAGATCTCTACCTCAACCGCTTTCGACTGCCGGACGATGTTAGGGATCTCATTCGTTCAAAGAATGCTTCTATCCGAGCGTACGACTCCTACCCCACCGAAGCCAATCGGGCCCGGATGCGCGCTCTACAACGAGAGGTAAAGCGTCGTGTCGCGGAGGTCCGGGAGGAACGGTGGGGTGTCCTCCTAGAGGGCATCGCGCCGTCGCATCTGGCCTACTGGCAGCTGGCGCGTAGCCTCAAATCCGACTCCACGACTGACATGCCCCCGCTGTCCCGCCCTTCAGGCGCACCCCCAGCCTTCGACGACGACGAAATGGCCGAGCTTCTCGCCGACTCCCTCGAGAGCCAGTGCGCCCCCAGCTCTCAATCCGTCGACCAGTCCCACGTCGACGCGGTCGACAGGGAAGTCGAGCGCAGGGCATCCCTCCCCCCCCGTCGATTCCTTACCTCCTATCACCCAAACGGAGGTCGAAGATCTAATTATGGGTCTCAAAACTAAAAAAGCCCCCGGCTCTGACGGCATTTCGAATCGCGTTCTGAAATGCCTGCCCGCCCAACTCATCTGCCTCTTAGTGGCCATATTGAACGCCGCCATGGCGAACTGCACCTTCCCCGCTAAGTGGAAGGAGGCGGACGTCATAGGCATTCCCAAGCCCGGCAAACCTCGCAATCTCCCCGCGAGCTACCGCCCTATCAGTCTCCTCAACTCCCTGGCCAAGATATACGAGCGCCTACTTCTGGCGAGGCTCAAAGACTTCGTAACGTCCAGGGGTATCCTTATCGACGAGCAGTTTGGCTTTCGAGCCAAACACTCTTGCGTCCACCAAGTGCACCGCATCACGGAGCACATCCTCTCCGGTCTCAATAGACCCAAACCCATCTACACGGGCGCCCTCTTCCTAGATGTCGCGAAGGCGTTCGACAAAGTCTGGCACAACGGCTTGGTCTACAAGCTCTACCAATTGGGTGTGCCGGACAGACTCGTGCTCATCTTACGAGACTTCTTGTCGAATCGCACCTTCCGTTATCGCGTCGAAATGACGCGCTCCACTTCCCACTCCATCAGTGCTGGAGTCCCACAGGGCTCAGTTCTCTCTTCGCTCCTGTTTAGCCTTTACACGAACGACATTCCTCGTTCGAGTAAGGCGCATCTAGCCCTATTCGCGGATGATACCGCTCTCTACGTCTCGCATAGGAATAAGGGTTTCATTACCAGACACCTTCAGGTATCCGCCAATTCCCTAGGGAATTGGTTCAGGAAGTGGCGTATTGAGGTGAACCCGGACAAGAGCGCTGCGGTGTTCTTCTCCAGAGGTGCCACCCCGCGCCACTCCCTGCGCCGCCCTAGAAGTAATCTCGGCCAAGTGACCATGTTCGACCGACCCATTCCCTGGGTCAAAGAGGTCAAATATCTAGGGGTCACCCTAAACAGTACCATGTCCTTCGGCCCGCACATCAAGCGGGTCCGTCACCGAGCATCATTTGTGCTCGGTCGTCTCCATTCGTTAATCTGCAAGCGGAGTAAAATGTCCCTTAGAAATAAGGTGACACTTTACAAAACTTGCGTTCGACCCATCATGACTTATGCGTGTGTTGTGTTCGGGCATTCGGCCCCCTCTCACATCGATAAACTCCAAGTGGTTCAAAACCGCTTCCTCCGTAAAGCCGTAGGAGCCCCCTGGTTCGTACGGAACGTCGACCTCCACTCCGATCTAGGTCTCGAACCTATTCGCGCCTTTATTAAAAAGGCGTCAACACGTCACTTCGCGAACGCATCTACCCATAGTACCCGTAGTAGTAAATCCCCTCCCATAGCCGGCGGTTGACCGGTGCACTTAGTAGTGCACCCGTCCCCCTACAGCGACTGTCCCAACCGAGGGCGCCTCTTCGAGGCGCCCTCGAGTATGTCGCCTCTTGCCCTTCTGGCTGGCTAGAGCGTAGTGGTTGCACGCTCGCCTTTTAGTCCGGTGAAGCTGTAAAGGCCTCGCGGCCAACAGCGTACATCATTCACACACACACACACACATACACACGCCACGCACCAATTGTATAGAAACATCTTATTTCGCTATCTCCTCTTCGTGTTTGCTTCGTATCTTTGACTAATGTACTTCAAGTAATTAACAAATGATCGGTTTCAGTATTTAACTAATTAGCTATACAGTCTTTATAATATGTATTGTAAGTATCTAGGGTGGATTTTCGAGCATTTGCATTTCTCACTGTTTCGGAAGGCACGTTAAGCTGCTTCTAGGTACTACTTGAAGTGGTTGTCGGTCCGCATGGTGGAGTATGACCCAATTTGTGGCATAGTAATAATAGGCTGATAAGATCGCTGTGTGCTGTTTACGATAGTCGTCCCAAAAAAAAGAAGTGATGTTACTATTGATGTACGTTTTCCCCAGCTGTGAAGCTGAACGAGCTGGTGAGCCAGCTGCAGCAGTGCTACCAGCTGACGACGGGCGGCAAGTTCGCGGAGGCCACGGAGCGCCTGCAGCGCGTGGCCCGCAGCGTGCCGCTGCTGGCGCTCGACACCAAGCCCGAGCTGGCCGAGGCGCAGCAGCTGCTCGCCATCTGCCGCGAGTACCTGCTGGGCCTGCAGATGGAGACCGCCAGGAAAGGTGTGATTATGCTTTATTTACTATAGTCTCGTCAATATTGAACAATTTTCTTAATTTGCTTCATCAATATCAGAAAGTTAGTCACGTCAATATTGATAATATTATTAATGTGCTTCATCAATAACAGAAAATTACTGTCGTCAATATTCAACAATTTTCTTTATAAATTTTGGAAATGGAACCCTCATAGAAATTAGACAATTTTCTTTTTGAATACCTGTCAACTTGCCCTATAAATATCAGATAATATACCGCATGGTAAACTTTTTCATCATATTACAATTTTCTTATCAATATCGGACAATTTGCTTCAGCAGTTTTGAGAAATTTTCACAAGTATCTAACAATTAGCCTAAACAATATTGCACAGTTAACCTTGTGAAAAGGGCCTCATGAATATAGAACAATTTGCCTCATAAATTTTAGGGGCCTAATCAGTATTATATTGGAAGTTTTACCTTATAAAGTCGGACAATGTCTCATCAATATCGGTCAATTTGTCCTATCAATATAAAACAATTTGTCTCGTCAATACCGAAAAATTTGCTTTATAAACATTCAACAATTTTCCCTACAATTATCCGACAATTAGCCACATTAGTATCAGACATTTTGGCTTATTATTAAACAATTACTTTATCGATATCATGAAAATTGTCTCGGATGTAATGGTTAAAGGAAGCCTATTTTCTGTCGCCTCGATTTGTGAGAGAAGAATTTTGAATGAATCAGCCTTATTATAGGGCTGATTACTGATTATTATGTACAATTCGAGGTGAAAGAGGTTAGAACCGTTCACAATAACTCATTAAAATTTCCTTTCCAGCCATGCCGAAAAATACACTAGAAGAACAGAAACGCACGTGCGAAATGGCCGCATACTTCACACACTGCAAGCTGCAGCCCGTCCACCAGATCCTGACACTCCGCACAGCCCTCAACATGTTCTTCAAACTCAAAAACTTCAGGACCGCCGCGTCCTTCGCACGACGCCTCCTCGAACTAGGCCCGAGGCCAGAAGTTGCCCAGCAAGCGAGGAAAATACTCCAAGCATGCGAGAAAACGTTGACAGACGAACACCAACTACTCTACGATGAACATAACCCTTTCAACATCTGTGGTATCAGTTACAAGCCTATCTACAGAGGCAAACCCGAAGAAAAATGTTCGCTCTGCGGTGCCTCCTTCTTACCAGAACACAAAGGAAAGTTATGCCCAGTATGTGGTGTAGCGGAAATCGGCAAAGACGTCCTCGGCTTAAGAATTTGTCCGTTGCAATTCCAGAGATAAATTTATTAATTTTTATTTGTATTGCTATTTGTATGAATTATGTTTATTGTAAGAATATAGAATAAAGTATTGTATGACGGTTTTTGTAATAATTTATTTTTATAAATATGAATTATTTACAAGGCGTTAAAGCTACGGTTTATACGTCGACGGGAAGGTCTTCTTTTTTCCTGAAAATTAAATATTTTCAATTAATCTATGATGGCATTAAAGGGATTTGAGTCTATAATCTTAATTGTCTTTTCATGCTCTTAGGGGAACTAGGGGGGCTACCACGTAGAAGCCAGTTTGCCATTTTTATCCCATATTATAAGTACGCGAGAAGGGTGCGCGCAGGCCTGCTGTTGTACTTAGCCCGAGTAGTTATTCTCAGTGGTATAGCGAAGTGGCAGAAAAAGAAATTATTTTGAATAGGGAATATGCGTGAAATTTAAATAAGGGTCAAATATTCTTTTTACAAACTTTATCGCATTACAATAATGTCTATACCAATATTTTTTTAATAACATAGTTTTTTATTAAGATAATAAATATTGATAGTGCAAAAAATGAGTGGGAAATTCAAAGTAACTGGAACGCCACGCTATTGGTCAGATCGAATATGACGTCAAAGTCTACAATACAAATGTCAACAAGTGCATATTTATTGGATGTTTGCTATTGAGTTTGTTTTATAGTCATTTTTTGTTGTCGATTTACACAAAGAAAAATTTATAGTTTAAATTATTTAAGTTAATTCTTACGTTAGAGATCTTCACAGCAATATAAACAAGTTGATGGAGATACCATGTCTCTTTTTCTGATTTTACATAACTTTCTCCTTATGCTCGCACCTATCGGGTGCATTTCTTATTGTATTATTACACCTAGGCACAACACAGTGTTGTTCCATTGTATAATAGTCGCAAAATACAAAATAAAAATAAATTACAGAATAAAATACTTCTACAGCTGTTCACTAATTGATTGTTATTATAGACTTTGACGTCACGCCAAGCGCGCCAAAATGGCGGGCGTTTAAAGTGCTCTTATCTGTTTGCCATCGTCAACATTTTTTTTTGCCCTTTACATTTTGTTTTTGACTCTTAAATTTGTTTTGCAGTTATATATTGATGTAATCTATCGTATAAAAATATAAAAAAAATACACGCATATTCCCTACTCAGTCAATTTTATTTAGTTTGGTATACACCGTTACGCCTATATTCCCCAAGCGGGGGTAGCAGAGGTGTACTGAGTACACCCACTTTTCGCCGACGATGTTAGGGTGGACCGGGCACAATTTCAGATTCCGGAATCATACTGGAAAATTTTCGTTAAAAAACCAACACCCACGTAGGGTTTGAAATCCAGGACCTCGTTATCACAAAGCGATGCGCTTTGCTACTAGACCAACGAGGCAGTACTTTATATGCCTGATATTAGTATTACTAAATAAAATCGGAGTACTAAGCGGCGTAGCGTAGCGGTTTGCGGTGGTCACAAAAATTTTTTGCTAAATGAACATTATGAAAGATTGACATGAGATAAACTATGAGAGTGGAGGAAACCAGATATCTGCAAGGAAAGAACTTGTTGGAACTTGAACTCTTTACTCTGCCTGCCCCGCAAGGGATCTGCTGTGATGATATAGATAGATGACAGATGAACAGACCTCTTGTTGAGCATGTCCTGTATCTCGTCGAAGGTCTTCCCCTTAGTCTCTGGCAGTAGCGGCGACGCGGAGAAGATAAATCCGATGCCGCAGCACACTGCCAAGATCCAAAACGCTGTGTAGATGCCGTATGACGCAGCCACGTCGCGGAAGAACCTGGGACGACGTTATAACGAATTGTTACGTTTGCGGGGTAAATAAATGCCGAATAACGTGCGAAGTACTTTATTAGGCGCTGTACGCACAGAACAGTAAGTCGAATGCAAGTACGAACAAGCACTAAACACACACTAGTACTACTTGATAGTACCTAATTACTGTTTCCAAGTCGATAAGTCACTCGTAGTACCCGTATATCGCTACTAAGGTCGCCGGTGTATTCCACTTAGATCGCTTGTTCCCGATTTGATCGCTGTCGCTTCCGAAAAGAGACTGTGTTCGTTGCGTGTGTGTGTATGTTGAGTGATATACGCTGTTGGCCGTGAGGCCTTTACAGCTTCACCGGACTTAAAGGCGAGCGTGCAACCACTACGCCTCGAGTTGGGACAGTCGCTGCGGGGGGAGGGGATCTACGACTTAGTCGTAGACGTCCTTATCCGGAGCGAAAAGAAGCGATGTCGGAGCATCGGGGAGATCGGTGAGAATGTGTGTTCGTTGCCGCGCTAAGGGTTTCTTTAATACTCTATGAAAGTTCTAGAACGGACGCGATTCCTCCAAGTACATCGATAGTAAAGTCCAGGTACACCGAACAATAGCTGGCACATCCCACAAAGTGGTATTATTATTACGTACCTACTTGTATCTACTTGTTTACCGCGACCACGCGCCGGCGATTATAAAAGTGGATGAACCTTTTCTTAGCACTCAAACGCGGATTCTAGATCTTTCTTGACGGATCGATAGGGGACCTAAAGGTGTGTAATGCGTTTTAAAATCGATATTCCCCGATAAAGGGTTTTCGAGATATCGGGGTATGACCGGGTCATAGCAGCATTATCATTTGATTTTGCTTTCTACCTACCGCGCAAGGGATGTAGCGTGATTAAACAGATTGCCACTTTTTATTAATGCAGTTTTCTAGAAGAGCCGGGACCGTAAACAATTTCGTCTCACTAAGCTACCCAAATAGGGATGCGTGAACGAATTGTGAATGATAGCAAATAGTGCTATCATGACCACTCTCTCAGAAAGTGTTTATAATCGTGGTCACAATGGGCCTAGCCAAGTTCCAAGACATTTTCATAAACATTTTAGGCCGGCCTCACAAATTGATTGATGCTGCACCAGTCATTGGATGTTCATTGATAACGCGCCTACAGCAGCAGGATAATCGATGATAACGTAGCTATAAATCGGTTATGTTTCTCGTTTCACCTTCCTGCCCATGCCCTCACCACTCTCCTTTCGAATACAGATACCACACACAGAATCAGACACGACTTCTCCTACGAGGTCGAAGAATCTGCTGATGCAGAGCACCGCGGCGAGACACTTAGTATATGCCCTTCCCCATAGATTCTCCTTCAGGCGCTAGTTACCCCCTTTCCCTTCCGGCTGGAGCGCAGTTATTGCACGCTCGCCCTCTTCTCTGGTGAAGTTGTAAAGGCGCCTTGACTAACAGTGTAGTCATTCACACACACACGAACCAGTTAAGCAGTACCCAAGTATGACTTATGGGAGGTACCTGGTCCATACGAAGCCAGCCAGCCAGCACATAAAGGAGCAGATCCCGCCGGCTAGGCACTTGGTCTTCACCGGGAACATCTCCGCAACCAGGATCCACGGCACAGGACCAACACCTACATGAATCAGAACAGCCATTTTGAAATTGTTGATTGTTAAGGTACAGTCAAACCAACGCGACTTGCCGCGTCCACGGTGGCGATCAGCTCCTGTAGTAATATTTATACAGAAATGTTCACACCAACGCGCCCTGCGTCCTGTACGCGCTATCTGGGCAACGTCAACGGCAGGGAGATACCGATCCACACCGTGATCACGGCGATCTGGGCCCCAAGCCCGTTATTGCAATTAAAAAAAAAATGTTGATCATTGACATCATAATTGAAATAAAACAATTTTTTTCGGATTTTATCGCGGTTTATTTTTTATTTTTATTTCCCGACGTTTCGAGTGCTTTGCAGCACCCATGGTCACGGGAGGGAATGAGGTGTTAGACGTCCAAAAGGCATAGTTGTTCCGGGGTACCCTCAAACTTTTTAATTATTTTTGTTGGTCCGATCTACGCAGAATGAGCTCACGGTGTCTTGAGGTCTTGCAGTGTGATGCTTGGTTTTGGATTTGATTATATTAAAAATAAACCGCGATAAAATCCGCAAAAAATAGTTTTATTTGATGTGTAATATTCGCGTAAATCTAAGACATCAAAATTATTATTTTACTTAAATGCATATCGCATTTTACTTATATTATAAAATAGTTATTGTAATAAATGTCTTTAAAAAAAAAGTGAAACCGACTTCTTAAAGAGCAAAACTGAGATACCTAAATTAACTAAAAGCAGCCGACTAGCGCCGCCTTTTTATTTATTTTATTGCTTTTTAGTTAAATTAGGTATCTTAGTTTTGCGCTTTTTTATGTTGGTTTATCTCTTTTTTTAAAGTTATTTATTTCTTTTTTTTTAAATTCACGAGTGAATTAATTATTTACAATTTATATACCTACATTATATTATTCTGCTTAGTTCTATAGCAGGGTGCCTACAGGATTGACATCATACCTCAATCTACACATTTCTGATGTTTTCCGTTAAGGAGGTCCCTGGTTTATCTTCAAAGTCCAAGGTCCAATTCCAATTAAATTAAAATAAGACTACCTCGGTAAAGAACCCAACGTAAAAAGAGTCATCAAAATCAGTTCATAAACAAATAAGTTAAAGGAAATACAGATAAAAGATGAACATCTCCTTTTTTGGAGTCGGTTTAATATTTTACTTAGTTTAATGTAAAGGTACCTATAGAATTGACGTTATACCCATAATAACTCAATCTACACGTTCGTATTGTTTATCGTTAAGGACTTCCCTGGTGTATCTTCAAAGTTCAAGGTCCAATACCAATGAAATGAAAATGGGACCACTTTGGAGCTATACTGATCCCAACGCAAAATCATCAAGTTCGGTTCACAACTGACGAAAATATCGCAAAACATGTATAATAAAAATACATACTTCAGCAGTGATAGCCTAGTGGTTAGACCGTTGGACTGCAAAGTCAGAGGTCTTGGGTACAAACCCAGGCACGCACCTCTGTCTTTTCAAAAACATGTGCGTGCTAAAAATTAACTATCACTTGCTTTAACGGTGAAGAAAAACATCGTGAGCAAACCTGCATGCCCTAAGAGTTTCTCGAAGGTGTGTGCAGTTCGCCAACCCGCACTGGGTCAGCGAGGTGAAGCTAATGGTCTAAACCCTCTCAGTTGGAGAGGAGGCCCGTGCCCAACGGTGGGACAGTTTCTTAACAGGGCTAATATTATTATTATACATACTACAGACGCACATAGAAACTTCTTTTTGAAGTCGGCTTAAACGAAGAGTTCTTCCCTATTCCGGTCTCGGTCTCTCCATTCTAATCTCGGTCTCGAACTGATTCGCGCCTTTATTAAAAAGGCGACCACCCCATATTTCGCGAACGCGTCCAGTCATAGAAATCCGCTAATCGTAGCCGCCGCCGACTAAGAACCGAACTCCCCTCCTATCAGCCGCTACCGCCGCCCGCGGCATGTTCTCACCGACCCTCCCGATGCTCTTACATCTCTTTTTTTCTGATACAGATACCGCACACAGGATCAGACATCGGTCGGTGCACCACGGCGAGACACCTAGTATACGCCCTCCCCATAGCGACTGCCCAAGCCGAGGCCGTTCCTCCTTGAGGCGCCCTTGAGCTAGTTGCCCCCTACACACACACGAAGAATTTCCGCTTCGGATGGGAATGTGCGAGTGGGAAGGGTAATAGAAAAAAGTTACTACTCAATTTATTTTCTATATAGATTAGAATCATTAGTAGAATCATTGTATTAGAGCTGTTGTTAAGAATATCCATTTTGTAATCTAAAAAGGCTGATAGGAAGTGCTACGGGCAAGAAAAACCGGGCAAGAGAGTAATTAGTAAAATTTGTGGACTGACCGAGAGTGAAGAGTATCATGTACACGATGAGACAGAGCAGCGGCAGGAACGCGAACGATGTGACGTCATACTTGAAGTATGAGTCCATCAGTGCGTACACGCCGATCAGCGTCTGCAGGACAGAAAAAAACACTATTGGCACAGTAAAAAGTAACGCAACTTAGTATCTACTAGCGGGTCGAAGGTAAAAGGAATATATAAGGTATAACATATCTAACCGAGTCTTATCTAAAGGACAAGTCAAGAGTCTCCGTTACCGGCGAGCGTGTATGAGACGAACTATGAGAGTGGAGGAAGCCAGAGAGGTATGTAAGGAGAGAACCTGTTGGAACTCTGTACTGTATGCCTACCCCGCAAGGGTAGATAACTAACGTAAGACTTGAAAGTAATTTGTTTTAAAACGGTAACTGAATTGATTCCAACAATTTTCAATGTATTATTTATTTTAAATTTCCAAAAAATGCATTTAACCCTAGAATGCGCTACAACAAACCTAATTTATTCTTGGTTCAAAGCAATACAGAGATTTCAAATGCATTTCTAAAACGTATTTCTCATTACGCACACATAAAGGGTAAAAAGGGTAAAAGCTTTAAATTTGAAAATTTGGTTTTCAAAATGAATTTATGAAGCATTTATCTAATCGGAATGTCTGAAGTCTTGCGGTATTTACCATACACCTTGTATAGGACTTACGGATTGTTCATCATCTCAGCCTATACTTGTCCAATGCTGAACATAGACCTCCCCAATCGCTCTCCAGCGCAGCCGGTCCGATTCTGCATCCAACGACTTCCTGCGATCGATCAAGATCGTTGGTCCACCTGGCAGGCGGCCGTCCCACGCTGCGCTTGCCAATACGTGGTCTCCACTCTAGAATTTTTCTGCCCCACAACCATCCGATTCGCGCCTACCCATTGATACTTCAACCTACTAATCGTATGGGCTATGTCGGTCATCTCGGTTCTTTTACGAATCTCCTCATTCCTGATTCGATCACGTAGAGAAACGCCGAGCATAGCTCATTCCATACCTCGCTGAGTTTAGTTTATTTATGATACCTATTGTAAGAGACCACGACTCTAAACCATATGTCATCACTAGCAACACACATTGACTAAACTTTAGTCGTAACCCCCTCGGTCTATTGGAAGACGTTGCGCAGTTTCTCGAACCCGTTACGGACCTTTCTATCTATCTATCTATATATATCTTCACGCCAGATCCCTTGCGGGGTAGGCAGAGATACGGACCATTAGTAAGACTACTGTTGACACATTTGAATAAAATTACAGGTCAATAATGTTATTACTGTACTTTAGGTCAAGCTAATCAGTTACGGAATGACGAACTAAAATTAGAAGAGAAAAGAGTGCGACTAGGTATAGTATCTATCTCTATCATCACGCCAGATCCCTTGCGGGATAGGCAGAGAGTACGCAGTCCCTCACATACCTCTCTGGCTTCATCCACTCTCATAGTTCGTCTAATACACGCTCGCCGGTTACGGAGACTCTTGACTTGCCCTTCAGATAAGACACAGTCTATTTTGTGATGGTAAGATAGTCTAGGTCTTCCCCGCGCGGATGCAAGGGGCGGGGGCCTTGAGCGTTCTTCACGAGCGACCCCGAGGAGGACGGCGGCGTGGTGTGGCCCATGTCGCCGTGAGCACCGTGTTGGTGCGGGGGGGAGCGTGTCATTAAGTCTCCCCCCGAAGGCGGGCTCTTCAGAGCGTGGCACAAGAGGGGCACCGGTGCGTTCCATACGGAGATCTCGGAGCCCCTCCAAAGTGCTGATGTCGGCCACCCTGGGGTTTTTAGTCGGTAAGAATGGGAGGGGTCTGGGGAAAGTCCTATGCAGGATTTTCCCCAGGTAAAAAAAAAAAGGGCTTCCCCGGTACCTACATCGCTCCACTTTCGCATTGTATATCTGTTTCGTCATTCTTTCTTCGGACATCCTTTCTAAATGCCCGAACCAACGGAGCATACCCTTTCTCATCTTTACACCGGTGTTTTATTTACCAGTAATATAGGGTTTCAACAAGTACTGATTTTTTAAATATTGCGCAACCTAATCGAGAGGCGCTTGTAGCGTTGTGCGACCGCGGTGTTTGTTACCAAGGTTAAGCAGAGTTCGTCTCGGTCAGCCTGAGATGGATGACCGTTTGTAGCATTTCATATTCGAGCGTCTCCGTGCTTCGGAAGGCACGTTAAGCCGAGTTGGAAGCCTTATAGGCGGCTTGATAAGTTCCAACAGCAGGTGGCCAGAAACCTGCCACCACCGATCCGCATTGGGTCCGCGTGGTGGAGTATGACCTAATTCTCTCTCTCGTTGATTTGTGAGATGATGTGAGAGATGATTTGTAACGGCTAAGGATCGGGTTAAGTGAAGAGTCATGGGAGAGACTCCTTTGCTGGCAGCAGTGGGACTAAATAGATCAAAAAATTACATAATAATATAAACTAATGAATATAGATAGAACTTGATCGACGTACCAGGAATATAGTGAGGCCGAGAGATGTGGTCCACATAAGCAGTTTCCTCCCGAGACGATCCACAACTAGCGGAGTCACGCAGCTGGTCACCACCTGGCATAATAATATCGTTTAGAGAGAATAGCAATTCTTAATAGAACGAAAAAAATAACTTCGAATGGGATTGTTTTCTTTATATTTATAATAGCTTAGTCCATTGAAATGTTACATTTTTTAGGCCTTACCTTGCGTTTTTTAGAGGACGCAATTTTGTTATTTTGATGTGTAGGGGGGGGTCAGTGTAAAGCTAAAACCAAGTGTAACTTTTCAATGGACTAGCTGTACCCGTTCGATAACAGCGCCACCTACCGGGTCTATGTTATATAGCCTATGTACCTTCTGGATAAGGTAGCTTTCCAATGGTGAAAGAATAATTAAATTCGCATCAGTAGTACCGGAAATTACCCTGAACACTCACAAACTTTACCTTTTTACAATATTAGTATAGATTACAATTCTGTATCATATGTAGTGTCCGATCGAAGCTTCGATTCGGCTACCTCCGGCCAAAAATACTACCTTCGGCCAATCCATCGGCTTTGGCTACAATAGGCCGAAGTTTTGGCCAAAGCCGAAGGTTTCCAGCAAGCACCGAAATTGAGCGATCTACTGAGATTTATTACTTAATAATACTTTAAAGTAAATAAATATTATACCAATTCTTCTAACTTCATTACTAATTCCTTCACTGTCCAAAGTATTTGTCTTTGGAACTCCTTACCTGAATCTATAAGACGTGCTAAGTCCCGGGAAATATTCAAGCGTGATCTTAAATCACATTTCCTGCAAACCTAACATTAATTTTTTACCTTTGCTCGTATCTCTTTGTTTCTCCTTTATATAATGTATAATAGGTTTTTTTTGTTTCGTTTTACTTATTTTTTTATTTTAGTTTATTCATTGTTGCACCCATGAATTTATAACCCTAAACGGATTGAGTACTGTCAAAATATTGCTAAAGAAAATTATTTATTATATTATTAGACACAACATTGAATTTTGTATGTATGTATGTGAAAGCAATAATATCACACTCGCATCCATTACGATGCAGTACGGTGACCATAAGGTAGAACTAATACGGACTATACCTATTTATGATATGCTTTAAATAGGCTGTAAACCATATATTACCGAGTTCAAAATGAAGAAGGTTCTCAATTCGTCTGTATACAATGGATTAAGATGGGACAGTGAGGGCAGCTATGTCAACCGTTGTAGATACAGAAAAACGAGGAGACTATCTTGTATTATGTACTTAATTTTTACGATATGTTGAGCTGAATTTACAGATTCTGAAAAAAATGTAAAGTCAGCAAGAAAATGCGCAATTTAATCAAAAACTTTGACTACTACATATTTATGATGTGGCATATGCGTAGAAAGAAAGAATTACGGCAGTAAATAGTGCCCGAGAACACAACGCCAACAAGTCCATAATCGTACCAATGTTCGGCCACTCTACTTAGAAAGAGACGTAGGGCTCTAAGTGTGTATCCTTGTCATCACGTTCGCAGAGTGTGCAATCCATTGTAATATATCCATGGTCGCACCTTACCCATTTCCATTTTATTTTAAACATATCTGTCCTCTACCTAAAGGTTGCTTGGAAGAAGTCGCTTTAAGCGATAAGGTCGCCTTACTGTACCAGCATAATTATGTTCGATTTGTTTCTTGTCATAATATTTTATGTGCAATAAAGTATATTATTATTAAATATTACAAATAATATTATTTCAGAGTTATTATTTTTAACCAGTTGTAGGTAGTTATGTATACCAGACCAGTACACAGCTTAGTGCAAGTACTTTAAAAGATGATGCAATAATAACAGACTATTGCTCATGCAAATTAATTCCAAATACTGTTTTGCTGAATCGGCTTAACTTGCCTTTGCTGCGTATTTATCATGTAAACAGATATCAGGTTGCATGTTTAGTCTCAGTTTAGTTCTAATAATTGTTTTGATGAATAAGCAGATATCAATTAATACTCCGCATTCTGCGTGGGCGCCTTCTAGAAAGATGTGTTTACTTGGCGATGCCTATAAATATCCATCACCAAGCAAAGTACTTCAATATCGACTTAGCTCTCTTACCGTTCGCACGAACCTTAAGCAATCACTATTGACTGCATAGTATTTTCTATATTCATTATAAATTAATATTGTAAAATAAATATATTTGTATAAAGTCACGCCTGTCTTTATATTTTACTAAGTAATTTTAATCATCGCGCTAAATTAATACAGTCAACATAATTTTTTAAAAATTTAGTCAATCATGAACCATATTTCTTAGGGTTATTAAACCTGCCTAGGGTTATTAAAGCTGACTGCCTCGTTGGTTTAGTGGCAAAGCGCATCGCTTTGTGATCACGAGGTCCTGGGTTCAAATCCTAGGTCGGACAAGTATAATTTTTCTAACGAAAACTTCCCAGTACGAGTCCGGAGTCTGGAATTGTGCCCGGTATATGGCACTAGGCTTGCCCCTTATTACATGGGACCTAACATCTTCGGTGAAACGTGGGTGTACTAAGTACACCTCTG
Source organism: Phalera bucephala (assembly GCA_905147815.2). Classification (NCBI taxonomy): domain Eukaryota; kingdom Metazoa; phylum Arthropoda; class Insecta; order Lepidoptera; family Notodontidae; genus Phalera; species Phalera bucephala. The sequence continues at coordinate 15,506,295 of LR990630.1, read as the reverse complement.
CCATCCCCGCTTGGGGAATATTGGCGTGTTTAGTGCTTGTGTGTACTCGACGTACTGATTTGTGTGTACAGCGCCTAATAAAGTACTTCGCACGTTATGCGGCATTTAATTACGCGGCATGCCTTTTAAGTTTTGTCCTTTGAACAAAAAAAACACAACTAGTACTTTATAGTACTTTTTATTGTTTTTCAAAGTATTCACCACGTAGCTTAATACACTTTTCCATTCGCTCAAACCAGTTATTATAACATTTATTCCACTCTAAAGTGGGGGTGTTCAAAATGGCTGACTTGAAAGCGTCGACTGCTTCTTCACCGGACTGGAACCTTTGACCACAAATACTTTTCTTAATTTTAGGAAATGTAATAAAATCGTTAGGGCTTAGGTCAGGACTGTATGGTGGATGGTCAAGAATTTCTACTTTTTCCTGCTTCAAATACTCAATCGTTTGACGAGCGCTGTGTGAGCTTGCGTTGTCGTGGTGCAGGATGATGCGTCGCTTTAAGTTAGATTTTCGAAGTTCGGCGATGACTTGTGGTAAACAAACTGTGGTATACCACTCTGCGTTAACCGTTCTACGATCGTCAAGTGCAATAGTCGCAACATGGCCGGTTTTTCCAACGAACATGGCCACCATCTTCTTTGAAGTGCTTCGAGAACGAACAACTTTAGTCGGCTTTGGCTCGTCTTGAAAGACCCAGATTGTAGATTGTTGTTTGGAATCAGGATCGTAGGCATAGATCCAAGATTAGTCACCACTGATGATGTCGTAGACGTGATTTGACTCTCCTCGGTTGAACTTTTGCAGAGTTTTCTTACACCATCTGACGCGGGCCGCCTTGTGATCGTCGGAAAGCAGATGCGGTATCCAACGGCAAACTAGCTTTCTCACACCAAGCGCTTCATGCAAGATCTTCTTAATGGTTATCCCTGAGATGCCTAATAGAGCCTCTATCTCTCGATACGTCACATGACGATCTTCGAGAATTAGTTGTCTCACAGCAATGATGTTATCTTCAGTGAAGGCGGATTTTGGGCGTCCTTCGCAAGATTTGTCACTAACACTAGTATGTCCACGCTGGAATTCTAAATACCAGCGTTCAACAGTCCGCAGACATAGGACTTCATCTCTGAACACAGATGTTAGCTCTTCAAAACACTGAAGCCGTGTCAGGCCTCTTCTAAAGTTGTAGAAAATTATTGCACGAACATTTTCCTTAGAAAGATTCATTTTCGTACGTAACCTGACAGATTCCAATCGACGCTGTGACTAAACAATAGCATTAATCCTAATACTTTTAACTGTTTTGAGATTCAAAATTTAAACACACAATATAGAAAAGTTCTTAATTAAAAAATTGCCGGGAAATATGGAAACGACAGAACTTAAAAGGCATGCCTAGTACCCCGCAAACGTAACATTAAGCGATTTACGTTGCTGAGTGTACCCTTCTTCCTATAAAACAAGTTTTGGGAGACAAATATTATAATCTGGCTCTTGGTTCTAATGGCCTTAGGCTGCGAGATTGTTGATCTGACCTGCACGACTCCCATGATAATGGTTCCATCGGAGGGTGACATCTTGGTGCCGACCTTCACGAGCAGCTCCTCCATGTAGAACAGCAGCACATCGATGCCCGACAGCTGCAGCAACATCGCAAGGAACGTGCAGATACCTGGCAGTCATCATTATCATAACACTCTGAACAAAAAGACCGTGTCTTATCTAAAGGGCAAGAAAGTGACGACGACGAACGAAGTGAAGACGAACTATGAGAGTGGATGAAGAAAGGTCTGTAAGGAAAAAAAACTTGATGGAACTCTGTACTCTCTGCATTCTCCGCAAGGAATCTGGCGTTCGGTTTGGTCTGATTGTAATTCGTTTGTGTGCGTTGGAGGAGATCCTAGTCCCTCTCCAGATCATGCTGAGCCAAACACCTTTCGGCACAGCTCACACCGTAGCAAACAATACATATGGTACCTCATTGTATTTTATTCTTTGTCTGTTTGTTTTTCTTTTCTTTTTTTACCCCTATACTTATGCTGTGCTGAATAAATATTTTTCATTTCATTTCATTGCATATACATATTCGAGTGTAGTGTTTTGCTGCGGAAGGCGCGTCGAGTCGTTAATAACGTGGTCGTTAGGCCAAGGTGGAGGCTTTAAATGCGGCTTGATAAGTTCCAACAGCAGGTGGCCACATACCTGCCTCCACCAATCCGCACTGCGTCCCAGTGGTGAAGTATGACCTAATCTCTGTCACCTTGATAAGTGAGATTCCTTTGCCCAGGTGTAGGACAGTATAGGCTGATCTATCTATCTATATCATCACGCCAGATCCCTTGCGGGGTAAGCAGAGAGTACAGAATTCCAACAGTTTTTTCCTTATATACCTCTCTGGCTTCCTCCACTCTCATAGTTCGTCTCATACACGCTCGCCGGTTACCGAGACTCTTGACTTGTCCTTCAGATAAGACACAGTCTATTTGATCATGGTAAGACAGTCTAGGTTTTCCCCGGTACCTACATCCTTCCACTTTCACATCGTATATCTGTTTTGTCATTCTTTTTTCTGACATTGTTTCTATATGCCCGATCCAACGGAGCATACCCTTTCTCATCTTTACACCGATACTATCTTTCATACCTACTCGCTTTCTTATTGGTTTTTAAGAATAATTTGTTCTAAGTCCCGTCTCACCTAAAGCCCGGACTTGTCCCCGGGTGGCCCATAGGTCCTGCACCCTGGGCTCCTCCTTAAACTCCCTCGTCACCAGCGCCTTCAGTCCTTCCAGCTCCGGCTGCACTGCCTCCTTAGAGGTGCCGCGGAGGCTTTGCAGAACTGCTGACGCTTCTTCGTGTTTGCCTATTGGGAAAAACAATAAGGTAATAGCTAAAAGTTCTTTACACTATATAAAAAAACTGCCTATATCCACAAACCTGCTTTTTTCCATAAACTAAGGTACGAGAGAATCGGTCAAACTCTACCACGCGAATCCAATGTGGATATAAATTAACATAAATATCAAGAGAGGTCTGTAACGAAAAAAGCTTATTGGAAAGAGTTCCAAAGAGTACAGAAAATACTGTCTACCTGCCCCATAAGGGATCTGTCGTGATGATATAGGTAGATAACTATCACCAGTAATGTTTAGAGCAAAACATTTATATGTTGCAATCTGCTATAGTGACATAATCCTCGAAGGGTTGGCCAGTGATGAATTATTTCGCCAAAGTGATCTCCAACAATTTACGTACTTATTTAATAAAATAATAATCTAATGTCAAATAAACTGATGTGCCTATTGCAGTGGCGTCTACTACATAGTCAAATTTCTGCTTCTTTAATAGCATTCTGTTTTTCTCTCTCTTTCTTTTACGTTTAAATTTTTTAAGACACCCACAAGAGGTGGGAGTGCGGTTATTTTACTACCACAGAACTTCTCCATCTCGCAGAACCGATCCGGCTTTGCGAGATGGAGAATGACCAATTCTCGCACCTTAGTGGGACAGTAACCTAGGAGATAGTAGATTAGCCTGTGACCGTTTGGTCCGAATTTTTCCCATTAATTTGAATCAGTTAATAAATAAAAGGTAAATACGAATTCTCCTACTCTCATCGGGAAAAAAGGAATCACGCATTTCCTCACATAGAATAGAATTACCACTTGGCTTCTCTTTGGTGAGCGCGTGGGTAGTTAGTAGGGAGAGGTCAGATCTGGTGTAAATCAGAGAACATTCTCGATCGATCTAGTTATTTTTGTTTTCCCGTGCGTTTAGATCCAGGTTTTAAGTAAAATTATGATCTTCAATGCACTGTCCTTATATGGAAGAAGCCACGAGAAGAGCCTACTTGTTTCAGTAAAGTAAATACCTTTATAGACCAAGTAAAATGGCGTCTCCGGTATGAACCAGGTGAAGGGTACATAGAAGAGTGACAGGATTCCGCCAGTGGCCGTCAGCCCCCAGTACGAGGTGAAGGGCCCGATTGCGTACGCCAGCAGGAAGCCGACGTTGATGAACAGTAGGAAGAACGCGCTCAGAGCACCGCGAATTTGATCCTATGGGGAGAAAAACGAGGGTAGTAGGTACTTTTAGATTAGAAGCCATCCATAATTTAATTCACGCGTTAACGGACAGTTAGGGGGTCAACAAAGCGTGACAGCAATCGGAAGGAGAGCATTGTGACGTCACATGTGCAAAACTATGTCACATGAAATAATCTAAGGAAATTAATGGAAGGCCTCCAAATTATTCATAATTAATCATCATGAGCATTAGGCGAGATCGTATCCAGTCAAGCTGTCAAGGCCCCGCGGCCAACACCGTAGATCATTCATACACACACAAAATCAGTAGAAAGGCTCTCTGCGGAAAAAAGGCCTCCTCCAAAGATCGCCACAACGATCGGCTTTTAACTTGCGACGTGGTGGAGGTTGTAGGTAAAATCTGGTGCATATGTTGTTACCGGGAGACCAGTAATAAAACGGACTAGATTATACCTGCTGCATTAAAATATGCCATATTTTAGAAACTATGGCTCAAACAAAAATCCTTCGAAGATATGCAGGTAGCAATTTTTCCGCTGAACTATTTGGCAATGTTAACAAAAAAGGCACCAAAAGTAACTTCGGCCTTCACCTGTATCAGGGCTGCTCAGGACCTGGACAAGAAGACTATACCCACTAACTTTAACGATTTGCCAGATATAAATCGGCACTGTCGCGAACGGCATGGTGCAGCCCCATATGATCCTGGCGGGGTACAGCGTCTCCAAGCGGAAGGTAACCTGCACAGCAGCAGTGGCAAGTTGGCGGGACCTAGGTGGGCCTGGAAGGAGCTGGGAGACGAGGCTAGAAGGCTACACCCACTGACCTCAGCGATCACAATGTAGATCGGTACTATCGCGTACTACTTGCTCGTGGGGTAGCCCCACATCATCCCGGCAGCGTACAGCGTCCCTAATTGGCTGCCAGCCTGGCAGCAGTCGCAAATTGGCGGGACTTGGAAGGAACTGGTAGACGAGACGGCTACAATTACTGACCTCAGCGATCTCTCCGATGTAGATCGGCACTGTCGCGAACAGCATGCCCGTGGCGCAGCCCCACATGATCCTGGCGGCGTACAGCGTCTCCAAGTTGCTGGTAACCCCGGCGAGCAGCCAGCCCAGCAGGAGCGGCACGTTGGTGCCCATGATGATCCAGCGACGACCGATGTATCGGGATAGAGGCACTGTTATTATTGGACCTGGGGGGAAGAGATACGAGTTTAAGTCATAACTAAAGGGTGACAAGGATCTCTTGCCACGTTTACAAAATTGGAACTAATTCCGTTATCAAGCAAAATGTTACGTTAACTATAAAATTAGCCTAAGTTCTTTTTTAATTGTGAAGTAGGAAAATGTTTTAAACGAATTTTTAATTACATAAATATAAGAATAATGATCTCTATGTATAATTTAATTTGTTTTACTGCGTCCATCTATCGAAATTTTAACGAAATGGTAACACTAATTTCGCATCAACGTCCCCCTGACAATGTCATCCAAGTGCAAAAAGATGCTTGTCGCATTATAAGTCAAAAATCCGTCTATGTAACTCATATTTCTATCTACTTACAGTGCAACAAGGATCTTTTAGCCTTTTGAAATTATTAGGGTTAACATTTAGTAAAATTTTCCTACTACCAAAGAGATATCTTTTTTTTGTTTTTTCTAAAACGTAGCCCCACACTAGGATTTATTCCTGTGTCGTGGGTGCGTTTACAAACATGAAAATTCACATACACAAATACCCAGACCGGAACAAATAATTGTGGATCACACAAAGATTTGTCCCGTGCGGGACTCGAACCCGCGACTATTAGACGCAGTGGGCAGAGCGGCTTAAGCTCTTAACCACTGCGCTAAGTCGTCCGTATCTCAATAAGTGAGTTCGCAGGTTAGTAATTATAAAAGAACTTGAGTAAATTTCATAGCAAACGGCAACTTTGCGACTGTCATGAAGTGACATTTCACTTGATGACAGCGTTATCTCCGATTCTGGCTGTAGGTCAAAAATTCCTGTACGACTGTATCTGTATCATTGCGTCAGTGCGTTAGTATAAAGACGCAGTATACAAGGTGTCACATAATAAACGCAAAACCTCAGACACTCCAATTAAAGAATTGCTTCATATATTCAAAACGAAAACCAAATTTCCAAATTTAAAGGTATTTACCCTTTTTTAAGCACTTTTATACCCCAATTAACAATGACACTTGTACGTGTATTTGTGCGTTTTGAGAAATACGGGTTAGGAATGCATTTGCAATCACCTTATTGCTATGAATCAAGAATAAATTTAGTTTTTATAGAGAACTGAAGGATAAAAGCGTTTTGCAAATAAAAAAAATGCAAGGTACATTAAAATTGTTGGATTCAATTCAGTTATCGATTTAGAACAAACTACTTTCAGGTCTTACGATTGTTATGTTACATTTTGTACAGAAAAACATCTTTGGACAAATTTAAATACGATTAGCCGTGAAATTATCTATGTTTTAAAAGTATAGTTTGCATAACAATAAACTAAGTGTAATACATAGTAATATTTTTAGAATCATAACCCGTGCGACATGCGTGTGACACTACGCGTGTGACTAATCGTGTTTGGTCACGTCCAGTTATTGAAAAACGGATAAAGAATAAATAAAATGTGTCGAGTCGAAAAATTGACGTAAATTATAGGTAAGATACTAGCAGTTTCCCGCGGTTTTGCACTCGGTCGAGACCTTCAGAGATGGGCAAAATGTAATCAGATTAATGATTAACCATCCCCCTTGGGAAATATGGGCGTGATGGTGTATTCATGACGATTACAATTACATTTTGTAATATTCAACAATTACGATTACACTTTTAAACTTGAATCATGATTAAATATTACAAAATACAATTTTTCAAATCTGATTACCTTCCGGGTCTATGTTACTTCTGGATAATATAGCTTTATAATTCTACTAACAGATATACAATGCGAAAGTGGTTCGCGCCACTCCCTGCGCCGCCCTAGAAGTAATCTCGGCCAAGTGACCATGTTCGACCGACCCATTCCCCAGGTCAAAGAGGTCAAATATCTAGGGGTCACCCTAAACAGTACCATGTCCTTCGGCCCGCACATCAAGCGGGTCCGTCACCGAGCATCCTTTGTGCTCGGTCGTCTCCATTCGTTAATCTGCAAGCGGAGTAAAATGTCCCTTAGGAATAAGGTGACACTTTACAAAACTTGCGTTCGACCCATCATGACTTATGCGTGTGTTGTGTTCGGGCATTCGGCCCCCTCTCACATCGATAAACTCCAAGTGGTTCAAAACCGCTTCCTCCGTAAAGCCGTAGGAGCCCCCTGGTTCGTACGGAACGTCGACCTCCACTCCGATCTAGGTCTCGAACCTATTCGCGCCTTCATTAAAAAGGCGTGTCAACACGTAACTTCGCGAACGCATCTACCCATGCGAATCCGTTAATCGTAGCCACCGCCGACTACGATCTCCCTCCCGACCCCTGCCGCCACCGCTGGCCGCGACATGTTCTCACCGAACCCCCCCGATGCTTTGTCCTCTCTTCTTTCCGCTCAGAATACGGGCGACGACGACGACGTAGTAGTAGATCCCCTCCCATAGCCGGCGGTTGACCGGTGCACTTCGTAGTGCACCCGTCCCCCTACAGCGACTGTCCTAACCGAGGGACGAGTATGTCGCCTCTTGCCCTTCTGGCTGGCTAGAGCGTAGTGGTTGCACGCTCGCCTTTAAGTCCGGTAAAGCTGTAAAGGCCTCGCGGCCAACAGCGTACATCATTCACACACACACGCGAAAGTGGAAGGATGTAGGTACCAGGGAAGACCTAGACTATCTTACCATGATCAAATAGACAGCTTTATCTGAAGGACAAGTCAAGAGTCTCCGTAACCGGCGACCGTGTATGAGACGAACTATGCGAGTGGAGGAAGCCAAGAAGGTATGTAGGGAAATAACCTGTTGGGACTCTGTACTCTCTGCCTGCTAGGGATCTGCCGTAATGATATACATAGATAGAAAATTCACTATTTCTCAAGGAATTGTGTAAAAATATACAAGTTATGTTGATAAGTGGGATCTTTTCTATGTTAATTTCTAAGGGTTTTCTAAATACTCGATACACAGATGTCAACGCACCAAAGACCCAAAGACATTTTCGTCAACCGGGACCTTGGTCTTATCAAATAAGATGGAGGTTCTTCTCAAGGTTGACGTGAAGAATGCTTTTAATTCATTAGATAGGGCTGCCTTGCTTAACGAAGTAGCTTCTCACCTTCCAGAAAATTATTCTTATATTTGGCAGTGCTATAGTGATTCTTCTAAATTGCTCTTTGGCGAAAACACTATAGATTCAGCAGTTGGCGCTCAGCAAAGAGATTCTCTTGGTCCTTCTCTATTCAGTCTTATCCATTGACACATCTCTTGCTTAAATTCAAAATTTAATGTGTGGTACCTAAACGATGGCACTTTAGGCGGCAAAGCCGTTTTTAGCAGTTTTTAGTGATTTCATCCAAATTAACAGCAACTTTAGGAACTCTGGCTCAGAATTGAATCTGTCTAAATGGGAGATTTTTCTCTCAGAGTCTTTCTTTAAATGATTAGCAGTTTACATCTGAAAAGTTTAACAAGTTTGCTCCTGGCGTCAAATTTCTCAGTAGAGACTCGCTTTGCCTCCTTGGTGCCCCTTTACTTAACGACGGAGTCAACAACTACCCTTCTTGGGAACTAAGATTAAACAACTTCAGGATAATTCTTCCAGACGGACGATTTAGCGCAGTGGTTAAGAGTTTGAGCTACTCCGCCCACTGTGTCGAATAGTCGCGGGTTCGATTCCCGCACGGGACAAATCTTTGTGTGATCCACAATTATTTGTTCCGGTCTGGGTATTTGTTTGTGAATTTTCATGTTTGTAAACGCACCCACGACACAGGAATAAATCCTAGTGTGGGGATACGTTTTAAAAAAAAAAAGAAAAAAAAGAAAGAAAAGATTGGGAGTTCTAAATCGCCATATTGCTTACACTATATTAAAATAATGTGTATTCGTTCCAAAATTTGGCGCAAGCCTAATCTGAAAATGCTTGGCCCTTATCAACCAAATGGATCCCGCCCTCAGAGATAACCTTGAAAAAATTCTACATTTACCCTTAAATGAAGCATCCTGGACCCAATCAACGTTACCTTTTAGACATGGTGCGTGCGGAAAAGTGTTAGTATTACTCTACCGGCCTCTTTTCTTAGCCTCAGTTTATAGTGCCCAAGAACTCTGTTCTAAAATACTTTCGAACACAGAATTAGTAGCTGGTGCCACGGAGCCTATGGAGGCCCTAGAAAAGCATTTGCCCCAATGACGATATTCCAAAAGAAGTGAATGTGTAAAAACTTTGTGATATGCCAATGGTACAAATAACAAAGAATTATTTGGCCGAAATTATCGTCAGGGACTGCGATCGTGCTCGTCTACAAGCGTTAGGTCAAAAGAAATCATTCAATTCCTGCAGCCAATCGTGGCGCATTGCTGGACAGTGAAAGTTTTCGGATTACTATAGGCATTCGCTTAGGGACACCGATTTGCAAAGAACACAGGTGTCCGTATGGAGGGGAGGTAGATCGGTCCGGACTCCATGGGCTCCGTTTGCCGCAGAAACGCTGGAACCATGTTCATCGGCTTCAAAAAAAATATAAATAAAATAATACCTACGCTGATCACCTCCTCGGATGATAAGAGAGCTGGTTCATTCCTCGCTTAATAGATTGGTCTGTCTATTTAGCGAGGAAACCCAGCCAGCATTCTTGTAACCATTCCACGCGGATGCAGTCTTTTTAATTAGGGTTTTTTTGCGTTTTATTTTATATTTTAGTTTAAACTATTTCTATGTTAGATAGCCTTGTCATTGAACTTGTAATAAAAACTATTGAAGACCAAAAAAATACGAAAATATTTATAATATTCTTCTTTGCAAAATAGTTTCATAAATACAATAAACATAATAGAAGCAGCCTAATTAACTTCTTAATTCAAGTAGGCATGTTGTAGATATGTATGTTGTATCAACGTCTATTACAAGTTTTTGTTATTTTTTAACTTTGGATATATACTATATCTAGCAAATTACTTCTTAATTTTATTTGTATTTATGTGAGAAACGAGGGTGTCGTGGGATTCAGGCGTTGTGGAATACATTCCGATAGATTTTATATTATAATCTTGAGCTTTAAATAATATTATTGTTACGACCTGGACAAACCCAGATATCTTGAAAAACCTTGATCGGGGGATGTCGATTCTAAAACGCGTTACTCACCGTTAGATCTCTAATCGATCTGTCAAGAAAGATCTAGAATCCGCGTTGAGGGCAAAGACATCTAGAAGGTTTCTCCCCTTTTTATTATCGCCAGCGCGCGGTCGCTGTAAAGAAGTACCTACTTGTTTACGTACAAATAAGTATGTAATAATAATACCGCTTTGTGGGACGCGCCGGCTTTTGTTGAATGTACCTGGGCCCCCTTTATGGATGTTTTTGAGGGATTCTGGTCCGTTCTAGAACTTTCATACGAGTATAAAAGAGACACTCTCTTCGGAAGCGACAGCGATCAAATCGGGAACAAGCGATCTAAGTGGAGTACACCGGCGACTTTAACAACGACTCAGCGATTTGGAAGCAGTAATTAGGTACTACGAGTATCAAGAGTGGTAATAGCGTGTGTTTAGTACTTGCGTGCACTAGTGTTTGACGTACTATTTTATGCGTACTTCGCCTAATAAAGTACTTAGCATGTTATTCCACATTTATTTACCCCGCAAACGTAACATTATGATAATATTTATTTACCCCGCAAATGTAACATTATGATAATAGTTGTATATCTTAATCTTGCCTTCTTCGTCTTTTTACTCTTCAGTCTTAAATCTTCAATGGTCCTATCTTGACAAACGTTTTCGAAGTTTCTCATATAGTCTTATTATAATCTTGAACATCTCTGTCACTCTCAATTAAAAAAATTGTCATCTAGCTTACAATTTTCTTTCAAAACCTACCAAAAAGTCGTTATATCCCACAATTTGTTGCCGATTCTTTGTTAGATTAACTACTTAACTTACATAGATATTTTAGAACTAACAATTATGTTCTAGTCCTTAAATTGAATGATAGGGAACAGCGTTTATAGCTTTGCAAGCTCAAATAATTGATTTTGCATAAACCGTGCAAGGGTATTCACAAAATTATATATTAAGCTACCACCGGATCCAAAAGCGGCCTCCACTGAGAAGATCCGGCGAAAAACTCAACGGGATTGTCTTTTTCATTTAATTCTCTTACTCTTTTTTATTATCATTGTGTCTGAATACAATATTTACGTTACAATTAAATAGTTAAGATCTAGCTTCCGTGTGATGCCTTACGATCGCGATATGAGACTAATGATGTTATTTCTAAAGAGTAAGTGTCTAAAGGATTCCGGATAGACCAGTCCCTACAAGCAGCATCTGGTCACGAGTATTACTACTGGAACAGCCATCACTACCCTCGACCATATTGGAGGGAAGAAAGTGATTCCGCCAGGCAGCCACCGCAGGCAAAGATATTTTAGTGAGCATTACCAAACTAGAACTCCAAAGACGTTGTCAGAATGTGTCTATAAAGCAGCAATATCCCGAGCTCGTTGTGTGTGTATGATCTACGCTGTTGGCCGCGGGGCCTTTACAGCTTCACCGGACACTCCGAGCTCGTTTGGCACACCACGCTACGCTTTAAAATTGTTTTAAGTCTATGCAAACTTTACAAACTTCAGGTATCATTAATGAAATGGGTGGAGCTTAAATAAATAATATAGAGTTCTGAAATTGTCTCCTATTGATAAATATCGTAGAGATATTGCCAACCGCTTTAAGCTAGTATGGGTATTCTCAGTCAGGTATGTTTTTTGATCATGGGTTCAATTTTATTTAACAAATGAAATTAGTGGCTGACATTCTGCAATAATTTTTAAACTCTCCAGTGTCATCGCAGGTCATCTCGATGGAAAAATCATCCTTATTATTTTTGTAAGAAAAATAATGTGTCAGTTCATACAACGAAAATACAACAATCACAAAAATAAAATCACAACAAAGAAAATAAACTAAGAACAAGTACTCGTAAATAAAACCAAATGTAAGTACTTACAATGCCCCATTTCGATGAATTGATAACATCCACCATCTAATTTAGCGGCGAGATTTCTTTTCCGTTAAAATTCTGCTTAAAACGTTCACATAATGTAAATTCAAAACACAGCGCTGTAGCTGCGACTTCTTAGCTTCATCTATTGCCCAAGTTCAAATAAGAAGTGAGTGTGAATCGTATGTAACAAGACAACACTGTCACCGCACTGCTCTATGCGGGAAGTGGCGGTCAGGACTAGACACCGACCTCGCCGGCGAGGTCGAAGAATTCCTTGCCCGCCGGCCGGTGCAGAGCACCACGGCGCGACACCTAGTATACGCCCTCCCCCATAGCGACTGCCCAAGCCGAGGCCATACCTCCTTGAGGCGCCCTTAAGCTAGTTACCCCTTTGCACTTCTGGCACAAGCGTAGTGGTTGCACGCTCGCCCTCTTGTCCGGTGAAGCTGTAAAGGCACCCGGCCAAGAGCGGCCGAAAGTGGCGGCAGGGGCAATGTATATAAGCCGGGTATTATAGATGTACCTAATAGCATTGGGTTGGGTTCAGAGTTGGGCAAAAATTAATTGTGAAAACATTATTAAAATATTTCGGAATTTGTGGCGTTTATTTTTGTTTTTTTGTTGCCAACGTTCCGAGTGCTCTACAAAACTCGTGGTCACGGGAGGGGCGGAGGCGGAGGATAATTGCAGTTAAAATTTTAATTATAGGTCGTACGATTAAAAAACGACATAGCTCGCAGGGCTGGTCACATCTGCAGATGGACCGACGGCCGATGGAGCAAGCGTGTCCTAGAGTGGAGACCGCGACTTGGTAAGCGTAAGGTGGGACGGCCCCCAGCTAGATGGACCGACGACCTCAAAACGGTCGCTGGGACAGACTGGATGCGGAAGGCGAAGGACCGTGCGCAATGGCGCGTGTTAGAAGAGGCTTATGTCCAGCAGTGGACTACGATAGGCTGATTGATTGATTAAAAAAATATTAAATAACACTGGTTGGGTTCACGCATTCTTTCTCTCTACCTCTTAAAGGTATTTCTTACCCAACAGCCCGCCGAGCACCAGCAAGGATCCGATCCAGGACTCCTCTTGCAGAGTCGGCTCGTGGGGCAGCGGGGAGTTGGGCCCCCGCAGCTGGGGCAGCACCGGGGACGTCCACCCCATCGACATGCCCGTACACAGGCTGCCGTAGCTTGCTACAAAGAAAACACATTTGATATAATCACAATAAAGAATAAATCAGCTGGTACTTCCGCACAAAGACCTTTTCTCATAAATCGAAGTTAGAGAAATTAGGTTGAACTCCACCACGCGGACCTAGTGCAGATTGGTGGAGGCAGGAAGTTGCACGATGGCCCTCTTATCCGGTGAAGCTGTAAAGGCTTCGCGGCCAACAGTGTAGACCATTTGCATACCACCACACATAGTGTCCCACTATCAGCCAAAGTCTATATAAGAGAATAGATTACACAGAAGATAAGAATATGTTAATAGTAGAGCAATTAATTTTAATTTATTGTACTCGCTCGCCTTATTTCGAAAGACACGTCGAATTGTTGGCTCCAGGTAATCTTAAATGGTAGTCCTCAAGTAAAAAAGGCCCTAAAGGCCTACCGTGTGTGTGTGTGTGTGTGTGTGAATGATGTACGCTGTTGGCCACGAGGCCTTTACAGCTTCACCGGACTTAAAGGCGAGCGTGCAACCACTACGCTCTAGCCAGCCAGAAGGGCAAGAGGCGACATACTCGAGGGCGCCCTCGGTTGGGACAGTCGCTGTAGGGGGACGGGTGCACTACTAAGTGCACCGGTCAATCGCCGGCTATGGGAGGGGATCTACTACTACGTCGTCGTCGTCGCCCGTATTCTGAGCGGAAAGAAGGGATGACAAAGCATCGGGGGGGTCGGTGAGAACATGTCGCGGCCGGCGGTGGCGGCAGGGGTCGGGGGGGAGATCGTAGTCGGCGGTGGCTACGATTAACGGATTCGCATGGGTAGATACGTTTGCGAAGTGACGTGTTGACGCCTTTTTAATAAAGGCGCGAATAGGTTCGAGACCTAGATCGGAGTGGCGGTCGACGTTCCGTACGAACCAGGGGGCTCCTACGGCTTTACGGAGGAAGCGGTTTTGAACCACTTGGAGTTTATCGATGTAAGAGGGGGCCGAATGCCCGAACACAACACACGCATAAGTCATGATTGATAAGTTTTAACAGCAGTTGAACAGAAACCCACTTTGACAAATTAAAATTCCTACGCTGTTATAGGGCAGCGAACGCTGGGTATGTAAGAAGGAGAATGAAAGCAGGATAAATGCGGTGGAAATGCGAGCTCTGCAGAAGATGTGCGGAATGAACCAGACCGACCGGAATCGCAACAGCGTATTAAGAAAGCGAGTCGGTATGAATGATAGTATCGGTGTATATATGAGAAAGGGTATGAGAAAGGGTTTGGGTATATAGAAAGGATGTCAGAATAACAAAACAGATATCCAATGCGAAAGTGGAAGGATGTTGGTACTGAGAAAGACTTAGACTATCTTACAATGACCAAATAGACCGAGTCTTATCTGAAAGACAAGTCAAGAGTTTCCGTAACCGGCGAGCGTGTATGAGACGAACTATGAGAGTGGAGGAAGCCTGAGAGGTATGTAAGGTAAGAAACTATTGGAACTCCGTACTCTCTGCTTACCCCGCAAGGGGTCTGGCGTGATGATATAGATAGATAGATAGAAAAGTCCTACATAACTTTAAAAACGGGTGGATCAGCGTGATATCCCTGTCAACTTTATACCTGTTATATGTATGTATGTACGCCCATTTTCTCGCTTAAAATACACTACCTTAACTTAATATAAATTCTCAATTGCATGCTGTGTTTATGTGTTGAAAGGTGTGCAATTAGATATAAGCACATAGAATTATAATTATAAGTGTTTAGTAGGTAAGATTGTTTGGGTTAGGTTTATCAACACCTGTTGATAAACCTAATAAGTACCTAAGTAAGGAAAATAATATAAAACCAATATTCAAGTATCTACCTAAATTTTCCATCTGGTACGCAATACAATAAATAGTTGTTATGTTAATCACTCGACATAGTTTAGTGAACGGAATGGATTGCTAATTCCATGCCTTAACGACTTCCTTAAGAATTGTTTTATTACCTAACCGCTGTTAGGCTGAGGTCATGAACACAGAATTAAAAGCCTCTGTACCTCTCACGTGTAACATGAGGTGTGAAGTCAGAGGTTTACGATGTATTTATATGTAGGTAAAGATACCTATAGTTTTACTGGGTAAGGCACAAGATCAAACACCGACCTCGCCGGCGAGGTCGAAGAATCCCTTGCCCGCCGGTAAGAGCACCACAGCGAGACACCTAGTATACACCCTCCCCCATAGCGACTGCCCAAGCCGAGGCCGTTCCTCCTTGAGGCCCCCTTGCCCTTCTGGCTCGAGCGTAGTGGTTGCACGCTCGCCCTGTTGTCCGGTAAAGCTGTAAAGGCCCCGCGGTTAACAGCGTATATCATTCACACAGGTTACCTTGTGAAATAATTTCGATATCGCGTTATTTGGGGTCTAGTGTCCAGAACAGAGATGACTTTACGCTCACTGGATCGAGTAGGGTTCGATCTCCGCACAGGACTAGTCCACGGAAGAAAAAATATATTTCGTGGGTCACATATATTACTAGGTACCGACGATTTTGTGGGATCGCAGGTCGTTGGATGCAGGTGGCATCGGACCGGCTGCATTGGAGAGCGATTGGGGAGGCTTATGTTTAGCAGTGGACAAATATAGGCTGATATGTTGATGATATATGTAATTCTAACATATACGTGACTTACAAAATATGTTCCTTTCGGTCTGGATGTCTGTGTGTGAACATCGTGTTATTAAATGCACTCATGATACAGGAATAAGCCAAGGGAAGCCAGAGAGGTATGTAAGGAAAGAACCTGTTGGAACCCTGTACTCTCTGCCTACCCCGCGAGGGAGCTGGCGTGATGATATAGATAGATAGATAGATAGATGATACAGGAATAATTAATTCCTAGAGAGGGGCAATTATTTTTTTTAATGCTTCCGAGAATATCTACAGACTCACATTCTGGTATTGGAGCACATAACTAACATTAAAGGCGGCGTAAAAACTAATTAACTCCGATAATAATTACGGCAGGTTTGCTGCTGGAACCAAAATACCGCTGAATCTCCGATTATGACTGAAACTTGCCACAAACGAAACTGTAAGATCGGTCGAAAACAATTTGTTTTAAAACAATAATAACCCGAATTGTTTATCGTCAGATATTAAATAAGTTTTCTTTGTTCTAAGCTTTAACGATAAATATGCTCGATAACTCAAGAATTAAATGCAAATTATTGTGATCGGGATAAAATTAATATTTATAAAGTTGATCTACGCATGTACTATTGATAATCGTGACCGTAGGTATGTATCTCTAAGTTAACTTGTTACAAGCTTGTTACATTAATTCTGCTAAAGAATATTATCATATATACTAATATTATGAAGAGGAAACATTAGTTTATTTGTAAACTTTTTATTTTTCTTTCGTGGCAATTGCGTTTACATTATGCCATTGTACAAAGTTTATGAATATTCATCTCTAAATTAATTCAATTCCCTAATGAACTTGATGACTTAGATGATAATGAAATTGATGAAGTGCCCAACCCTGGATAGTAAAGTGATGGAAACTATACATACCAATTGCGACGGCCGTTTTGAGGGATATCGAAAAGGCACGTTTTATCAATTTGTTACAATTACCTTCACTCATGCACATATATGAATATATAATGGTTAATATTCCACCAACATTACACATTATCATTCGAAATAACACAAGTTTTGGGAATTAAAACAAATTGACAACATCACTCTTCGATTTCCCGCCAAAAAGTCTGTTTGTAATCAATTGACGGACGATTTAGCGCAGTGGTTAAGGGCTTAGCCCGCCCCGCCCACTGTGTCTAATAGTCGCGGGTTCGATTCCCGAAGGGACAAATCTTTGTGTGATCCACAATTATTTGTTCCGGTCTGGGTATTTGTGTATGTAAATTTTCATGTTTGTAAACGCACCCACGACACAGGAATTAATCCTAGTGTGGGGCAACGTTATTTAAAAATAAAAAAAAAATTAACCTTGAAACTACTAAACCTTTATCTATTTATATCAAAGACTAGCAGTTTCCCGCAACTTCGTACCCGGTCGACAACAGCGCCACCTACCGGGTCTATGTTATATAGCCTATGTTACTTCTGGATAAGGTAGCTTTATAGTAATAAAAGAATTTTTGAAATCGGTCCAGAAGTTTTTGAGTTTATTACAAATATAAAATACAAATCTTTCCCCTTTATAATTTTAGTATAGGCAAAGTTTAATTTTTCGATTGAAAAATTCCTAATATAAGTTGAATATGAGTTGATATTATTGATTTGGCATTGTGCCTGACATCATGGAAATAGGGTCGTTTCCAACACTGGGATCTAACAGCATCGGCGAAAAGTGGGTGTACACAGTACACCTCTGCCACCCCCACTAGTGGAATATAGACGTAACGGTGTTCTTTGTATAATAAACCTACATGAATGCATTACTAAAAAATAAAATAAATAATATTAGCTCTGTTTAGAAACTGTCCCACTGCTGGGCACGGGCCTCCTCTCAAACTGAGAGGGTTTAGGCCATAGTCCACCACGCTGGCCCAGTGCGGGTTGGCGAACTTCACACTTCGAGAAACTCTTAGGCATGCAGGTTTCCTCACGATGTTTTCCTTCACCGTTAAAGCAAGTGATAATTATTTTTTTAATGCATTACTAGTCAATACTTTATCCTACTAATATCCTTCTAATGTTATAAATGTGAAAGTTTGTATGTTTGGGTGTTTGTATGTTTGTTACTCAATCATGCAAAAACGGCTGAACGGATTTGGATGAAATTTGGCACGTAGATAGTTGATTACCTGGATTAACATATAAGATACTTTTTATCCCGGATAAATGTAAGGTTCCTGTCTAAAGTTAACGCGGCCGAAGTCGCGGGCAGAAACTAGTTAATATTATAAACGTGAAAGTTTTTGTTTAGATGTATGGATGTTAAAGTTAGATACTTTTTATAAAAAAAAACACCGTCACGCCTATATTATATGTAGAGGTGTACTGTGTACACCCCTGTTTCGCCGACGATGTTAGGTCCCATGTTATAGGGGGCGAGCCTATTGCCATATACCGGGCACAATTCCAGACTCCGGACTCATACTGGGAATTTCTCGTTAGAAAAACTACATTTGTCCGATCTAGGATTTGAACCCAGGACCTCGTGATCACAAAGCGATGCGCTTTGCCACCAGACCAACGAGGCAGTACTTTTTATACCGGAAAAAATTTAGGTTCCTGTCTAAAGTCAACGCGGATGAAGTCGTGGGCAGAAACTAGTGTGACATTAAATCATTTTAGAAACATCAACACGATATTCATCCTTTATTTTCAAGTTATAAAAGTATAACGAAAATCAGGCCTATCCAAAAATGTAAAAAAAAATAAAACCATCCCACTAATCCAGTCTGTCCCAGCGACCTTTTTGAGGTCGTCGGTCCATCTAGCTGGGGGCCGTCCTACCTTACGCTTACCAAGTCGCGGTCTCCACTCTAGGACACGCTTGTTCCATCGACTGGATGCGGAAGGCGGAGGACCGTGTGCAATGGCGCGTGTTAGGAGAGGCCTATGTCCAGCAGTGGACTGCGATAGCCTGATTGATTGATTCCCACTAATACAGTATACTACACAAGCGGGGGTGGCAGAGGTGTAATGTTCACGTACACACTGCTAGCTCCTATGTAATAGGGGGCGAGCCTATTGCTAATATACCGGGAACAATTCTGACTGATATTTAAAATTTTTCGATATAAAACACTTGCGTCTGATATAGGATTCGAACGAGGCACTCAAAATCGCGAATAAGAATTACATATATTTTATGAGAAAAATTATATGTCGTTTGCCATAGGAAATAATTAACTGAATTACTTTAAATATAATTAAATTAATTAATTGAATTGTTCTACTTTACCTAAAGATGCCGCTAAATACTGGCGCCATTTTAATTTCAGGTGCTGTTTGAAATTATCGAACATGTTCCACTTTTGAAATTAAATTAAATAATACTTTTATTTTTAAAAACTTAATCGACACTAGACGTGTCTACGGTAAGCCATATCGAATAATAGTGGGCTTCTATAATGGAGTAGTTTCGATGAAGCCCCTTCACATTTTTTCTATAGATACAAAAAAAGATTGTTTTTCTGTATTTTTAAAGTTAATTATTGTTTTTTATTGGAGTGATAGTGAGAGTTAGAATGAATGGTTGTAACTTTTTCGGAAGGTCGCGGCGAAGGCCGCTGTAGTCATCGTGGAAATTGTTTTCTCGTGTTTTTCTTGTTAAATTACGTAGTCTAGTAATTTGCCTACCTAATTATCTAAATTTATTTTAGTTAGATATCAAATATTTATATATCGGGTTATGCCCCAACGGAGGCTACACTAATTCATGCAACTTAACGAAAACATAATTGTCCAGAGTCTCTGAACCCGGCGAGCGTGTATTAGCCAGAGAGCCAAAAAGGTACAGCGCCTAATAAAGTACTTCGCACGTTATTCGGCAATTAATTACCCCGCTACGTAACAATATGTGCCAAAACAAACTCTCAACGTGACCAGGTTGGTGACTTCTTTCGAGATCACCAACTGGACATCCTTATCGAGCAGGAAACCTTTTTTAAGCCCGCCCACCGCTATCCTAGGATCGCAAACTACAACCTCGTGCGTAATGATAGAATCGGCTCCCGTCGAGGCGGTACTCTCATTTCCTACAGGAAGTCTGTATTCTTCACGATCCCCAGGCCTTCACGAACATTGAAGCCTCGGTCTGTCGTATCTCCCTCACTGGCCATCAACCCATTGTGATCGCCTCCGTCTATCTCCCTCTCACTAAGCTTTTCCTCAGGAGTGACTTCGAAGCATTCTTCAAACTCGGAAGCGCCGTCGTTCTGGCGGTGACTTCAATTGTAAGCACGTGGTATGGAATTGCCTCACCACTTCCTCTAAAGGTCTTGACGCTCTCGTCGACTAGCTTGACTTCGACGTCATCGCGCCTATGCACCCTAATCACTATCCGGATAATATCGACTACCTTCCTGGACATGGCGCTTCTGAAGGGTGCACAGCAGTGAAGTGAGCACAACCTTACGGTTGTGCTCCTTAGAGATAGTCCATGAGCTGGACTCTGACCACCGACCTGTAGTCATGAGACTCGGTCCTCAGTCCACTCCTCAGCCGCTCAAGAAGAAGGTGGTGGATTGGCACGCGCTGAGTACAGCCTTGGCGGATGGCGATGGACTCTACCCGGTCCCCGACACCGATCAGGCTGTAAAAGCCCTCACCGCCCATATCCAATCGGTTGTCAGTCGGTCGTCAAAGTAAGTCGAGGCAAAGGATCTTTTGACTGCCTGACGATGTTAGGGAACTTATTCGGGCTAAAACTGCCGCAGTCCGAGCGTGCGACTCCTACCCCACCAAGGCCAACTGGGCCCAGGTGCGCGCATTACAACGTGATGTAAAGCGTCGTGTTGCGGAGGTTCGGTAGGATCACTGGAGTGACTTCTTAGAGGATCTCACGCCAACGCGTATGGCCTACTGGAAGCTGACGCGTACCCTTAAATCCGACTCCATGGCTGACAACCCCAGCCTTCGGTGACGATGAATCGGCCGGGCTTCTCGCCGACACCCTAGAGAGTCAGTGCACTCTCAGCTCTCTGCCCATTGACCCGGTGCATGTTGACTTGATCGACAGGGAAGTCGAGCTCATGGTGTCCCTCCCCCCACCGATTCTTTACTTCCTATTACCCAGACCGAGGTCGAGGACCTGATTTAAGGTCTTAAACCGGAAAAGGCCCCCGGTTTTGACGGTATTTCTAATCATAGCCCAATGCTTGCCCGTACCCCTCCCTGCGCCACCTCAGCAGTAATCTCGATCAAGTGACCATATTTGACCGACCAATATTCCCTGGGCTAAACAGGTCAAATATATAGGGGTCACCCTAAACAATACTATGACCTTCGGACCGCACATCAAGCGAGTCCGTAACCGAGCAGCCACTGTGCTCGGTCGTCTTTACCCGATGATCTGCAAGCGGGGTAAAATGTCCGTTAGGAATAAGGTGACACTATACAAAACTTGTGTACGGCCCCTCATAACGTACGCTAGTGAGGTGTTCGGGCACACCACCCGCTCTCACATCGATAGATTCTAATCGGTTTAATTCCGTTTCCTCCGCAAAGCCGTCGGTGCCCAGTGGTTCATACGGAACGTCAACCTCCATTCCGATCTCGGTCTCGAACCTATTCGCGCCTTTACTTAAAAGGCGACAACCCGATATTTCACGAACGCGCCCAATCATAGAAATCTGCTAATCGTAGCCGCCGCCGACTACAAACCTAACTCCCCTTCTATCAGCCGCTACCACTGTCCCTTCTTTCGGATACAGATACCGTGTATACGGTGGTACAGGTTGGTGTCTGATCCTACACAGGATCCCAACCTCGCCGCCTTGCCCGCTGGCCGGTGTAGAGCATCACGGCCTAGTATATGCCCTCCCCCATAGCGACTGTCCAAGCTGAGACCGCACGCTCGCCCTCTTGTCCGGTATAGCTGTAAAGGCCTCGCGGCCAACAGATGATGTGTGCGTGGGATCATTCCCACACACACACACAAATTATAGTGTGACAAAAATCTTTTTGCCCGTGAATGACACGTAGTGATTGTATTCTCTTTGGTGAATGACATTGACAGGGGACGTTGGTGAGATATTAGAGTTATCATTTAGTAAAATTTTCCTATTTCCAAACTTATTAAAAAAAGAACTTGGGTAAGGAGTTTTGGCGGTTTTTCAAAAAACCCCTAACGAAAGGAGCGTCGGTTTTTACCGGGAAGTCGAAGAGTGATGTTGTCAATTTGTTTTAATTTCCAAAACTTGTGTTATTTCGACTAATAATGTGTAATGTTGGTGGAATATTAACCATTATGAGTTCCTACATGTACATGAGTGAAAGTAATTGTAACAAAGTGATAAAACGTGCCTTTTCGACTTCCCTCAAAACGGCCGTCGCAATTGGTATTTAAAGTATCCACCGCTTTACTATCCAGGGTGGGGTACTTCATTAATTTCATTATCATCGTTGTCATCAAATTCATCGGGGAGTCGAATTAATTTAAACAAACACGATTATGTATCTCACTGGACACTGGCAAAATACACTTATAATTAGTGTGAAGCCATAACTTGAAGAAGAAGAAGAACTTGGGTAAATTTCATAGCCAACGGCAACTCTGCTACTGTCATGAAGTGACATTTCACTAAATGACAGCGCTAGTTCCGATTTTGGCCGCGGGTCAAAAGATCCTTGTATGACTGTATATCATTTTCTAAAAAAACTATGTTATGAAATAAAAACTGCTTTATAAGCAGCTTTGCAACAATTATTCTCAGAAATTCAAAAAAACATACGTATTTGAAAATAGTCAGCCTACTTTAATCCACATACTTTTGGAACGTCATGGAGTACAAAAACGTGTTTTTATCAACGCAGCATTTAAATAAACCGACCTCAATTCACAAAGAAAGAGTATGTATGTAGGTAATCCGTAGCTGTACACTGGAAATTATTGTGACGTGTCTCTGTAACCGGCGAGCGTGTATGAGATGAATTATGAGTGTAAAGGAAGCCAGAGAGATCTGTAAGGAAATAACCTGTTGTAACTCTGTACTCTCTGCCTACCCGGCAAGGGATCTGGCGTGATTTTATAGATGATATATTTGTGTGTGAGTGATCTACGCTGATGGCGACAGAGCCTTTACATCGTCTCCGGGCAAGAGGGCGAGCGTGAAACGAATAAGCTCGAGCCAGGAGGGCAAAGGAGCAACTATCTCAAGGGCGCCTCAAGGAGGAAAGGCCTCGGCTTGGGCAGCCACTATGGGGTAGGGCGTATACTAGGTGTCTCGCCGTGGTGCTCGGCACCGGCCAGCAGGCAAGGGGTTCTTCGACCTCGCCATAGAGATCGGTGTCTCATCCTGTGTACGGTATCTGTATTCGGAAGAAGGAAGTAAGGGAAGGGTCGATGAGAATATGCCGCGGGCAGCGGTAGCGGCTGATAGGAGGGGAATCAGGTGTCGGAGGCGGCTACGATTAGGGGGTTCCGATGGTTGGTCGCGTTCGTGAAGTAGCGAGTCGTAGCATTTTTAATATAGGCGTGATAGGTTCGATACTGAGATCGGAATGGAGAGTATATTTAAGTGCGATATCCACGGACAGGGTTATAATTGACAACCCGGTAGAAAACTATTCTAGATGGACAATTGAAAAGAAGTACCTATTATTAGTTTCCTAGATGTTGTTAAACTATTTAAACATCAATTTGTTATTTAACCTGCCTATTGTGGAGTCAATAAGGGTGTTTATTATTTAAAAATAAATCTTTTCTATTCTAAATGTAGACTTTAATTACACCTCTCCAACTCTACGTCTTTGTTAAATAAAGTACAAGTAAATATTTAATGTTAATGAAAATTTAACTTTATTTTGTAGTCATCAAAGTTAAAATTAAAATTTGCACTTGATGTTGTTTAACTCAGTTTTGATCATTTTCGTCTAATAATAAAATTGTTTTCAGGCATCCTTGATCTTGAGATCGTAAAATGTGAAGTATTATCGAATAAAAGTGAAACTTAAGAAGGTTGACATACGGTTTGATTTTTATTAGCGTTACTTTTGTTAATCTATCAAGCTATTCTTGAGCATATTGTTAAGATTTTATAAGGTTTTATTTTGATTGTAGATATTGTAACAAGACTATGTTTGTGCGATGGTTATGGTCTGTCGACTTAAATAATTGTTTTTGGACAGTTTTTGTTTACAATCGCGTTAATAATGTTTGTTATAAAATAGCATCGATAAAATACAGAGCAGGTATATATTTACTTTAAGGTATATTTATATAGAGGTAGGGACGACGATAATAGTAGGTACTATAGGTATCTTACTACCTACCCACGCAAGCGCAAGCGATGTCATGATGATATTTGTTTATTATTATTATTAGGGTAACAGGGTATAGATATAATCGTAGACAAGGTATTGACTTAGACTAAGCTTATTTTTACTCTTATTAAGCTTATTAGGTTGTTTATAATAGTGTGTTTTCTGTTTTATGTCTATCAAAAGACGACTCATAGGGTTATGTTGTGACATGAACCCAATTAGTGACCGTCGCTTAAATCCCGTAAAATCATAGATAGAGCAATCTATGCGCGAAATAATATGGCGGCCATTTTCCCGTCCGAGACGTGACACGCAGCAGAAGTGTAATTTTTTTTGTGGGGATTGCGTTTACATTATGCCATTGTACAAAGTTTACGAATATTCATTTCTAAATTAATTCAACTCCCCAATGAACTTGATAATGAAATTGATGAAGTGCCCCACCCTGGATAGTAAAGTGATGGATACTTTACATACCAATTGCGATCGCTGTTTTGAGGGAAATCGAAAAGGCACGTTTTATCACTCTGTTACAATTACCTTCACTCATGCACATATAGGAATACATAATGGTTAATATTCCACCAACATTACACATTATAATTCGAAATAACACAAGTGTTACGTTTAGCCATGTTTATAAGCAATACTATTTCTATCTATCTATATCATGACGCCTGATCCCTTGCGGGGTAGGTAGAATTATTGGAAGACGTTCTATCTATTTATCTATATCATCACGCCAGATCCATTACGGGGTAGGCAGAGAGTACAGAGTTCCAACAGGCTCTTTCCTTACATTCCTCTCTGGCTTCCTCTACTCTCATAGTTCGTCTCATACACGCTCGCCGGTTACGGAGACTCCTGACTAGTCCTTCAGATAAGACCCGGTCTATTTGGTCACGGTAAGATAGTCTAGGTCTTCCCCGGTACCTACATCCTTCCACTTTCGCATTGTATATCAGTTTTGTCATTCTTTCTTCGGACATTTTTTCTATATGCCCGAACCAACGGAGCATACCCTTTCTCATCTTTACACCGATACTCTGTTTCATACCTATTTGCTTTCTTACTACGCTGTTGCGAATACGGTCGGTCAGCTTTACTCCGCACATCTTCCGCAGAGCTCGCATTTCCACTGAATTTATCCTACTTTCATTCTCCTTCTTACATACTCAGCTCTCGCTGCCATATAACAGCGTTGGGACAAGCACTCCATTATGTATTGCCGGCTGCGCCTTTCGGCTTAAGTGCCGGCTCCCAAATAGCTTTCCCATCGCGCCATTCACTCTGTTCCCTGCACTCACTCTTCTCTCTATGTCAGCGGTGTATTTTCCATCTTTACTGAATGCGCATCCAAGATATACCAACTCATTCACTTGCTCCAGCACATCGTTCCCAACCACAATCCTTGCATTCGTTCTGGTTTCTTCCCGTTCAAAAACCATAATATTGGTTTTCTTCACATTCGAATGTAAGCCATTTTTCATGCAGTCGTCTTTCATAACTGTGACTAGTGATTGCAGATCAGTGGCTGTTGGCGCTATCAAAACCGCGTCATCTGCATATAGTAGATGATTTACCACTAGTTCACTAATTGGTACACCTTCATTCATCGCTTTCCGTCTTTGAAGACTTTTATCTAAATATATTATAAACAGTCTAGCGTACAACACACAACCCTGCTTGACGCCGATTTCAACGTCAAACCGGGGTGACATGTTACCACCCACCCGTACGCATGCCTTGCAGTCCACATAGGTGGACTGGACGGCCCGCAGCAGAGTGCCATTTATACCATACTCAGGCAAAATGTCCCAAAGTCTCTTTCGCACAACTCTATCAAACGCCTTCTCCAGATCCACAAAACCGCAGAAAACCTTCCGGCCCCCTGCCAGATGCTTCTCTACGATGTTGCGGAGGGAGAAAACTTGATCCGAACATCCTCTTGAAACCTGGAAGACGTTGCTTATCGATAGGGATATATAGATAGAAATTGCTCTGTGGAGCGGGTCTCTCTTTTCCTTCTAATATGGCCGAGGAGAGTGATGCCTGCTTCTCAGGTCATACTCGTGAACGGGTGCTGATGGTGGGGACTAGTCCGTCATCTGTCTTTTGACTGATTGAAGGTGTACCGTAGTGCTGTTGAATTTTGTCTCGTGTGGCATCACACTGGAGGTATAACCAGTTGTTTTGTACGCACTCTTTACATATTTTATAATAACCCTTTTTCTTACTATTATTATTATCCTTTTTATTATATACCTCTACAACATCTCTATTTTGTGAATGGATGACTTTGTAGACACTGACCGATACTATGAATCTAAGTATACTTATGATTAATCTATACTTAAGCACATCCATTTAGTTCATTCTGCATTGTTCTCTCATACTCTATGAATGCAATGTATACAAAAAGAATTGTAATACTAATTTTTAAAAAGAGTAACCTTGGACTTACTTGCCCTTCTTCTCCACAGAAATGACTTTCCGAACGGGTGATAGAGTCTTAAGTAATCAATAGTTTTCTCTTTTTGACTATTCATAAGTGCCTTTTGGCCTACATGAATAAAAAACTATGAATTTCAATTTTGAATAATGTGCAGGGCAGTCGACCAACTTTTGCCATACATTTAATTTTATCCGTAACTACTGAAGGATTAAACTACACAAAATAAGGCAAATTTTTCCTTATTTTTTATAGTTCCATAATAT
Source organism: Phalera bucephala (assembly GCA_905147815.2). Lineage (NCBI taxonomy): Eukaryota > Metazoa > Arthropoda > Insecta > Lepidoptera > Notodontidae > Phalera > Phalera bucephala. The sequence goes on along the minus strand of LR990630.1, from coordinate 15,479,239 downwards.
AAAAAATTAAAAGTTTAAGTTGTACTTATGTAGGTACCGAATTATCTACATACTTTAAAACATAAATAAAAATGCTTCTTATTTAAAAAACAAATAGACTTTGAACATTAGTTAGCGACATCTGTTATACCAACACGGAATGAAATCGAATTAGTTTGATGTAAATTGAATCCGCTGGTTAAGAGATGCGGCCACGGCCAAAAAGTATTCACTTCAGTATGCCGATAGCGTTAGATAGATGTCGCACAAGAGATAATTTTGTATTATATAGCAGACTAATTTAGTTGCCGCCTAAATAATTATTTATATAGACAGTAGCAGAGTTGCGCAAAAATTAATTGTGAAAGCAATTACATTGCAATTAAAATATTTCGAATATTATTTTTGGTTTTGAAGTTTCCGACGTTTCGAGTGTTCTACAGTTCTACAGCACCCATTCGGCACTCATGGTCACCGGAGGGACTGAGGCGTCTGACGTCCAAGTCATTGTTATACCGGGGTATCTTAGGGGGAGTGCTTATAGAGAAATTAATTTAATTGCAATTAAAATTTCAATTGATTGATCCTAAAATGAAATGACTAATGCGCAAGACAAGTACAATTTGAGCAATATTTGACGATTACAGTTAATGGAATGTCAGGCAGTTATTGTTATTTTAGTAACTATTAATCTTGTCTATAGACAAACTCTATGCCTTTAATATATGCCTGAGCTGAGTGTGCTTTGTTGTCTATCCTATGACAGATGTAAGATGACGACCGACCGATAAATGATAGTCGATGTAAGACGGCCTGTGTGATTCTATTGGCAACGGGACGAGCGGTCGGACGTATCGCGGAGCAGCTAACTTCACTGCATTCCATCAATCATTATTGCGAGCATCTTCTGATATTTTGCTACCAAACTATATCAAGGAAGATCAGTGTATTGGACAAGAACTTAGTGTTATTTCAAGATTTCAATGTCTGGCCACCATGCCTGGACGACTATGAAAACGAAGACAAACCCACCTTTCACCGTTACCAGCATTGAAACGGCCATTCTGAAAACATAGGCGCCTACAAATATATTAAATTTTAAACAACATCCACATAATTTTTAGGATGCTTCAGGGAAAATTGGGACAGTTAGCGAAGAATAATTTGCGGATATTTTATAAAAAATGTGTTGAAAAATGAGAAAAGAAATCATCTCATGTGGAGAGTTTCATAAACGGAAACCTACAGAACAAAGACTGTATTTCCATATTCCGTCTGAAAGCTTAAGTGGTCTAAGCTACCGAAGCCTTTACAGAAACAAGATAATTCAGGAGATTATTATTACAGTTATTATTCAGTTTGAAAGTAATTGAGTCTGCGCATATGAAGCTTTATTATGTGCTTGAATGATCGACGCTGTTGACCGCGGGGCCTTCACAGCTTCACCGGTCAAGAGGGCAAGCGTACAACCAAGACGCTCTAGCCTGAAGGGCAAGGGGCAACTAGCTCAAGAACGCCTCAAGGAGGAAGGGCCTCGGCTTGGGCAGTCGCGCTGGGGGAGGGCATATACTAGGTGTATCGCCGTGGTGCTCTGCACCGGCCGGCGGGCTAGTGATTCTTCGACCTCGCCGGCGAGGTCGATGAATCCTGTGCGCGGTATCTGTATCCGAAAGAAGGAATGTAAGGGCATCGGGAGGCTTATGAAGCGATTCGTAATGACTCATATTAGTCTAAGTGATGACTCTCGAAACGATCTTATAGGCAAATCAGATAGTTTATTTTTCCACCACACTTAGGGGAAAGTAAAGCAAAACGGACCACTTAAGCGAAAACAGTCGTAGAATAAAAACTATAAGCGTTTTTTAATTGTTATAAGATGTTATCAAAGCATAATTTTATACTCTACGAAACCCATCAATAACATGTTTAGTAAAGTCACGTAAAATGAAGATATTATGTGAATTTTACCTTCCTAACGAGGCACAACGGATGACACATGAATGTAAAATGGACCTAAAGAAAATCAGTTTGAATATAAGTCACAAACGAATACTGTATCATTGTTGTCAACTATATCAGTGCAATGGCAAAGTCAAGGAGAGCACTCACGCCACCAGCATCATAGTATCTACCATTCGTTTGTTTTTGTCAGTTTTTGAAAACCAGAGCAGTGAAACACTGAAGGTCGTCGACAGTGGACGAAAATGTAATTTCTCTTCCTTTTAGATCACTACATTAATTTTTCTTCATGTTTTACCTTTCTTTAGCAATTTTGATTCAACACCATATATCCTACACCGCAAGAACACATTTTATTAAATCAACGCAAAGGTAAGTCAATTAAAATTCGTTAATTTTATATCAACACAGCGAAAAATAAAACTTTCTTTCCTAAATAAGTGCACTCCTTTAGGGTAGTATTGGGGACATTGACCGAGAGCGGGTGCATGACGAACTATGGTTTGATGTAAACCATTCGGTGAAATTGTTAATAGCCTTCCAATTATTAAGGTGGACCTTTGTACCTGCGCTCGTGCGACCGCGGTGTTTTTAGCGATCACCAAGGTTAAGCAGCGTTCGACTCGGTCGGTCTGTGATGGGTGACCGTTTGAGGCCTTATCATATTCGAGTCTCTACGTTATTCGGAAGGCAGGTTAAGCCGTTGGTCCCGGCTACCAGGTAATGTGGTAGTCGTTAAGCTATGTTGGAAGCCTTATAGGCGGCCTGATAAGTTACAATAGCAGGTGGGCACAAACCTGCCTCTGCCAATCCGCATTGGTCCCGCATGGTGGAGTATGACCTAATCTCTCTTACCTCGATTTGTGAGAGAAGGCTTTGCCCAGCAGTGGGACAGTATGAGCTGATACGAGTATGTTATAATATCAGCCTATACTGCCCACTGCTGGGCAAAGGCCTTCTCTCACAAATCGAGGTCAGAGAGATTAGGTCATACTCCACCACGCGGACCCAGTGCGGATTGGTGGAGGCAGGTTTGTGGCCACCCGCTGTTGGAACTTATCAAGCCGCCTTTAAGGCTTCCAACTCGGCTTAACGACTACCACATTAAGTGGTAACCGGGACCAACGGCTTAACGTGCCTTCCGAAGCACGGAGACGCTCGAATATGAAAATGCCACAAATGGTCACCCATCTCAAGCCGACCGAGTCGAACGCTGCTTAACCTTGGTGATCGGTAAGAACACCGCGGTCGCACAGCGCTACGAGCGCCTCGAGTATGTTATTATTATTATATTATTTGTACCTGCAGGTACAAATAATATTTGCCTTCTATTCCTTTATATATGAGTATGGCATTTTGCTCTCTAAGATGGTTATCCGCTTCTTATTAGGTTTAGTTTAAAAGATTCTGGGTGGCTTAGCTGGGCAGCATTTCGGAAGCTTCGTCATGTCTCCTCGTCACCCATCCGGCAAAATCTAAAGACGAAAGTCTTTAACTAGTGCGTCTTACCGGTCATGACCTACGGAGCTGAGCCGTGGTCTCTCACGATGGGACTGGTCCTTAAGCTAAGAGTCGCTCAGCGAGCTATGGAGAGAGCTATGCTTGGAGTTTCTATGCTAGATAGAATCAGAAATGAGACTATCCGGCATTGAACCAAAGTCACCGACATAGCTCTGAAAATCAGCGAGCTAAAGTGGCAATAGCCTGGTATGGAGTGACGACATACGTCGGATAACCGGCAGGAACTGGATGCATAAAGCCGAGTTTGGGGCTCTGTGGTGCACATTGGAAGAGGCCTATGTCCAGCAGCGGACTAATATACCTTTATAAAGTCCCCATTTGTGAATGAGAGGACTATGTAGACACTTACTGATTCCATGAATCTATTCTTTATTGTACACACACAAATTGTTACAAGGTAAATTAATGTACAAGGCGAGCTTAACTCAAAGTCGAGTTTTCCACCAGCAAACCTTTGAGTGAAAGAGAAACAAATGATCAATCTAAGTACACTTATGTTTAATCTATACTTAAGCACATCTATTAAGCTCGTTCTGCACTGTTCTCCCATACCCCATGAATACAATGTATACAAAAATAACTAAAAAGCTCTAATTTTTAAAAAGAGTAACCGTGGAGTTTCTTGCTCTCTTCTCCACTGGAATGACTTTCCGAACGGGCGGTAAAGTCTGAAGTAATCGATAATTTTCTATTTTTTACTATTCATATGTGCCTATTGATATAAATACTTAAAAAATGTTAATTTGGATTTTTGAAAACTATTTGAGAGTCATCCTTTGTGTGTGTGTGTGTGAATGATGTACGCTGTTGGCCGCGAGGCTTTTACAGCTTCACCGGACTTAAAGGCGAGCGTGCAACCACTACGCTCTAGCCAGCCTGAAGGGCAAGAGGCGACATACTCGAGGGCGCCTCTTCGAGGCGCCCTCGGTTGGGACAGTCGCTGTAGGGGGACGGGTGCACTACTAAGTGCACCGGTCAACCGCCGGCTATGGGAGGGGATCTACTACTACGTCGTCGTCGTCGCCCGTATTCTGAGCGGAAAGAAGGGATGACAAAGCACCGGGGGGGTCGGTGAGAACATGTCGCGGCCGGCGGTGGCGGCAGGGGTCGGGGGGGAGATCGTAGTCGGCGGTGGCTACGATTAACGGATTCGCATGAGTAGATGCGTTCGCGAAGTGACGTGTTGACGCCTTTTTAATAAAGGCGCGAATAGGTTCGAGATCTAGATCGGAGTGGAGGAGAGTGATCCTAATCTCTTTCCGATACACGTCCGGGATATCTATGGTAGGTACCTATATTACGTACTATGATTACGTAGTACCGTGAACTTAATGATAAAGATGATTATGAAATTGGTGATGCCTCACCCTGGATAGTAAAGCGATGGATACTTTACATACCAATTGCGACCGCTGTTTTGAGGAAAATCGAAAAGGCACCTTTTATCACTCTGTTACAATTACCTTCACTCATGCACATATATGAATACATAATGGTTAATATTCCACCAACATTACACATTATAATTCAAAACAACACAAGTTCTGGAAATTAAAACAAATTGACGACATCACCCTTCGATTTCCCGCAAAACTTCTAAAATCCTTCTTCTTCTTCTTCTTCAAGTTATGGCTTCACACTAATTATAAGTGTATTTTGCCAGTGTCCAGTGAGATATATAATCGTGTTTGTTTAAATTAATTCGACTCCCCGATGAATTTGATGATAATGAAATTAATGAAGTACCCCACCCTGGATAGTAAAGCGGTGGATATTTTACATACCAATTGCAACGGCCGTTTTGAGGGAAGTCGAAAAGGCACGTTTTATCACTTTGTTACAATTAACTTCACTCATGCACATATAAGAACACATAATGGTTAATATTCCACCAACATTACACATTATTAGTCTAAATAAAACAAGTTTTGGAAATTAAAACAAATTGACAAGATCACTATTCGACTTCCCGCCAAAAAAACTCCTAAAATCCTTCTTTCCCAAATTCTTTATTCAAATTTTAGAATTCAAACATAAAAAGTCCGTTCATAAACGTTCAATTAAATTAAACGAACGCATCACAAACAGAAGCAATCAAAGCCCTCTAGCGATTTCCGAACGTAACGTGTTTTTTTTTTGCCACCTCTAGCAAGCTATCTCGATTCTTTCTTGTTTTATTGTGGATCGGTATCAAAGCCGTATGTTAAAAAAAATCAAACACGAAGTTTGGAGAGCATTTTAGAAATTGAGCGTAGTCATGCAATAATATATCAATAATAATTCACGAGTTAAGCCAATTTAAGCGTTGTTGTAACTTTTTTTAAGTTTAATTTGCAGAGAACAATGTAGAGATAGATAATTTAGTTTTGCAAAATTAAAGATTGATGATTCGTCGTTCGGATTCGTTGCGGTGCATTCGTGAAAAGGCATTGGATTAAAAAAAAGCTGGTGATGGACAGTGTGAATATCTGTGTAAAATTGCTTAATACCTATTATTATGGATAGACCTATTACAATTTGTAATAAGGTAGGCACTATTAGTAAAATCTTATTAAAAAATTAGTTAATATTAGGTAAAACTGTTTCCAGTTGATTTATTTTTGCTTGAATCGTACTCTACTACAATTATGTAGATAATTTTTATTATTAGCATAAGTGAAGTAAGAAAGCTTAATTTTTCTTTATAAAATGGCATAATACCATTTAATTAGTATTACGCTATTAACTATACACACAAAATATTTACAAAAAAAAATATTTTGGAATGTCATCAAAAACTCTCATTAATCGATACATTTTCACACCAATCGAGCATCTTTAAAAGAACTCCATGTAACGAATTGATCATCTACGGCTGTCGCAGTTGATTTTCCTCGTCTCTTCACAGATGGCACTGCTTGGGAATTGAGAATCGATCATTGACGGTTTTTAATTAGTATTTCGATGTTCAAACATGTGGTGGGATTGACTCGATTTATATCCATTAAGGAGTTTTAATTAGATTTGGTTATGTTTACATGTGTAGCAGGAATGGGATCCAAATGAGGGGAAGTATTTTTTTTAACGTTTAGTGTATTTATTTTAGTTATAAACGGGGGTCGATAGGGCAGTGTAAATTGGAAATGTACCTTTTTATGAATATTTTTCTGATTTTATAATTAAGTTTGCTAGGTATAATTATTTCCAAGTTACAGTGGACGAAGCCTAGGCCTAGCAGTTGTAGCTTAGGCCGCTAGACTGACAGGATCGGGTAGTCGCATATACCACCCACAAATATTGTTGTTTCGGTCTGGAAGTTTCTACATATGAATTTCATGTGTGTAATATACCTCCATATTAGGTATTCAAATATTGGGACAATGCTTCATTTAAAAACTTCAAATAACAGAAACGGAAAATGAAAGACGTAGGCAGCAGAGTTACAAAAAGAAAATAAAATGCAAAACTCGGGATTTACCGACACGCCTGTATTCCCCAATAGGCAGAGAAGCAGAGGATGTCACCTTGGGATTTAATAACGATATTTTTATAGGTATAGTATCAAACGACCAGATTCCTTCGATGAAATTTAACACCAAATAGTAGTTGATTTTTTTAAACTAACAAATTAAATAGAAAAAAATAAGCTATTTTCGAATCAACTATTTTTAGATCAAAACAATCAATTTCTCAACCCATATTCGGTTAAAAGATGGCTTTTTGATGTCCGGAAAACGAGACTGTCGCCACGTCGACAGACAAATTTTTCAATGTCTGAATGAAACACGAAAACGAATCATAGGTTAGTAATCAGTTAGGCATGACACCTAATTTGTGTTCAATTTGAAATCTTAATAAGCCGTCAAAGCGTTCCAGAAATAGTTGACTAACTAATTACGTTCCGTTATAAGGGTGGACGGCGACAATTGACAAATGTGTTCTGTGCCGTGCGATACATACAATTAGCAGAGGAATGTATCTGAACGCATCCGTACCCGATGACAGCACGGGCAACGTCAAACTTTTAGGCGGGAAAATAATCTTTTCCACTGTGATTTTAGAGGTTATTTTCCCTCAGTAATTACACTCAAATTGAGTGTTCGCGTTACGAGGGGGGCCTATTTGGAGAAGTCTTTGTCTGTTCGGCCGGTGATAAATCATTTGGGCCTGTCAGGCTTCTGGTTGGGTGTGTGTGACAAATTACCCGCGGCCCGCGCTCCACCTAGCGGGTTGTTTGATAACTTAATACAGGTACAAATCATGACTTAATTAGGTGGGTTAGGCAAAGATTAGGTCACCTAGATACATTGATATCTATATATTTCATGTATAAGATTTATTTTAACTAACAGAGGTCTGTAAGAAAAGAAAATGTTTTAACTCTGTACTCTCTGCCTACCCCGCACGGGATCTGGTGTGATGATATAGCTCGATAGATTTAATCTAGCGTAGCCCCACACTAAATATTATTCCTGTGTCGTGGGTGCGTTTACAAACATGGCATTCAGAAACCCCCAAACCGAAACAAAGATTTCTGGGTTACACAAAGATGGTTAATGTTTGATGTTTTACCGATTCCTAAGGTCTCAAATCCCTCTTCATTCTCGCAATTCCGTCCCATTTTCATACATCCCATCCTGCCCAAAGTTCTCGAAGGTGTTGTCCAGAACCAACTATCTTAATTTCTTTCCTCTAACAGCCTGCTTAGTCCTTACTGGCCCGGATTCCGTACTGGCCATAGTACATTAAATGCACTGGTCAAGATTACTGACGACATTCGCTTGGCCATGGACAAAAAACAACTTACAGCTACTTCTACTGGAATTGAGCAGTGCCTTCAATTCTGTCGATTTTGACATGCTCTTGGAAAATTCTATCCTCACTTAACGTATCTTCCCCTGTAACTGCCTGGTTTAATTCATATCTTCGCTTCCTCTCAGGATGGTGTGACCTTTCTGCAGTCGTACCGCATGGTGGCGTACTCTATCCTCTTCTGTTTTCGGTATTTATCAACACGATCACTAAAGTAGAGAGAAGAGTGAGTGCAGGGAACAGAGTGAATGGCGCGATGGGAAAGCTACTTGGGAGCCGGCACTCAAGCCGAAAGGCGCAGCTGGCCATACATAATGGAGTGCTTGTCCCAACGCTGTTATATGGCAGCGAGAGCTGGGTATGTAAGAAGGAGAATGAAAGTAGGATAAATTCAGTGGAAATGCGAGCTCTGCGGAAGATGTGCGGAGTAAAGCTGACCGACCGTATTCGCAACAGCGTAGTAAGAAAGCAAATAGGTATGAAAGAGAGTATCGGTGTAAAGATGAGAAAGGGTATGCTCCGTTGGTTCGGGCATATAGAAAGAATGTCCGAAGAAAGAATGACAAAACTGATATACAATGCGAAAGTGGAAGGATGTAGGTACCGGGGAAGACCTAGACTATCTTACCATGACCAAATAGACCGGGTCTTATCTGAAGGACAAGACAGGAGTCTCCGTAACCGGCGAGCGTGTATGAGACGAACCATGAGAGTAGAGGAAGCCAGAGAGGTATGTAAGGCAAGAGTCTGTTGGAACTCTGTACTCTCTGAACTCTGGACCCTACCCCGTAAGGGATCTGGCGTGATGATAAAGATCACTAAAGTTTTAGCTTCACACTATCATCTCTACGCAGATAACTTGCAGCTGTACCGTTATTTTAAGGTCGAAGAATTGTCGGTAGTAATTAGTGTCATGAACAATGTTCTTGAAAATATCAATCAGTGTGCTAAGAGATTTGGACTTTTAGTCAATCCAACAAAATCACAAGCTCTCATTACTGCTGGTAAGCATTTCTACAATCTCATGGACCATCAGTTTCTCTCCCCAATTATTTATGACTTTGTCCCTGTACCTTATATCACTAGTACGAAGAATTTTGCCGTGTATTTAGACTGCAATCTTTCATGGAACACTCACATTGCGGAAGTCAGCATAAGGGTATACTTCTCGTTTCAATCTCACAAATGGCTCCAGAAGTTCCCGCCCTTTCAAACGAGAATAATTCTTGCCCATTCCTTCCTTCTATCACTTTTAGACTATGCTGATATTTGTTTTCTTGACGCTACAGTTGAACTTCTTAATAAACTCGAACGACTGCAGAATTTTGTATCCGCTTCATTTTTGGTCTATGCAAGTATGATTATGTCTCTGAGTACCGAATAAAACTAAATTGGTTACCTCGAGATTTACATATTCTCACCCTTCTGTTTTTTTGTTCTCTCGCTAATTCACCTGAATATCTTCGCGAACGCTTCAGATTTCATATTCCTAGGGGCAGATACCTCTCACCTTCTCCAAACACGTCATCATACTTCCAGCCTTTATGATGGGTCACTGTACGTGCGGTGAAACTATGGAACTCTGTTCCTGGATTCGCTGTTCTCTGGATGTTTTTATAGAAAGAGTTAAAGAACATTTCCTTTCCAGTTGATATAAATTTTATATAGGTATGGTACACATATGACGGACGATATAGCGCAGTGGTTAAGAGCTTAAGCCGCTCCACCCACTGAGTCTAATAGTTGCGGGTCCGATTCCCGCACGGGACAAATCTTTGTGTGATCCATTATTATTTGTTCTGGTCTGGGTATTTGTGTATGTGAATTCTCATGTTTGTAAACGCACCCACGACACCAGCACCAGGTCATGGCCCACCTTATGGAAGACCTCTCACTACACGTCTTCTGATACAAGGTCGGCACTCGAGAATTTTTCTGCCCCAACGGCCGTCAGTCCTACGAGCAATGTGTTCCGCCCACTGCCACTTAAGTTTGCCAATACTGAGGGCTCTGACGGTGACTTTGATTTTTCTCGGATCATCTCGTTTCTTATTCTATCTTGCAGGGAATCTCTAATCATAGCAAATTACCCTAGCCTTACATTTACATTGGGGACCAAAACTGCTGAAGCTGTAAAGGCCCCGCGGCCAAAAGCGTAGATCATTCACACACAAACACCACGTTGAAAGGTGGGTGTAACTATGTTTATCTTTGCGAAAAATAGACGTGTGGGCTATTTATAATTTTTTATCCTGTCAGTTTTTAATTATTAAATGTCTAGTTAAGAAAGCAAAGGATATCTGGTAGATCCTATGACCTGTCTTAGGTTCTGCATAGCGATCCCTTACAAACTGTATAATTTCATGTTCAAGAAATTAATAAAAATATCGAAGAAGTACATACAGTCATACAAGTATCTTGTGGCTCGCGGCCAAAATCGGAACTAACCCTGTCATCGAAAAAAATGTCACTTCATGACAGTCGCAGAGTTGCCGTTTCTTCTTCTTCTTTTTCAAGTTATGGCTTCACACTAATTATAAGTGTATTTGCCAGTGTCCAGTGAGATATATAATAGTGTTTGTTTAAATTAATTCGACTCCCCGATGAATTTGATGACAACGATGATATTGAAATTAATGAAATACCCCACCCTGGATAGTAAAGCGGTGGATACTTTACATACCAATTGCAACGGCCGTTTTTAGGGAAGTCGAAAAGGCACGTTTTAGCACTTTGTTACAATTACCTTCACTCATGCACATATAAGAACACATAATGATTAATAGTCCACCAACATTACACATTATTAGTCGAAATAACACAAGTTTCGGAAATTAAAACAAATTAACAACATCACTTTTCGGCTTCCCGCCAAAAAAACTCGAGTTGCCGTTTGCTATAAAATGTACCCAAGTTCTTTTTTTAATTAGTAACCATGCGGAAAGTAGGAAGGTTTTACTAAATGATAACACTAATTCATAATTCTAATTTCACACCAATGCCCACCGATCAATGTCGTCCTCGGGCCAAAATATCCTTATCGCACAATAATCATATTAATATTATCATTATTCTTAAGAAACATTTTTTCTTTTTCTTAAGTTATGACTTCAAACTTTTTTTATGAGATACTTTTTTATTTCTAAATTAAATTTCTTTTTTTAGAAAAAATCAAGAGGCAATGCAAATGATGCGTGCGAGATACGAGCGCGCGTGCGTTCCATTATTCAAACGCATCAAAGACATAGCTAACAGAGCAATAACAATCCAATCCGGTTTCAGAACGCGCATATTAATTCTGATTTATCCGGGAACATTCAATTAGCTGAGGAAGACGTCGTTTATAATTTAGCCCCGGTTCTTGTGAATATAACTCGCTCGAGTGTGAATCAGCCGCACGCACTGATGGTTCCGTATTGAATTATGAACGTATGTAGGGTATGAGATATTAAAATTAGGCAGGTATTTACTTACCTGTAATTATTATATTTTCTACTTATTATATTTTCCATTATCCTAGGTTAAGGACATCCCAGCTGTTGGATTGTACGGGTTGATTTATATATTTAGATATCTACCTACCTCTTCCTTGTGTGCATGTAGATACGTGATACTGAAATGCCGCCATTTTTACTTCGTGTGGTTGTCGTGAAAGTGACTAACGAATTTTTTTTATTTTTTTTATTTATTTATTTACCTAGCACTCTCTTTACAGGTTTTCTGAAAACGATAGTGGGGCATTTTTAAATTATTAAAAAAATAACAATTAAAACCAATAATCGAAATGTGCAAATACCTATATAAAAAAACGTTCCTAGCCTACTTAATGGTAACTTTGTAAATTCACCCAACGTACCTTATCCACCACCTTGCTCCAAATGTTCTACTCAGTACAGTTAGAGGGCACTTTGATAAGTTTCAAAAGAAGATAACTACGAATCTATCTTCAACAATCTGCACTAGGCCCTCATGGAGGAGTATGTACAAAGGAAGTAATTTGCCCACAGAGAGAAGAATAAGGCTTATCTAGTACTCTGTAACCAGATGGAGAATTTAATTATTGAAAAGCAAGTGTTGTATATTAGGATCCCCAAAACAATGCCACCACGAGACAGATTTGTTAAATACAAATTGGTTATTAAAATTCTTGGCGTCAGAACGCGTGACAATTTGATGGCGGCAATTCTGCGTTTTGGAACAAAATTACAACTATTTATTAGTTTTGTACTGGTGCGAGCGTTGTTCGGAACGATTATTAATGTCTGCCCATTATATCCGAAATTTAATTGTTGTGTTAAAACTACTTGATAGATTTTATATATTAATTGTTGTTATTAAACAATGGGCAAGAAATTTTAATTTAAACATAGGTAAACATGATGGTCAGCAATTCAATATGCATCGGTATCTGTATTTTTCACGTAAATTTATTATTATGTAGATTTTAGGAAATAAAATAATAAATAACTATAAAGTTTCATTCATCGAAATAACATACCGCAAGTGGAGTGATCTCCGGCTGAACGATGTAACTGAAAGAATTTTAATAAATAAAATATACCCTAATAATTTTTTGATACATTTGCAAGTTTGACATTTTTCCAATGTGTTGGGTGTATTTTTTTAAAAGCTATTTTCCTCCTTCATTTTGACAGCAACACAACTGTTACATACAATTATATATACATTTGACTACATAAAAAATTATACCACATCTGTACTAATATAGTTATTGACTTATGATAATCAAGAGGCAGTCGCTAAAGTCTGTCTAAGGAAAGCCGAGAGTAATTTTTAACCGTTTTCATAAGCTGGCAATACTGCGGCTAATGCCACCTATTGTTCAAGTAAACTCGATATATAGTGAACAGGTTTTGATACAAGCTAGATCTATTTAATATTATAATTTCTATCCATAAAATTTTACGTGATTCATATTTAAGACACCTAAAATTTAAATATTATTAAATTCCGTACCATTGCATTCATGTTTCTTTGAGGCCTCAGACAATTTGTATTAAATTAAAAATTGAAACACAGAAAGAATTGATTTAATATCTGAAACGCAATAAGTGGCAGACGTTTTTTATAATTTATTCTGTAATAAATATATACATTATAATTTATATATTCTTGTCATCGATATACACGATTTTTCATGTATATCGATGATTCCAGTTTAAAATACAATGTTTTGTTTTGTGGAGGTTTCCATAGCAGAAAACCAAAGACTTATTGACAGAAAGTATATAGTATTTTAGAATGCTATACTTTCTATGTGACTCCCTCCTTACTCCTTTTCCTCCCTCATACTTCCATTTTCCAGTGTGTATATGTGTTTCTTAAAATCATGTAAGATACATTTACAAAATTTATAGTTTATGCTCTACTATTTTGATCTCACTACCTACTTTGGTCGTACCAGTAATCAAGTATCAAATCCGTTTATTCCCAGTTCATATGATGTTGCACGACCTAATTTATTTGAATTTGCCGCCATTTTCCACTCAGCTTTCATGAGGCAGGCTACCAATGCAGTGAAATTAGTTTTTCATGCGATACATATTTTTTAAAACGTGTGTAGACACCAGAAAATATAAAAAAAACATAATAAACTCATCATTATTATGGTTAATAATAGTCCACTATTTTATTAACGTTTACAAGAACTTTATTAGCGAGACGAGATCAAAGTTTTTTTAATGAAAAACAAAAAATCGTTTATATTAATTCACATTTTGTTTTGACAGCCTTCGTTAGCGAACATTTAAAAAATAAAGTGCCGTAATGAATCCGGCTAGAATTTTAATTGGAACGGAGGCGTGGTGCTTTCTGGACATTTTTTTTTGTTTCGCATAAAAAACTTTTTAATTAATATCTCCAGTGAAACGGACGCTACGGCGTCGCTTGTTTATGATATTAATGAGGGAATCTTTTTATTTCGATGAAAACTTTCACTAACAAAATGTGATTGGAGTGAAGACGGATTTTCTTGAAAATAATAATCCGTTTTTAAGAGGTAAGAAACCTCTCATGATGGTTTGTAGGTACGACATTAAAAAAAAACTGTCTAGTGCATCCACATTTCGGTGGTGTATTTCTAGCCTCATGTTAAACTAATAGTTTACAATGGGGGAAATCAGAGAGATCTGTAAGGACTGTACCTGTCGGAACACTGTACTCCCTGACTACCCCATAAGGGAAATGGTGTGATGATATGGCTAGATTTATGTCTTCTTCTTCTTCTTCAGCCGAAAGACGTCCACTGCAGGACAAAGGCCTCCCCTAAAGACCGCCACAACGATCGGCTTTGTGCTTTAGGCATCCAACTTCTACCCGCGACCTTCACCAGGTCATCGGTCCATCTTGTAGGGTGCCTACCTAATCCACGTCTTCCGGTACGTGGTCGCCATTCGAGAACCTTTCTGACCCAACGGCCGTCAGTTCTACGAGCGATGTGCTCCGCCCACTGCCACTTAAGTTTAGCAATAGCTAATATAATAAATAGCTGAGTGCTATGTCAGTGAATTTCGTCCTCCTGCGGATCTCCTCGTTTCTGATTCGATCCCGCAGGGTAACTCCGAGCATAGCTCTCTCCATCAACCTTTGGGTGACCTTGAGCCTTCTTATGAGGCCCATCGTAAGCGACCATGTCTCAGTGCCGTAATTCATCACTGGCAACACACACTGGTCAAAGACTTTTGTCATCGATTTATGTAGTTCCTCGAAAATAATCTTGTACATACAAAATTATTTAATCTAATAGAAGTCCAATTACTTAGCAATTTCACTTCTTTACCGGAAGTAGTGCTGACATCAGGGCCCCAAGTCTGCTATTTTTACTTGGTTTGTAATTATGACATGCTATAAGATTCGTTAAAATAGTAACGAATCTTATAGCGCTGTGCAACCGCGGTGTTCTTACCGATTAAGGTTAAGCAGCGTTCGACTCCGACGGCCCGAGATGGGTCACCGTTTGTGGCATTTTCATATTCGAGCGTCTACGTGCTTTGGAAGGCACGTGAAGCCGTTGGTCCCGGCTACCACGTAATATGGTAGTCGTTAAGCCGAGTAGGAAGCCTTAAAGGCGGCTTGATAAGTTCCAATAGCAGGTAGCCACAAACCTGCCTCCACCAATCCGCACTGGGTCCGCGTGGTGGAGTATGACCGAATCTCACTCACCTCGATTTGTGAAGGCCTTTGTCCAGCAGTGGGCAGTATAGGCTGATATTATTATAAGATTCGTTCAACTACAATTATGCCTAAAGTCGGTAATCTACTGAATTCTTTATGGACTTATTAACAAATGACGAAAAATGTTCCATGTGACAGCATTGAATTAATAAATTATCAATACTTTCAAAACCGATTATGAAGTCGAAGAATGAACGACTATTTTACTAAAATTACAATAGCAAAATTGGTACCCTCTATTATGGCTTCGGATAACGTATAAAACTCTATTTTCGGGGTAGGTGCCTACAGAATTATTAAAACATTAACTAAACATACTATGTCGTAGACGTTTGAAATATGAATGGGATCCATTTATAACCTAGTCCTTTGTGAATTATAACAGAACACAATTAATATAAATTTCTCTCTGATTATAGACTATATTCATATGACAAAATGAAAGGAAGTCGAGAGTCTCTGTAACCGGCAAGCGTGTATAAAAGGAACTACGAGAGTCAAAGATGCCAAAGAGGTCTGTAAGGAAGGAACCCCTTAGAACTCTGCACCCTCTACCCCTCAAGGGATCTGGCGTGATGATATAGATAGATAGATTATCTATGATTTTTAGGAAGGTCTTTATCCAGCAGTAGAACTCTAGGCCGATGACGACGAAGACAGAAAATATTTACAGTCGAATTGAGAACCTCGTTAGTTTTTCAACTCGTTTAATAATAATTGTCTGTAATCGGTGGGTTCTTGTTTAGGTGTAGAGTCAACTAGCGCCACCTATCGTCACGTTCGTGATCTGTCACGCGTCACGTCGCCTAAACACTGCGGTGTTCGGGCCACGCTGTCCCATCACAACGACCTCCCGCCGCGCGCATATCAAATAGTTTCTATTGCTAACTTCGATAGGCTACCTAATGAACGCTCTTGTGTGTAGAGGCGTTCATATAGAATAAAAAATTTACACCGTCACGCCTATATTCCCCAGGATACTCCCACCTGGGACTCCGGTGAGAACCTACCGCCGACGATATTAAGTGGGCTAACCTTATACAATGGTACAACACTTGTCTATTCTATCTGATACTGTGTGCGGTATCCAAATCCAAAACGAGGGAGGTAAGGTAAAGGCATCGGGGGAGGGTCGGTGAGTAGTATGTTTGTATTGTAAAAGGTCTATTTATCTATCTATATCATCACGCCTGCTTCCTCGCGGGGTAGGCAGAGAGTACAGAGTTCCAACAGGTTCTTTCCTTACATACCTCTCTGGCTTCCTCCACTCTCATAGTTCGTCTCATACACACTCGCCGGTTACGGAGACTCTTGACTTGCCCTTCAGATAAGACACGGTCTATTTGGTCGTGGTAAGATAGTCTAGGTCTATACTATAATCCTAATTTAGTAAAATATTTTATTTACGAGGTTTTCACGCGTCGCCGTCGATAAAGACATATACGTAACAGAATGTACCCGTCTTTCTATCCCCGGTATCTACATCCTTCCACTTTCACATTGTATATCTGTTTTGTCATTCTATCTTCTGGCATTCTTTCTATATGCCCGAACCAACGGAGCATACCCTTTCTCATCTTTACACCGATACTATCTTTCATACCTACTCGCTTTTTTAATACGCTGTTGCGAATACGGTCGGTCAGCGTGACTCCGCACATCTTCCGCAGAGATCGCATTTCAACCGCATTTATACTGCTTTCGTTCTCCATCTTACATACCCAATTCTCACTGCCATATAACAGCGTTGGGACAAGCACTCCGTTATGTATGGCCAGCTGCGCCTTTAGGCTTAAGTGCCGGCTCCCAAGTAGCCTTCCCATCGCACCATTCACTCTATTCCCTGCATTCACTCTTCTCTCTATATCGGCGGTGTATTTCCCATCCTTACTGAATGCGCATCCAAGATATACAAACTCATTCACTTGCTTCAGCACATCGTTACCAACCACAATCCTTGCATTCGTTCTGGTTTCGTCCCGTTCAAAAACCATAAGGTCTATTATGTAAAAAAATGAACAAACACCGTCACGCCTATTTTCCCAAGTGGGGGTGGCAGAGGTGTACTTTGTACACTCACTTTTCGCCAACGATGTTAGGTTCCCTTTTAACAGGGGCATTTGCCATTATACCGGGCACAATGCCAAACTCCGGACCGATACTGATTGTACGGTGTACATGTATTGCGCAAGGTGCCGCCGTCAGCATTTCCCAGTCGGCGCATCGCTCCACCATAATTTTATATAATTTAAGTTTAGTACGCAATCAACCATCGCGCGCTCATTACCATTTTCATTGTTCACGTATAACCATCGCGTGTGCGTTACCATTTTCATTCATTATATACCAGTTAATTAGAGTACCAGTAAATAAACCATTATTCTCTCTAATTACTGATCTTCTTATTTTACCATAACTGACATACCACATAAACCAGAACCCTTACATGGTCCTTCGATCGCGAAGGGGGCCATTCGCGAGTGTTAACGGTGAATCGGGACTTATTCCGTGTGCAAGGATTTAGTACTGTGCAACCTATAACCTCAGTGTAGTGGTTCCTGAACAACCAGCGTAGTGGATATCACCAGTCCATTACCGGAGTCTACCATACCACCACATCGGAGAGCTGTGGATCAGTGCGATTCTCAGCAGCGTACGTAACCAGCACCTCAAGTAAGGCCTTTTATTTTACCAATAATTACCATCAACCAGTTATGGAGGGTTTACTGCAAACTCAGCAGCAAATCATGGTAGGCATGGACCAACTTCTACAAAATTTCAAGAAGGATGGCCGTGACCGTAAGACACCAGATTATATAAAACGCAGGCTGGAGACACTGGATTCCTACTGGAAGGAATTCCATTCTAACCATGTCCAGTTATGTTCGTTAGGAGACCAGGATTATTCTTATTTTGCGGAAAACGATTATGAGAAAACCAGAGATTTTTATAGTCAAGCAAGGCAGGTTATTGTGAATTATAAACCAGAGGTTAAACCAGATGCTAAACCAACAACACCAATACTCAAACCAGCCACGTTACTTCCAAGTCAAGGCTCAGAACCAGCTCCGGGTACGTCCATGACGGAAGGGACGGAGAGCAAACTTGACGAGATGCTGCGAAAACAGCAAAGTAACTTCAAGGCATTCTCTCGAACTGTTAAGAATATTGATGTTAATAGGCTGACCGACAAATGGGAGTTCGAAGACGCCCTTAGAACTCTTCAATCTCGCTGGTCAGTGATAGATAATTTACATTGGGACATAGATAGCGAATCAAACGGCGACTACGAATCGTATGAATTGATGTATAATAAACACGAAAAAACATACGACGACATGAAAAGAACTATAAACAATAAAATGTGGTCTGTTTCGCACCGGGAGAAGATAACGCCCCAAATGGACATACCATACTTTTCTGGAAGTTACCAGCAGTGGACTTCGTTTAAAGATCTTTTCCAAGAAGCCATACATAACAACCATTCACTGTCCAGTGCCCAGAAATTACAATTTTTGAAAAGTAAGCTGAGGGGAGAGGCTGAAAAATTAATTCAACATCTGGCAATTAGTTCCGAAAACTACCAAATATCGTGGGAGATTCTCAACCACAGATACAATAACACCAATTTGATATTCACAGCGCATGTCGACACTCTGCTTGATTTACCCGTCATGCAATCTCAGACTGCAGCTCACATCAAAAGATTGCATGATACTACCAATGAATGTTTGCATGCGATTCAGAAGTTGGGAGCGAATACATCGTCATGGGATCCATTATTAGTTCATTTATTGTCCAAAAAACTTGACGCTGAATCTCATAACGACTACGTAACGTCACTAGCAGACCCACGGAAATTACCATCCCTTCAAGATTTTCTTCGTTATCTAGAAACCAAATTTATATCGATAGAGGCGTTTAGAAGAAAACAAAACACGACCAAGACACTAAACCATGAATTTAACTTCAGGAAACCAGTAACTCAATTTTCCCCGGTCAAACATTACTATAAGAGTTACAGCAAGCCATCACCATCACCATTCAAAACCATGAATGTGACGGCACCGAAATGTCCAGTGTGTAAAGAGAACCATCCATTATTTTATTGCAACAGGTTTCGAGAATTAAGACCGGATATGAAACTAAAAACCATTGCGAAATGTAATTTGTGTTATAATTGTTTTGTTAACCATCAAGGCAAAGAATGCCTGTCTAGCAAAACATGCCGTTATTGTAATGAAAAACACAATTCGTTACTTCACGATGCAATTGCGACACCAGCAAGCAACAATAATAATTTCCAAGGGTCTCAGCAAAATTGTCACGTGTCGCAAGAGAACATGGCCGAAATCCTGTTGGCAACCGCCATATTATGCGTAGAGGGAGTCGATGGTAGTCCCTATCGAATGCGTGCCTTGATAGACCAAGGTTCCCAAACATCGTTAATTACCGAAAACGCAGCACAACTATTAGGATTACCAAGGAAACGATGCAAGGGGGTTGTATTTGGAGTCGGCGCGAAAGAAAACAACTGTAAAGGCATTCTAACCATCACTCTGTCGTCTTTACATAACGATTTTACCTACACCACGGATGTTTATATAATGAATAACCTTATAAATAGATTACCAAACCGATCTTTTACCAGACCAGAATGGCCCTATTTAACCAATATAGAACTCGCTGATCCTGAATTTAACTCAAGTCGCTCTGTGGATATGTTGCTAGGGGCCGACGTCTACTCTGCTATAATACTTGGAGGCATAATCAAAACAGATTCATCTCAACCAGTAGCGCAACAGACGCAATTGGGATGGATTCTGTGCGGAAGCGTAAACCCACTCCAGTGTAATGTCGTCATACATGAACTAGACGACATACAAAGATTTTGGGAAGTAGAGGATGTACCAGAAGATTCATCTTTATCGAGCTGTGATGACCATTGTATCCAGTTTTATAAGGCTATTACCAAAAGACACGAGGACGGGCGATATGACGTCAGACTTCCACTCAAACCAAATTTTGAGGAAAATTTAGGCGCGTCGAAACCAATGGCTATTGCTCAATTTCGTCAATTAGAACGTAGATTTACCAGAAACCAACAAGTAGCTCATGTTTATAAGAATTTTATTAATGAATATTTATCTTTAGGCCATATGATACCTGCCGTCGTCGGTAACACGACGCGAGAATGTTATTTGCCACACCATTGCATACAAAGGTCAGAATCGACGACTACGTCACTTCGAGTTGTTTTTAATGCGTCAGCTAAGACGTCCAGTGGGTTAAGTGTCAATGACCTTATGGAGGCAGGTCCTAACCTACAAAAGGACTTGCTATCGATGATTCTAAAATGGAGACAATATCGCTATGCCTTTAGCGCAGACATTGAAAAAATGTTCCGCCAAATTTGGGTGAATAAAGATGACCAACAGTTACAAAAAATAGTTTGGCGAGACAACCCTTATTCTGTACTCCAAGAATACCAGCTCGCTACTGTTACTTATGGCACAAAGGCAGCACCATTCCTCGCTATGATGACCTTAAGACAGCTTGCTTCCGATGAAAACCATAATTACACCAAAACCAACGCACCAGAAGTCCTGAGGGAATCAATGTATATGGATGATCTTTTACATGGGGCCCACGGAATACCGTACGCTAAACGACTCCAGTTGGACCTTATCCAACTTCTCAGATCAGGGGGGTTTAATTTGAGAAAGTGGAAATCAAACGCACTAGAATTATTACCTGAGTCTAGTGATAACCAGGAATACTTAGACTTTCGGCAAATGGAGTCCACCAAGACCTTAGGATTAAGATGGGACCCGCAGACAGATAATTTTACTTTTAAGCCTAAAATCGACCAAACAATATCACACCATACTAAACGCACCTTGCTGTCAAATATCTCCAAGATATACGATCCGTTAGGTTGGCTCTCGCCGGTTACTACAAAATTAAAATTGCTATTTCGTTCTGTATGGCAGTTACAAACCAATTGGGATGATGAGTTACCAGAACACATTTGTACAAAGTGGAAGAATATTAGGGATGACATAAACCAAATTGAACAGATCCAGATACCAAGGTGGATAGGCACAAGAGAGAAGGACACCATTGAACTCCATGGATTTTGTGATGCCTCAACTAAGGCATATGCAAGTGTGGTGTACTGTAAAACCAATCAGAAGAACCAATCGTCTGTGGTTTTAGTCATAGCCAAGGCTCGACTTGCACCTACCAGCAAGACTGTCAGCTTACCAAGGCTCGAACTCTGTGGAGCACTATTGTTGGCCAGACTAATTACCAAAATCAAAAGATGCCTATCCGATTACCAGATTGAGATTTACTGTTGGATTGACTCTATGGTGGTTTTGGGGTGGATACACGGAGAACCAAACCGTTGGAAACCATTTGTATGCAATAGAGTCAAACAAATCACAGAAACCATGTCACCGTCGTGTTGGAGGTACATAAGGTCTGAGGAAAACCCTGCTGACTGTGCCAGCCGAGGTGTGACCGTTAGGCAACTGAAGCAGCATCCTCTGTGGTGGAACGGTCCACAGTGGTTATCAACTTATAAATCAGGTCCTGATAATAACCAAATAGATTATCACACCGATTTAGAAGCAAAACGATCAAAACAAACGAACGTTGTAATACGATCGAGCGATGACACCATTATTCAACAGCTGATAGCAAGACACGGCACAATTACACGAGTTACCAGAATATTGGCGTGGATTTTACGACTGTTTTCTAGAAATAAAACCAAGAACAATGTCATCAAAAGACCAGTAACCAAATTAGCAGTTTTACCAGTAAACAGCAGTGCACCGGGTGCACCAGATAGTTGTACCCAAAAACCACCGCCGATAAAGGTTCAACGAAATACTATTAAAGGACACTCGTGCAATTTTATGACCATGATGTTGATGTTATTCGTGCTCGTAATCACATCAGTCCAATGCTCCTACACCGTTTTTAATCTACCAACAAACCAAACTATTTACTTTGACCAGATATCAACAATGTACCCTATACGTGATGAGTGGAAACTAGTCGTTTATTATGACATGGAGCCCTATTGGCAAGGAAATGAGTTGTTTAAAAAATACTTCAAGCACTTAGAGTACACATGTCTCAATGAAAAGATAAAATCCCAATGTGATATTATCATATTACAATTACAGCATGGCTACAGTGAGTGCGCGTATTATAATAAAATGCTGATGGGTCAGCAGTTCACACCGCACTCGCGCCGGCGTCGCGGCCTTGTTAATGGAGTAGGGTATATCGCTCATAGCTTATTTGGGATTTTGGACGAAGATTTCGCAGAACAATACAGGAAAGATATAGATTTAATTAAAATCAATCAAAAACATCTGTCTAATTTGTGGAAAAACCAAACCAGTATAGTAGAAGCGGAATATAACCTGTTGAAGAGAGTGGAAGGTAACATGGACAGTCAACATAAGAAATTTAATCAGCATATAATGGCATTAGAAAGGGCATCTAACGCAGCGAGTACAGCACTTCAAAATGTTGAAACTATCAACAATTTTGCAATGTCGTCTATAGTCGCCAGTAATCTACTGACCAGCTTGAAATACATACAGGATACTCTATTAGACACCATAACCAATATATACTATGGAAACTTCAACATCCATCTGTTAAAGCCAGAACAACTTCAACGGGAATTGAATTTGATATCTGGCCATCTAGACAAGGATTTATCGTTGCCTGTGGATAATACACAAGATAATTTACACAAAATTTACCATTTATTGAAGGTTAAGGCGCGAATTACCAACGAATACCTTTTAGTTGAGATTAAAATTCCTTTGGTCAGTCGAGATATGTCCGATCTTTACAAATTAATACCGATCCCGCGGAAGGTTGACAATACTATGGTCACCCTAGTGCCAATAGCCACGTACGTTGCGATTAACTTGAAAAAGGATATATATTGGCCTTTAACTGAGGATGATTTGCAATCGTGTTCTCATTTAGACACTACCACACATCTGTGTTCATTGCACATCCCCATGTACCAATACGAAACTGACCAGTCACTCTGTTCGAAGGATTTAACCAACAAGGAGTGTAAAACCAATGTTGCTCCGTGCCAAGATATGTGGACGCAACTTAGCACACTAAACACCTATCTATTCTCATGTTGTGACAAGTGCTTCGTGCGAATGATATGTGGACAATCGATAACAGCGCTGAGACTCACCGGAGCCGGTATACTCACGTTGAAAGAATATTGCCTCATGAAAGGTGACACATTCACTATAACGGCCCATAAAACATTCAGCTCTAAGTTGAACGTTCAACTAGATAACGTGATGCCACTTATACCACCCATAAACCACGTCGTTAATATCTCTCTACCAATTGCGAATATTGACACGAATACCAGCAACTACAATGCTGAATTCGCAGATATAGGTGAAAGAATTCACCACATGAAGTCACAAGAGGGTCTCTTGGAGGAAATTTCGTCCCACGACATTCACCACTATGTCGCTATCTACGTTTTGTGGGCCGCCGTAGCAGCTGTGGCGGTAGCGTGCGTTTGCCAGCGTATGCGCAAGCGTTCGCACCGCCCAACCACTCGCCAGGTCAATGTGGAAGAAAGTGTTGAAGTGAAGGGTATTAGTTTAAAAGAAAACCAATACAGAAGTGATAGTCCAAATGTGTTTTGTGTTAGTGTACAGGAAAATAATGCCACTTGTAGTGCGCGTATTGATAAGACTACCTCGCCTTCGCCTCGTAACCAATTTAAGGATACCTTAGCCATGCCTATGGATCCATAGAGACTATAAGTTTTACTAACAACTTATTGGAATCATCTTGTTAATCATCTATTATTGTTGATCATCTTGTATCACCATTGCACCAAACCATCAACTTTTCGCATCTTAATTCCTCATTCACATCTCCATCTTTCTGGCTGGGGAATATGTACGGTGTACATGTATTGCGCAAGGTGCCGCCGTCAGCATTTCCCAGTCGGCGCATCGCTCCACCATAATTTTATATAATTTAAGTTTAGTACGCAATCAACCATCGCGCGCTCATTACCATTTTCATTGTTCACGTATAACCATAGCGTGTGCGTTACCATTTTCATTCATTATATACCAGTTAATTAGAGTACCAGTAAATAAACCATTATTCTCTCTAATTACTGATCTTCTTATTTTACCATAACTGACATACCACATAAACCAGAACCCTTACACTGATAATTTTTTGATTACATTTTGACTGACCTATATATATTCGAATCCTAACGTTCGCGACTAGCATTATTCACCATTAGGCAAATGAGGCAGTCCTGTTATTATATGAACAACCATTTGGTGTACCAAATAATTATTTTAATCAAAAATAAAATACTTGGTTACGTTGGTAGCGAGCGTTATTTGGCCGAAGTGTCGAGTGGCCCCAGCGTGGGCCGATTGTGGCATCGGTTGCACAATGCGCCCGCGCCGCGGGGCTAATCATTCACAGCTAAAACGCGCTACGCGATGGAATCCAATGCTTTTTGTCAAAATTTCTATACCTCTACAGGCTGTTTGTCGTGTTTTTGGGTTGATATCGTGCTACCTCCTTAGTTTAGTGGCGAATAATACGCCTTGCGATCACGTGGTTCAGGGCTCAAATCCTAGGTTGCCAAAATTATAAATGGTTTTACTAAATTAGGATTATATTTTACCCAGTGTGTATTTAAACCATAAACAGTATTGTAGATACATTTATTTTCGACAAACATAAACAATTATACTTTTTAAGAATTTTTATACAACTTTAATTCTGAATAAAATATTAATGATTATTTTACACTTGTACTAACATCAAAAACTGATTAAAATGCAATTTAGTTGTATGATAATATTTTTATTTATAAATAATAATAATAGCCCTGTTAAGAAACTGTCCCACCGTTGGGCACGGGCCTCCTCGAAAACTGAGAGGCTTCAGGCCATAGTCCACCACGCTGGCCGAGCGCGGGTTGGCGAACTTCACACACCTTCGAGAAACTCTTAGGCATGCAGGTTTCCTCACGATGTTTTCCTTTACCGTTAAAGCAAGTGATCGTTAATTTTTAATACACAAATGCTTTCGAAAAGACAGAGGTGCGTGCCTGGGTTTGAACCCGAGACCTCTTTGCAGTCCAACGGTCTAACCACTAGGCTATCACTGCTCCAATTTTTATTTATATATCGACAAAAATGTATTGTGATACATCACTATTTAAAAAGTGGAAACGTGAAGAAGTGGTATTTAAGAAATGTTATAATCTTCATGATGCGAATACAACTCACTATTTTTTAGGCTCTACAGAACTGGAACGCGACCTTGAAGCCGATGATGATATGGCAAAACATCTTTGCAGGCTTGTATTTTTTGTGGGAAAACTAACGGGCCAGGTTCATTCCTCCCATGTCGGATATTGACTAAACTGTAACCTATATTTAAACAACTACTATTATCTGTCACTAGTGAAAGTATTTTCAGAATTTTTTCAGCAATTTCTGAGATGTTTTATTTTTTCTACACCGTCACGCCTATATTCCCCAAGCGGGGGTGGCAGAGGTGTACTAGTACACTCACGTTTCGCCGACGATGTTAGGTCCCATGTAATAGGGGGCGAGCCTATTGCCATATACCGGGCACAATTCCAGACTCCGGACTTGTACTGGGTAGTTTTTCTTTAGAAAAGCTACACTTGTAAAAACGACCTAGGATTTGAACCCAGGACCTCGTGATCACAAAGCGATGCGCTTTGCCACTAGACCAACGAGGCAGTATTATTATTTTTTCTAGACTAGCAGTTTATTTTTTCTTATTTCCCAAAAACTTATTTTATCTATGAAACTTGATGCTCAATGGTTTAATTCTTGGGTGCATGAAGATGAAGTATGTACTTACCTAATATACATCTAGAATAGTATTATAAAGAGGAAAGCTTTGTATTTTGTATGTTTGTAACGAATAAACTCAAA
Organism: Phalera bucephala; assembly: GCA_905147815.2. Lineage (NCBI taxonomy): Eukaryota > Metazoa > Arthropoda > Insecta > Lepidoptera > Notodontidae > Phalera > Phalera bucephala. Next base: position 15,452,768 of record LR990630.1, on the reverse strand, counting down.
AACTACTAAGCCGATTTCAAAATTTATTTCACCAATAGAAAGCTACCTTATCTAGAAGTAACATAGGCTATATAATATAGACCCGGTAGGTGGCGCTGTTGTCGACCAGGTAAGAAGTCGCGGGAAACTGCTAGTCTAAGATAAAGAGCTATAATGTCCGAGTCTATAATTAAATACCATTGAACGCAAAAGGTAGAGCTTCCAAAGTGTCAATCTGTAAGCCCTCAAATAAACTTTCTTAAGAGGCTACCGCGAAAAGCACCTGTTTTTGTACTTCATGCACTTCAAGAAGTATATGGTTTAGAGACTTAATATTTCGAAATATGATTTTTGGCTGTATATTTTAGGAGCTGGTAAAAGGAATACACTAAAGTATTTTTCACATAGTAAGGGTAGTGACAGTTCTAATTGCCAAACGAAATTAATATTTAATTCAATGGTGTTAAGGCATAAAACCATAAGTATAGAAACGGGTCATGCCTCTTATTGCCATTGAATAAAGTATCATTTCGTTTGGCAATTAAAACTGTCACTACCTAAAATTACTACACTAGACGAAATTATCGCGTTAGAAAAAATATAAACACATCTCTATTGCTTTACATTTTCTGATTCCAACGCGAAATGATTAAGAACTAATTAATGGAATATACTTAAAGATATAACAAATAATTGTAGCAAAGTTCTTGTAAAGCAGTTTTTTATTTCGTAGTGTAGTTTTTTAGAAAATTATAAAATTAGTTTTGCACATACGTCGATTATCTCCGAGCGCGCGTTCTATATATCCGTCCCTTATTATTCTTTTGTAAAGTTATAGCATCACTGTCACTCTCCTGGTCGATAATTTTTCGATCCTTAGGTCCTTAATAGGCCTTCAAGGTTTCTGAAAAGCAACTTCTAGAACGGACAGAAATTAGCATCTAATATTTTCTATATTTTCTCTATTTTTTTCTGAAGGGCAAGTCAAGAGTCTCCGTAACCGGCGAGTGTGTATGAGACGAACTATGAGAGTGGAGGAAGCCAGAGAGGTATGTAAGGAAAGAACCTGTTGGAACTCTGTACTCTCTGCCTACCCCGCGAGGGAGCTGGCGTGATGATATAGATAGATAGATTTTCTATATCTTCTTATAACTTAAATAGGACATATTGAATGCAAAGGACATTGTCGAAAATTGCCAGAACCAACAAACATTTGACCCATGCCATCATTATTTATCTATTTTATTAAATTAATGGCAAATATCCGTATCTAACGGACAATTTGCAATCTGAAACGAATATTTCAAAGTATTGTAAGTACTTATATCGAAGTCGCCGACATCTTTACTGAATGTCAACACACACAATATAACGTCATATGTATTAATGGCTACTGAATTATAACCTCAAAACTTAATACTTTTTGTGCAATATTGCGATTCCCCAGATTGTCCGTTTATTAATAAATGCCTTAAAAGAATTTATGGGTGATTTGAAATTATACAAGTATTTTTTTATTGCTGTTGGTTCTGGGGCAAATTATGTATGGGCGCAGACCTTTATCCATGTCAACTACTTCCATCAGTATGGAGTAAACGAGAACTTGAAGGCTAATAAAACAGATCCGTTTCGGAGCATCCTATACACAGATCTCGTTTCGAAAGAGTGGCGTGTCGAAAGGCGAAGATCGTGCATGTCATTGGTACCTCTAAATGGCGGGTCTGTGGCTGCGATTAGCCGTGTAAATAGAAAATGGAACAAAACGATAAACGGAGGAATAGATGCTTTCTCGACACTGCACGTAGCATCGCTTATAGCCTCCGAAATTAGAGTAGTTTGAACTAATTTTGTATAATTTTATATCCATAGACATAAGATTTCTACACAACAAAAATAAAACACACTTAAGAACGACTATTTAAAACTTAAAAGCTAAGTATAAAACAAAAAAGTACATAAAAATAAGCTAAAAACTACATCTGTAGATAGTTTTTACAAAAATGTATTTGTGCTAAATCGCTTTCGCTCGGCAGTGTGCCAGCAAGGCTGGCAGCATTGCCACGTTAAATGGTAATGCTTAAACTTACCGACCCTACATTTTCTAAGTGTACCCTTAAAGACCTATTCGAACTTGTACTCTGCCTACCCTGCATGGGATCTAGGGTGCGTATATATATAAATATACATAGATTAATAATAACTCAAATAACCCAAGACCACATTCACCCCAATCAGATTATTGCTTAAGAAATTCAGTAGTTCAAAAGCAAACTTCCAAATTTAAAAGAGTTAATTACCATTTTCTTTGGGACTTTGACACTCAAATTAACTACGAAACCCGGCACACTGAAAAATCATATTTACAAAACCATTACAAATTGCCGTTTTGCTTTTTATCATCATCATCTCAGCCTTTACTTGTCCACTGCTGAACATAGGCCTCCCCAATGGCTCTCCAGCGCAGCCGGTCCGATGCCACCTGCATCCAACGACTTCCTGCGATGCTTTTTGCTTTTAATTCTGATTAAATTTTGTTTAATGACGGAGGAATGATTGGAATGCATGATTTTCGCTAATTTACGTACCTATTTAGGAAATAATTGTCTCGTTGGTCTAGTGGCAAAGCGCATCGCTTTGTGAACACGAGGTACTGGATTTAATTCCTAGGTCGGACAAATATAGTTTCTCTAACGAAAAATTCCCAGTATGAGTCCATAATCTGGAATTGTGCCCGGTATATAGGCTCCGCCCCCTATTTCATGGATCCTAATATCGTCGGCGAAAAGTGGCTGTACTCAGACTAGTTCTGCCATATTCGCTTGGGTAATATAGGCGTGACGGTGTATTTGAAATTGCCCTTTTGCTTTTCATCATCATCGTCTCATATGCCACCGCAGCCGGTCTGTTGCCACCTGTATCCAACGACTCCCTGCTATGCGTTTTGTATTAAATGACTGAGGAATGATTAGAATGAATGATTTTCGCGTACCCATTTAGAAAATATAATAGGTATTTATTACAAAAAAACCTAGTCCAAATAGTTTTAGTTGTTCACCCGATAACGTCCACTGCGGGACCAAGGTCTCTCCGGGATCGTTAGTCTAGTAGCGAATAATATTCTTTGCGATCACGAGGTCATGCGTTCAATTCTAGGTTGGACAAATGTAGTTTTTCCATCGAAAAAGTTCCAGTATCAGTCTGAAGTCAGGAATTTTGCTTGTTATATGACATTGGGCGCGCCCTCTATTACATGGGCATAACATGGTCGGCGAAAAGTGTGTATACACAGTACTGCGAATATGCAAAGGGGGGAATTGGAATTTTAATTTTTCCTTCTCCTCCTGCTTTTCTTTCTAATTAAATTTGTTGCGGGTCCCATGACAATTAAAGTGCTTCCCGGGACACCCCAAGGTTCAAACCATGGCGTCATTTAAGGAGACTATTGTGGATCCTGGCTTACAGGAGTTACAATGGTGGGAATGAGTTGCGGGCTTAGTCCCAAAAAAAAAGTACTGCGAGTATGAACAATCAGTATGAACTGCGAGTACCTATGCACAATCAGCACACCACGTTTTTTGGGGGTGCAGTCTCTAGCACAACGATCATACCATTATTTGAACGCCCTGCGAAATACGTCTAGGGTAATCTACAGATCTTGTAGAAACTCGGGATAATTTCCGTGCGTTCAAGCGGTTTTGCCATACCTATTACTGGAATCAAACATGAGGCTCACAAATAGGCCCTGTTAATATCCGTGGTGCTTTACAACTGGGCTTATCCTAGTTGTATTCTCCTTCTCTATGGCTGATCTGCCAATTTTTGTGTCTCTCGCTTTGCAAAGGAGGGAAGTGGAATTTTATTTTTCCTACTCCTCTTATTATTCTTTTGTTGCAGGTTGCAAGACAATTAAAACGCGCTTCCAGGGACACCCCAAGGTTCAAACCTTGATGTCATTTAACGAGACCATTGCGGATCCTGGCTTACAGGAGTTGCAATAGTGAGAATTTGTGGCGGGCATAGTCCCAAAAAAAAGTACATTTCTGCCACCCCCGCTTGGAGAATATAGACGTAAAGGTGGAATTATGTACCTAAATGAACAGAGACGTAGTCCGTTCCAATCTCATTTTCGGTGGAAATAAATCCCTCACATAAGTTTTTGGGCTTGGAATTTTCTTTTGATAAATTCACAGTATAATGAAAACATACAAGATTTATCATAAATAGCACAAGACTTCAGACCTCCCGATTAGATTATTGCTTCACAAATTCCATACGAAAACCAATTTTACAAAATTTAAATTTTTTAACCCCTTTTTTACGCATTTTATACCGCAATTAACAATGGAACTTATACCTGTATGTGTGCGAATTGAGAAATACGTTTTAGAAATGCATTTGAAATCTCGGTATTGCTTTGAATCAAGAATAAATAGCGCATTAGAGGAGTAACAAACTTTATTGTAAATTAAAAAAAAAGATAATAGACATTAAAACACCGTCACGCCTATAGTCCCCAAGCGGGGGTGGTAGAGGTGTACTGAGTGCACCCAGTTTTCGCCGACGATGTTAGGTCCCATGTAATAGGGGGCGAGCCTATTGCCATACACCGGGCACAATTTCAAACTCCGGAACGATTTATTTATCGATTTAGAACTAACTACTTTTAGTTCTTGCGTTTATTATGTTACATGTGAAAATAGACTGATCTTTAATATTGGGTAGGTCCCAACATTACAGATGAAATTTGTGTACCTACACGAGTACCTCTGCCATTCCCGCTTAGAGAAAATAGGAGTGAATCTTTCACACACCGTCATGCCTATATTCCCCAAGCGGGGGTGGCAGAGGTGTACTGAGCACACCCACTTTTCACCTACGATGTTAATTCCCATGTAATAGGGGGCGAGCCTATTGCCATACACCGGGCACAAATCCAGACTCCGGACTTATACTGGGAATTTTTCGTTAGAAAAAGTACATTTGTCCGACCTAGGATTTGAACCTAGGAGCTCATGATCACAAAGCGATGCGCTTTGCCACTAGACCAACGAGGCAGTCATTTGATATCATTCGACGGTGAAGCTGTAAAGGCCTCACGGCCAGCAGCGTATATCACTCAAACACACACTCGGTGAATCTTTTTCTATCTATCTATCTATAACCTCACGCCAGATCCCTTGCGGGGTAGGCAGAGAGTACAGAGTTCCAACAGGTTCTTTCCTTACATACCTCTCTGGCTTCCTCGACTCTCATAGTTCGTCTCATACACGCTCGCCGGTTACGGAGACTCTTGACTTTTCCATCAGATAAGACTCGGTTTATTTGGTCGTGGTATGATAGTCTAGGTCTTCCCCGGTACCTGCATCCTTCCACTTTCACATTGTATATCTGTTTTGTCATTCTTTCCTCTGGCATTCTTTCTATATGCCCGAACCAACGGAGCATGCCCTTTCTCATCTTTACACCGATACTATCTTTCATACCTACTCGCTGTCTTACTATGCTGTTGCTAATGCGGTCGGTCAGCTTCACTCCGCACATCTTCCGCAGAGCTCGCATTTCTACCGCATTTATCCTACTTTCATTCTCCTTCTTACATACCCAGCTCTCGCTACCATATAACAGCGTTGGGACAAGAACTCCGTTATGTATGGCCAGCTACGCCTTATGGCTTAAGTGCCGGCTCCCGAGTAGCTTTCCCATCGCACCATTCACTCTGTTCCCTGCACTCACTCTTCTCTCTATGTCAGCGGTGTATTTCCCATCCTTACTGAAGGCGCATCCAAGATATACAAACTCATTCACTTGCTCCAGCACATCGTTACCAACCACAATCCTTACATTCGTTCTGGTTTCCCTACATTTCAAAAACCATAATCTTGGTTTTCTTCACATTCAATCTGAATCTTTTTGTTTTCTTATTATAAACTTTTTGTCCCTAGCTCTTATAATTGTCATTGTAAAATATATTTATTGAATGTACATCAAGTACCGTACACAAAGGTTATCAAATACCTATCAATCAATCAATCAATCAGCCTATCGCAGTCCACTGCTGGACATAGGCCTCTCCTAACACGCGCCATTGCACACGGTCCTCCGCCTTCCGCATCCAGTCTGTCCCAGCCAATACCTATATAATAATTAATATATAGACCTTCAGTAGAAAATATATTAGTATTTTAATAATTTTATTTCACCCTGTAAATATGTCAACCCATTATTTTAAGGAAGAAAACAAAATGATTACCAATCCTTAACAAACTTATTTATAAAAGTAGAGTATTAAGTGTTACTATCTGATTCCAAACCTGTTTCGCTTTTTTCGTAACAAATTGATTTACAATCTGGCAAGTTATAATCTAGTTAAGATTAAACCTTCTAAATGGGGAGTTCTGGCGGGAAGTCGAAGAGTGATGTTGTCAATTTGTTTTGTTTCCAAAACTTGTGTTGTTTCGACTAATAATGTGTAATGTTGGTGGAATATTACCCATTATGTGTTCTTATATGTGCATGAGTGAAGGTAATTGTAACAAAGTGATAAAACGTGCCTCTTTGACTTTCTTAAAAACGGCCGTCGCAATTGGTATGTAAAGTATCCACCGCTTTACTATCCAGGGTGGGGCACTTCATTAATTTCATTATCATCGTTGTCATCAAGTTCATCGGGGAGTTGAATTAATTTAAACAAACACGATTATATATCTCACTGGACAGTGGCAAAATACACTTAAAATTAGTGTGAAGCCATAAATAGAAGACGAAACCTACTAAATATAGAAGCGATATAATATTCCATCACAGTTTCAACACGAAAGCAATACGTTCCCGTTATCATGAAAAGTCGTTAGGCTTGGCTCCACAAACACGGCTAATGGCTCAAATCGCCCGCGGCCGCGCCCAAGCCCATTAAGTTCAAAACTCAATAAACATCATTGTTCCAACGCTTAACTAGGAAAATAACCCGCCGCGGCCGCCGGGGGCCGCTTTAGCCCGATCTTCAACTCGCCGCGACCTCTAATATTCATAAGTCAATTTCCTGGCCCATTAATACGTAACGAAGTAGCGCAAATGGCCTTATCGCTTGTGCGCGATTACTTGCCCGCCGCTCTCTTACATAATTCAACGTATTAAACGAAATTGTTTAAACCTTATTGCTCGATTACGTTTCTCCACCCAGGACACGCCTGGTTTCCCGCCGCCAATCCGGTGCTGTCGTTCGTTACCCCCCACTTTGGTGTCGTCCCCTCCTTTTCGGTCCCCGCCCGTTTCTGCGCTCCCGTTTCCAGTTGATATCGAGTTGTGATTAGCGGATGTTGGTATGGGACGGCCGTGTGGACGCGTCCGCGGATTATGGTGCGAATTATAGGGTTAATCGGGACAGTCATTCGAAACTCGTACTTAAAACTGAATTTTTGGCGGACGCTGTCATTCGATATTTGAAGATAAAACGGACTGGAGTTTCGGCGAACGCAGTCATTCCAAATTCGAATTTAAAAAGGACTGGATTTTCGTCGGACGCTATAATTCGAAAATCAGAATTAAAAAGTACTGGATTTTTATTGGACGCTGTGCAGTGATAGTGTTAAGACTATGTCTTTAAGTTTCGATTAGATATTAAAATAAGGCCTTGATATGACTATGCTAGCGATGGCGCGAGGATCGGAGGAGCGTAGGGACAAAGCTGAAGAGGAGACGGAAGGAGAAGGAGAAGCGAATGGGGAAGTGGACGTCGTGGGAGTGGAGGAGGCCGCTCCTGTGGACCTGACAAGGAGACTTGGCCTGACCAGGCCCCCGGACAGGCCAGCCATAGCGTTCTCCGTCGAGAACATTCTGGACCCCAACAAGTTCACTGGAAGATCGGAGGTGCCTCTGAGATATGATGAGCAGTACTGGAGGCCGCATTACGACAGAGAAGATAGCGATTCTGGTAAGTGTTAATGGAATTTGTATTAAAAAGAAATCGAATGGCTACTATAAGGTCTGGTTTCAGACACCCCAGTTACTGGCTATTGAAATAGAGCTTCTTTTAAGTTGTGAAGATAGCATAAGGAGTAATTAAATAAGTAAAATAAAAAATAATATTGATCATAGTCTGTGGCTATAAATGTTCAGCGAGGTAAGGTTCGTGATAGAGTTGTTAAAATGAGCGCTGAAGTCGAGCTTTTAGCGCTGAGTCGACGCTCACAAGCGTTAAGACAAGACTAGTTTTACAACACTAGTTCGTGATTTTTAATTTGCACCGCGCATAGTATTTTTTTTGATATTTATTTAAAAAGGCTATACTAGGATTTATGACACAAAGATTTCTCCCGTGCGAGGTTTAAAACTGCGACTGCTCAATTCTCTCTTCTCGATGACCATTATACGAAGCCGTCGTTTAAATATGTTTAAAAAATGAAATAGTTAACTAAGTATATAGTCTATTGAGTAAAATTGTTCGTGTGTCTGTCCGCGACGTCTTCTGACTGAACATTATACCTCTCTTGCTCCGAATATAAATGGAGTGATAATAGGTAGACGTGAATTATGTCAAGAACCGTCCAAATTATATAATAATAAACTACCGACCCGTCCCGCCTTCGCACGGGTGAATTATAGACATTAAGCTTCCTCTTGAATCACTCCGCCCATTGGTGAAAACCGTATGCAAATCCGTTTGGTACTTATTGAGTTTACCGCGTTCAGACAGACAGACTGACGCGGCGGGGGGACTTTGTTTTATAATTTGTAGTGATGATGATTAAATAAAAACGAAAACAGAAATAAAGCTTTGTAGGTGTTAAATTAGAGTGTTAGTGAAATTAGATATTGACGGACGATTTAGCGCAGTGGTTATGAGCTTAAGTGGGTTCGAATCCCGCACGTGACAAATCTTTGTGTGCCCCACAATTATTTGTTTCGGTCTGGGTGTTTGTGTAATAATAAATATGTTTGTGGAAGAATAAATCCTAGAGCGGGGCTACGTTTAAAAAAAAAACACCACTGTAATAATGAAGTGGACGAACAGCTCCTTATAAATAGACGTACTATGTCAATCAACATAGTTCTACTCTATATATATAGGTAGATAAGTAGGTACGTTACCTACATTTAATAATACATACGCTCAATACATACGCTGTCTGCCCTGTAACGAAAATTTAGTTTTTTGTAGGAATACAATATGTAACATATATAACCCAAGATACCCTAATAAGATTATTACCTTACGATTTAATACAACAATCCATAGAGATACTAAAAGCAAAGAGGGAGTCTTAACAAGATTATATAATTGCACTGCTTACACTTATGCCATGTCAGTGGTTAGAAAGGGGACAAATATATCGTAATCAGTTACAACTGTTGTACACTTTACTTGACATTAATTATTACTTAAAAACAAAAAAAAACCGCATGAATTTATCACCCTAAACGAACCCTGTCAAAATATTGCTAAAGAAAATTAAACTCGTACTCACAGACACAACACTGAATTTTCTACGATTTAAACAACTCGAGAAACTATGATGAGTGAGAGCTATAGCCCGGAGCCCGGTGTCTCGTTCGCACCCATTACGATGCAGTACGGTGACCATCAGGTAGAACTAATACGGACTATACCTATTTATGATGTAGTTTAAATACACTGTAAACCACTTATTACTGAGTTTAAAACAAACAAGGTTCTCAATTCGTTTTTATATACAGAATGGATTAAGATGGGGCAGTAAGAGTAGCTATCTCAACCGTTGTAGATATAGGAAAGCGGCTCTAGGGGCCGTGGAGCTGAACTTACAGATTCTGAAAAAAAATGTACAGTCAGCAAGAAAATGACAATCTACCTCTCTATCTATATCATCACGCCAGATCCCTTGCGGGGTAGGCAGAGAGTACAGAGTTCCAACAGGTTCTTTCCTTACATACCTCTCTAGCTTTCTCCACTCTCGTAGTTCGTCTCATACACGCTCGCCGGTTACGTTATTATGTATCGGTTACGTTATGTGTCAACAAGTCCATAATCATACCAATGTTATGTCACCCTACTTAGAAAGAGACGTAGGGCTCTCAGTGAGTATGCCTGTCATGCCGTTTTTGTCGCAGAGTGCTCAATCCATTGTATTATATCCATAATAAAAAGTCATCGAGAACGCAGTCACTAGACAAACAAATATTAACCGATAAATTTCCGAGGAGCCTGCGTCGAAATGACACACCATAATATTTTGAATAAAAATACCCAAGTCCAAATCCAAGTAGTAGCACCAAGTCACCGGCCGAAGCTTACATAATTTAGCTTCATCTGCTTTTCTAGACCAATAAGATTAGCATTCTAATATAAAACATGGTATTTTAGTTGTGTGGCACCATGTTTTCACAAATCTTCTTCTTCGTCTGAGCGTGTTCCCGGTAGCATCCTCAGCTGCTGCTTCGGAGCCCGGGGTCCGCTTTCTTGCTTCTCTTTTTCCACTTCGCGCGGTCTTCGGCATCCTTTGTGGCGGAGCCATTGGCACGCATGTCATCCCTGACGACATCAAGCCAGCATTTCTTGGGTCTACCTCTTCTTCCGGGTCCCGGCAGAGGCGGCATGGTCAGGCACTTATTGCCCACGTAACATGTGTTCATAAATATTTTATTTATATATCTTTTGATTAATTGAAATCAAATTAACAGTCTCTTACTATAGGTCTGGGACCATACAATATATATATCGTTTTAAGCGGCTTAATTAGCCTGATATATTGACACCCTTTCCCGACCAATTTTCATAGAAAATTTATAAACTCTTCATACATTCAACATTTTCGGCACCTTCAAACATCGATTTTTCCAAAATTTTCTATAGACACTCACCTTGTTTTACATACCGTTGTGACCGCCTCGCCAAGACCTATCTCTGGACACCCCATTTGTGGGGCTAGCGCAAATAATTGTCACAACAACCTCAGGACCCAGGAAAGAAAATAGAAAGACAAAATATAATAAGTAAAACCAAAATGAAATAACAAATACATTATCAAATTACTACAAATATAGGAACATATTAAATTACTACATATACACATAGAACAAAATACCCAAATAAATTTATACCAAATAAATAGGTACAACTAATAGCTAAAATCGCCAAAAACTAACTCAAATAAAAAACATATGAAACGAAGCATCATAATAGCTCAGACAGGTCTCCAACACATATTGGAGGAAACTCTGACGAACAAACTTTAAAAAAAAAAAACAGGCAAACAAACATTAACCAATAAATTTGCGTGGAGCCTACGTCAAAATAACAAGTCATTAATTTTGAATAAAAAAGAAGTTCGAACCATGTAGGAACAAAAAAAATTAAATTAGTTACCGAAATGGTGCCAAGTGTCCACAAGTGTACAGCTGAACTGGGTTTATAATCTATTTATGCATTTAAGTCCTATCTCTATGCAAAAATCAAACTTCCAATTTTAAGGAGTTTTCTACCATATTTAAAGCTCTTTTTACTTTTGTGTGCATAATAAGTATATGTATTAGAAATCCATTAAAAATAGCCGCATTGAATAATGATTACATTCTGTTTAATACAGCGAAAAGAAACGAGTAACAGAACTTTTTGATTATTATAAAAAAAATATTTTACTCTATAAATAGTTCGAATCGATTCAGTTGCCGATTTAGTACAAACTACTTTCAGGTCTTGCCTTATTTATGTTATAACTGTATACGAAGATGTGGTTTATGTGATCTTGTATTGACCTGTTTTATATACTAATAAACTAAACTAAAATAAACAGAAAAAATTGTATTCTTTTAACGAATAAACTCAAAAACTACTGGATGGATTTCAAATTCCTTTACCGTTAGAACGCTACTTTATCAAGAAGTAACATAGGCCACATAGACCCGGTAGGTGGCGCTGTTGTCGGCCAGGTACGAAGTCGCGGGAAACGATAATGAATAAAAGGTGCATGGTAGAGTTAGCTCTGCATTTTCCTTTGAGCTTTAACTTGATTATAGGAGGTGAAAAAGCAAGATTTGAGAGTTATATTTCTTATAACAAAATTGACCTATACTGTCCCACTGCTGAGAAAGAACCTTTATTCACAAACTGTTGTGAGAGACAATAGATCAATCTTTACCACGCGGACTTAGAGCAGATTGATTGAGTCTTAGGTTGTATTTAGTATTATTTTTCTTTAATCTAGACTTTAAACTTTAAGCTATTGACATTTTTGTACTGGGCAAATTCATACCAATTTTTCAATTAATTTCTGCGCAACGCTACTGATGGTGGCTTAGCGAATTTAGTTTGATTTAGTAGGTAAATATGAGAAAAAATAATTCTATTAAGTTGGTCCTTAATTTAATAGAAATAGACCTAAACTTGAAAACTAGTAAGATTTACCAGTATTTGTTGGCCAATAAAAATCTTGCCATTCTATTATCTATTAATTGTTATGACTATTCTTATAGGTTACTAATACGTATATGAGTAATAGGTGCTATATATAAATAAAATGTTTATCCTCTTTACCCCACTGGTTGAAAAATATTCCTATTATTTTTAACTTAAACACCAAATAAAAGACAATTTACTCAAAAAATCGGAACTTCGTATCCGTTTCTGAACTAGTTACAATGTAAAGGATGTCATAGAACCGTAGGAAGCATCTATAAACTGTATAGGTAATTAAAACGTTATAAAAAATTGTCTGGACATTTTTTTGCGATGGCTGCCACGGCTGTCGGGCCGTCGCGCCCGCTAGACCACATCATTCAATTAATTTATTCGACTAAATTCAAATTCCGAAGAATAAGTCTACGCCTATTCTTTATTTATTTTTTAATGAAGGAAAATAAAGGAAGGAAGTCGTTTGTTGGTACTACTGGAGTATCTACTATTTTTTAAATTACAGTAGTGCTACACCTACTAACTTTTGAGTGGAAATTCATACTGGAATTAAACTTTACTTTTTAAATAACCTAGTTATGAACTCATAATTTTAGTGGAGGATTACGTTTTGGACAATATAATGTGGAGTATTTTTAAATAAAGCTGTTATTATATAATTTTTTATTTAAGATAATAAATCATATTTTACCACAAGTTTTAATTTTATAGAATTCACATTATCATTTAATGAAAAAATATCATTTTTAAAGTTAATAATTGTTCGGATTTGAAGCAAGATTCTGATTCAAGAGCGATGTGTAAGTTGTCACGTAAATACATAAATAAAATATTCCCTACTGGTGTTTATCTTGAAACTCTATAATTAGTATAAAATTCAGTTAGTAGTTCCGCGTCGTATCAAATGTACGTAGGTGGCACCTCCCAAAGCAACACAAACAAACTATGCATGAAGGTGTATATTGATCGTGATACGTACTAGCGCGCATATCTTAGGTATGGCGCAGTGGAGCAGTGGCCTAATGCTATGTTGACTACCTAGGCACTTAGCATTTTCTATTATGAATGTAACCTAATTCACTTCAAAAGAACTCATTTAAAAATCCATCATAAAACTGATGACTTTTCTACACATTTTTTTTAAATGTAAACATTTTTAAATTAGAATTCACTCCTTTACAAAACCAAAACCTATTTCGAACATTATGATTTCAAGGGATTCATTTATTTTTCTATATCGGCCATGTTAATAATTTTCTATTCGGCCAGTCCGTATGATAATTAATATTCCTTTTATAAAAGAGTATAATGAGTCTGGTCTATTTATCAGTATGACTGTGAGCACATTGAGCAAATAGTAAAAAAAAGAATTCAAAATGGCTGCCTCGTTTCGACATAATATGGAGCGAGAACGATAGGTAATCACTGAGTAATTTAGTTGTGATATTGAGAAATGAATAGTTTTTGTTGTTGTCTAGTAATAGACTGCAGATCTCATTTGAGACCCGGGTATTTAAATACATGAATGACATTTATTGTATATAGCATAATAATAAAACAATTTTTGCACTTTGCTAAGTAGATCGTTAATCATTAATACTAAGACTATTGTAACTTTACAGACCGGAACGTATTACGTTGTCTTCCGCATTCTCTAGCTCTGCCATGAGTTGTTGTTTTTATACAACTTTTTTACATACACATCGATACCTACAGCAATCATTATACCTACTGAATTCTTCAGTAGCCGTTAGTAGCATTTTAATATTTTTTCCCTAACAAAGGCAGTGACAGCCTAGTGGTTAGACCGTTGGACTGCAAAGTCAGAGGTCTCTGGTTCAAACCCAGGCACGCACCTCTGTCTTTTCGAAAGCATGTGCGTCTTAAAACTTAATGATCACTTGCTTTAACGGTGAAGGAAAAGATAGTGAGGAAACCTCATGCCTAGGAGTTTCTCGAAGGTGTGTGAAGTTCGCCAACACGTACTGGGCCAGTGTGGTGGACTATGGCCTAAATCCTCTTAGTTTGAGAGGCGACCCGTACCCAACGGTGGGACAGTTTCTTAACAGGGCTAATATTATATTAGATAGATAGATTTGTAACTAGTAGTAAAGATACTGATCACTTGAATGTGTGTTGAATCGATCTTGAACTCGCTAATTCGATCTCCGCACGTTACAAATGTTTGTCTAACCTATAATTATTTGTTTTGTTGTTGTGCATGTGAATTGGAATAATTACTAGTTTGGGGTAATATTTCTATAAGAACCGCAAAGACAAAAACAAAGAGTTTCTGCTAAGTAATTTGCCAAGTTTTACACGTTCAATAATTTGACAATATTCGTTCACGGCTTATTGAGAGTAATAAAGTATAATAAAAAATTAAAAAAAAAACACCCTCACGCCTATATTCCCCAGAGGGGGTGGCAGAGGTGTACTGAGGTGTACACCCACGTTTCGCCGACGATGTTAGGTCCCATGTAATAGGGGGCGAGCCTATTGACATATACCGGGCACAATTCCAGACTCCGGACTCATACTGGGAATTTTTCGTTAGAAAAACTACATTTGTCCGAGCTAGGATGAACCCAGAACCTCGTGATCACAAAGCGATGCGCTTTGCCACCAGACCAGCGAGGCAGGCGAAAAATTAAATATTTCTTAATTAATGAATATCAATCAATATAGGCTTATAGAAAAGAACCTGTTAAAACACAGTACTGTATCAGGAGCCTACACTCAGTAGATGGTAGATACAGGCTGATCAATGATGATGAGAAATAGATCCTCTTTCTAAGCACGTTACAGGACAGAAACCGTTCCACAAAACTCTTTAAAATCCAATACACTCATCAAGAAATATTACAATATGCAATTTGAAAAGCAAACTTCGTTAAATGCAGTCACGGAAAATCAATTTTTAAATTGCATTTTTTTGCAACTCATTTTCGAGTTCCAAATTTAAATTTTCGAGTTGCGTCAACGTTAGCTATAAACTAATTACGTTACAATCAACGCTGACAATGTGCCGAACTTAACATATCAATTTGTTATTTCAATGAACTAACCTTTCGTGCGACGGAACGTGATTGAGTTTTGTTTTATTGTTTAAGTTAGGCTAGTGCTCTATTGGTTTAAGATTGCGGTTACGGTTATAGAAAGATAGATAAAAGACTTTAAGAGAGATCTTAAAAGTATGCCTTTTGTTATTTATTTTAGGGTCTGAATGGGCTGAATTATAGAGATCCCGCAAGAAACACAAAAATTAACTAATATATTTCGGACACATTTTAAATTTCTAAGCTAAACCATTCTCCACACAGGTCTTAACATTTAGGCCAAGCTCTATTAGAAAATCTCTGGCGACTCGTATTATAATACTCCATACGAAGGTTAAAATACTTTAATAACACATCCCTTTTATATGCTGCTTTCTTAATTTGAAACTACACCACTTTCTCCAAGACTCATCGGTTTCCTAGAATAGCAGTAAGTACATATACAAGATAAGTGTAATAGTAAACTGTATTAGTTTTAAAGAGCACTGAAGATGATTCCTGCCTTATTCACTAGGGATTATTTCTATGTGGTGGTTGAGATTGAATTTCTTAATCACAAACAATCATACCGAATTAAATGTTTATGGAATATCCAAAGATTTGGCCCGTGTAAGTGTCAACCCGCGACTCGATTCCGTGAGCGAAGCGGCCGGCATACGCTTAGACCATTTTATCAGGTCGTCAAGTATTAATCTGTACTTTTGTTATAAAGTTAATATCTTGCGCGATGAGTACTGCCCCCGAATCATAAACACTGTAATGTTCTAGTGTAGAACATAGTTACTGTGTTTATGATTTGGACGGCAGAGTTAAAACCTCATAACTGCCTTAAATGCAACGCACACGCACACACAAAATGGGCGTCTTCTTTTATGAAGCTTGTATTTGCAGTCATAGATGGCCTTGTAAAACTATTATACTAATTTGAGAGCGTTCAAGTTATGCGACCGGAGCTTTTCTAACAATTTTAAATAAAATCCTATTCTATCTATCTATATCATCACGCCAGATCCCTTGCGGGGTAGGCAGAGAGTACAGAGTTCCAACAGGTTCTTTCGTTACATACCTCTCTGGCTTCCTCCACTCTCAGTTCGTCTCATACAAGCTCGCCGGTTACGGAGACTCTTGACTTGTCCTTCAGATAAGACTCGCTCTATTTGGTCGTGGTAAGATAGTCTAGGTCTATGCTATAAAATATTTTATTTACGAGGTTTTCACGCGTCGCCGTCGATAAAGACATATACGTAACAGAATGTACCCGTCTTTCTATTTAAAAAATACAGATGTACCTAATTGTAAGTCTCTTCAATTATTTTCAAAAAATAATATAAAATACTTTTGCGAGTAATGTTTCATCTCGCACGGCGGTGGACATCAAGCTTTACAGACTTTCGCTACGTGGCCCACTCAATTTAGTCATCAACTGTCAGTAAAAACAAACATAGAACACACGATTCGTGAACGAAAATCACTTTTATATTTTATTATAAAGTAATAAGGTGCTTAATGGATTTCATGAAAAGCAAATATAAATTCGACACCGACCGTTCCGTCGGTCACGTACTTCAATCAAAGAGCATAATAAGTGAGGAAATTGACAAAAATGCTCGTTAAGTTGCCCGCCCGTTTTGATAATGTTTCAATTCCTTGATGTTACGATATTATTTGCATTGTGTAAAATCCGTAAAAAGAGTATTTACTGTTATAAAGAGTCATAAGTATTTGCAATAGAATAGAACTCTTTTGTATAGGCATTTCAGGTGTTTGATATTGATGAAAAAATTTACCGCGTGATTTGTTTTTTTTCGTGACATTGCTTTTTAGAGAAAAACGCGGCATTTTTATATGTTTTGAGAAATGCATTTGATGTATTTGTTTATAATAAAAAATATGATACTTGTTTTTTTTTGTGTTTATGGCATCACGACGACGCGTATTCTGCCAATGTCAAGTATTACGAATATTAATTTCTAAATTAATTTAACTCCCTAATAAACTTGATGACGAGTTTTTGGCGGGAAGTTGAAGAGTGAAGTTGTCAATTTGTTTTAATTTCCAAAACTTGTGTTATTTCGACTAATAATGTGTAGTGTTGGTAGAATATTAACCATGTTCTTATATGTGCACGAGTGAAGGTAATTGTAACAAAGTGATAAAACGTGCCTTTTCGACTTCCATCAAAACGACCGTCGCAATTGGTATGTCACTTTACTATCCAGGGTGGGGCACTTCATCAATTTCATTATCATCTATGTCATCAAGTTTCTACTTCTTCTTCTTTAAGTTGTGGTTTCATACTAATTTTAACTAACTCTTAACTACAATCAAGAAATGTAACTTTCCAAATGATAAAAATGTTTATATTAGAACTTTTCGCAATTTTATAAAAACTGACATTGACTTTTTTGAAGACGGAATCAGAGACATTACAAAATATCTTGTCAAATTTAATTTTTTACAAAATCGTCTTCTATTTCCCGCTGGGCATCTCTAATTAATTATTTTAAATTTGAGATGAATCTTACTAATTTAAATGATTGGTACATAATCGACTTAAAATTGTTAAGAAATTGTTGTTTAAATTGGAAACGAGTAAACGAAATCAATAATAATGTTTATATAAAGAATAGTTTTTTATGCAGAGAAAATAAGGTCTATTTTTGTGTTTTATTTATGTTTATTATTTCAGATGCGAAAAAGTAAAACGTTTTTGTGCAAATGTTTTTTATTTGAATTCTTGTTTCAATAAAAATAATGGCGGGCTGACCGTCGGCCGGTCAGCCGGAACAGTGGAGGCATTAAAAATGTCATCGCGTCACAGCTGTAGTGGATGTGAACACGCTAATACGTGATTTATTCATATAATAACATTTACATTTTTTTAAATGCTTTTAAAATATAGAAATAGACTGCGCAGCGTTTGTCTGTGTAAAATTTCCAAGAATATTTTTGGTAGCGGAAGCTATGCGTAAATTCGGAAGAAAAACTGGATCCTCAATATATTTCTATGGTAAACTACACCGTCACGCCTAAATTCCCCAAGCGGGGGAGGCGGAGGTGTACTGAGTACACCCACTTTTTGCTGACAATTTTAGGTCCCATGTAATAGGGGGCGAGCTTATTGCCATGTACCGGGCAAAATTCCAGACTCTGGACTCATACTGGGAATTTTTCGTTTAGAGAAACTACACTTGTCCGACCTAGGAATCGAACCTGGTCCTGTCTCGTGATCACAAAGCGATGCGCTTTATCACTAGACTAGTAAACTAGATTATAAAAAACGAAGTAAAAGAAACGTCTCGAATTATCCAAATTCCCGTCACTCTCCTTTTGATTATTAACTTTGACAGGTCTACCCAACTCTCTTTTGAAATACCGATAATCGACGCATGCAGACTATTTTTAAACAACACCAAATACCATTTATAAATTGGTTCGCATTTAAAAACCGAGCCATAACAAACAGCTTTGGTAATTGGCACTCGCGGAATAGTAGCCATGTTTTATCTTTCGTGTGTTCATATGCGTATAATGCGACGATAGACCAACGATGCGGACACGATGGTTATTAGGTATCCATTTTCCACATCGCCCGCGCATATCGCAATGTCCGGTACGAGGACGTAAATCAATTGGTATCACGCCTATCGCGACACATCTAAATGGAACTGCGTACTTTGTGTAGTGAAAAGAGCCTTCAGATGCGTTAGCAAATTTTGTGCTTTGTCCGCGATGTTAGTGATAGGTTATTGATCTTTTTGGAGATTTACTACTACTCCGAATCGACCGCTCTCCATTACTAGAGTAGCTGGCCCGCTTTTGGTACATTATATTGTGGGTACTGCGGGATCTAACAAAGGCGGTGAAATGTTTGTCATAGTAAAAAATAGCTACCACTGCTTGGAGAATGAAGTGAGATGACCTAATTTTTTTTATTATTGTTAGTTTTAGCACTGTTAAGAAACTGTCCCACCGTTGGGCACGGGCCTCCTCTCAAACTGAGAGGGTTTAGGCCATAGTCCACTACGCTGGCCCAGTGCGGGTTGGCGAACTTCACACACCTTCGAGAAACTCTTAGGCATGCAGGTTTCCTCACGATGCTTTTCTTCACTATCACTTGCTTAGTGATAGTTAATTGTTAAGACGCACATGTTTTCGAAAATACCTCTGACTTTGCAGTCCAACGGTCTAACCACGAGGCTGTCCCTGCCTAAAATAATAATTTAATCAATACTTTCACAAAGATGGCAAAACGATTTCGACAATTTTGCTAGTACCTACTTCATGGCCAGAAATAGCAAGGGATCAATAGTTGGGGACATGTAAAGAAACACTAGTAGGCTCTGGAGTCTGTTTCTCAGAAGGGGAGGTTTTTCAAGGTGTAACATAATAAACTCAAGATCTGAAAGTAAAAAAAAACACCGTCACGCCTATATTCCCCAGAGGGGGTGGCAGAGATGTACTGAGTACACCCACATTTCGCCGACGATGTTGGGTCCCATGTAATAGGGGGCGAGCCTATTGCCATATACCGGGCACAATTCCAATCTGAAAGTAGTTTGTTTTAAATCGGTAACTGAATTGATTCCAACAATATTTAATGTATCTTTCATTGTTTTTTTAAATTTACATTCAGAAGTTATTGAAAACCGCGCGTTTGGAATTTAGGCTATGTTTTAGTGGGATCACTATCAGTCCATTTTATGAAGAAGTAAATCCTTATTGATATGTGATTATGCACTGATTACTTTTAGACTATATACAAAGTGTAACATAATAAACGCAAGATCTGAAAGTAGTTTGTTTTAAATCGGTAACTGAATTGATTCCAACAATTTTTAATGTATATTATATATTTTTTTTCTAAATTTGCATAAAAATCTTTTTCACCTTCAGTGCGCTATTAAAAACTAAATTTATTCTTGATTCATAGCAATAAGGAGATTTCGAATGCACTCCTAAAACGTATTTCTCAAAACGCACACATACACGTACAATTTTCATTGTTAATTGGGTTATAAAAATGCTTAAAAAAAGGATAAAAACCGTTACATTTGGCTTTCGCTTTGAATTTATGAAGCAATTCTCTAATCGGTCTTGCATTTATAATGATACAGTTTCACAGTAGAATTTTAGGTCAATATATAAACTTCATCACTTATATATTTCGGAAACTTATATAGTTCTGTTGATGTGTAGTTCGAAATGGATAATAATAGCATAGATAGTCATAGATATGCTTGATTTTTCCGTTCTCGTGATAAAAGGAGCGTTCGACGTAACCAAACTATCGATGTGTTTTGCCGCTAGTAAAATATCATCTCTTTAAAATTATTGATGGTTAATTCAAATATTTCTTGGTCAGTCGGGAAGCAATGAAACTGTCTACACTATTCAGGCAGACAGAGCCCGACATCGTCTCCGACCATATTTATTCGCTTTCTGATTTATTAATAACAAGATGTTAATTTAATAGTAGTTACACGTCTAAATGTAAAAATATATAGTTTCCGTTCCTTTGCTCCAGTTATATTGTTAATAGATATGTTTATATATGTTTGACGTGTAATAGGAGATTTAAATAGATGTCCTATGACTTATTTTTGTATGAAAAAAAGATTGTTTATGATTTAATGTTTTTTTTTGGAGAGGCACGGAATTCATTTTCAGAGCCATAATTTTTTTTTAAAGATGTAAACCCGCACTAAGATTTATTCCTGTGTCGTGGGTGCGTTTACAAACATGAAAATTCACATACACAAATACCCAGACCGAAACAAATAATTGTAGGTCACATAAATATTTGTCCCGTGCGGGAATCGAACTAATAAAGTTAATATGGCACTTTTGGGTTACATACTGAGCGCAAAATTTTCCAGGAATAAGTATGATCATCTGTAATAGGTATGTGCTGGAAATATGGTAGTTTTCTAAAATACATTTAATATAGAGGTATAAGTAAGGGTGCTGCGTTCAAAGCATTGCGGTATCTCTATGCTCTTAGGGGTAACAAGGTCAAGCAGCGTTAGGCTCTGTCAATCAGAGATGGGTAACCGTTTGTGACATTTATTTTTTGTTCTCATTGTAATTTTGAAGTCATGGTAAACCCTAGCCCTGGTTAGTACTTCACGTGGCGTTGTTAAGCTGAGTTGGGAATCTTATGAGCGGCTTGAGTAATTCCAACAGCAGGTGGCTACAAATCTGCCTCTACAAATCCATATGGACCGTGTGGTGGAGTAAAGAAATAATAATTCGTCTCCCTCTCTCAACTTCAATTGTGAATGCCTTCTCCCAGCCATAAGATCGTGAAAACTGATTTATAATAATTATTATAAGCTAAAAGAAACAAGTTAAAAAACAAATTATATTTACAACCGCCGACATAGTACACAGAATAGTATCGAAATGGACTAAATAGCAAGAACTAACAGGTATACTATGCGATCCGAAGATCCCTGTAAGTACCAAAGGCAAGGTTTATAAAACCGCCGTAAGACCGCTGTACTCTTCGGTAGTGAACGGTGGGCTGGGAAGAAGACACATGAGCAAAAACTTAATACCACTTGTAAGCATCGATTTAGTTAGCATCGATAAGCTGTTAGCATTAATATCGATACTGTTTATATAATGATTTCGATATAGTTCTTATCGCGACTGATTTGTCAATCGATTTATTATCGATTTAACTTTTATAATCTATGCATCGAATGATTTGATCAAAGACAATCAATGCAAATTGACAGTTGACGGTAGACTTCGTCACTTGTAATTCGAATTGAAGTCAATTGACATCACCGGTTGAAAGAGAACAGACGTGTTGTAAAATCGCTGTTGGGGAATAAATCGTTTATACCAAATTCATCTAAAGTTATTTTATTGAAAATTGACCTAGTCTTTAACACAGAAATACGTATGCTACGCTGGGTGGGTGGTGTAACTTTAAGGATAAAGTTCGTAATGAATATATATACGCGGCAGATTTAAGGTAGCACCTATTATAGAGTAACTTTAGGAGTCTAGGCTTAGTTGGTATGGACACGTTATTCGAAAATCCGATAAATACGTAGTGAAGAAATGCCTATCCATGGCTACACAAAAGAGAGAAAGAGGCAGAGCGAAAACGACGTGGAAGACGAATGTCCAGAGAGACATGAAGGTTTTAGGTCTGTCTATTGACGGCACTTATCAGCGAAGCAAATGGTGCCTAAGGATTAGGAAAGCCGACCCCGCGTAACGGGAAGAGGCGAGGACAAAGAAGAAGAAGAAAAGAACATTTTTTAAGGTACATACTTAAGTCTATCTTATACGTACGAGTATGCGTTGCATTTAAATCTGTAGCTATGTAGAACCACTTACGTCGCCATAATAGTACCTAATTCATTTATCAACTCTAATTTTAGATTCATATATGATTAAATTAAATTATGACATGCAGTACTGAGTCAAATTTATACTTGCCCTTAATTATTATTCATCAAAACCCTACGAAAACGGGCGCTAACAGATGTTTTTAAAAGAAGCAAATGCTCTCTGTTCCTAAAGCCACAGACACATTTCAATTTTAGTCGATAAAACCAAATCGATTATAAATAAAAGAACATGTCCATACGGTTCGAATACGCAAAAACAAACTTGGATACCTATCAAAAACATGGAACTGGCACCGCGAAAAAACTTCCCATACAAACCCACAAACAAGGAAAAATAAGAACGCCAAATGCAACTTCTGCGACTCACTCCCGGCGATTGGACGAGGATGGAAAGAGACGGCGATAACCACAAGCACGAGTGCAACAGAGAAGGAATCAACCCTACATAGCCTGCGTCCCTTTGGGCACCAATCCGTGAAATTAGAATCGTCTATACGAATCTAACGATTATTTTATTATCCCTTTTGCGCTAAGATTTGTTCCTTGCTCACTCAAATAAAAATAAAAGGTGAATAAGGCGTTGCGAGGGTCAACGGAGGGACATAAATTCTGGCGGCGTTTAGGGTCGGGATCGGCTTATTTTTCGGGCCTTTAAGTCCGGTCGGACGCGCCGCGAAGCGCCGGCGCTGCCCCGTACAGATGAATGCATTCATATTATTATGGCTGAGTTGTGCTGTAGGTGTTTGAAGGCCTCTTTGAACTCGTGATACATGAGGAAGATGCATGTGCTGAAATTACAGTTAGTTTCTGAAATAAATAAATTATCTTGAGTCTGATGAAGATTATTAGAAAACTTAAAAGAAGACTTGAGAGTGAAGGAAAATGTAGGAGTGTTAAGTGTAAGTTTTACTTTATAATTTTTAAACTAGAGATTATAATTAGCATTAAAAAGCATAATAGTCTAGTGGTTAGACCGTTGGACTGCAAAGCCAGAGGAGTTTCTCGAAGGTGTATGAAGTTCGCCAACCCGCACTGGGCCAGCGTGGTGGACTATGGCCTAAACCATCTCAGTTTGAGAGGAGGCTCGTGCACAACGGTGGGACAGTTCCTTAACAGGGCTAATATTATATTATTAATTAGCACCTCTTTTACCAACTTCGAGTAAAGTTTGAAGTAGACTAATCAACACTTACAGTTGCTTGTAAGACTTAATAGACTTATTAGCAACTTTAATCGGTTGATAGACTAGCGACCCGCCCCGGCTTCGCACGGATGAATTATACACATAAACCTTCCTCTTGAATCACTCCATCTATTGGTGAAAACCGTATGAAAATCCGTTCGATAATTATTGAGTTTATCGCGTTCAGACAGACAGACGCGGCGGGGGACTTTGCTTTATAATAAACACGCCTGTATTCCCAAGTGGGGGTGGGAGAGGTGTACTGTGTACACCCACTTTTCGCAGACGATATTAGGTCCCACGTAATAGGGGGCGAGCCTATTGCCATATACCAGGCACAATTCCAGACACCGGAATCATACTGGGAAGTTTTCGTTAGAAAAACTTCATTTGTCCGACCCAGGATTTGAACCCTCGTGACCACCAAGCGATGCGCTTTGCCACTAGACCAACAAAGGAGTTCGTTTGTTTTATAACATGTAATGATATGTAAGAATTGAAGATATGTACGAATTTCAGCATCTCTGAGTAGAACTATCGGACGGTTAAACTACTCAGTGTTAATTGCTAAGTAACGCTAATTGAGAAGTAACTAACTAGCACTTAATTCGAGGTTGGTGCACAATGCCCTAATAAATCACTTGCGTTTAAATAACTTACTTTAAGCTACAAGAGTTTATATTAAAAAGAGTAACCGCGCAATATGAAGTGTCTTGTAAATCTTCTGAATAGGAATGATATTCCAAAGTGGTAGAGTTTTGAGTAATTACTATCAACTAATCCTACTAATGTTATAAATGTGAATGTTTGTATGTTTGGATGTTTGTTACTCTGTTCTATTCTATATTATCACGCCAGATCCCTTACAGGGTCGGCAGAGAGTACAGAGTTCCAACAGGTTCTTTCCTTACATACCTCTCTGGCTTCTCCTACTCTCATAGTTCGTCTCATACACGCTCGCCGGTTACGGAGGCTCCTGACTTATCCTTCAGATAAAACCCGGTCTATTTGGTCTTGGTAAGATAGTCTAGATCTTCCCTTCCCTTTGTTACTCAATCACGTTAAAACAGCTGAACGGATTTGGATGATATTTGGCACACAGATAGCTTGTTACCTGGATTAGCACGTAGAGTACTTTTTATCCCAGAAAAATTTAAGGTTCCTGACCAAGGTGAACGCGGAGGAAGTCTCAGAAACTAGAAAGCAATAAAACTTTTAATTTTGAACTCAGAGCCTTAGGACTTTTTTTTTTCATTTTTTAAAACGTAGCCCCATACTAGGATTGATTCCTGTGTCGTGGGTACATTTACAAACATGAAAATTCACATACACAAATACCCAGACCGAAACAAATAATTGTGGATTACACAAAGATTTGTCCCGTGCTGGAATCGAACCCACGACTATTAGACACAGTGGGCGGAGCGGACTAAGCTCTTAACCACTGCGCTAATTCGTCCGTCTTTGATTTTTAAGTGCTCGCATAGTTTTTTTGTGATTTACTCTAAAGTCCGACACTAGTAGGTCATGCATTCAAACAATGGATGCATTACTATTGGAGTATTTTTGTTTCCTTGCGTTTAACTATTCATGTCAATTACATTTAGATATTTATATACGTTCCGCAGTTTCAATCTTGAAAATATTTATCGAGATTAGACTCCTAATTTTTTTCTAATTCCGTAAATAATTTTAACTAATAAAATCCATTTTTAGATTCGTCTCAGTGTCAATAAAGTCGGAGAGTTCATCGACTCCTATATAAAAAATCCTTCAGTCGTGAAAGTGTAAATTTAGCGACAAGATTATTGAAAAAATTGTATTGTACATTTTAATTGTTCAGTGAAACCATTAACAAGCATTTTTTAACAAAAAACAAATCAGTTAACAGCAAAATAAAAGGCAATAAGTCATCCTTTTTGGTAGGTGCTTAAAATATTCAAGGAGTCATCAGAAGTGCTTCAACATCGTGACGCCTATATTCCCCAAGCGGGGGTGGCAGAGGTGTACTGAGTAGACCCACGTTTCGCCGACGATGTTAGGTCCCATGTAATAGGGGGCGAGCCTATTGCCATATACCGGGCACAATTCTAGACTCCGGACTCGTACTGGGAAGTTTTCGTTAGAAAAACTACACTTGTCCGATCTAGGATTTGAACCGCGGATCTCGTGATCACAAAGCAATGCGCTTTGCCACTAGACCAACAAGGCAGTCACTAAGTGCTTCAACATTCAAATTAATAATTTCTCATAGTTTGTATATCTTATTGAAAAAAAATAATAAGTAATAAAGCTTGCACAAAAAATATGCACAGATGAATTGAAAATCTCCACAGTTGGAAAGATGTTATTATATTTTAACTGAATTCGAAAAACGGAGGAGTTATGAGGTTCGTATGTAGCAGAGATAGGCAAAATGTAATTAGATTAATGATTACAATTGAAAGAAAGAAAGAAAGAAAAAAAAAAATTATTTTGTGCTCACACAACTAAACACAAAAGAATGAAATGAGCAACAAATGTAATTAACATGACAAAAGAGTAACAATAAAAAGGTAGAAATGCAAAGCAGTGATTGTGTGAGACCCAAAATTGGTCCCTGCCTCAGCTAATGCCGCAGCTGTATTATGCTGCAGCGCTGATCTTCCGGCAGCGCCATATTTCGGTAACATCACGGGCGGTTATCAATTGCATTTTGTAATATACAATCATGATTCAAGATGTAAAATGTAATCGTAATCGTTGAAGATTACAAAATTTTATTGTAATCGTTAATTATTAATACACCGTCACGCCTATTTTCCCTAAGCGGGGGTGGGTAATCTTTAACCTGATTACATTTTGCACATCTCTGGGTAGGTGGTGGAGTGGGCAGATCCCCACAAGGTAGAAGAAGACCTGGTGAAGAGGGTGGATAAAGCCGGATATGTACAGCAGAAGGCCGGTCGTTATGGCGATCTTTGTTTGTTTTTTTTGTTTTTTTTTTTTATTTTTTTTTACGGTGCCCCACACTAGGATTTATTCCTGTATCGTGGGTGCGTTTACAAACATGAAAATTCACATACACAAATACCCAGACCGGGACAAATAATTGTGGATCACACAAAGATTTGTCCCGTGCGGGAATCGAACCCGCGACTATTAGACACAGTGGGCGGAGTGGCTTAAGCTCTTAACCACTGCGCTAAATCGACCTTTGGGGAGGTCTATGTTCTATAGTGGACATCTTTCCGTCGATGATGTTAGTAAATTACGTGTATGTAACCATTAGGTGTTGGCTGACGTGACCAAACCAATTCATCTATCTATCTATCTATATCATCACGCCAGATCCCTTGCGGGTAGGCAGATAGTACAGAGTTCCGACAGGTTCTTCCCTTACATACCTCTCTGGTTTCCTCCACTCTCATAGTTCGTCTCATACACGCTCGCCGGTTACGGAGACTCTTGGCTTGACCTTCTTCAGATAAGACCAATTCATATTAGGTAAAAAATATGGTTACGCCTATATTCCCCAAGCGGAGGTGTAGGTTAGTAGTATTAAACCACATATCGATTGTTTTCATTAATTTACCATGGTGGTAACAATTAGGTGTACCTACTTTGAAATTTAATTTAAATATGGATCAATCAATTCGGAATATTACTTCCAAGACTACATAGAGCGAAGAAACTCATAAATAATCCATTTTACTGTAGAGAGAACATATTCTTACATTATTTCTCTTCCACTAGAGAGGGATGCACGTGTTGTGTTCTAGATTAGCTCTATGTGTCGATTTCTACACCAATAAATACACTGAAGATGCATTTATTCTCCAAGAAGGGGTGGCAGAGGCATACTGTGCACGCTGTGATTGACATTATATTGAGCGTAATTCCAGACTTTGGACTCGTTTTGTCCTAGGATTCAATCTCAAGACCTGGTAATCGTGGACCTTCACTAGGGACCACTAGACTAATGGAACAACTAAGTGTAATTTTAAAAGACGTCAAAAGACTATCTGATATTAGTTAACTATGATAGTGCAGGAGGCAAGAGAGATCTGTAGGCAATGAACCTGTTGGATCTCTGCTTACCCTGCAAGGGATCTGACATGATTGATAGATGATCATGGGTTATTGGGTATTAAATGTAGCTTATCACAGTTTGAGTATCCTCCCGATGCTCTTACATCCCTTCTTTCGGATACAGATAACACACATAGGATCAGACACCGACCTTGCCGGTGAGCTCGAAGAATCCCTTGCTCGCCGGCCGGTGCAGAACACCACGGCGAGACACCTAGTATATACCCTCCCCCATAACGACTGCCTAAGCCGAGGCCGTTCCTCCTTGAGGTGCCCTTGAGCTAATTGCCCCCTTGTCGTTCTGGCTCGAGAGTAGTGGTTGCACGATCGCCCTCTTGTCTGGTGAAGCTATAAAGGGCCCGTGGCCAATGGCGTAGATCATTCACACACACACACAAAGACACAGTTTGAGCCGTCCCAGGCCAAGAATTAAAATACCTAGTGTCTTGGCCATAGCGTCACAAAAGTCACCTCATTTTTAAGCGAAGCGGTAATATACCGATGATACAAGTTTTTGTCCAGTTCGATGACTGACAATTGTAAAGATGGTGGTTTTTTGTTCAATGTAAATAAAGCGAGACATTTGTAAGTATTTAGTGCATGTTGTTAGGTAATGGTTGGTATTTGCCACACGTCTCGTTGTTTGGTGATGTATCACAAAAACTACTAAAATGGTAGCTTTTTAAATAGCTGTTGCCATTTTTAATACGTTTTTTTAAGAGATAGGTAGAGTTATATTATTAGTAGATAAATCTTGTATTTTAGCATACCTAAGTGTAGTTTCGTATAAAAAGGTTTTTTAAAAAGTTAGGTGTTTTTGTATTAAGTTAGTAAACAAATTTTCTAACAAACATTGACCGATGAGAGTTAAAAATATTTAAAAGAAAAATAAATACCGTATTTCCTTAATTTCATCTTATTATAATAATCAAACGAATGGGAAATCTCTGTAATATGCAAGTTTCAAATAAAATTATTATAAATTACATGAATAAATCATACTTAACACTATATTACACAAATAGAATAATATATTTATATTTAAAATAATTCTTACACTTAATACATTGCCTACGGTTCGATGACTTACAATTGTAAAGATGGAAGTAAAAAAGTCTGGTGCTTTTTGTAAATGAAGCGAAACATTTATGATTATTTAGTGCAAGATGTTGGCTAATGGTTGCTTGCCACGCGTCTTATTATCCGGTGATGTATTACAAACATTCTACTAAAATGGTAGCTTTTTGTAAATACTTATTGCCATTTTTTATAAGGTAGGTGAACTTACATTATTTAAAAACTTCAGTAATTGAGATAACTCGACTTATTTATTAGCGTAGGGTAGCTATTTAAGGAATTAACATATAAGATGTTGCGGGGTAAGATAGTTATGAAATTATTGTGGAAGAAAACATTATCTATAAAAAGAAAGACTTATTTAATTTTGATTTTCATTTTATTTTATTGTGACAATCAACTAAATTACAAATCTTAAAACTATTGATTATGTTTTCCAAGTTTAAATACACTCATTATAAATTAAGTGAATCCATCAAGTACATAGGTACGTTATTAATATTATATAAATTATCGATAAAATTATACAAAACTTCTTAATATTTATTACTTATAAACGTTTACCTAAATAAAATAATTGTTTACACTTAAATATTAAATGACCTATAAATCAGAACTCACTCAATATAATTTTTTTCTCACCACCTTTTAGTATATAATCTCAAAATACCCATCAATCCTAATAGGCGGCAACCCCGAGATATAACACAAAATCATCGTTCCGCTGTTACCGGAAGCGGCGCCATGTTAACGAGCGGCTTAACACTGGCAACACTGCGCTGACTTTTTAATTACCACCCGGAAATTACGTGAAAACACCTCGCCGGCCTGTTGCGAATACTAATTGTGGGAAATTGCCCCACAGTGTTGTGTTTAAAGTGTATTTGTAATGCTCCTGGGTTAATTAACACGTTAGTATATTATGCAGATGTAGCCAATTTTTAATTCATTAATGGAGATTAAGACTGGACTGGACTGCAAAGTCAGAGGTCTCGGCTTCTCCTCTGTCTTTTCGAAAGCATGTGCGTATTAGAAATTAACGATCAATTGCTTTAACGGTGAAGGAAAACATCGTGAAGAAACCTGCATGCCTAAGAGTTTCTCGAAGGTGTGTGAAGTTCGCCAACCCGCACTGGGCCAGCGTAGTGAACTATGGCCTAAACCCTCTCAGTTGAGAGGAGGCCCGTGCCCAACAGTGGGACAGTTTCTTAACAGGGCTCATATTATTATTATATATTATATTATAATGGAGATGTGGCGTGGGGTTATTCAAAGCGTATTTTGACACAGGCGTTAACTCTCTGAAAACCTTATTTCTTTCTTATTTCCACTTTGCCCTAACTCGGGTTCGAACATTTCATGCACTTATAGACCAACAGGGCAGTTGTTACTTTAGTAGGCCAATAAATATAAATAAACACCGTCTTGCCTATATTCCCCAGTCGGGGGTGGCAGAGGTGTACTGACTACAACCACTTTTCGCCGACAATGTTAGGTCCCATTTATAGGGGGCGAGCCTTTTTTCGTTAGAAAAGCTACATTTGTTTGACCTAGGATTTAAACCTTGGACCTCGTGATAACAAAGCGATGCGCTTTTGCCACTAGCACCAACGAAGCAGTCAATTTAGTAGGTAGGTAAAGGTAAATGAAAACCATTTATAAGTATCTTTAAGCAGTTTACGTTTAATGAACTACCAGTCATCGACCCTTCGCAAAGAAGACCGCAAGATCAAAGCCTCCAGAATCCACTCTACTTATAAATAGACAGGCTCACTATTAAATTAACTATGAAGTGGTGCGTACAGCGCACAAACTTGCGAACACGGCACACATCCGAACCCAAACCCATCCGACCAAGAATCCTTCCATTACACATCCCGAATTCTTCATTTAACAAATTGATGGCCCCTCGAACACACACAAAAAACAACCTTAAAACAATGAACCATTAAACACAAGATCCTTCGTATTAAACCACCCCAATTTTGTCGAGTACGCCCATGAGATAAGACCGTTTTCGGGTACGGGTTATAGGATTTTTAACCTTAGGAGATGTGAGGTAAGGTTGGTAATTGACTGGTGATGGGAGGGGTTGGTGTGGGGGTTGCGGTCCAAGTTTGTAATTAATAAAGCCTTCTCGATTACAAGGGCCTTTCCTCGGTGGATTTGGGGAGGGAGAATATGCTTGCAGTTGAGTCTGCTTTACTGAGTGGCTATTGATTGATATTAAGTGTGAGTGGATGGAATTTTGATTTTTCCTTATCCTATAGTCGTGTTCACTGACTGACAAACTGACGTTTACAGTGGTGTCAGAATTTGACACTTTTAAATGGTTACGTACCACAATATATTGTTTTGTTGATAATGGAAATACAAATAATTTAATGTTAAGCCAGGTGTATATAATATCAGCCCTGTTAAGAAACTGTCCCACCGTTGGGCATGGGCCTCCTCTCAAACCGAGAGGGTTTAAGCCATAGTCCACCACGCTGGCTCAGTGCGGGTTGGCGAACTTCACACACCTTCGAGAAACTCTTAGGCACGCAGGTTTCCTCACGATGTTTTCCTTCACCGTTAAAGCATGTGATAATTAATATTTAATACGCACATGCTTTTGAAAAGAGGTGCGTGCATGTGTTTAAACCCGAGACTTCTGACTTTGCAAGTCCAACGGTCTAACCACTAGGCTATTGCTGGTGACAGACAGGTGTAAAAAATATCATTAATATTTTATTATATTTAGAATTTGAATAACTGGAAAATCTTAAGTAGACTCGTTACTTATTTCCAAAATAAATCTATGTACTTCACTATTTTGTTATTTAAATATACACTGAGTAAAATACAACCTTCATTTAATAAAACAATATATATTATGACTGCCTCGTTGGTCTGGTGGCAAAGCTCATCGCTTTGTGATCACGAGGTCCTGGGTTCAAATCCTAGGTCGGACAAATGTAGTTTTTCTAACGAAAAATTCCCATTATGAGTCCGGAGTCTGGAATTGTGCCCGCTATATGGCAATAGGCTCGCCCCCTATTACATGAGACCTAACATCGTCGGCAAAACGTGGGTGTACTCAGTACACCTCTGCCACCCCCTCTGGGGAATATAGGCGTGACGGTGTTTTTTTTTTATGAATATTTTACATACATTATGTCGATAATTTATGTCAAATAATTTATCTACACTACTCGTCTTAATCTGGCAACATTTTTTGTTGTCCGTTAATTTCTGAACACTAGTTTAAAAAGTATTTCTTCTCGGAAAATATCATTCAATTCTCGTGTACGTCGAAGTACACCACGTGGACCCAGTACAGATTAATGTAGGTGGGTATCGTGATCACCTTCTGTTGGAATTTATCAAGCCGCCTATAAGGCATCAGGTTGGTAAGCGTAAGGTAGGACAGCCCCCAGCTAGATGGACCGAGGACCTCAAAAAGGTCGCTGGGACAGACTGGATGCGGAAGGCGGCGGACCGTGTGCAATGGCGCGTGTTAGGAGAGGCCTATGTCCAGCAGTGGACTACGATAGGCTGATTGATTGATTGATAAGGCATCCAGCTTAACGACTACCTCATCGGTAATAGGCACCACGAACCAAATACTAAGTAGCTTTACGGCCGAGATAAACAGTTTAATGTGCCTTCCGAAGAACGAAGGCGCATGAAAACGTTTCTACAAATGGTCACTCATCTTAGATTGACCGATTTACTGATTCCGAAATTGAATGCTCAACTCACCTCGCACAACTGCCCCGTTGGTCTAGTGGCAAAGTGTATCGCTTTGTAATCCCGAGGTCCTGGGTTCAAATCCTAGGTCGGACAAGTGTAGTTTTACTAACGAAAACTTCCCAGTACGAGTCCAGAGTCTGGAATTGTGCCCGGTAATGGCAATAGGCTCGCCCCCTATTGCATGGGATTTAACATCGGCGACGAAACGTGGCTGTACTCAGTACACCTCTGCCACCACCGCTTGGGAATATAGGCGTGACGGTGTAAATGCTCAACATCAGAAAAATTTAGGTATTCGTAAAAAGTCAAATTTCTTAAGGAAATGTCTCGAGCAGCTCACGTAATAGATAACGAAATTATTGCTGCAGTAGCAAGTTGCTTGCTCTGACTAGTTACTTGATGTTTATTCAATTCGATTACTTTTTGATTAGCTTCTTAAGAGGAATTATTCTTCTGTCGTGTCGCATTTAAGAACATAACATTCACCTACAGCAACACCTAGACCGAAGCAAACATTTATGGGTCACAAAAAGATTTGTGTCGTACAGTACATACGGTTACCGAACCCGTGACTACTCGATCTAGGTAACGAAAAAAATGTACGAGAATGACATTTTATAACGAATAGTCAAAATAAGGCGCTATCGATTGCGGAATGATAATAGAAATAGAAGAAAACTTATATTGAAAATTTAAAAAGTGCCGACTCAAATGAATCATAGCTAAGAACACTCTCGATCGAGTCACCTTTCAAACGAAAATAGATAAATCAGTTCATCGGTTCAGGAGCTACGATGCCAGAGACAGACGCACAGATCACACATTAAACACATAACTCTTACAAATTTAATAACATACAGTACATATCTTTTCGAAAACATGGATAAGGGTGACCAGATAGAGGCTGTATACACAGACTTCCAAAAAGCGTTTGACAAAGTTGATCATAAATTTCTACTCACTAAACTCGCGTTTAACGGTATACGAGGAAATTTGCTGCGTTGGTTTTCATCATTCATATCAAACAGGAGCCAAAGTGTTATTATTAATGGCTTTAAATCAGACATAATTAAGATAACTTCAGGAGTCCCACAAGGGTCAATTTTAGGCCCCTTACTTTTTGTTCTGTTTATAAATGACATCCATCAATGCTTTCAAAATTCCAAATTCTTACTTTACGCAGACGATCTTAAGGTTTTTAAAATTATTAAAACAAATGATGACTGTTTACTACTACAAAAAGACTTGGATCGTTTAACAGATTACTGTACCCGTAACAAACTGTATTTAAATCTTCGCAAGTGCTTTAGTATCAACTTCACTAAAAATAAACGTGTTCTTAAATTTGACTATTGTTTATGCAACACTACATTGACAAAGGTACTGGAAATAAAAGACCTGGGGTTAAATCTGGACTCAAGTCTGCACTTGGATAATCATATTGAAACGATTGTTAATAAAGCCTTTCAACTCTATGGCTTCGTAATGCGGGCAACTAAAGACTTTACACGCACAGAAACATACATACACCTGTATAAAACTTTGATTCGTCCGCAGCTTGAGTACGCAGTCTCTGTATGGGATCCTTATTACATCAAGTACAAGGATAAAATAGAAAAGGTTCAGCGAAAATTTTTATACTCTTTACATCATAAAACGCACAGGAACCACTCGAGTTACAGTCAATTACTGAAAACCTACAAATTACCCACACTCGAGTCTAGACGAGCCCTCTTGCAAACAATGACACTTTACGGTTTATGTAATGGCGCCTTTGACTGTAATACCTTATCTAATAAGCTCTGCTTTATTGTTCCAAGAACAGTGCATCAACGAATTGTTAAAAAACGACGCCTTTTTGTAACAAGCATGTGTAGAACCAATGCCGGCAGGCGGTCCCTACTGCGACGGATGGTCGATATTTACAATACCAACTTTGAAGATGTAGATATATTCGCACTGACGGCATCGAAGTTTAAAAAAACGATTCTACATATTCTCACGCCTTAAGTGTATGTTACATCAAATTTACATTCATGTACAGTCGTGCTCACATATCCACGGACAAATTGACGGTCTCTGTTGTCAGGATTTTACACTATTGAAATACTCATGTACCACAATATATTTTTTATTTGTCGACATTAAAAATAAAATTAAAGTATTATTATTCAACTATTATACAACCAAATCTTATTTTATTCACATTTCAATATTAAGACTGATATAAAAAGATACCGATAATATTTTATTTAGAATTTGTACTACTTAAAAACCTTAAGTACCTACTTATTCGTACGAGGTATCGTTATTTATTTCTAAATAAAACTTATCTACTACATTATTTTTTGTTTAAATGCGCTCTGAGTAAATTTCTATTTAATTTAATAAAACCAATGTTGTTTGTTTCGGTCTGATTGTACGTATGGATTTCGTGTTAGTGGACTCGCCACGACACAGGAGTGATTCCTAGTGTGGAACTATCATCATCATCATCATCATTTCAGCCTATACTTGTCCACTGCTGAACATAGGCCTCCCCAATCGCTCTCCAGCGTAACCGGTCCGATGCCACCTGCATCCAACGATTTCCTGCGATTTTCACAAGATCGTCGGTCCATCTGGCAGGCGTTCGTCCTACGCTGCGCTTGCCAATACGTGGAACTATGTTTTCATTTATTACTCTTTCCTTTTTTTTTTGAACTTCTTTTTTAATAAATATTTTTACGTCGATTGATCTAGTAGTTAGCACCAGTCATCGTAAGCTGGCAACATTTGCTCTCTCTTATTGTCTTTTCCTTTTTTTTAAATGACAGTTTCATATCTTGTGTTGTCCGTGGATCGACTGAATAAGATTTAATTTATTTGTTGATTCATGTTTCTTTTTTTTTTCTCTTCTCTTTCTACTACTTTTTTAATTTTGTTAAGGCAATAACATACCCATTGTTTGCATGGACGCTTTTACGGCGCACAGTGATGAAGCGCTACACAACACTCTCAAAAATTTACTGTTAGCCATTTATTTCATTCCAGCGCTTTACTAATGCGTGTTGGGGGGGGGGGGATGGGCGCTCGTGCATGCATGGGGTTATTGTCTCAGAGTAGTGGCGTACACACACTAATGATTACTACTCAAATAAAATAATAACAATCTTCATACTTACCCAAGAATATTATTTAATAACATATGTTTACATTCAGCATATTTTACGCTTGGCTGCCTGTATGCGGTGCGCGCCACTGTCGCACTGACTACTGTTTTAATAAAACACTAGCGGCATCTAGTATTAAGAAAAAACTACCTTTATCATATTTAATATGTGGATAACGTTGTTGGTTGCACATTTAAAACATTGTACAATACATCAGCTATCATTATTGTAATGTGTTCACTGTTTATTATCCCAAATAAAATAAAATAAAAAAATAAATAAAACTCTCCTCTATATGCGTCGGGAGCTAAAAACGCTTGCCACTTGGTTGTTGAGTCTTTAAAACTACACATTCATACGACATTAACGAGGGCTACTGCTGTCAGAATCGTTATATTTGAAGACCTGTTGTCTCTATGGAGATACCTTTATTTTGAGAACGTAGACATTTTGAGAAAAGAGCTATTTTTAGAATAGGAGTAGTAATTGTAATAAAGTATATACCTAGTAAGTAACTACATTCCAGCCTGTATGTACATACGTAAAGTGTACAGCAATTTAATTTCCGCTAAGACTATAAGAATGTAGTACACTTTTTGTTCGCGTAACTCAATTAACGAGGCACGCCGACTATCGCCAGACTCACTGACAGATAAACGAGCTTGTTAGTAAGACGTGTTTTATTCGACTAACCGTTAGGGATGGTATCCACTGTAAATACGGAGATATGAAGCCTCATATGCATTAGGAAATAAATGTCCCGCGTGTCGCTTGTGATGTCTGGAAATATCGCGAAATGTCTTCCTTTTCGCTGCGTCTTTCTTTTAAGGAACAGAAGGCAAAGAGTGTAGACGTGTGGTGCGCAGCGTTGGGAATTTTTTCAATTCTTCTTTTAATTGAAGGATCAATCAATCAAATTTATATCCCTTTAAGGTACTCCGGATAATATATTTTGGACGTCAAACGCTTTAATGTCGTGACTATTGGTGCTGTAGAGTACTCGAAACGTAGGGAACTTAACAACCAAAAATAAACCGCGACAAAATCTGAAATATTTTAATTGCAATTAATTTTACAAATACAATTATCGATGTACAATGTAATACACTTTTTAACATAACACAAAATATGTGTCTTTTGTGAATTCACTCAGTGAGAAAATTATATCGGACGCTATAATTATGGTGGACCCAAAGAAATACCGAAAATTGATTTATAATTAACTTAAAGAATAAATAATTTACATTATTACTAATTAGGTGTTGACCAGAAAAATGCTAGGTTTCAAGTGAACGACACAAGCCGTCGCGTAAGCCACCGAAGGCGTCCAGTTGCTGCGCCATCAGAGAGCCTTACACGTGCCGCGCCGTCAGCGATATGCCGTGTGAAAATATGTTATGGCCGACTTCCAGGATATTGGTGTCGGTTGGTTTTATATGGGCTCGACAGATAATAAGCACGAAAACCAATCAATTAGTCCTGCAACGGCATCGAGCAGTGCGGCGCCCTCAGCAGCAGGTTGGTGCGCGCGCGGGATTAGCAGCAGTGGCGGCCGCTACCGCTGACCCATGTACGCATCAGGAACAAAGCCTAATCTCCTGTAGAACTGCTGAGTTGTGTACTCTAATACATGCGAACGATATCTGAAACCTATTCGAGCGGCTGCTGCAGCCGAAAACTAATGTGGACGACAAGATCGAGCTACGTCACCGAATGTCGCCCGACATCTCAAGCGACACGTATCGCGGGAGATTTTTCCCTAAGGAATACGAGGCTTAATAGGTACAGTAATATTACAGTGGCCACATTAGTCGAGGAATCGTTAACTGCTGGGGTAAACGAGTTCTTGAGCGGAGACCACGGATCAGCAAATGTAGAGCGGGACGCCCTCTGGCTAGGTGGAGCGATGATCTTCGTAAGGCGGCTGGCAGATATTGGATAACAGTAGCCGGGGATCGTACTCAGTAGCGTGCAATTTCAGTGGTTGATGTCCAGCAATGGATTGTCACAAGATGATGATCATGATAACGCGTGATCTTAGTACATTATAACACACCGAAAAAAATACCGTCGCGCTCATATTCTGCAAATAGGGGTGTCAGAGGTGTACTGAGTACACCCAGTTTTCGACTACGATGTTAGGTTCCATGTAATAGGAGGCGAGCTTATTGCCATATACCGGGCACAATTCCAGACTCCGGACTCATATTGGGAATTTTTTGTTAGAAAAACTACATTTGTCCGACCTAGGATTTGAACCCAGGACCTCGTGATCACAAAGCGATGCGCTTTGCCACTTGACCAAAGATCCAGTTAAGACACATATGATTTAATTTAAAATCTATAGCAAGTAAGAGCAAAAAAAAGAAATACCTCTTCCTAATATCCGCCTCCAATCTTCTAAGAGGTCAAGTTGTAGCACAAAATCTGCCTAAATGATTCTCATAAACCATATTGCACTATTTAAGTCTTACTATAAGCTATTAAAGTGTGAAGGTCCCGTCAAAATCGGTTCAGTAATTTCTGCGTGATACCTGAACAAACAGACACACTGTATACAATTTTTTAACATTATTGTTCCGAGACCTTGAAGTAGTCGATTCGAATATTTTTTTAATGCAATCAATCTACAGAGCCTCTTAATAAATTTACAACATTATGTATTTGTCGTGAGCACCAGTGAGATCTATCGGTAGTTATTAACTCATTATTTCGTTCCATTAAGGCGCTCGTAGCGCTGAGCGACCGCGGTGTTCTTACCGATCACCAAGGTTAAGCAGCGTTCGACTCGGTGGGCCTGAGATGGGTGACCGTTTGTGGTATTTTCATATTCGAGCGTCTCCGTGCTTCGGAAGGCACGTTAAGCCGTTGGTCCCGGTTACCACTTAATGTGGTAGTCGTTAAGCTGAGTTGGAAGCTTTAAAGGCGGCTTGATAATTTCCAACAACAGGTGGCCACAAACCTGCCTCCACCAATCCGCACTGGGTCTGCGTGGTGGAGTATGACCTAATCTCTCTTACCTCAATTTGTGAGAGAAGACCTTTGCCCAGCAGTGGGAAGTATAGGCTGATATTATAAGGGATGAATCTGCAAAAAAATGTTAGTTAGAACCACCTTCGTTATAAAAGTAGCCCCAGAAAAAACTTCAAGTTTCGGTCTGCGTTGTCTTATTAAATATATTATACTAAAATAATACTAGATCATTTTTCTGCCAGTAATCGTTATGTATATATACATTTATATTTTAAATGAAATGAAACTATTTTTCGGATTTGATTACGGTTTATTTTTGATTTTTAAGTTCCAGACATTTTATTTTTCTTTTTGGACTGCCCCATGGGTGCTGCAATGCACTCGAAACGTCGGGAACTTAAAAATCCAATATAAACCGCGTTAAATTCGGAAAAAATAGTTTTATTCCATATATAATATTCGCGTAAATTTCGCGGCAGAACTCAATTTATGTTTTACTTCATTTTAGTGACAAAAAGTGACTCTGTCGCCATTTTCTCGAGTATATTATTATATATATTATTCCTCCTATTTCTAAGAAAACTTTGTATTTTTGTGGGGTTAGCGCGTAAAGATTACTGTTGGCGTGACGCTATCGTTACCAAATTTTAGTGTTACAGCGACGGCATGTCAAATAGATAGCGTATTTTTTTTAAAAGAAAATGAAGCCCTACTCTAGGATTTATTCCTGTGTCTTGGGTGCGTTTACAAACATGAATATTTACATACAGAAATACCCAGACCGAAACAAATAATTGTAAATCATACAAAAAATTGTCCCGTGCGGGAATCGAACCCGCGCCTTTTAGACCCAGTGGGTGGAGCGGCTTAAGCTCTTAACCACTGCACTAAATCGTCCGTCTAAAAGCGTTACGGTAACGTCAATCTTTTCTTGCCAAGCCTTTTCTGGTCTGCGCCTATAGCCAAGTTGACAATCTACAGTCGTTAACGCTAATAGAAAGCGAAAAAATGTATGGGAATGACATTTTGCAACGAAAAGTCACGTGGTCAAAAAAATGCGCTATCGATTGCGACAAGAGAACAGAAACGGTTTTTTGGCGGGAAGTCTAAGAGTGATGTTGTCAATTTGTTTTAATTTTCAAAAATTGTGTTATTTCGACTAATAAAGTGTAATCAGTGAAGGTAATCGTAACAAAGTGATAAAACGTGCCTTTTCGACTTCCCTCAAAACGGCCGTTGCAATTGGTATGTAAAGTATCCACCGCTTTACTATCCAGGGTGGGGTACTTCATTAATTTCATTATCATCGTTGTCATCAAATTCATCGGGAGTCGAATTAATTTAAACAAACATGATTATATATGTCACTGGCAAAATATACTTATAATTAGTGTGAAGCCATAACTTGGAAGAAGAAGAACATGAGAACAGAAACAAAACGCTTGCTACTTCTCTAGGCCCTCTGGTATGGTATGAACGTTTCTATGCGATGTGTTTCTTTACCGTACGCAAGTAGTAATCTTTAAAGAGCAATGTAGTCGACTTAGTAGACTTTTTGTTCGCGTTAGTCAATTAACGAGACGCGCCGACTATTGCCCGTGACTCACCGACAGACAAAACGAGCTTGTTAGTACGGCGTTTTATTCGACTATTGAGCGTTAGGAATTGAGTCCACTGCATGGGACGATATAGCGAGCGTCGAATTTTTAACTATCTAATAATTCTATCACGTCTTATCACTGGCTGGGTATTAATTATGATTTCTTGCATAGATTTAAATAAAGAAGATAAAAATTAATAGAGAACTGCTAATAACCTACTTACTTAAAGTATTATGCCCGATATGATGGTATTGTGTCCTTTTTATTAGGACCTAAAATAATCTATGAATTGTAGGTGTACAGGGCCTCTACCACTCTCGTTTGGGAAAATTAGCTGCCAGGTGTTTCTAACTAGATTACATTACGTCCTTTTTTGTATTAACCAAATTTCAACTTAATGTAACTATAGTATCTTTCACATAGGATGAGTAGTCACAGTTCTAATTGCCAATCGAAATTATACTTTATTCAATGTCAATAAGAGGCATGACCCGTGTCTATACTTATGGTATTAACACCATTGAATTAAATATTAATTTCGTTTGACAGTTAAAACTGTCACTACCCATCCTATATTAAAAATAATATAACTAGTCTTTCTAACTCAATTCGAATCGAGACCCTTGATAAGTTTGAGCAAGTACAAAATCTATTCTCGATAAGCACCACTACGCCATCACGCCAGATCCCTTACGTAGTAGGCAGAGAGTACAGAGTTTCAGCAGCTTCTTTTCTTACAGGATCAAGTTCTTACTTATAGAATTTAAATCGACATCTGCGCTTCATTAAGAAGGGATAAGATTTTTTCTATTTACTTAACCGGAACGTGTGTGTGTGTGAATAATCTACGGTGCTGGCCGTGGGGCCTTTATAGCTTCACCGGACAACTTAACGGGAACTCAATGAGACCCTAGTATTAAAAACTAAAAATATCTTCGTAAGACATTACAGTCTTAACAAAACGCATTTAATTTGAACAGCGGCCGTCGCTTACGCACCAATAATATATCACTCATCGCGACATCTGTTCTTTATTTTATAGCGCTAATTTGTGCTGTGTACGGTAGACCTAAGCAATGACTTAAATGAATTTAATCAACAACTCGATTTAAATTTTATTTTGTGGGTGATAAGGTCGTGTATTGCTTAAACTAATGTGTAGGTTGTTACTATTTGGATGTGCAGAGTTTTCTTATTAGTGTGTTTTCTAATAGGGTGGTTTATTTTCTCTTATTTGATGTAGGAATGATTGAGTTTTAAAGGATATCACTTAAAAGTGGGTGCTAGAATAATATAAGTCTTTACTTGGCTCCTTAATTTGTATTCTTCATTAGATATCCAATACAATAATCGAAAGAGTATCTACCAGCCATTTTTAGTCACTTCTCTTACTTCATTTTTTTTTAGTTTTTTGTACTCGTACCTACCTACTTTGAAACTCTGTATTTTACCCTAGAAAATATACTTTATAGCATATATTCGCATTCCTGCAAGACCTAAGTAATCTCAATAGTGTTTCTTTTTCTCAATATGTAGATAGAGCTCTTTTATAATACTGGCAAGAAATATAAAGGCAAAAAACACTAGCTAACATTTTTTTATGTTGCGAACTCAAATATCCACTAACGTCATTTTTTTATTTTAGTCATACCGTTTACCATCAATTTCTTTGATTACCAGCCACTTCTTTCTTCCGCGGATAGGTACTTCTAACATCAACGCCTGTTACAAAATGTAATCAATTTGTTAACTGTTTTATGAA
Organism: Phalera bucephala; assembly: GCA_905147815.2. NCBI lineage: Eukaryota > Metazoa > Arthropoda > Insecta > Lepidoptera > Notodontidae > Phalera > Phalera bucephala. The sequence continues at coordinate 15,410,421 of LR990630.1, read as the reverse complement.
TTTAACCACGCCTACGTCACTACAAATAAATCGACAAATTCACAAACGTTAAACGGCAATCACCCCGCCATTTTGTCGTCCAGAAACTCAAAATTAAACGATATAAAACAGAGCCAATTTTGCTAATATTTATACATCCTGTCCACCATTAAAATTCGCATTTTAGTAATTTTACTAAACACAAAACTGTTCCATCATAAATTATATTTTAATGTTTCCGGACTTCGAATACGTTACCGATGTTACCGCATTAAGAGTTAATAGGCGTTTTAAAACTATTTCGCATTGGCAACACTGGCACGCGCGTCGATGGAGAAGGAAACGGAAATGTCTATTATATCATCTGAAAAAAAAACATGAAAATTTTATGAAAATGGCGTTATGAGGAAACGATAAAACCGTTTTATTTATAACACTCTTGTTTAATAGATTTGGGTGGTAATAAAATATTCCATGATTAATATTTTAAGGCAATTGATTAATGGGAAGTACCTGTGCAACCAAAACAGAAAAAATATACCAAGTTATATATAGTTATATAACCAATTATAAAACAAGAAAATTAAAGAAATTTATCAATACTGTTAAATCGATAGCGTTCGTTCATTTTATTGTAATCACTAGCCGTTTAACGCGGCTTCAAACCCGGTCGACAATAACAGTCTATATTACCTCTGGATAATGTAGCTTTTAAATGGTGAAAGAATTATCAAAATCGGTTCATTAGTTTCAGAGTTTACCGATTATAAACAAACGAATCCTTCCTTTTTATAGGTAACTAGCAGTTTCCATGACTTCGTACCCAATCGACAACAAACCTATGTTACTTCTGAGTAAGGTAGCTTTCCAGTGGTGAAAGAATCATTAAAATCGGATCAGTAGTACCGGAGATTACCCCGAACATCCAAACTGACAAACTTCTTATAATATTAGTATAGAAGAAGAAAATAACACGAAAATTAACCAATTTTATAAATCATGCATCTATACCACCTTGATAAGTGCTTTAATAATATCCTTTCTGTCCCGACTGACGAACTGACGTAACGATAAATATAAATACCATACATACAGACTTCGTACAAACTGAGAACAGGACTATCGAGACGCAATATAGTTTAGCATTGGTCGACAATTTCAAGAACTTTATGACAGATGGCAGCACGAAAATGACACATAGTAATTAAATTAGTAAATGACACGATTCTATTCCCAGTCCTTCTACTGACTGATAAACTTTTATAATGGCATCTTAATATATCTACTCTTCTTTGTTACAGTAAAAGACCATCTACAACACTCTGATATTGAAGCGGAGGAAGTGGAAACAGATGACCAGACGTCAAATCTAGACGATGACATCCTCACACAATCAGATTTAGACGAAAATGGAGACCCTAAGAGCCCGACCAGTTCTAGCTCGAAGAAGGGCAAAGGAGGGTCTTCTAGGGACTCTAAGGGGGGAACTAAACCACGGCGAGCAAGGACTGCCTTCACGTATGAGCAACTGGTGTCTTTGGAGAATAAGTTTAAGACTACGAGGTATTTGTCGGTCTGCGAGAGGCTGAATTTAGCGCTGAGTCTTAGTTTGACGGAAACACAGGTGTGTATCAATGTTGATAAGTATAGAGAAGTATCTACTTCTTTTACTTTCTACTTAAATGGCATAGTAGAATCTTTGAGAGTAGAGAGATATCTTAATGATATGAAATTCCATGGTAAACTCACTTTAATTCTGATAAATCTTTAAGTAGCCAAACTAGACATTCTATTTTGTCAAGACTAGTGATCCAAGGATGGAAACCTGATTTAGATGTTGGGTAGTGTGAGTTTGCTGAACGTGTAGTACGTTCAGCAAACTCATAACTTGCTACGATTCATTCCATCATTATTTTTTTCGTAAATCAATAAATCCTCTTTCACTTGTCTAATTATAACCAAACGTTTTACACCTAAACTTATTCGTAAAAATATAACATTATCTACTCCAGGTCTCATAAAGCTTTTTATCTCCAGGTCAAAATCTGGTTTCAAAATCGCCGCACGAAATGGAAAAAGCAGAACCCTGGTATGGACGTCAACAGCCCGACCGTGCCGCCGCCCCAAGCCGGCGGGTTCCCCTCGGGCCCCTACCCTGGCGGCCTTCTCTACTCCCACGGGGTACCCTACCCTTTCTCAGGGCCTGGTCCCTACGCCCCATACTTTCACCATCTTGCGGCGAATCACCATCACACACACGGAAGCTTAGGACACTCCCACACGTGATTGTGGCAACGACCAGGGTCCCAAGACCCTAGGGTCGATAAAGAGAATGATAGTAGCTGTGGACTTCCGAATTAGCGGTTGGACGGTAGTTTTTAGTGATTTGAAGATTGAATATAGTTTGTTTACGATGTATAGTGAAGATAAATACGTGATTGCTTTCTTAGTATTTTGCATCATAATAAAAAAACTGATCAAATTCCTAGAATTGTTTTTCAAAGAAAATGATAACAATGGAGTATTCATAATAACATAGATATCTACCACATCATAATATCCTTGCTCGTTAAATATATTCATAAAAATGGAAGTTTACTAAGCATTTATGGAAGTTAGGCATACTTAGCATTTTAATTCAAAAAATCGTAACGTTATGTTTTTCATTACGAACGAATTTTAAAATTCCATTTACCTAACCGTCGCAATAGTTTAAAAATGGTGGAGATAAATCTTTGGATATATGGTGAACAGACTATAATTTCAGTATGTAATAACGTTATTTGTATAATACTAGTGCAATTTGTATTAAGGTAATATTATGAATCAATTGTGATACGTATTTTTAAGTTAGCATAAACATAGCGGTATTATTAAATTAATTGTAAATTCTATATTAGTACTGGCACGTATAAAATGTAATTGTTCAATGTTTCATTTCATAAAAAGTGTTATAATTATTTAAAATATTTCATTTAAAAAAAATAGATTATATATTTAAGGCAGGATACGATAAACATTTGGAAAACTATACACAGTAAACGAAAAAACATCGCTTACGCTAAGGTGTTAGCAAGTTTAGAAAGAGAATTAAAACGAAACGTTTGCAATATAGCTTAGTCTAGATTACAAGTAACGTTACATTACAGATAAAGGTATAAAATTCATAAAGCAATTTCCTGTACATTCACAACGCACATGCTTACATAAAGAATCGTTACACCACATAAACCAAAAAAGGTTATACGGAAACGATGTCATTCTCGCCTTCCTTGCCTTCGTCGTTGTGTCATTTTGTAGTGTACGTTTTTATTATGTTATTCTTAGTTGAAAAATTTGGTAAGCAATCTTTATATACTTACTAGCGACCCGCCACAGCTTCGCACGGGTGAATATTACACGTAGACCTTCCTCTTGAATCACTTCGTCTGTCTGTATGAAAATCTGTGCGGTAATTATTTAGTTCACCGCGTTCAGACAGACGGACGCGGCGGGGAGGACATCGTTTTGCAATATATAGTGATTACAGAAATAGTATCTAAATAATACGATTGCTGTCTGTCACATACAATTCAAGGCCAAAAATCACGTGACAAAACATTTATTTCAAGACATTTTTCTCATTTACATATTTAAAGACAGTAATAATATGATAAAAGTCACTAAAAGTTGTTTACCAAATTGGTCATCTAGAAAAAAATGGACTTAGATTTGTCAGATTAATACCTAGGTGATATTGATTTTACAATTCTCAAATCAGCAATTACTTAATAATTACCAAAATGCGGTAGGTAGTCATAATACAATAACTTTAAAAGGGTATGAAGTATATGAACTGACAATTAAATTTTTTAATTTATTTATTTCCACTTGCACGCCAGGGTTACCGTAACTTATTGACTAACTCGAGGTTGTAACGTTAAAATGCCTTCAATTTGACGTTATAATCTAGAGTTAGTCAATAGGTAACGGTTTAACTCAGGTTCGTGCAACCCCCTTGCAAATTATTTGTATCTCAAAAAAGTTAAATTTGCTACAGAAAATATTATATGAATAGAATTGTGAAGTGTAAAGTAGCTAAGTCAAATAAATGCGCTATCGATACTTTTTTGTGTGTGGATATTAAATATTATTTTAGTGAGACATTTGGTTACCTTTCCAGATTAAACTATTATCCACGAGGTGACTAGGTCACTGGATCAGTCTGGAATAGATCTAGGCACAATAACATTTCGATTAATATATTATTAAATTGGCAATACTTTCATTTGCTACATTTAGATAAAAAGCCTAATATAGCTTTTTAGACTTGTTTTTACATTGTATAAATTCATACGACGGATTCTGACGGACGATTTAGCGCAGTGGTTAAGAGCTTAAGCCGCTCCGTCCACTGTGTCTAATAGTCGCGGGTTCGATTCCCGCACGGGACAAATCTTTGTGTGATCCACAATTATTTGTTTCGGTCTGGGTATTTGTGTATGTGAATTTTCATGTTTGTAAACGCACCCACGACACAGAAATAAATCCTAGTGTGGGGCTACGTTTTTAAAAAAAGAAAGATGAAAGAAAGAAAGATTAATATATTGTTAAATTGGCAATACTCTCATTTGCTACATTTAGATAAAAAGCCTAATATGACTTTTTAGATTTGATTTTGTTGATCCAACTACGGAATAACATTTTTTTCTTCCGCGTGGATCCAACAGACAGATCGAATTAAATAAAAAAACACGATACCGGATCACAAATAGACGACCTTAATAAAAATCAATATATTATTTTGGAAAAGCAGGAATGTTTACTTTTCAAAATGAAAATAATATACATAAATCCAAAACCCAAAACGCGCGATGTATATAATTCTCAGTACTGTAAATAAATATAAAAATAAGATTATTAGGTACACAATCTTCGTTTTATATTACTAATTGTAATATAACAGTATGCCTGATTTTAGTGTATTTTTTTGGTCCTAAACACGGTCTAAGTTGAGAATATAAAATTATTACCTTGAAAATGTATCCCACATTTAGACTACAAATGTGTGAGAAATTTACTTGTTAATTTCAAATAATATCGAAAATGCTGGCCACAATTATATAAGAGTATTTTTATAACTATGTAAGTATCATTTTTAACTAATCTATGCATATTTAATGTGGTAATACTATCTCAATGTGGTAGTCGTTAAGCCGAGTTGGAAGCCTTAAAGGCGGCTTGATAAGTTCCAACAGCAGGTGGCCACAAACCTGCCTCCACCAGTCCGCACTGGGTCCGCGTGGTGAAGTATGAATTAATCTCTCTCACCTCGACTTGTGCGAGAAGGCCTTTGCCCAGCAGTGGGGAGTATAGGCTGATATTATTATTATTATATGCATATTTGCATTTTTTCTTTGCCCTTTCACTGAAATCGTATTCATCAGGTCAAGTAACATTAAAATAGCGTTAGGTTACGTTAAGTAACATTTCTAACCTAACCGCTGGCACCGGAAAAGATATGATTAAATTTCATTCGATTATTTGGCTAGCATTAGCCTCTGAAGTAGCAAAAACAATTTGTTGTGTAAACGAAACATAATTTTAAGGAAACCAGTTCTGTTTTTGTATGTATATATTAATTTATACTTTTTATATGTGCTTACGTAAATGTAATATAAAATCTAAGTATAAAGTAATTAAGGGTTTGCTGCCGCGATGCTCAACGCTGTAAATATTATGTAATTAGTTCGGCAACTACACTAAATTGATGTTGACATAAATAGTTTCAAGTTAACAAAATATACTTGTTTTATTTTACCAATATTTCACCTTATAAACCAGACCTAGTTATATACAAGGTGTAACATAATAACACAACCTGCCTCCACCAGTCCGCACTGGGTCCGCGTGGTGAAGTATGACTTAATCTCTCTCACCTCGACTTGTGCGAGAAGGCCTTTGCCCAGCAGTGGGGAGTATAGGCTGATATTATTATTATTATTATGTATATATTTATACAGTATAATTTCTTATAAAATATATATAAAAATATAAAATACAAATATTCTTATATATATTGGATAAAAAAAAATGTGCTCCACCGACAGCAAGGTCTACGACCCAAGCTACCGGTGGTCAGGGCTCCAAAGAGAGGAACCTCCTCACAATGCGTGCCGTGTCCAACATTACTGCCTTCTGTATCAGGCCCTTCACCCAACTGCCTAGCGAGAGCTTTTCAAGGTGTTTATCGAAGCTCTTCGCTATAAGGCCGTTGACTGAAACGACCATCGGAACAATGATAGTTGAATCAACATTCCACATGGCGGTAACCTCATGGGCCAGGTCCAAATATTTAGATATTTTTCTTTTTCGGCCTTCACAAGGTTCTCATCATGCGGAATGGTGACATCAACTAGCATTACACGACGCATCGATCGATCTATTATCACGATATCAGGTTTATTGGCTACAATAGTCCTATCCGTGATAACAGATCGATCCCAGTAGAGCGTGATATGACCACTTTCGAGAACTGGAAGAGGCTGGTACTGGTAGTACGGTACTTCAAAGTCCACAAGGCCATATTTAAGAGCAAGTTGCTGATGGATAATCCTAGCCACTTGGTTGTGTCTGTGCAAGTACTCTCCGTTAGCAAGACGAGAACAACCGGAAACTACATGTCTAATAGACTCACCGGGACGGTGGCATGCCCGACAAATGTCAACCATGCCGTCTTTTAGGATGTGCTTCCGGTAGTTGTTCGTCATGATAACTTCGTCCATAATTGCAAAGACAAAGCCTTCAGTTTCCCCAAAAAGGTTGCTGAAGCGTAGCCAGGTCACGGAAGCGAGCTGGTCCACATCAGGCCCCGTAAGAGCCCGATAGAACCGTCCGTGTAGCTCCTTGCCCTTCCATATGGCTGTGCGGTCCGAAGTACTTAATACCTGGGGCCTTCGCCAGGTCCCGTTTGCCAAGGAAAGCGGAGTTAGGCTTCTATCGATTGCGGCAACACCTCGATACATCACCACGGATACACTCAAAAAGTACTGTCTGAGATTGCACACCTCGCGGTTGTGTAGTGTCTTAGCGTTTAAAAACCCACGACCATCGCACTTCCGCGGGATGTACAACCTCATAACAGACGACCGCGGGTGATGCATTCGATACGCTGTCAGCAATCGACGGACCTTTCTGTCCAGGGCATCCAGTTCAGACTGAGTCCACCTTAGTATGCCAAAAGAGTATGTAAGAACAGGCATGACCCAACCATTGAAAGCTCGGACCTTATTTCCACCTGATAGAAGGCTTTTTAACACTTTTATCAGGTGGGCAAAGAACCGATCCCTCAATGATTGTTTCATATCCTGTTCAGCTATACTTAAGGCTTGTGACATACCAAGATACTTGTAGGAATCCATTTCAGAGAGAGACCTGAGGGATATATCTTCAGAGAGCTGTAGATTAAAAGAATCTTCAACTCTCCCTCTTTGTACATGGATGATCGCACACTTGTCTACTCCAAACTCCATTCCGATGTCGTTGCTAAAATTGCCGGTTATTTTGAGCAACTCCATCAGGTCTGTTTTCTTCGAAGCGTACAACTTGAGGTCATCCATGTACAGTAGATGAGATATAGGCTCACTCTTCCTCCGCAAATGGTAACCTAGCTTTGAATCCTTAAGTATAGCACTTAATGGATTCAAAGCTAAGCAGAACCACAACGGACTCAAACTGTCGCCCTGAAAGATCCCCTGCTTATCTTTATCAAGTCCGACGAACCAGAAAGGCCACCACATCCTGGGTGACGAAGAACTGTGGTCCACTGCCTCATACACGAACCGAGGAAAGAGCATAGCGCCGGGTGTACTCTGTACAGCTCTAGCACCCTCCCCAGCCATGTATGAGGCACCGAATCATAGGCCTTCTTATAGTCAATCCAGGCCATGGAGACATTCTTTCTGGATCGTCGTACCTGTTGGCAAATGGCAATATCAATGAGGAGCAAATCCTTTGTACCCTGGGACCCCCCCTTACAGCCATTCTGAGTAGGCGATAGAATATGCTGTGCCTTAAAGTGATTATTGATTTTTATTCTCAGAATGGACGTAAGGAGTTTATAGACCGTAGGTAGACATGTAATCGGTCTATAATATTTAGGTTCCGAAGTACTGCCAGATTTGTGAATCAAGTGAGTGACACCCGATGTCATAAAGCTAGGAAACGATCCCAATTGAAGAGCTTCTTGGAATTGAGTCGCTAGATGAGAATGTGAGCCCTGGAGCCACTTTAGCCAGAATGCGTGCAGTCCATCCGGCCCCGGACTTTTCCAGTTCGGCGCCGCACGAACTGCACAGGCCAGATCTTCACGGCTTATGACTACGGGCTCCATTTCCTGAATGGGCCCACAGGATCGTCCAACAACATCAAACCATTCGCCCTCGGAGTGGCTGACGGGCACTGACCAAATTTTACGCCAAAACTCGGCCATCACGGCCGCATTTGGCAAGTGCACGTCAGTCACTCTCTCTTGGGGGCGCTCCCAAGCCTGGTATACACTCCTTTGATTCGTCTGGAAGGTGCGATTCACGTGGTATCTGTCTGCTCTCGCCTTATACCTGCGAATCCTCTTCGCCCATGCATAAACTTTTTGCTTCCAGTAGTCTATGCGTTCAGTGACCCCTGCCATATAGTCCACAGGAGCGACTCCTGTGCCTACAAAGGCTTGGGCCGCGAAACGCACAACTCTCGGGCGGTTGTTTCCGGCTTGGAAGCACAACAATTTCGCTATGAGTGGTCCTAGCCATATTTATACGCCGCTCTATTCTGAACTGCCAGAGCGGCTTAGTATTTATGGGCCGGGCGGCTCGATGTAGATTAGGAAATCTTACACCTGCCACCCGACATACCGCCACTGCTCCACAGTACAAAATAGAGTGGGTATCACATAAGTCCACACTGGTCTCCCAGTGTGGCTTTAAAACATTGTCTAGGGCACTCACAAGCGAAATGTTACGTCTATGCATGGGCAAACGGGGTAGGCATGGTCTTAGGGAAATCGGTGCAGACCGATACTCCGCAAAGGCATCCTCCAGAGCTCTCCTCACCTGCTCCTGTAGCTGGTCACTAACACTTACCTGCTCGCTATTTACCTCCTCCGATCGTGCGAAGTTATTCAAAGAGATAGGATCTTCAACACTTCGCACGTTGGATTCAGTACGAGCAGGAAGTGCTTCGCGGCGCTGTCGCTCAAGCACTGTGTCATCCAACAACTTGCACCGCTGGATGACACGTACTTGATCCGATAGTCGTTGCGCAGTAACGGCGACAGTTGGGTGAATCCCCTGACACAGAGACAACAATTTCGGACGGTAAGCGGTGAGGATGGTTCCTCCCTCTGTAGCACCGTAGTAGGCCCGCATGACACTCAGATTTAATTCCGGAGTCCATCTCATGCGGCGCACTACACCACCGGTAGCAGGGGCCGTGGGCGGAGCAGAATGTCCCGCTGGTCCCAGGCGTGCCGGCAGCGGTGGGCGTCCTCTCCTCGCAGATGTTAATGTAGGTGGAGACGCCGATATCCCGGCATCGTCGCTAGAGGCCCCAGATGTCGGCGGTGTGAAAAAATCTTCATCCTCCGAAGGCTGGGGCGAGGTGGGCGAGCCGGGCAAAGGTTTGGGCGTGCGCTAGGTGACCGGGCATCCCGCTGCTGACACAGCCGCACGGGGTTTCTTCGGCTGGGCTCGGCCATTTACAGATGTGTTATATTTTCTTCCATATCCACATTTTGCGAACCCACGTTCGCATTGTAAATTTTGCTCTTAAACTGTGTTGTTTTTTGTTGTTTGTTGATGTCTAAACGGATACTTTTTTATATTTCTTCGCAAAAAAAAAAATTATTTACACAAAACGACGTGTCGTTGACAGCGGTTGCCATGGTTATTATTATTATTATTATTATATGCATATTTGCATTTTTTCTTTGCCCTTTCACTGAAATCATATTCATCAGGTCAAGTAACATTAAAATAACGTTAGGTTACGTTAAGTAACATTTCTGACCTAACCGCTGGCACCGGAAAAGATATGATTAAATTTCATTCGATTATTTGGCTAGCATTAGCCTCTGAAGTAGCAAAAACAATGTGTTGTGTAAACGAAACATAATTTTAAGGAAACCAGTTCTGTTTTTGTATGTATATATTAATTTATACTTTTTTATATGTGCTTACATAAATGTAATATAAAATCTAAGTATAAAGTAATTAAGGGTTTGCTGCCGCGATGCTCAACGCTGTAAATATTATGTAATTAGTTCGGCAACTACACTAAATTGATGTTGACATAAATAGTTTCAAGTTAACAAAATATACTTGTTTTATTTTACCAATATTTCACCTTATAAACCAGACCTAGTTATATACAAGGTGTAACATAATAAATGCAAGACCTGAAAGAAGTTACTTTTAAATTGATAACTAAATCGATAAAAAAAAAATCACTGTCGCCCCTATATTCCCCAGCAGGGGTGGCAGAGGTGTACTGAGTATACCCACGTTTCGCCGACAATGTTAGGTCCCATTTAATTAGGGACGAGCCTATTGCCATATACCACAATTATTAATATTGCACAATTCCAGAATCCGGACTCGTACTGGGAAGTTTCCGTTAGAAAAACTACATTTGTCCGACCTAGGATTTGAACCCAGGACCTCGTGATCACAAAGCAATGCGCTTTGCCACAAGACCAACGAAGCGGTCCTTTTTTTTTAAATTTCCAAAATATGCGGATTACTCCTTCATTGCGCTATTAAAAACTAAAATTATTCTTGATTTATAGCAATAAGGAGATTTCAAATGCATTCCTAAAAGGGTTTTTTTTAAAATGCACATATACATGTACAAGTTACATTGTAAATTGGGGTATAAAGTGCTTAAAAAATGGGTAAAAGCCTTTATATTTGGAAATTTGGTTTTCGTTTTGAATTTATGAAGCGTTCTCTAATCGGGGTGTCTGAGGTCGTGCGTTATTTATGTTGCACCTTGTATATGACGAACAGTTTGGTCCAGTGGTAAAGAGCTTAAGCTGCTTTGCCCAATGGATCGAGTAGTCGCCAGTTCGATACCCGCACGGGACAAATGTTTTACAAATATTTGTTACGGTCTGGGTGTTTGTGTATGTGTATTTCATGTTTGTAAACGCACCCACGTTACAGAAATAATTCCTACCCTGGGGCTTTATTTAAAATAAATATCATCATGACAGATCCCTTGCTAGGTAGGCAGAGAGTGCAAAGCTTAAACAGGATCGTTCCATACAAACTTCCCTCAACAAACCTTATAATTATAGAAAACTAGCAGTTTCCCCCGACTTCGTATCCACTGTTATCAACAGCGCCACTTACCGGGTTACGTTATGTTACGGTATGTTACTTCTGGATAAGGTAGCTTTCTAATGGTGCCCAGCGTGGGCCTCCGAGCGGCGGATCCTGGTCGACCGGATCGGACCGGACCTCTCTCTGCCGGCAATAGTAGCGGCTATGCTGGCAGGGGGATCGGCGTGGGGGGCCGTATCCTCCTTCTGCGAGACTGTAATGTCCCAGATGGTGGAGGCTGAGCGGAATCGAGAGAGGGCCGATCCTGCTCGACGAAGGCGACGGCGCCGGGGCTGAGGCACATCCCGCCCAGGCCCCCCAGCCCAATAGCCCGGGGCTTAAGAATACGGGCTAACTCGCGTCACCCGCCGTAATATCTGGCGGGGGACCCCCCCTGCACCAACATCAGCAGGGGGGCCTTCGGGGTCGTGGACGCAAGGGGCGGGGGCCTTGAGCGTTCTTCACGAGCGACCCCGAGGAGGACGGCGGCGTGGTGTGGCCCACGCTGCCGTGAGCACCGCGTTGGTGCGGGGGGGAGCGTGTCATTAAGTCTCCCCCGAAGGCGGGCTCTTCAGAGCGTGGCACAAGAGGGGCACCGGTGCGTTCCATACGGAGATCCCGGAGCCCCTCCAAAGTGCTGATGTCGGCCACCCTGGGGTTTTTAGACGGTAGGAATCCGACACGCCCCGCGAGCGTCCCCCGAGGCTCGCGGAAGTCCTATGCAGGATTTTCCCCAGGTAAAAAAAAAAAAGCTTTCTAATGGTAAAAGAATGGAAAAGAGAAACACCGTCATAGCTATATTACCTGACAGGAGGCGGCAGAGGTGTATGTACACCTACAAATCACCGATGGTAGGTCCCAATATAGTAGGGAGGAAACTATCGCACTTAATAATTTCAGACTTTGCGCGTTAGACTGCCTCGTTGGTCCAGTGGAAAAGCGCATCGCTTTATGATCACGAGGTCCTAAGTCAAATCCTAGGGCGGACAAATGTAGTTTTTCCAACAAAAATTCCTAGTATGAGTCCAGAATCTGGAATTGTGCCCGGTATATGGCAATAGGCTCACTCCCTATTACATGGGACCTAACATCGTCGGCGAAAATTGGGTAAACTCAGTAAGCCTCTGCCACCCCCGCTTGAGGAATATAGGCGTGACGATGTTCTTTTTTTGTTAAAAAAAATACTTCGGACGTTACTGTAAAGGAGAAATGCCATGGGACGGTACCAATTGCGTCATGGCGAAATTATTCCATATTATTACGCATATTTTTAAAGCAAATAACCATTTTTTGTAGCTTCATATAATAGTAGTAATAGTAATCAGCCTATACTGCCCACTGCTGGGAAAAGGCCTTCTCTCACATATCGAGGTGAGAGAGATTGGGTCATACTCCACCACGTAGACCCAGTGCGGATTGGTGGAGGCAAGTTTGTGGCCACCTGCTGTTGGAACTTATCAAGCCGCCTTTAAGGCTTCCAACTCGGCTTAACGACTACCACAATAAATGGTTACCGGGACCAACGGCTTAACGTGCCTTCCGAAGCACGGAAACGTTCGAATATGAAAATGCCACAAACGGTCACCCATGTCAGGCCGACCGAGTCGAACGCTGCTTAACCTTGGTGATCGGTAAGAACACCGCGGTCGCACAGCGCTATGAGCGCCTTCATATAATTCTGCAATTTTAAAATGAACAAAAGCTGTAATACCCGTAACACAGACATATACCAGAAACTTAACCCACGTGGCGATAGGTGGCGCTAAGATCGAATTATATCGCGATATGGTTTCGTTCGCATAAAAAATTGGACGAAAAACCTCAAATCTTATGGAGTCGAGACGTGGACACTCATGATGGGACTGGTCCGTAAGGTAAAAGTCGCTCACCGAGCTATGGAGAGAGCTATGCATGGAGCTTTTACTAGTATAATAGATAAAATCAGAAATGGGACTATCCAGCATAGAACTAAAGTCACCGACATAGCTCTGAAAATCAGCAAGCTTAAGCGGCAGTGGGCTGGTCACATGTGTCGCAAAACCGACAACCGTTAACGCAGACGGGTTTTGGAGTGGAGACCATGAACTGGCAAACGCAGTGTAGGACGCCCCCCACACGATGGAGTGACGACTGACGTCGGATAGCCGGCAGGAAAGAGATGCATACAGCCGAGTATAGGGCTCTGTGGCGCACATTGGAAGAGGCATATCCAGCAGTGGACTAATTCCGGCTGATGGTGATACGTAATCTTCACATTAATTCACATTAAACATTGAAATTCTGTTACAGCAAACGAAACATTTGTAATACAGAGAAAAAAGCTTGCTTAGGTGTTCTAACTACAAATTAAGGAATTCGATCTCTAAAATACTTTATAGAAAACATAAAAATTTCTCAATAATACAGGACATTTGCTTTTGATGCAATGACTTAAGATTTGGTACGGAGCGCCATACATTAGACGGCATTGTCATTTTTCCTATAAATGACAAATATATAGTCCAAACGTATCAAATCAGTTAATAATTATATATCAATAAGGGTTCTCTTCTTTATAAAATGGACTGGGAGTGATCGCACTAAAACATAGCCTAAATTCCAAACACGCGCTTTTCAATAACTTCTTAATGGTACACAATATACGATGCAATTACACAATCATTTCAGGAAGTTAACATAACGTTTGGTCGTTGCGAATAAGGGTTCAGGTAAGTTGCCCGCTTCCAATGGGAATCGAACTTAAATCATTTTTTCAAGCTTTCATTTAACCTGCAATTATCGTATGTCTGTCTGTCTTTTCGGTCCAAAGCTGGTGATCTACTTCTCAAGCACTTGCGGGTATCCAATTGGACTAAAATTTGGCATACATATGTAGTCGGTGACAATGCAATAATAGGATACCAGGTGGTCGGATGATGAAGTCGAAAAGTGGCCAGAGGAACATGTAAACTATACAACGTAACTCTGTCTTGTTTAGGCTTGTTAGATTGGTATTGACAAGTACTACGCAACCAGACAGTGTTTAGGGTCTGAAGGCACAAGGTGGCCAATGGAACCATCCAACTACTCCATATAACCCCACCGTGTTTAGGCTCGTTGGAATTGTCTTGATGATTGCTTTAGACCCAGATTGTGTCCAAGGTCTGATGATGGAGCCGGAAAGAAGCCATAGGATCTCCCCAATTACTCCCTATGGTACCTTCGCTGTGTTTTTGCTATGAAAGCTTGTGAAAAGGTCTTTTTAAATTAAAATTATTCAACCTGTTATTTGCAACGTCTTCAAGACAACGCCTGTGCATTAATTAATAATGACATTAGTCTAAATTAAATTCTGCGGTGTTTAGTTCAATTACTTGTCAGCTAAATTTTGTAAAAAAAAATTTCAAGTTTTAAGAATCCATAACAAGTGGAAAAACATGTTGGGTAGAAAGGCTATCGAGTGGCGACCACATACCGAAATATGTGGAGTCCACAGGCCCTCCACAAGAAGGGCCAATGACATGTTAAAGGTCACTGGTAAAAGATAAATGCGTAGGTACAGCACAAGGCCGGTCGTCGTGGCGATCTTTGAGCCCTTCGACCTGCAGTGAACGTCATTCAAATGAAGATGACTAATGCCAAATTTATGTCATGTTAAATGTTCAAGTCAACTCTTTGGCTCAACTTTTATTTTATATAGGTACTATAGATTATTGACGCGTAGTGCTGTGCGACCGCGCTGTTCTTACCGATTTACCAAGGTTAAGCAGCGTTCTACTCGGTCGACCTGAGATGGGTGACATTTTGTGGCATTTTCTAATTCAAGCGTCTCCGTGCTTTGGAAGGTACCAAGGCGTTGGTACCTTCCAAAGCGTTGGTCCCGGTTACCTCAGAATGTGGTAGTCGTTAAGGCTTGATAAGTTCCAACGGCAGGTGGCCACAAACCTGCCTCCACCGCACCGTACTGGGTCCGCGAGTATGACCCAATCTCTCTCACCTCGATTTGTGAGAGAAAGCCTTTGCTCAGAAGTGGGGCAGGATAAGCTGATACTATTATTATTATTATTGAGTTATAGCAGTACATATAACTCGATTGATACAGCTGTGACAGCCTAGTGGTTAGGTTAGGTTCGGTCTCGGGTTCAAAACCCAGGCACGCACCTCTGTCTTTTCGAAAGCATGTGCGTATTAAAAAATAATTATTTCTTGCTTTAACGGTGAAGGAAAACATCGTGAGGAAATCTGCATGCCTAAGAGTTTCTCGGTGTGTGAAGTTCGCCAACCCGCACTGGGCCAGAGTGATGGACTATGACCTAAGCCCTCTCCCCTCAAGTTTGAGAGGAGGCCCGTGCCCAATGGTGGGACAGTTTCTTAACAGGGCTAATATTATTATATAACTCGATGGTATAGGTCTGTATACTCTACCTACATTTCTGAAAATACGTAAATGTTGTCTCTACATTATTATTAAGCCGCTGACAACATCAACTTATACCACATTAATCACCACAAATTGATCCGTTACAGCGATTCTTTATTCGAAAGCCCCACTTCAAAGAACACAACAAGCAATTGGCACCTACCTAAAAGACATTTTTTACAAGAAAACACGAGATGATTGACATCTTTACATGCAGCTATCTGGATTAACTAGCTCAAAATGTGTTGAGCGATTTTTTTTACGCGGCATCGGCGGGCTTTGAACGTTTCCAAGATGGCGGCGAGTCATCTGTCATTTTTAATTGTATGTCAAACGGTGCGTTCAGGGAGCGTCGAGACGGTGTTATATTTAGTTTATCGCGATATAAACGAAGCTATTATTTGGGACGGGTGCTCATTATATTTGCACGACTATTTGACTAGTGTTTATGAGTAATTTTCGTGTAATTGTGGCTGGATTTGCGTTGTTTTTTTTATTTGGGGTAGATAAGTAAAGATAATTTACACGTAATGGTCTAATTTTATAGAGCTAAGGCAAATATATTCATGAAATTAATGTTTTTATTGACCTATGATGTGATGTAATGAGGCCGTAAAGGGACATCTAATTATGGATATTTTAAGGAATGTTTTTATCTATGGATTTAATGGCATCTTGTAATTATTATTACATAGAGTTATTAGAAAGTTTTTCTTACGCCTGGCTTCCAATTATTAATTTACAACCTAGCCTTTACTCCACCAGGCTAGCAATAATGAAAGTATATTATAGTCTGTAAAAGTAGTGACTACTACTAACTGACACTAATATTTATAAAAAAAATTTCACTGGACAATACTACTAGATATCCACTTTTAAAGTTGAAGGCCGATTAAGAGCTTAAGTCGCTCCGCCGAATATATCCTAATACACGACACAGGAATTATTCATAACATAGGGGTACATTTATTAAAAACAGTAGTATATGCAAAAATAGGTAAATCTCAAGATATTCCCCCATATAATCCACGTATACCAACAAACATACACTCTACTAAATACAAAGGCAATAAGAGCATGCTGTACCCATATCCAGTTAATCGCAAAGCCGAACCGTTTAAAATCAATATAATTCCTTCTTAACGGGCAGGAATAGGATGTCATTTGCGTGTTTATGTTCCAATGCCCGTCGTTAACGGCGAGTGCTCGGCACATCAAAGCGGGCCCAGTCATCGACGTACAAACGATCTCTTGAACGTAATAAACGCTAACCAGGATACTTTTAATGTCTTAATTTCTTGAAGAAACAGACAGGGGCGGATTATGATATGGTTTCAAGGTATTATAATGTCCCGCTGCAGGGCAAACGTCATCTTTTCACCAATCGAGATGAGAGGAATTAGGTCATATTCGGCTACGCAAACCTAATGAGTCGGTAACCCACGATACAGGAATAAAACCTAGTGTGGGGCTACGTTTTTTTAAAAAAAAGAAAATGAAAAAAAATCGATTTATCTCTTTTTGCGTGATTGAGTTACAAATATCCAAATATACAAAGTTTCACATTCATAATATTCGTAGGTATAAGATATATAATCCAACGCACACGTGCTAATTAATATTAAATAACAAAATAATCCCTGAAACTGGAGTATTTATGGGAATGGTGGAGGCCAGTAAAGTCCGTAAGGAATTAGCTTATATACTAACTGTCTGCTTACTTTGTGAGGGATCTATTAAATTGGATCGTTTGATTAGATCGATTAAAAAAGTGCGAATGCGACCTTTAAAAATCATTCAGTCAGTTACAATTTTACGTCAACTTTCTTCAGTATGACAAAATAAAGGCCCTCGATTGCAAAACTTTAGATTTTAAAAGTGATATATATAATAGAGAAGTCTAGTCTTATCTGAAGGAAAAGTCAAGAGTCTCCGTAACCGGCGAGCGTGTATGAGACGAACTATGAGAGTGGAGGAAGCCAGAGAGGTATGTAAGGAAAGAACCTGTTGGAACTCTGTACTCTCTGCCTACCCCGCAAGGGATCTGGCGTGATGTTATAGAAAGAATACCTAATATATCTTTAAATCACATATTATAGAGACAGATTAGCGATTAATGTCATATTTACTGCCTCATTGGTCTAGTAGCGAAGAGTATCGCTTTGTGACCACGAGGTCCTAGGTGGGACAAATGTAGTTTTTCTAACGAAAAATTGCCCCCTACATGGGACCTAACATCGTCGGCGAAAAGTGGGTGTATTCAGTACACCTCTGCCACCCCCGCTTGGGTTAAATAGGCGTGACGGTGATGTCATCATTAAATTTGAAGAATGTCTTTGCAATTGGGCGACTATTATTAATATATTGTTAATGAATAATATGGTTACTTTAGGATTCTTCATAGGTCGAAAGAATCAATCAAAACAACTATTGATATCGTAAACAGAATCCAAACAAGCAAGTTTCACATCGTACATTATTTTTATTTTTAAATCCAATTCAAAAATCCACACCCAATACCGCACCCCGTTTATTTCACAATAAACTATTTATAACAAGTTTCCTCAGTTCTCTTCGACAACGAACAAGTGGCAATTAAAAGTGACAAATGATATGAGTTATATAGTCTGTCCCGTCCTCCCGCGTTACGCCGTGTCGTCCGACACAGCTCTTCAAAGAGCACCCACTGCTCGCGGCGTCTATATTGTCTCTGATCTTTTCACTGTCCGCTTCGTTCGATGACAGTGCCATAATAATGTTTAAAAAAATATAAAATTTAAAAAATGTAATTTGCTTTATCTATGATTTAGTTGATGGTTTTTAAAGCACAGTACACAGTTATGGATTAATGATTTTGAAGTTAAAATGTTGGAATTAGTCTGCGTGATTTCATTAGTTTTAGTAAGCTTAAGAATATTTGTATGAATAGCTTCACGGTTGCTTAAATGATTTGTACCATCTGATCATAGGTAAACCTGATAGTACAGAAGAGATATGTAGCATCACAACAGATGTTGTTGGCGTGTTGACAATGTTCTTAATGTCTTAATTTTAACCGATTACAAACAGGTTCTATGTTCGTCTGTATGTATGTTTTTATTTAAACTACTGACACAGTGCGTTTCGTTAGAGGGTTTACAAATCGCACACTTATCGTCTGTCATTCTTTTAGACAAGCTTAAGCTGTAAGCGAGACTTACAATTATTCACCCAAGTAGAAAGGTTTATAGAAGTATTGTCAGCATCCTGTCTGAATATAATTAAATTATAATCGACAATTATATTTACATGCACGTTGATATCTAACAGTGGCAAGTAGTTTGTTGACTAGTGGAATGGTTGCAGAGGCGTCATGGGAATTTTACCTATTAATTAAGGTCAATATAAATTCCTACCCCGCAAGGGATCTGACGTGATGATATAGGTAGAGAGATAGAGTTAAAATTTCTCAAAAAAGTCTTTATCTATATTCTTACGCACACTCATGGCAAGTTTTATGGGTAACTATGACTACGCTCTTGGCTGAAGGGTTTTCACAACTTCACCGCTCATGGTAAATTATAACTGTGTACGAACGTAAATCCGGCGCCATGACACCTTCTTTGACAGATGACAGCTTTAAAAAAAAGATAAAAGCAAATGTCTAGTAACGTTATGACGCGTGACCGCTGCCTGTATACCCATGTCGTCTAGTACATTAAAAAGTAATAAATGTTCAACAAAGATACATATAAAAGAGAAGTGTAAGAATACAATTTCGTAAATTATTAGCAGCCGTTTGAAACAGAAATACCGTATGTTTAAGACATTCTTAAGTTTGTTTTATAATAATAGTTTTGAAATTATATTGTATAATTGTGTATGTAGAGTTAATTATAGCAACGTCTTTAGGCATGTACTTTTACCTAACAAGTCATCTTCCAAGTGTCTCGTCTATGGTTGTTATGTGCTATTGCATGGTATAAATTACGTTCGTTATTTTGTGCACCTGAGCTTTTACTATTTCTGTCATGTTTATGACCGAAATATTGCGATCTATAATATTTCAAATTATCTATAGTAATGGATATAACATAAATCATATAAACAAGACTGCGTGCGACTGCTAGTTTTACAGAAGAAGGAAATTTCGCCATAACGTCGTAGCCGCCTAATCGTCCACTCATAATGTTTAAAAAGTTTATTTTTAATATTAATTACGACCCTTTTAACAAGCGATAGTGCTTGTCAGAGCGAGCCAAACAACTCTACGTTTATAACTTTTTATTTTCTCTGCATGAATTATAGTCATTTTGGCGCATAAAAACCGAAACAGCCAGAGACACGAAGTGATTTCTTTTCCAGGGCGATACCATGAGTTATTTTTTTCATGTTCGGTTATATTTTAAAATTATTTATGGCCAGTATATTATTCGACTCATACGTCATTTTTTTACTAATAAAACTAACTAGCCAGTAACGTTAAAACGATCTTGAAAAGTTATGTAATTTTGTAGTACTTTAAAAACAATTAATGAAATAAGTACAGATTAATTATTATAATTAGGTTACACGTCAGTAGACTGACTGTTAGGTCTAACGGTCAGAGTGGATCAAGTGATCATACCTCAAAAATAAAATAACATTCTAAGGACTGTACACTGATTTTAACGTTGATTTATGTCAAATTTAGGTTTTTAACTCATTCACAAAATAACAGTAAAACTTTATTTTAAGCGTAGCAGTTTATTAAAAAAAAACGGATATTAATATACGACGTGTGACGAGACGACTTAGTCAAGTGCTAAGGGCTTAAACCGCTCCTCCCACTGGATCAAGCAGTCGCAGGTTCAATCGTCGCCCGCACAAATCTTTGTGTGACTCACTATTTTTTGTTTCGGTCTAGATGGTTTGTGTGTGTGTGTGTGTGTGAAATTCATGTTTGTAAACTTACCTACGATACAGAGTTAATTTCTGGTATGTTGCTACGTTTTTTTAAAATAATTATACATATAATAATGTCAGCCTATACTGCCCACTGCTGGGCAAAGGCCTTCTCGCACAATTAGAGGTGAGAGAGATTAGGTCATACTCCACCACGCAGACCCAGTGCGGATTGGCAGAGGCAGGTTTGTGGCTACCAATGAAATTTGGAAAGCCGCCTATGAGGCTTCCAACTCGGTTTAACGACTTCCACATTAAGTGGTCACCGGGACGGCTTAACGTGCCTTCCGAAGCACGAAATAATTATAGATATATGAGGTAAATGTTGTGATCAAAGTGGTGTCCGATTGAAGGTCGATTTCGATCGCCAAAACTAATTTAATAACCATAAGAAATTTGGTTAATAATTGGCTAAATTTTTAATAAGTCATGTTGACTGTAATAACTTAACGGGATGATTAAAATTACAACTGGTTAATATAATAACACTGGAATAATATATATATTGTGTTTATAATACTTATTTACCTATACAAAGTGTAACATAATAAACGCAAGACCTGAAAGTAGTTTGTTCTAAATCGTAACTGAATTAATTCCAACAATTTTTAGTGTATATTAAATTTTTTTTAAAATTTGCAAAAAAGGATTTTACTCCTTCAGTGCGCTATAAAAACTAAAATTATTCTTGATTCATAGCAATAAGGAGATTTAAAATGCATTCCTAAAACGTATTTCTCAAAACGCACACATACACGCACGAGTTTGATTGTTAATCGGGGTATAAAAGTTCTTAAAAAAAGGGTAAAAACCTAAATAAGGAAATTTGGTTTTCGTTCTGAACGTATAAAGCAATTCTCTAATCGGGGTCTAAGGTCTTGCGTTTAATATGTTACACCTTATATTCTTTCGGCTTTTGTAAAAATTTCGGTCCATTTTGCCCGAAGCCGAAGCTTCAATCGGATACTAGATCAAAGGTAGTTACGAACCGAAGCGATACTAATGGACGCAAATTAAGCATAATTACAAATAGCAAATCAGTTAGTCGCGCTTACAGGTACAATTTTACACGCTCTTATATTTATAGAGTGTGTCTGTTGCACTTTCTCTGACACTTCCTTGACTGCCTCATTCGTTAAGACTATATAGGGTGGCTCTTCTTAAGCATTCTTCTATGTGAAGGCTCCGTTTCATCCCCAAGGGAAAATAACAGTAAAATTATATTTAAAAAAATGTAAATTGCCTATTTGTAAGCGCCTCCGCAGGGCTTATACAAGATAAATTGTTTGAGTTTGAGTTACCATGACCAAATAGACCGTGTCTTATCTGAAGGGCAAGTTAAGAGTCTTCGTAACCGGCGAGCGTGTATGAGACGAACTATGAGAGTGGAAGAAGCCAAGCTCGGTCTGGGTATTTGTGAATGTGAATTTTCATGTTTGTAAACGCACCTACAACACAGGAATAAGAATAAGTTTATACATTAAAAATATCTACGTTTCATGGTGATAATTATTGTATCTATGTTTGTGTGTACCTTTAAGAGTCCGCCTGTCCAGATCTAATACGTTACAATCAACCAATGAGAATCGTTTGGCTACAAAGCTACTATGACTAAATAGTTATTAATGGCTGACATTATGAGATCAAACTGAACTATGATTTCTATAATACACCTATTATATTTCCGATCTTGTTCTACAAATATGGTTTGTATGGTTCAAATCAAATCAAAACATTTATTTGCGACAATGGGTACAAGTACAGGATGTTACATTTTATTATTATGTGACGCCATAATCTGTCTTTAGACATGCAACATATAAAATTATAAGCATAATTTAAGGTTAATCACAGAATGTTATATCTTACCTATAATATTACTTACTTCATTCATTGGATCAGTGACCCAAAGTGAATCTTGGCCTCCGAACGGGATTCTGCCACTTCTCGCGGTTCTGCACGATTTGCTGCCGCTCTTCGACTTGCAGTTCCCGAAAAACCTGAACCACGTCCTTCCAATGACACCTGCGACGACCAACTGGTCGACGGCCGATTGGTCGGCCCAAATAGGCTTTTTTCACACTGCGATCATTATCCCATTCTTCGATCAGGGCCAAGCCAGTGGAGTCTGTAGAGTCTGTACGCTTTGGTCTCTTCTATAATATTAAGGCCAGTCATGCATTCTTCGATCTATAATATTAGGTATATTTAAAAGTTAAAAATAAATAAGGTTTCCTTAAATATTTCTTATGATTTCAGCTGGTCACTTTAAACGGTTACTTATATGTATTAATGTTATCATTTGCATGTCATGTAAGTCATCAATATTTAGGTGTATAATAATAATGAGGCTCCCTCGTTGGTCTAGTGGCAAAGCGCATCGCTTTGTCATCCCGAGGTCCTGGACTCAAATCCTAGGTCGGACAAGTGTAGTTTTTCTAACGAAAACTTACCAGTAGGAGTCCGGAGACTGGAATTGTGCGCGGCATATGGCAATAGGCTCGCCCCCTATTACATGGGACCTAACATCGTCGGCAAAATGTGGGTGTACTCAGTACACCTCTGTCACCCCCGCTTGGGGAATATAGGCGTAACGGTGTGTATAATAATAATAATAGCCCTGTTAAGAAACTGTCCTACCGTTGGGCACAGGCCTCCTCTCAAGCTGAGAGGGTTTAGGCCATAGTCCACCACGCTGGCCCAGTGCGGGTTGGCGAACTTCACACACCTTCGAGAAACTCTCAGGCATGCAGGTTTCCTCACGATGTTTTCTTTCACCGGTATAGCAAGTAATAGTTAATTTTTAATACGCACATTTAGGTGTAAGTTATTTAAATTGCAAATTAAGCATTATCCTTCTAGGACATGCGTCGTTGGTCTAGTGGCGAAGCGCATCGCTTTGTGGTCACGAGGTCCTAGGTTCAAATCCTAGGTCGGACAAATGTAGTTTTTCTAACGAAAACTTTCCAGTATGATTCCGGAGTCTGGAATTGTGCCCGATATATGGCAATAGGTTCGCCCCCTATTACATGGGACCTAACATCGTCGGCGAAAAGTGTATTCAGTACACCTCTGCCACCCCCGCTTGAGGAATATAGGCGTGGCTGTGTGTGTATTTAGACATTACAAAATTTGTCAATAAATGATATAAAACATTTTTCCGTAGTGGTTTAAGTTAAAGCATAACTGTCTATATCGTCCCGCCAAATGACTTTGCGGGGGTAAGCAAAGAGTAGCAAACCAAAGGATATTGTCGAAAATTGCCCCAGAACCAACAAACATTTGACCTATGCCATCATTATTTATCAATATTATTAAAATAATGGCAAATATCCGTATCTAACGGACAACTTGCAATCTAAAACAAATATCTCAAAGTATAGGCTGTCTTGCGCGGGTCACTCCCTTCCCTCCAATATGGTCGAGGGGAGTGATGGCTGTTCCAGTAGTCATACTCGTGAATGGGTGCTGCTTGTGGGGACTGGTCCATCTGGAATCCTTCAAACACTCTTTATTTAATAACTTCATTAGTCTCATATCTCGGTCGTACGGCATCACACTGGAGCTAGAGTGCAAGCTATTTATTTAATTGTAACCTAAACATTGAATTCACACAATATGATGAAAAAATTAAAAGGAAAAAAGAGAAAGAAAATTAAATAAAAAAAACAAGCCCGATGAGTTTCTCTCTCTTCTCAGTGGAGGCCGCGCTCCGATCTGGTGGCAGATTTGTAGTTAAATTACATTTAAAAAAAAATATAAATTGACTATTTGTAAGCCCCCGCAGGGCTTACACAAAATAAATTATTTGAGTTTGAGTTAGTAAGTACTTATATCGAAGTCGCCGACATCTTTACTCAACGTCAACACTCAATATAACCTTATATGTATTAATGGCTACTGAATTATAACCTCAAAATCTTAATACTTTTTGTGCAATATTGCGATTCTCCTGCTTGTCCGTTTAATAATAAATGCCTTAAGAGAATTTTTGGGTGATTTGTAAACATACAAGTATTTTTTCATTACTGTTGGTTCTGGGGCAAATCATGTTTGGGCGCAGAACAATGTCCTTTATTACATCCATTTCTTGGTTTGGTTAGATATGTTTTACCATAATGAACTCTACTTAATACTACATCCATATTATCTGGAGGAAGACTAAGCAAAGGCTGGACTGGCCAGCCAAAGAAACACTATCAAAGGATTAAAATAGAAACCAAACTTGAAGCACATGTTACACTGTTAACTTATATGACCGTCCATAGCCCACAACACACCTCAATTTGAAAAAAAAAGAAATAGTCTCAATTTTAATGAATTGGTAAAAATAACTCCCGATTGAGCTCCGATCTTCGCCAACTCAATAAAAATAAATGAACGCGAGATCATCTAAGATCCGGCGCGCGGATCCCGCAGAATTTATCGCCGGAATCGGAACTTAAACGTCACAAATCGCCAGTAATTGAGTATTCAGTTCTTTAATAAATTGGCCCTCGCATCAGCTTTCTACGTTTCTTCGGGTGTGTTTCCAATGTTACTAACGACATTGCTTCTACTCTTCAGGGCCTGCAGTCTCGATATATCTAGATAACGATAGCTTACCAATTTCGGTCGACCAGGACTTATCGACACAAATAGGTCGGTAGTTAGGAGTCTCCGTAACCGGCGAGGGTGTATGAGACGAACTACTCCGCAAGGGATCTGGCGTAATAGATAAAAGTCCTTAGTTTATTTATTTATTTACTTTATAGGCATACAAAACAGATTGTAATCGTGTTATGTCCTAATGTTAGGATACAGTACAGGTATCGATCTAGATCCTAAACCTGAACTATGTATGACGGACGATTTAGCGCAGTGGCGCAGCTTAAACCGCCCCGCCCACTGTGTCTAATAGTCGCGGGTTCGATTCCCGCACGGGACAAATTGTTCCAGTCTGGGTATTTGTGTATGTGAATTTTCATGTTTGTAAACGCACCCATCACACGCATCATGTTTGTAAATCCTAGTGAGGGGCTACGTTTTATTAAAAAAAAAATGTGTGCCCGACGGCCAGAGTTGGTTAAAATCGGATCAAAATATTTGATTATATCGCGGTTTATTTTTGGTCTCTAAGTTCCCGTCGTTTCAAGTCTGCTACAGCACCTAAGGTCACGGGAGGGACTGAGGCGTTTGATGTCTAAAATTAATTGATATTTTAAATATTCAAATAATTGATATTACAATTAAAAAATGCCCAATGCTGCTGATAGCGTTAATATGCGACTAACATAACAAAAGCTAAAGAGCGCTGCTATCATTATTTGACTAAATTTTTTACAATATTTAGTATACTAATTGGAGATATTTACTGCTTATATTCGGTTTTAGAGGAGTTTCGGTAATTTATTAGCTTACTGGTGGCCACAAGCCTTCCTACACCAATTCGCACTGGGTCCTTTGCCCAGCAGTGGGAAAGTATAGGCTGATATTATTATTAGATATTAGAACTAGGCCCAATACTATATAGCACACAATATAATAACAGATATTTAAAACATTATAATGCTTTCACAGAGGAGTTAAAAAGATATTTGAGATTTCAAATCGACATAGCGCTGTTTCATTGCATATAATTACAAACTTCTCAAATAGGTCTAAATCTATCTTCATCCGAAAAAACTCCAGGTCAAAAATCTCTCCCAAAAACTATATATATCGATAATAATTTTTATATAAATAAGTAGGTACGGTCAAAACCCAAAAGAAAACTGCAAAAGATGTACAAACTTTTAAAAAAGTACACCAAGTCACTAACAAAACTTTGAAGTTTAGAACAGATTATGTAAATACAGAAATTTCTCGCGAAGGTTAATGGAAACGCACTCTGTCTAAGACTTCATTTAAAAGCTGCATATTTAGGAACTGGAATGAGCTTTAAGCTTTTAAAAAGAATCATAGCGACGGAGTAGCACACGCGCTGGCGAAACTGACTCTCATTTAAAAAGTATAATGACAAATCCAGAAAATATGTTTTGTTATTTTTACATCTTGGATTTTAAAATTGTTTGTAAATAAATGTATGCCTTTAGTCCCGGAGAGACGGTTAGGTATCTAGAAAATGCTAATTTCACTGTGTCTTCAATGTTATGAGATGGTGACCCTGTTAGTATATTTGACTTTCAAATTTAATATATCTATCCCAAAGGGTATTCACACATTTTTTTATGGAGATAGGCAAGGAGAATGACGTGCCATATGCATGTACAAGCATCGTTTTCATAAACCGAAAGACGTCAGCTGTAGGACGCCCTAAAGATCGTCACAACAACTGGCTTTATACTGTGCATATCCAGCCTTCACCAGGTCCTCAATTCATCTTATGGGTGTTAGTACGAATACAAGATGCATATTTACTCAATAACCCCTCTGGCGTAACATTTTTTGTTAATTAAAGTGGCTAAGAATGCATAATATTCATCTCGTGAAGAACCTTATTATTATTTACAGAGATCAACATTGAATGATGGAGCTGAAAACGGACGATTTAGAGCTGTGGTGGCTTAAGCCGCTCCTCCCTCTTTGTTTAATAGTCGCGGGTTCGATTCCCGCACAGGACAAATCTTTGTGTGATCCACAATTATTTATTTCGGTCAGGGTATTCGTGTATGTGAATTTTCATGTTTGTAAACGCACCCACGACACAGGAATAAATCAATGTCAAAGTCAAAAATCATTTATTTGTTTAGGCCCAATACAAACGTCAAAATTATTACATTTTTTACATCTACCACCGCATCGGAACGCGGCCTCCACTGAGAAGATCCGGCGAGAAACTCAGCGGGCTAGTCGTTTAACTTAATTTGTTTGGCCTTTCTGATAAGCATTTTTTTCATAATTGTATTATACAGCATTGTATAATTTTGCTGATTAAGGAGCTGCTCAAACTCAATCTGTTTTATCTTCAAGATAATCCGAAATTTTGTAACACATTTTTTAATTTATTGATAGGCATGTGTCGGATATCTATGGGTAATTTGTTGTAGACGCGTATACATTCCCCATGAAAGAATGACTAATTCTGTGGATCCTAGTGATGAATCCTAGTGTGCGGATATGTATTTTTTTTTTAAAGTGCCCGACTTATATTACCGACTCAATCAGCGTCATCATCAATCAGCGTGCACCTACCCTCTGCTAAGTGTTGGCATCTCCTCTATCACGCCGTTAATTCCGGTCCTATGCTAGTCCACCTTCACAATGTGAGGTACTTTACCGCAGCTGAAAACCGAGCAAAGTCCAGTCACGTCATCACGTGTGCAGTGGTAGTTTGCAGAAGCTCGCATTAAAGTCTGTATGAGAAAATTGCTTCCGTCGATTTGTTCTGCTAAGCGTTGCGCTTTCCATCCTATTAACATACTTATATAATTTCTGCCCGTATTATAACTCCAGTTCCAACATAAGTGGTCACATATGCATTCGCCTTTGCTTTGCTAAGATTAGTTGATAGATTCAAAACACGGGGTTAAAAATGATCGACAGTTACCTTCTAACACGCCCTAAGTACATGAACAAAGTTATGCGAGAATCAGTTTTATGTGTAGTCACTATAAAGGACATTGTTCTGCGTTCATACATGAATTGCCCCAGAACCAACAGCAATGAAAAAATGCGTGTATGAATTCAAGTTACCTGCAAATTATCTTCATGCATTTATTATTAAACGGACAAGCGTAGTATAATTTAGAAGCCAACAATACATTTGTAAAATCGTTATGTAAAAATACACTAGCAATAATCAAATTGATCATTATTGAATGTAATCGATTGAATATAACCTATTGATAGGATTGTCATCTCCAACCGTAGCTCGATAACAACATTGACATTCGGAAAAGATGTTGGCGACTTTGATTTAAGTACTTATAGTACTTTGAAATATTCGTTTTGGATTGCAAATTGTCCGTTAGATATGGATGTTTACAACTACTATAATAAAACAGACAAATCAGTATGGTATAGGTCACATGTTTGTTGGTGCTGGGGCCATTTTCGACGATGTCCTTTGATGATGATAAAAATGTCAAGAGGTATAGGAAGGTCGCGTTCGACGAACCACTCTATTACAAGGGAAATGCAACATAGGGGTACTCGTATTTGGGGTTAGAAAAGCAGTTTGTTATTATGCTCTTTATTCGTAGTTCCAGCCAAAAGGAATAAACATAGGCTAAAATCGAAGTACTACTGAATCGATTATTAATTATCTTTAAAAATAATTCCGGTTTCTATTTATGTGAGAATGTTTATTTAATAAAAATTACTATTTTTGGTGCCTGGAAGAAATTGCTATAAGCAATAAGGCCGCCAATTGTACCCTATAATGTTTTGTACCTTACATTATTGTTTATTTATAATTTGGTGTACAATAAAGAGTTTTCTATTCGCTATTCTATAAATTTTATTTAATAAATAAACCATTGGAGTATTTATGAATCGTCAGAAAAGAAACAAAGACTCTACCACCACTTAGAACTGTTATTCCTGTGGAGAAGACGAACAAGAAACAACGCAGTTACTCTTTTAAATTGGTATTTTTACATTTTTTTTCCACCTACATTTTGCTGTGGGGAATTGGACAATAACGAAGGATGGCCTTCATATGTGTCTAAGTTAAAAGAAGTAAAATATACTATTCATGAGAGTGGCTGCATGGTTATCTCATTTACAGAGAGAGAAATGAGAAAAAAATGAAATAACCAGAAACAATTATTTGTTTCTGTTTATTTAATTTATTTTTCATCAGTTAATGCCACAAGGAAAATGAAATCGCTACTTGATGGTGATGATAGTAACTCAGGGATGGTGTTATGGATTCCGTCCATAAATAGGTACGGTGTAATTTTAGTTGAGCTGGAGAGAAATTCCAGGTGATGTATCCAATGCCTACTGTTCACTAGTAATAAAAAAAGAACACATCAATAACTAACATATCCATAAAAATAATAATTTTGCGCATGAAAAAACACTGATACCACACGCAAAATGACATTAAGGGCCGGCACGGCTCATCAGCTGGCCGGTAGATACCTTCGGTGTTCCAGATTTTCACCCTAGTTTTGATATTCGTATAGATTTGTAGGTATATGTTACTTATCTTCATAACTTTTTATTCATATTTTTATTACCAGTGAACAGTAGGCTACATCACCTGGGTTTTCAGTTCAGGACGACTAAAATTACACCCTGTATACACTCCCGACCGGCTGATTCTTGTATTTGTAACAACACGGCAAGTATTTATAAATAGATACGTTTAATACAAAATTAAAGTGTCTTTAGATCTTTAATATCGCATAAGAATTGCTTCCGTCCATTAGTTGACGCGTTCAGTTTGTATTTTTGCACCGCGCCGTTTTAATAAACATTATCGTAATTCACTAATGTATGTGGATGTCCACTTAAAATATGTTTATTATTGATAACAACATATATTTTTTTATATCTATTACTTGAAACTTTTTTATTATGTTATTGCAAGGAGACATATATATTTGTCTATTGGAAGAACTCTTGTAAGACATAGCTGACTGTATTTTTTCATAGAGGTACTAAAACCATAGAGGGAGCTTTAACAAGATTATATAATTGCACTGCTTATACTTATGTCTGTGATAAGAAAGAGGGCAAAGCTATCGTAATCAGTTACACTCTTGTACACTTTATTTTGACATTCATTATTACTTGAAATCAAATAGGGCATCAAGAACACAGTCAGTAGACATACAGATATTAGCCGATAAATTTGCGTGGTGTCTTCGTCAAAATGACAAGCCATAATATTTTGAGTAAAAAGGAAGGACGCACCATGTAGAAACAAAGATTTTTAAATAAGTTACCTAAATGGTACCAAGTGTCCACAAAAAGTGTACAACTGAACTGGGTATATCATAGAGGTACTTAAAGCATAGAGAGAGCATTAACAATATTATATATTTGCACTGCTTACACTTATGCCATGTCAGTGATAAGAAAGGGGACAAATCTATCGTAATCAGTTCCACTCTTGTACACTTTATTTTGACGGTAATTATTACATGAAAACAAATAAAATATCATCAAGGACACAGTAGACAAACAAATATTAGCCGATAAATTTGCGTGGAGCCTACGTCAAAATGGCAAGCCATAATATTTTGAATAAAAAGAAAGCACGAACCATGGAGGAAGAAGATTTTTAAATTGGTTACCTAAATGGTACTAAGTGTCCAGAAAAAGTGTACAGCTGAACTGGGTTTATATTCCCTCTATGCTTTTAAGTTCTATCTCTATGGTATTTATAATAATATAATTTATAATAATATAATTGTAATATAAGGTTAGATTAGGGTTAATCAACTGTCGTCGAAAACGGGATTAATTTACGGTATCCGAAAATTTATATACTCTATGTCGACTAATTATAATCCGCAAGTTTATGATGTGTCTGATATAAAAAACTTCCCACTTGAGGCTGTACGAAGGTAGTTTAGACTTAAAATCAAAGGTAAAGTACCTAAAACGGCCCTTAAACACTTCTATAGGCTTGCATACAGAGGAACCACCAAATGTCTACATCTGAACCAACTGACCTCTGAATCGCACCATTTATCACCAGGATCAACTCCAGCATCAACACTGGCACTCTGCACACCGGTGCGATCCTCGCGGGGATCCTAAATCCCCTCAGTTTTAGGATCCCCGCAAGGATCTCACCGGTGTCCCTCTGCTCCACGCTCTGAAGACCCCGCTTTCGGGAGGGATAAATTAAGCTCCATGTACCGACGCCGTGCTGCCGTGCGGCAGCGTAGACCACACTTCACGCCATCAGCACAAAATTTAATCCCTAAATCATCCAGACCAGATATAGTATTCGATGTTCCACAAGAATTACAAAAGTTATTGCTAGCAAATTCGCGCTTAAGTACTACATACATTAGTGAATTACGACTATGTTTATTTAAGCATATAGTTTGAAAAATAATGTAGATTGCTTACATTGGACAACTATCGGAGCTAAATTTTAAGAAATATATAAATACTAGATTCTGCTCGCCACTTCGTCCCCGTTGACTTTAGACAGGAACCTCACATTTTACCGGAATTAAAAGTATCCTATGTGTTAATTTAGGTAATAAAATATCTGTGTACCAAATTTTATCCAAATCCGTTCAGCCGTTTTAGCGATATTAAGTAACAAGCATTCAAACGTCCAAACATCCAAACTATGTAACTGTCTAGACTAGACTATGTAAATATTAACGAGTTTTTTCAAGTTGTTGTCAAACTTTTTAAAAATATAAAATAAAACTATTATAAAGTAACAATGTCTAACTTAGGGGTCTTCTAAGACGGCCAGCCGGCCTTTCGTTATAATAATTTGATAGGAACAATTTCACCGTGATCATCATCGATATATCATAACTTGATCGATGGTGATCATACATTATAAGTTTAGTAATTCACGCAGTGGATGCCATGAAACCTCTCAGGGGGCATTTTTTCCTATTTAAAAGTAAACACCGTCTCGCCTATATTCGCCAAGCCGTGGCGGCAGGATGGTTCTCCGACGATGTTAGGTCATTTGTAATAGGTGGCGAGCTATCTCGGGCACAATTTCAAAATTCGGACTGGTACTGGGAATTTTTCGATGGAAAAACTACACTTGTCCGACCCAGGATTTGAACCCGGACCTCGTGATCACAAAGCACACCAGTCACCAGTAGACCAACGAAGCAGTCAATTATTCCAATTTAATTGCCAATAATATTATTAGGTACCTATCTATAGCCCTATAGCCTCTCGCACCTCACCTTCTTTGCGTATCATTAATTAGTAAAATCATAATGAAAATTCATGTAGTAGTTTATGCGATAAGCACGTACTGTATGTACATATATATGTGTATGTGTACATCAACATCCAATTTTTTTAAACACAAAATTTAATCAATAATTAACTTTTGTGTGCATATTGATGTGTGTGTATGGTGAATTTAAAATAGCCGTATTGCTTTCAATAATGATTAAATTTTGTTTAACACAGCGGACTGATAATTAAAAAAAATGTAACATACTTTAAAAATAGTTGGAATCGTTTCAGTTGCCGATTTAAAACAAACTGCTTTCAGGTCTTGCGTTAATTAAGAATGTGGTAACTTTAGTGTTTTTTAAGTGTACAACCAATGCGTCCTACCTGTTATGACCTACGGGGCCGAGACGTGGACCCTCACAGTGGGACTGGTCCACAAATTCAAAGTCGCACAGCGGGCTATGGAGCGAGCTATGCTCGGCGTCTCTTTGAAGGATAAAATTCGTAACGAGGTAATCCGACAAAGAACCATAGTTACCGACATAGCTCGCAAACTCAGTAAGCTAAAGTGGCAATGGGCTGGTCACATCTGCAGAAGGACCGACGACCGATGGAGCAAACGTGTCCTAGAGTGGAGACCGCGACTTAGTAAGCGTAAGGTAGGACGGCCCCCAGCTAGATGGGCCGACGACCTCAAAAAGGTCGCTGGGACAGACTAGATGCGGAAGGCGGAGGACTGTGTGCAATGGCGCGTGTTAGGAGAGGCCTATGCCCAGCAGTGGACTGCAATAGGCTGATTGATTGATTGAAGTGTATATCCGCACAGCCTGCGGGCTTCATCTTTAGGATTATTTGAGAGGAATAATTCCTCCACACATTATACCTTCGGTACTCTCTGCCTACCCCAAGGGATCTAGCGTAGCGATATAAGTGTATAGGATGTGCAAATCTGTATACGATATTTCTCTTCAGATAAATTTTGATACCTATTAAATTACGTCACCAATCAACCGGGGACCGTACAAATCATCCCTAACTCAATTTTCGGCCTTATTAGCTGACCGCCGAGGCGTGTTATTAAAATATAGATCACTGCTTACCATCACAATGCAAGGATTAATGGTTAGAAACGGCAGTACACTGGGGATTGTGACGTTTTAATTTAGGTCATTTGAGTGGAAACTTACAAAGTTAAACCCATATGTTGTTTTAAATATATTCAGTTTTTAAATATCACCATGTCTACATTCTCCTAGCAGGGGCAGAGGTGTTCTGTATACACCAACAGTTCGATAATGATATAAAATTACAAAAAAGAGATTTCAATTTCGATGATATAAAGTCGAGTATGATTTAAGATCCCAATGTAATAGGAGGTGGAATCCCAGAATCTGGACTGCTACTGAAAATTTCCTAATAAAACACCGCAAAGATTTTATCCGACGTAGGACCTGAAACTAGGACTTCATGATCGCGAGCATGCACTGCTAAAACAACATAGCTGTTAACAAGGTCCTATAATACACTTTAAATTATAATCTGTTATTTCTTGATAACGTTGAGCTGAATCATGTGGCAGTGATCAAAGAAATGGACATGACACTCCACTCTGTCTAGCATAAGAATCTAAACCGCGGCCATGGGCAGGGAAGTGACCTAAGGAAGTAGCATGAAAATGAGTAGACTAGTTTGATAAACCCTAAACGCCTCTGCTACTAACTAATATTGGCGTGATGATATCGATACGTAAACAAACAATCAGACATAATACGTCATAATAGCATGAACTACCCACGATCAACTACCAGGCTATCAGAAAATAGAGGAGATCCGTTCCGCTCGCGCTGACAAAAGCCAATTCCGCTTTGCTGCCGGTTAAGCTATAACTACCCTCGATATCTCGCGTTCTAGCGAATTAGCTGCTTACTCGGTCGTATGATTAAAAATTATGCAATCGCGCGCCGGCCGCCGGCGCGGTCGGACGCGCGTGCCTCCATTGTTGCTTTTAAAAGCTTTTTAAAACGATAATAATGGGTCAAGAGAGCCGAGTTGCGGATTTAAATTGTTTTAGAGGATTTGTGTCGGCATTATGAAGGTTTGAGTCTGATAGAGAGCGTTTTATATTTTATATAAAGTGATTGAGAAGCTCTAATAATTTGGGCAAAAATGCCAATAACAATAGAAATAGATTGAGATCATTGAGTATTGAAGATTTAGTTTGTAATCTGAATAGATTATTCTTTTCTAGTACAGAAATCTGGTCTATATAAAATGAGCTACTTTTCTATTTGGACCGATAAATATCAAGGAAAATAGTACTTTACCGCAAAAAAGCTATATCAAAGGAAACTTACTATCTACAAAGTAGATACTAAAAATAGATAATAAATTACGCTTTCCAGCACTCTTTCTTAAAAATGAAACTAACAACAGAACGATGCAAATAAGTATAATGATAGTAAGTATAATGATCGTAGGTTCAATCTTCACCCAAAGAGCTGATTTTTATTTAGAATCTATCTATATTTATATTTAGAATGCTAACAATTAGTTTTTTATTTTATTTAGAAACACTTCTACAATCACATAAGAGTTTAATTTGATTAAAACTTACCTTCTTAATTGAAACTAGAAGATGCAAACCTATTACTAACTTTTCAGCTGGACCTCTTAACATTTTTCATCATAACCAAACTCACTTCAGAACTCCCAATTAGTATATTCCCAACATTTTAAAGACCACCGTTTACGCTACGCTTTCCATATCACGTGCCGGTCTATCCAACTTGGTCGTGTGGGTGTTCAACCGTGAAATGGGTCCCTCTTAGCGTATATCGATTTGGGGGCTTGTACCCTCTCTTCAATGGAATTAATAGACTTCCCCCGTAATGTTGGATGACAACGCATTCAGATTTCGTGTATCGTATCCGTTTGATGCTTTGTTAGAAGTCTTGTTGGTTATATGTAGCTTTGTGCAAGAAGGGACGGTTTGAGACGGCTTAGACTTTCGTGATTTAAGGGCACAAAGGGTCTCCAAATATAAGTTTATTTTTATGTGATTATTAGTGGTATGGTGATTGAGATAGAAAGATGACACTATACAGCAAGATTGCTGGACATTAGTATGCAAATTGTTTGGCGGAAATTTATTCCATGGTACATACCAGAAACGATCAGGGATGCGATCGCATAAGTGGCGATATTAGCGGGAGGCTATTGTCTTGCAATGAACGTGATTTAGCTTATGACCTCAAATAATAACAGGTATGTTGCTTATGATTTACAACAATCAGAAAGAATATCGACAAGACCGTAGAAAAAAGTGCTCCTCATTTTATGAATAGCCACATTTGGCAAAATTATCTTTGAATAAACAGAATGATTTTGAACACAGTTGCGCGTACATTCCCTAAGCGAGGGCGATAGAAGTGTACTATGAAGTGGTAAGTATGGAAGTAAATCATTTTAAAACAAAACCCCTCAACACAGAACTTTAAACCAAGCTAAAGGTTCTTAACTTCACCTCACCAATCTTTACCATCCTTATCGACCACGTTTCCAGATATCACCCAACTTGGCAAGTCCACTAAAGACGGGATCCAATTAGTTCGAACTCGATAACAGCCCGGCGTCCATAACAATGTGAGAATTGTGCTACTTACGCCAGCCGACAGACTAGTCTCAATTAAGACTGGAGACTACGATTTGATAACTGAAACTTGTGTAGTTCACTTATCCTTGGGAAATGAAGGTTGTTATTGATATACAATTTTGAACCTTTGACGAAATTAACTTTGACTTGCATAATAGGCTGACCTGACAATTTTAAAAATATGACATTTACAACAATTAATACACACCGTCACGCCTATATTCCCCAAGCGGGGGTGGCAGAGGTGTACTGAGTACACCCAAGTTTCGCCGACCATGTTAGGTCCCATGTAATAGAGGGCGAGCCTATTGCCATATACAGGACACAATTCTAGACAGGACGGGACTCGTACTTTGAAGTTTTCGTTAGAAATACTTCATTTGTCCGACTAATTAATACATTTAAATATAATCTGATAGATGTTTCTATAGCTTGAATGAATATTTTAAGTATAAACTGTAACTTGTAATGCTTTATTAATTATTTTAACAATAGTGACAACGGTGACATGGCTTTCTAAATATTGATATACCTGTTAAGGTAATTTTAGTGAAACATATTTAACTGTATAACGCATTATTTGTACCTACAATTTTATGAATAAAAGATTATTATTATTATAAAACTATAACTAGGCTATCACTATAAGCAGTGATAGCCTAGTGTTTAGACCGTTGGACTGCAAAGTCAGATGTCTCAGGTTCCAACCCAGGCACGCACCTCTGTCCTTTCGGAAACGTGTAAGTATTAAAAATTCACTATCACTTGCTTTAACGGTGAAGGAAAACATCGTGAGGAAACCTGCATGCCTAAGAGTTTCTCAAAGGTGTGTGAGGTTCGCCAACCCGCACTGGGCCAGAGTGTTGAACTATAGCCTAAATCACCCAACAGTTTCGTGTTCTCAGTTTGAGAGGAGGCCCGTGCATAACGGTGGGACAGTTTCTTAACAGGGCTAATATTATTATAACATTTATTATAAAACTTTCTTGTGTTAAAGTCTATTTTCTGCTTTACTGCATCTTTCGTCAGCCAAAAGACGTCACTACAAGACAAAGGTTTTCATCCAAAGACCTCCACTACGACCGGCTTCGTATTGTATGCATACACGTTTTACCTGAGACCTTCACCAGGTCATCAGTCCATCGCGTAAGGCCTGCCCTATTAACGTATACCTACTAAAAATATGATAAACCAGCCTATACATTCAATTTAGGATCAAGAAAAGTATGTATGGAAACTATTGAGAATGCACAACATGAAAAATTGTAAACCACTTGTCACACCAGCTGTACCAGATCAAAGGTTGAAGAAACCTGCATATGGGAAGAGTCCAGTTGAGAAGAAAGCTCGGAAAGGAGCCGAGCTTTAAAAGGTTCCCCGATGTATCAGGCTGTGTGCACGACACCTGATATTGCTCATGTAGTGATTTTTTTTAGGTCAGTTAAGGTGTTTAGGTGTATTTCAGGGTATCCCTTTACGTTTCAGATCAGAAACGCAAGAAATGGGATCCCAAGAGTTCTTGTTCTTGTTAGTTATTGTAAAGACACTTAGGGTTATATCAGCCTATACTGCCAACTGCTGAACAAAGGCCTTCTCTCACAAATCGAGATGAGAGAGATTAGGTCATACTCCACCACGCGGACCCAGTGTGGATTGATGGAGACAGGTTAGTCGCCACCTGCTGTTGGATCTTATCAAGGTGCCTTTAAGGCTTCCAACTCGGCTTAACGACTACCACATTAAGTGGTAGCCGGGACCAACGGCTTAACGTGCCTTCCGAAGCACGGAGACGTTCGAATATGAAAATGCCACGAACGGTCACCCATCTCGGGCCAACTGAGTCGAACGCTGCTTAACCTTGGTAATCGGTAAGAACACCGCGGTCGCACAGCGCTACGAGCGCCGCCTAAGGGTTACCGATTACATAATGCTGCAACAGGCGCACTATACAAGGTGTAACATAAATAACGCAAGACCTGAAAGTAGTTTGTTCTAAATCGACAACTGCACTTATAGCCAAGTTGACAATCTACAGTCGTTAACGCTAATAGAAAGCGGAAAAATGTATGGGAATGACATTTTGAAACGAAAAGTCACGTGGTCAAAACAATGCGCCATCGATTGCGACAAGAGAATAGAAACAAAACGCTTGCAACTTGTCTAGGCCCTCTGAATCGATTCCAAATACAGTGTAAACTCTTTTTAACTTATCTTAAGGGACCGAACATGTTTTTTTTTCGTTATAAAGAGTTTTTGTTATACTGAAGGAAGAAGGTAAAATAACCGAATTACACCAATTACAATAATTTATAATTTTATTCCTTTCAATAGGTAATTTAATTATTTCAAACATTTTGTTAACTTTGTCTGGCGTTTTTTGCTATGCCAATATTTTATATTTTTGTATAATACAATAGGTGCCTCGTACGGTTAGTAACTGACACCACCAAAATTTCACTAGATACAATGTAATCCAAGAGTAATTGCATACGTGTTTGAGGCAATTGACAAAAACAAAACCAAGGCCAACCAAATTGTTCACGACCTCATGGTATCTTTCGTAGAAATTTCGGCACCTCAAAGATTTAGTAGAAACCTTATGTAATTAGATTATAAAAACAATTACACTATTAAATACTTATGTAAATATTTGCTGGCGTCTAAATATTAACATATTTATTCGTTATATATCGTTATTGCGCTATAAAGGGTATATTAATGTACGGTTTTTTAGGTAAACCAACCAAATCGACCTAATTTCTATGTTATAGGAAGATTTTCGTTATAAAGATGGGTGTTATATGAGTTTACACTGTATTTTTAAAATATGTTAGTTCTTTTTTCAATTTCTAAAAGTTGCTGTTACTCGTTCAGTTCCCTGTATTAAACAAAATTTAATCATTATTATATACCGCAATATGCATATGCAAAGTTTCGTGGTTGATTTGGGTGCCAAAAAATGGTAGAGAACTCCTTAAAATTGAAAGTTTGATTTTCGTATTGAATTTGTAAGGCAATAATCTAATTTGGGTTTCTGAGATCTTGCGTTATATACGAGTATGTTACACCTTGTATAAAGTGTATTCCTAGGCAAAGGGCTTTTCTCAAATTTTGAAGTGATTACAATATCAGTCTTTCCTGTCCCTCTGATTGGTAAAGGTTTTAAAAAATTGATAGAGAATGGGTCATACTCCACTATGCGAACCGAATACGGATTGACGGATTAACGGAGGCAGATTTGTGGTCACCTGCGGATATAATTTGTCAAAGCATCTTTAAGGCTTTTCGAATTAGTTTAACAACTGCTACTGTAAGTGATAATCGGTACTAACAGTTTAACATGCTTCCTAAAACACAGAGACTGGAAAATGAAACAAACGGTCACCCATCTCAGTCGGACTACGTAAAATGCTATTTAACAATGATAATCTCTACAACAGCTTGCGGTGGCTATCTGCGCTTGTCACTCCCTTCCAATATGGTCGAGGGGAGAGATGGGTGTTCCAGTAGTCATACTCGTGAATGGGTGCCGCTTGTGGGGGGACTGGTCCAACTAGAATCCTTTAGACACTCTTTATTAATAACATCATTAGTCTCATATCTCGATCGTAAGGCATCACACTGGAGCTAGATCGTAAACTATTTAATTGTAACCTAAACATTGCATCCGCACAATATGATGAGAATTAAATAAAAAATGACAAGCTCGCTGAGTCTCTTCGCCCGATCTTCTCTGTGGACGCCGCGTTCCGATCTAGTTGTAGATCAGGTCGGATCGGATCGGGTAGTAGTTAAATTAGATCTAAAAAAATGTAAATTGACTATTTGTGAGCGCCACCGCAGCAGGGCTTATACAAAATAAATTATTTCAGTTTGAGTTTGACAACTTCCCGGTCGGATGCCTCGGACCGCCTCGTAGGTCTAGTGGCGAGTGGCGCTCATGAAGTTCTGAATTCTTATCCTAGGCCGGACAAGGTGTGGTCGTTCTATCTAGAACAGTGCACGCTATAGTGGCAATATGCTTGACTCCTATTAAATTGGGACCTGACATTGTCGGCGATAGATGAATTATACATAACACCACCACTCCTGCTTTTTTTCTTAATATACTTAAGCGTGACCGTCTTTATTTTATCAAGCAATTTACTCAATAAAACAGTGAATCTGACGAAACTCTACTCGCAATATATCTAAGCAAATTACATTCTCAGCAAAAATCTCTCCGCAGCACAGTGGGGCTGGCGTTCGCGGGCGGGCGTGGGCGGGAGTGTAGCGATGGCACAGCAGCGGTGCAGGCGGCTTTGTGATGCAGATAACCTTAATCCCTGTCTGTCGGCCGCGTGTCAACACCAGCCGCAGCCGACACGACGGAATAGTGCGGATACTACCGAAAATCGATCTTTATTTTTTATGATAATATAAACTGATGCACTTACTTGTAATTTGCACATTGTTCACAACAGTGAATGCTGGCCGCCTATGTTAGCGAGTAAGTACTGGCTACTTATACAAACGTTCCTTTTTTATATTTTGCATTTGATATTATCGAATTGTACAACGAACCGTCAAATAGTTTCTTTGGCGGGATATCGAAGAGTGATGTCAATTTGTTTTTTATTTCCGAAACTTGTGTTATTTCGAATTATAATGTGTCATGTTGGTGGAATATTAACCATTATCTATTCCTATATGTGCATGAGTGAAGGTAATTATAACCAAGTGATAAAACGTGCCTTTTCGATTTCCCTCAAAACGGCCGTCGCAATTGGTATGTAAAGTATCCATCGCTTTACGATCCAGGGTGGGATACATTCATCAATTTCATTATCATCGTTGTCATCAAGTTCATCGGGGAATTGAATTAATTTAAACAAACACGATTATGCTACCACTGGACACTGGCAAAATACACTTAAAATAGTGTGAAGCCATAACTTAAAGAAGAAGAAGAAGAATGTACAACGAACCGTCAAATAATAGAATAGATTCAGATCCAAGCATTCAATGACACGTAATAAAATTATTTTTCGGATTTTATCGCGGCTTATTTTTAATTTTTTAGTTCCCGACGGTTCGAGTGCTTTGCATCACCCATGGTCACGGGAAGGACTGAGCTGTTTGACTTCCAAAAGGTTACTCTCAAACTTCTTAATTATTTTAATTGGCCCGATCTACGCAGGTGTCTTGAGGATTTGCAGTGTTATGCTTAGTTTTGGATTTAATTATATTAGTTACCGGATCCCAAGTCGATAGAAATACCTAGCCATCTTCTCTATTGAAATTAGGATAATTTTTAAACTCAATAGCCTCGAGAATCATCCTTGGTAGGATTCCGTGTTCTTTCACGAGAATTTCATGTCTATCAAATCTGATGTTGTGGCGGGTGCGGTCAAGGACATGTTTACAGTCATTGACAGTCTGCCGTCTGTGAACATGTCCGTGATCATGGGTGCTGCTAAAGCACTCGAAACGTCAGGAACTTAAAAATCAAAAATAAACCCCGATAAACTCCGTAAAATAGTTTTATTTTATGTGCAATATTCGCGTAAATTCTCCATCCCAAGGTTGCCTGGAAGAGATTGCTTTTTAGCGATAACTCCGCCCTTTATCTAACTTTTGTTGTTTTGTTATTTTATTTTGATATCTACGTAATCGGTGCACAATAAAATTATCTATCTATCTAAATCTAAGAACTCAATATTCTATAAAATAATTTATTTTACGTATTTTACCGATATGACCCTAGGACGGTAATCAGCGATAGCCTAGTGGTTAGACATCGGGTTCAAACCCAGGCACGCACCTCTGTCTTTTCAAAAACGTGTAAGTATTAAAAATTAACTATCACTTGCTTTAACGGTGAAGGAAAACATCGTGAGGAAGCCTGCATGCCAAAGAGTTTCTCGAAGGTGTGTTAAGTCTGCCAACTCGCACTGGGTCAGCGTGGTGAACTAAGGCCTAAACCCTCTTAGATTGAGAGTAAGCCCGTGCCCAACAGTGGGACATTTTCTTAACAGGGCTAATATTATTATAACCTAGGTCGATGCAGAACGTTTACACACTAACCTCTATAGCAATACTATTTGAATCTTACTTTGCCATGAAAAGGAGACGGAGCTATAAACTGTGTATATATTATCTCATTTTTATATCAAGCGTTGACCTGAGACCTGATAAAAATCCACCGTGAAAGCTCTTGCGTAGCGATCTTTAAGGGAAAACTTTGTCCGCAGCGGACATCTTTCTGCTAAATTTTAGGTTATCTATACATATATGATGAGTATAATTTATTCATATTTATATACAGGATCGTGTGGCCCGCGGCCAAAATCAGAACAAACGCTGTTATCAAGTGAAATGTCACTTCATGGCAGTCGCAAAGTTACCGTTTGCTTTGAAATTTACCCAAGTTCTTTTTTTAGTCGAGTAACCATGCGGAACCACCTGTTGAAATATTTCCTTGGAAGAAGGAAAATTTTACTTAATGATAACCTTAATTTGACACCAACGCCGCTCTCCTTGTCTTCCCTCGTGATGACTTGATTGACTCTTGATCTCTTCCTAATCAGTCAAGCGCAGAAATATATACTGCGGCTAACGTTAAAACATATAATATCAGCCTATACTGCCCACTGCTGGACATAGGCCTTCTCTCACAAATCGAGGTGAGAGAGATTAGGTCATACTCCACCACGCGGACACAGTGCGGATTGATGGAGGCAGGTTTGTGGCCACCTGCTGTTGGAACTTATCAAGCCGCCTTTAAGGCTTCGGACTCGGCTTATCGACTACCACACTAAGTGGTAGCCGGGACCAACGGCTTAACGTGCCTTCCGAAGCACGGAGACGCTCGAATATGAAAATGCCACAAACGGTCACCCATCTCGGGCCAACCGAGTCGAACGCTGCTTAACCTTGGTAATCAGTAAGAACACCGCGGTCGCATAGCGCAACTTTAAAACATTTGTGATAAATATACGTTAGAAATAGTCATGTAGTTGCAATTATTGATACTAGATGGCGTAAGTAAAAAAATAGAACGCGATATCAAGATTTTCTCGCGATTGCTACTGGTTCTTTACAACAGATTCACGTTAACTCTGGTTTCCCTTCAAAACGCATAAATCTTTCGCCTTTTACTAAAGATTTCCGTGGAGGGGAACACTCAAATGAGTCTTATAGAATTTTTGATAATCCTGCATAAGCAGGATTTCTTATTAGTATCAACACACGCCAATTAACATTGTAGAGTTAGTGAGTTGCAAAATAATATTTGTTTGTATTTATGATACCAATAAATTTAAATAGTACCTCTTATTTTGTTTAAAAAGGAATCTCTATATGATACGGTATATTACCAATGATGTAGTGATTATATACTCTTTGTTACCTATACATCAAAAAGAAATTATATTTATTAAAAAAAAAACAAATCCATCCACACGGCACGATAATTTGAGTTTAAATAAAAACACTCATAGAC
This sequence comes from Phalera bucephala, assembly GCA_905147815.2. Classification (NCBI taxonomy): domain Eukaryota; kingdom Metazoa; phylum Arthropoda; class Insecta; order Lepidoptera; family Notodontidae; genus Phalera; species Phalera bucephala. Next base: position 15,366,802 of record LR990630.1, on the reverse strand, counting down.
GAATAAAATTTTTTTTCTATTGTCACCAAAGAATTCGGACAAAAAGTTGTATTAATCACAAAATAATTGCTAAATTCAAACAAAATAAGTCATATCCATTCTAAGACAACAGTATAGAACACCGAGCAACAACGCGAAAGGATTATGAAGGGCTGAGATAGCAATTTGCGGCCTACTTAATTACAAGATAAATTAGTATGTAAATTAATAGCCGTGTATTGCGCGGCGCGGGCCGTAGGCATCGTTCTGAATATTTGGGTTATGACGCCGTGTATACGCGGGGTAGTCACTTGAGAGTGGTTTAAGGGTGTGTTGGATTATTCTATCTGTAATAGCTTGTCACCGGTATTTATTTAGATATTGTGCACTAGGTAAAGGATTGGTTAAAGGAACATAATATAAAACTAGCTATTGCCCGTTGAGATTAACAAATAAATGATAATTATATTTATTTACCAACAAAACAAAATCACACACATACTTCATTAAAAAACTTTTTAAAAAAAGGGAAACTGACTTCATAAAGCAAAAAATATTTTTATTAAAGTCGGTGCTGGTTGGTGCAGTCGGCACCGACTTCAAATATTTATTTTTTGCTTTTTAAGTCGGTTTCCCTTTTTTTTATAAGATACTTATTTTACAATTTTAAGTGATGAGTGAATTTATTATTATTATTTATATAGCTCCTTTTTATATAGCTCCTTTATATTATTCTACTTTTTTATACAGTGAGGTACCTACAAGATTGATATAAAACTCATAATAACAATACTCATAATAAATAATAAATTTTGAAGTCGGTTAAAGATAAGAGTTACGTGTGCCTTCCAAAGCCGTATCAAGGAAGCGTAAATTTAACAAGTCTTCCGGCGACATTATAGATTAAATGCCAATAACTTGTACCTGTTTAAGTCGCAATATAATTTCTAAGCCGGGCTGGAGTAGATTTAACAATTCTCTTGAAGCAATTCATTAAAACCATCGTTTGTACAAGAAATCGTATCTACCCTAAAGTTAAATAACTACTTAAAATCTAAATAGGGGAGGAAACAAGACCAATTACCAAAATTATATTTGCACAATGCCCCACATAAAGAACAATATATTTGCTTATATAATATTAATAGAGATATTTTGACTTTGATTCCGTTATCGGCAGCCATGTTTGTTTAGCTGTCAAAGTGCGCGTGCCGGCGCATGCGCGGCACGTGCCGCGGGAAAGTAACGTTTTAATTCGAATTGGCCGACGGCAGAGGTACCGTAACGCCGGGGGGTGAAAAAACATAATTTTTTGATGATTGGACGCGGATTTATCTTTATTAAAAATAACTTTTGAAACCAACGTTCTCACGCTCTTTGGGAACTAAATTATTATGTAGAGTCCCTGATCAACTTAAATACATATTTTTAATATCGTGTAGAAACAGACTGACTACATAAAGGGCCAAATATTAAGTAACGAGAATTGAATTATGCTAATAAATTGAAATCACTAAGAAAATTATTTTTCAGAGTTAGGTACACCAAAAAAGTTCTTATAAGAAATATAGTTATTTTTTTAGTGATTTAAATAGAGAGACCCCTACACTCAGCTTTAGGTACAGGCTGATTGATACTGATGATGATCAGATAAACTACTCTACTATAGTAGATACTACCCTATAAATTCAATAAATCTACTTACAGTAGAGTTGTCTAATAGGTATACTACAACACCTTAGATGCCCATTAAACCTAGTAATATAATACCCACAAACAGACATATCGGATGAAAATATTATAATAGATTATTATCAAACCGACCCCATGGGGTGATGGTTCGATGATATAAGATATCAAATCGCAATTTTGGCGAAAGATTGCGTCGACAGATCGTCGATAGGGATAGTAGGGGGACCATTAAGTAGTTTTTTTGAGGATAACATCCATATTTCCGTTATGTGGAAAGTGATACAACTCGAATTATAGCACTTTTGGTATTTTTACACATTATGCATTAGAAAAAATCTCCTATTTTTCAGTCTGATCCTCATGTTCCTAGGGCTAGATATTTTTTTTTTGCGCACGATAAGATAACTAAGCATTTTTCAGAATTAATAATGTGTAAGATAATATATTTCAAATTGTCATAAAGAGAAGTGAACTGATTGTCCTATTTTTTGCATTATTGATTCAACTTGAAATAACCCCTTTTACACTTTCAACAGCAATAAATTAAAAAATGGTGCATATTGATATAATTATACATGCATCAGTGTACACTAATGTTAATCAATGGATGAAAACATTTTTAAATTGCGTTTTACACTAAACCAAAATGAAGTGTGTGATGTAAATAAACATCCTTTTACGCAAAAAGTGTGAAAATTAATCATCGTGTCGTGCAATATAAGCTATATACATTTTACATGAAATAAAACTATTTTTCGGATTTTATCGCGGTTTATTTTTGATTTTTAAGTTCCCGACGTTTCACGAAATCGCTCAAAGAAGTCTGCAATCTGTGAACATGTCCTTGACCGCACCCGCCATAACATCAGATTTTATAGACCACAAATCCTCGTGAAAGAACACCAATTCCTACCATGGATGGTTCGCGAGGCTACTGGAATTAAAAACATCCTAATTTCAATAGAGAAGATGGCTGGATGCTTCCATCGACTTGGGATCCGGTAATTATATAATCAAATCCAAAACCAAGCATAACACTGTAAGACCTCAAGACACCGTGAGCTCATTCTGCGTAGATCGGACCAACAAAAATAATTAAGAAGTTTGACGGTACCCCCGAACAACTATGCCTTTTGGACGTCTAACACCTCAGTCTCTCCTGTGACCATGGGTGCTGCAAAGCACTCGAAATGACGGAAACTTAAAAATCAAAAATAAACCGCAATAAAATCATGTATATACATTTTAGTTATTATTAAGAAATCTACTTAAACAATTTCTTGAGTCCTTGAGTAAAAGAACTTTTAAGCACATAATTGTCTATCAATAACCGTCTATCAACACTCAATTAAGTGGTGTAGAAAAAGTTACAGGGATTTTCAAATCTTTAGCGATTTCAAAACTATAATTTTCGACTTGTATCACCTTTCACCGAACGTACACATTTGACGATAGTAGATCGTTTTTTTTAAATAAACATAAGTAAACTATAACTACAACAATTTTTTCCTATCTACACATGAAATCCACACACAAACACCCAGACCGAAAAAAATATTTGTGGGCCACTAGAATATTTTTCTAAATACTCGATATCGCACCTACTCGATACAGCAGACAGAAAGGCTTAACTTATTAATCACTGACTGAAACCTTCACATGTCTTATGCATGATTGTAGTATGTTTTGTGTTGAATTAATAATACAAGAACAGAAGCACCTAACATCTCGACGTTTCCATGAAAATGTCTTTAAATATTCCATGCGTCGTTCACGCAAGTAATTTCTGTTTTTATATTTTGTGATCACCATATGAATAGAGGAAACCAGAGAGGTCTGTAAGGAAATAACCTGTTGGAAATCTGCACTCTCTACCTACCTCTTAAGGGATCTAGCGTGATGATTAGACAAAGTCGACGTCACCCGTGACGGCTTCATACACACCAGATAAAGGCCTATTCTGGTCAGCCTTTTGGTCTCCTCTCCAGTGACTGCCGTATCCAATTTTAGTTGTAAAACTGATGATGGATTTGTGACAATGTTGCAAGCTTAACACAACTAGTATAAAGCTAACGACTAAAGCAAGCGACATAAATTATCGACAAAAGAAAATAAATTGTGATACATAATTATTTTAACAGTGCCAAATCCTGACAACATTCTAAACGCAAATTTGTTTGTGGATATATGAACTTGACTCGAGATACGAGGCATGCCTTTTAAGTTTTGTTGTTTGAAGAAAAAAACACAACTAGAACCTTATAGTACTTTTAATTGTTTTTAAAGTATTCACCACGTAGCTTAATACACTTTTCCATTCGCTCAAACCAGTTATTATAACATTTATTCCACTCTAAAGTGGGGGTGTTCAAAATGGCTGACTTGAAAGCGTCGACTGCTTCTTCACCGGACTGGAACCTTTGACCACGAAGACTTTTCTTAATTTTAGGAAATGTAAAGAAATCGTTAGGGCTTAGGTCAGGACTGTATGGAGGATGGTCAAGAATTTCTACTTTTTCCTGCTTCAAATACTCAATCGTTTGACGAGCGCTGTGTGAGCTTGCGTTGTCGTGGTGCAGGATCATGCGTCGCTTTGCGTTAGATTTTCGAAGTTCGGCGATGACTTGTGGTAAACAAACTGTGGTATACCACTCTGCGTTAAACGTTCTACGATCTTCAAGTGCAATAGTCGCAACATGGCCGGTTTTTTCCAACGAACGTGGCCACCATCTTCTTTGAAGTGCTTCGAGAACGAACAACTTTAGTCGGCTTTGGCTCGTCTTGAAAGACCCAGATTGTAGATTGTTGTTTCGAATCAGGATCGTAGGCATAGATCCAAGATTCGTCACCGCTGATGATGTCGTAGACGGGATTTGACTCTCCTCGGTTGAACTTTTGCAGAGTTTTCTTACACCATCTGACGCGGGCCGCCTTGTGATCGTCGGAAAGCAGATGCGATATCCAACGGCAAACTAGCTCACACCAAGCGCTTCATGCAAGATCTTCTGAATGGTTGTCCCTGAGATGCCTAATAGAGCCTCTATCTCTCGATATGTCACATGACGATCTTCGAGAATTAGTTGTTTCACAGCAATGATGTGAAACAACTAATTAATAACCTTATATATAATTATTTCTTTATAAATCTAAAATTGTTGTACAATTGCCCTTACTTCCATATGTTTTGTTCTGTCTACAAAGGTTAACTGGTAGATAACTCAAACTGAGTTAAGTTCGCCTTTTTTTTTTTTTTTTTTAAAACGTTGCCCCACACTAGGATTAATTCCTGTGTCGTGGGTGCGTTTACAAACATGAAAATACACAAATACCCAGACCGGAACAAATAATTGTGGATCACACAAAGATTTGTCCCGTGCGGGAATCGAACCCGCGACTATTAGACACAGTGGGCGGGGCGGGCTAAGCCCTTAACCACTGCGCTAAATCGTCCGTCATCATTTGTATTAATATGCTTACAAACATGTTATCTCTTTTTGTACAATAAAGAATAAAGATAAAGATAAAGATGTTATCTTCAGTGACGGCGGATTTTGGGCGTCCTTCGCGAGATTTGTCACTAACACTAGTATGTCCACGCTGGAATTCTAAATACCAGCGTTCGACAGTCCGCAAACATGGGTCTTCATCACTGAACACAGATGTTAGCTCTTCAAAACACTGAAGCCGTGTCAGGCCTCTTCTAAAGTTGTAGAAAATTATTGCACGAACATTTTTCTTAGAAAGATTCATTTTCGTACGTAACCTGACAGATTCCAATCGACGCTGTGACTAAACAAGAGCATTAATCCTAATACTTTCAACTGTTTTGAGATTCAAAATTTAAACACATTCGAATATAGAACAGTTCCAAATTCAAAATTGCCGGGAAATATGGAAACGACAGAACTTAAAAGGCATGCCTCGTAGATAGAGATATTCCGTAATCAATGTGAGCGAGAAAAAAGATATTTGGGAATTAGTGTCCCGATTTGATCGCTGTAATTATGGTTGCCGTGGGGCCGCCCCTTGTTTATTTGATTAGGACAGTTTTTTGTCAGTGCGTCCCCCTAAACAATTTCTGTTGCGTGTTGTTATAGGAATTATATTTGCGGCAAGATACAATCGCGATGACACTACTGTGGTAATAAGATTTGTATCGTCTGTATTTAATGAGATTTTTTTAATCACGACTATCTAGCCTTGAAGTGGCGTGGCCAGAGACGTTAACAGAGACTAAAACCATTCAAATTCCTACCACGAAAAAAAAATCTTAGAAACCTATATACGATGATTATTTGCTAACGGTGAAGGAAACCATAATACGAGAACCTATTTTTTTCGATAGCCGAGAAGAATGACGATAGACTTGCTGCCTGTCCCATCGAGACCAAAAGTACCTCAGTGATACGTGGGTATACAACATACACCTATGTCGTCGAGTCTTATCTGAAGGACAAGTCAAGAGTCTCCATAACCGGCGAGCGTATATGAGACGAACTATGAGACTGGAGGAAGCCTGAGACGTATGTAAGGAATGAACCTGTTGGAACTGTGTACTCTCTGCCTACCCCGCAAGGTAACTGGCGTGATGATGTAGATAGATAGATAGACCTACTAGGAGGGATCAAAAAGTAGTGAGAATGAGATAGAATATAATGACTATTGATAACTTAATAATTTATTTTTTTACATAGTTTCCGAGTCTCTCTACACACCGAGTCCAGCGCTTTTCCAAGGCTTCAATCCCTTTCACAAAAAAAGTTTTGTCTTGGTCCTGCAAAAAGCTCTCCACGGATTCCATCACCTCGTTATCGTCTTCGTACCTGTTTCCCCTTAAGTATTTTTTCAATTTGGGGAACAGATAAAATCGCTAGCCGCCAGATCTGGTGAATAAGGGGGGTGGTCAACCAATTCGAAGCCAGCTTGCTGAATGGCAGCCATCGCAACTGCCGACCTGTGCGCGGGTGCGTTGTCGTGATGAAACAGCACGCCCCTTCGAAATTTCCCTCTCCTTTTCTCTTGAACTTGGGAATGAAAGCTGCATAATATTGGCCTGTAATAGTGGTTCCACGCTCCAGGTAATCAATCAACAATATTCCTTCGGAGTCCCAAAATATTGAGGCCATAACCTTGCCAGCCGATGCCACGACACGAAACTTCTTTGGGGTCGGTGATAATGGCCGTTTCCATTGCGAAGATTGCTGTTTTGTCTCGGGATCAAAATGATGGACCCATGTTTAGTCCATTGTTACTAAACGAGACAAAATTTTTCAGAATCTTCTTGAAACTTGTCCAACAATATCTTCGAAATGTCAAGTCGATTTTGTTTCTGACTGTCGGTTAACATTCTCGGCACCCATCTCTTTTCTCATATTCAAAGATTGTTTCAATATGGATTGAATACTTCCATATGAAATGCCCGTTTCTTGAATTAAGTATCGGATGGTAACTCTTCGATCGCTCAATACAATTTTCTCGACTTTCGCAACATTTTCTTGGGTGACTGACGTCGATGGACGGCCGCAACGATGTTCGTCTTCCGTGTTCGTTCTCCCTACTCGAAATTGAGAAGCCCACCTTGCGACAGTGGAATACGGCGGAGCAGACTCTCCTAATGTTGCCTCCAAATCGCAATGAATCTCTTGCGTCGTTAACTTTTTAAAACAGAGGTATTTAATAACGGCTCGCACGTCGTTTTTCTCCATTTTCGAGAACACGTTCGGACACGAAACAAACAAATGACTACATTCAGAAAAAAACAAAAGAGAATCGACGAATTTTATCAATATTTTTTTTTATTTTTATTAATATTACAAATATGTATCTGAGCTATGCCTGCTAGTATTTTTTTTTTACCTCGGAGTATGTCGTTCTCACTACTGTTTGATCCCTCCTCGTATGTCGTGACTCTACTACTTCGTGAGAAATGAGCGCGTTAGGTATATTATATTAGTAATTGTTCGGTCTATCTTACTTTAATTACGCCGGATAAAGCAAGTATTTTTTATCTACATTCCTGAAGTGGCATTCATTTTTTTTTGTACCAAGCCTGCCACGCATTCCCACCACGGTAACTCCTGTAAACCAGGCCCCACAATGGTCTCTTAGATGGCACCAAGCTTTGAGACATGGGGCGTCCCAAAAAGCGTTTTAATTGTCTTGGAATCCGCAACAAAATTAATTAGAAAAGAAAACACGAGAAGAATCAGAATCAGAATATTTTTTATTCATGTAAACCATTACAGTATTTATGAATCGTCAGAAAAGTAACAAAGACTCTACCGCCACTTCGGAATGTCATTCCTGTGGAGAAGAAGGGCAAGAAACTCCACGGTTACTCTTTTAAAATAAGAAATTACAAACTTTTTCATCTACATTCTGTTGTGGGGTATGGGAGAACAATGTAGGTTGGTCATCAGGTGAGTCTAAGTTAAAAAAGCGAATAATACTATTTATGAGAATGGCTACATGGTTCCCTCATTAACAAAAAAAGTACATATTGTGTTAAATTAATAGAAGGAAGAGAGGTAATGTTAACTAACAACAGTTGAATAGGTTGTTATGACTCAAGTGGAGCTGGAATAGCATCTATCCAAGCATTTTTATCTTTTAAATAATCTTCTATTGAATAATAAGCTTGCTTACAAAGTGTTCGTTTTACACAAGCTTTGAACTTATTTTCACTAAGTTTAGTGACGTCAATGGGAATTTTGTTATAAAATCTAACACAGTGCCCCATGAAAGACGTGTGAATTTTTGACAGACGAAACTGCAGAAGTAGGAATAGATAAAATTCCACTGCCTCTTCGCAAAGCAAAAGACACAAATGCATAAATTATTAAATTTAAAATATCAACTATATTCCCCAAATTGACGATGTGAGGTCCGAATGTAATAGGGGATGAGCTAATTGGCATTATACCACTGGGCAGTGCATTTGGAATGCTGCTAAGAGTTTTTATTTATTTATTTATTTAAGAACTACCAACTGAGTTTACAATATTCATCATCATCATCAGCCCGTGTCAGTCCACTGCTGGACGTAGGCCTTTCCCATGGCACGCCACTGAGCTCGATCTCCAGCTCTCCTTCTCCAATCCCTGCCCGCTGCCTTACGAATATCGTCGCCCCACCTAGCTACAGGGCGCCCTACACTACGGTTGCCGACACGCGGTCTCCACTCAAGAACCAGTCTGCCACAACGGCCATCGGTTCTGCGGCATATGTGACCTGCCCACTGGCACTTCAGCTTGCTAATTCGCTGAGCTATGTCGGTAACCTTGGTTCTCTGACGAATAACTTCGTTCCGGATTCGACCCCTAAGAGAAACTCCGAGCATAGCTCTTTCCATAGCTTGCTGAGCGACCTTGAACTGGTGGACAAGCCGCACAGTGAGTGGCCACGTTTCGGCTCCGTATGTCATTACAGGTAGGACGCACTGATTAAAAACTTTCGTTTTTAGGCATTGGGGTATGGGCGATAAGAAGACTCGACGGAGTTTTCCAAATGCTGCCCAGCCCAGCTGTATCCGTCTCTTAACTTCCTTGTCGAAGTTGTGTTTACCTAGTTGGAGCAACTGCCCTAGGTATACGTACTCAGAAACAACTTCGAGGGAGGCTCCGTTTACGGCGATCGGTCCCGGGTCAACATGCTTGTCGATCATAACTTTAGTTTTATCTAAGTTCATCCGGAGACCGACTCGCTGAGACGAATTAGCAAGGCTGTCCAGCATCTGTTGTAGGTCTTGCAAAGTTTCAGCCATGATGACGATGTCGTCTGCAAATCGCAGGTGAGAGGTGTATGCGCCATTTATATTGATGCCGCGACCTTTCCAGTCCAGCGTCTTGAACATATCCTGCAGTACATTGGTGAACAGTTTTGGCAATATAACATCACCTTGGCGTACTCCGTGGCGCAGGTGGATATGTGGCGCAGTCCGCTGGTTCTGTACTTGGACGGTCATCGTTGCGGCTTCAAAAAGGCATCTCATCACCTCGATGTATCACCAACCAACTTAACATCGTTGCAAGGAGTCCAGAACTGACCAGGTTTCGACAGTGTCAAAGGCCTTCTCATAGTCCACGAAGGCTAGACATAGGGGCAGAGTATACTCTGCAATTTACAATATTAAATTACAAATATTCATTATATATATATAACCTTATTCTAATTGCAACTCTGATAATAGGTAATCACAGCATGTACCAAATAATATTTAATAATTAAAAAGTTTAAATAAAAGAAAAATAGAAAAATAATAATGCTTTAGGTTCAACAACAACTCTTTATTATTTCTTTTTTGAATTTTGATTGTGAGTTATTAAATATATCAATATTCTCATTTTTAGATGTAAGTCTATTGTAGAGACAAGACGGTCGAGGAACAGGTGAATGTTTAGCAACATTAGTTCTACATGATCGGATGTGGAACAAGGGACGGGGTTTTCGGGGCAGCCGCGCAGGCACGTTGCTAAAAAACTTACTGAGAAGAGGAGGGGAGTCAATGACGCCAATAATAATTTTATAAAAAAAAGACATGTTTAACAAATCACGTCTATCCCTTAATGTTTGCATTTTAAAATGCTTGACTCCATCTTCATACGATTTTATGTTTCTTGGTGGTGTGAAACGGTAGGCCATGTTTTTTTAGTAACTTTTTTTGGACTTTTTCTATTCTATTAAAATAACACTACACACTACACTAACACTATAGACAGGTGACCAAACAGCGCAGCAATAATCGAGTTTACTCCTGACATAGCTGTTATATAACAATAATGTGGTGGATATGTTTTAGAATTCTCTGCCATTTCGCTTAAAGCCTAGTGATTTGTTAGCACTATTCAAGATTCTGTCGATATGTGAAAAAAAATTTAGTTTTGTATCAACTACAACTCCCAGGTCACGGATATCACATACTTCTTTTATAAATTTTTTTGATAGAAAGAAAACAATAACGCTTTGTCCGACTGGGGATTTGACTCAAGGACCCATTTTATGAGCGAGGACTTCTGGCCGAAGGGTGTCCTATTCAGAAGATTTCGTGGGAGACTGAGAGACACCCCTGTACGGCGCAACATGTCCCCGATAACACACTTATTTTATATTATAATATTTATTTTAGTATGTAAGGTATAAATTCAATGGGCCTATAAGTTGCACAAAATATTTTTTGTAAAATTTCAATTGACTGAATTAAATGACTTATTATTATTATTGTTATATGCGACTGAGGTCAACAGTCAATGCAAAGTCAGAAGTGGTATAAATCACTCTCTCTCTTTCTCTGAAGAAAGAGAAAGGAAGGATTAGATTAAAAGTATCTAAAAAAAATGTATTAAGCCATAATAGCATATTTAATAAATCAATCTACCTACTCCTTAAGCTCTTCACGTAAGACTCAAAAATATCTTAAAAGCAATCTCCAAATCAAAAAATGTCCCCTATCAATTTGACAGCTAATTAAAACAAAAGTCAAATGCCTATTAGCGCGCAATTAAAGGCTGCGTTCGCAATTTTGAATCGTACCATTGTTCGCGCCCCTCTTAATTCGGCTGCGTTCGGTTGCGATCCACGCGTCGCACTTGCCCGATAGCTATGACATTCTCTTTAAACCATAATGGAATAAAGAAACAGTAAACTGGCCTCCCTCGTTTTGGGAGCCCTTCGTTGAGGGGAAAGACCGACGGAATCATGTTGATACTGGGTAATAATACATTAATATTAGATTATTATAGGTAAAATGTTGTTTTGAAATTATTAAAATTAAACGGCCTATATACATATACTTTAACCCAATCCTTGACCAGACAATCTCTCCTCATAGAGAATCAATCATGAGAGAAACCTTTGCGTACCAGGAGGACGATAGGCTAAATATATTTTAAGTATATACATTTCTTGGATTAATGTTGACATGTTTTAAGTAAGAGCCACTAACTATTCTTAAAATTTGTTATATAGGTGAACTGAGAAATGTTTATAACACTTTATTCAAACCATACGAATCTTTGAAGGAGTTATTCAAGGTGTCTAATTAGTTAATATTTACTGAGTAAGTAGAGTAAACCGCGATAGATGTAACTAGCCAAAAATAATAGAGTCGAGTTTGTTTGAAAAGAATATTGAAGCGATCAATTCGTTCCTACCAAAAACACAACACTTAATAAAAAGTTCCTTTATTTCCAAAACTAAAATTATATGAACCAAAATGTTCAAAATAATCAAGATTGAATCGGTAAAGTATTCGTTAAACCCCGTAGGTAGCACCATTCATAACGAATCACCGTACAAAATGATATTATTTGTAACATAATCCGCGAACAACTACGCGCGAGATTGATATTACGCTGGGGTGATATTGACATTAATTTATATGGATACGGTTTAAAAATGTATAATGGGCGGGTCTCTGACGCTAATAAAGCCTCTAGGGGCGCCATGTTTCCGATAACTTTTTGGCGTGAACACATATTTCCAGTACAAAAATCGTGCACGCAATTTTGTAACAGTACACATTTTTCATGTTAGCAATTAAGGTTCAAAATTATATAAAAATTTGCTTCAGGGAAGCAGCTTTCAACGCGAATTAGTTCGGATGCGTTCACGGAATGATTGATCGGCTAATTGTGGAGGATGACGTGTGAGGACATACGGAGTCCAATAACAATATATTTGTCGTTAGGAACTGCTGTTTCTAAGTTGGTTCGTATGAGAACATCGGTATTTTCTCAGAAAGAAGCTTGTGCTTTTATTATAAAAAAATAAGGAAATTTATATTTTCGATTTTTTGGCGTGGGCCCTCGGTGGCTCTGGATTAACAAAAAATCTTGATAAGTACGATTTAACAATGATACATTACTATAAATCCAATATTACTTTGGTAATCAAATCGTTACGGATAAATTCTAAGTTTAACGTTAATAAAGGGGATTATGCAAATAACATCAATTAGAATCACGTGTCCGTATACAAATCAAATGTTAAATAATTGTTAAATAGCGTGTAAAATATACATTGAACCTTTTGTGTTTCAACATAGACAAACAGGGATAATTTTATAATTTTATTTCGGACGCCATATTTACCCATTGAAAGTCAACTGCGTGTAAAATTTAAATAAACGGTTCTTCGCTAATGCACGTTCGTTCAAAATTTGAATTCGCTGACGTCGCGGTTGAAACGTCTTTATTCAAATTTCAAATAATGAGATATCAGTAACGCGCGAACGAATACATTCATATTTAAAACTGCGCTTGCAAATGTTTCAATTATGTTATTGTGTCAATTAATTATACTAATGTTAGTAACGGAAGATAAATTACATTTTAATTGCTGTAAATCTTGGCGTGATTTATGGTTATGCTTTGTACTCTGTTCTATGAGCGATCAAATAATATTATTAATAATATAAGCAGGTATTTTATTTAGTCCTTAAATTTTTAAATAGGTATAAGCCTAGTCTACAAGTTCTCTCTCATTATTACATAAAAATATTCTTAAACTGGGTAAGGCTCCTTTTTATATTTTGGCTTAGCTCTAAGATTGAGAGTGAAATTTGCGACTACCGTAAGTATAAAATTACATCATCCCCCAACAATAATCGCTAATTATCCCAAAAATACGGTACAAAAACAACACCTAGCGGTCCCCAAAGAGGCGATAAATCAAGTAAAGTAAAATATTTCTCCTAAGGGACCGCTCTCAACTGTCACTTGACATAATAGGGTCTTTTATCGCGCAGTGTTACCATAACGAGCCGCGGCACTAGCGCCAATCATTGTTCCAACTGTTACACGTTTGGGAAATCGATTTGGCGGGATAAGTACAATTACATGAATGCACAGGTAATAAAATATTGTTATTTTTCTAAGACAGTGGATCTCAAATAAGCATGTTGAGATGGTCGAACATGTTTTTAAAATTATTGAGAGGTGGTGAATTTATTGCTATTTTTTAAAAACACTATTTTTATCTATCTTCTGAGCAAAGGTCTATCTCATGACTATTACATAATCTATCTATCTATCTATAACCTCACGCCAGATCCCTTGCGGGGTAGGCAGAGAGTACAGAGTTCCAACAGGTTCTTTCCTTACATACCTCTCTGGCTTCCTCGACTCTCATAGTTCGTCTCATACACGCTCGCCGGTTACGGAGACTCTTGACTTTTCCATCAGATAAGACTCGGTTTATTTGGAGGTGGTAAGATAGTCTAGGTCTACCCCGGTACCTGCATCCTTCCACTTTCAGACCGTGCCTTTTCTAAGGCACATAGATCATTAAAAACTTATAAGATAGGTACTTTAGAACATCTGGATTTACCTTTACCGTAACCGTAATTACTTTTACCGTAATCAACAATATCGTATGATTCTCACATAGACTTGGAGAAAACTGTTTCGTGAGTTGTTTTAAAAGTCCACTAGGTGACTGCCTCGTTGGTCTGGTGGCAAAGCGCATCGCCTCGTGATCATGAGGTCCTAGGTTCAAATCCTAGGTCGGACAATTGTAGTTTTTCTAACGAAAAATTCCCAGTACGAGTCCGGAGTCTGGAATTGTGCCCGATATATGGCAATAGGCTCGCCCCCTATTACATGGGACCTAACATCGTCGGCGAAATGTGGGTGTACTCAGTACACCTCTGCCACCCCTCTGGGGAATATAGGCGTGACGGTATCTTAGTCCACAAGAAGGCATATTTTTTAAACTTAACTCTCGAACGTGTCATGTTGCGGCAAACAGCTAGCTTGAGAGTAGGTGCACGCACGGCACTGGAGTACCACTGAAAATCAGCGCTGTGTTGTGGGCACGCTGCAACACAACTTTACGCTGAGTGTTACCTCATTAGTGCGGCTAATAGCATAAGTACATTTAATTTTTATTTTTGTTATATCTCTTTTTTTATTTTTGTGGTGTACGTGTGTATGGTCTCTAAAGTGTGTGGTACAATAATCGAGGTGTCTTTTCAGGAACCTACTATGACTTCATAATCTAATCAGGGCCCCAAATCCGTTTTTGCAATTTTAATAAAATTATTGAAAAGAAAGGAAAATTATTAGGAAAGAACCTGTTGGAACTCTGTACTCTCTGCCTACCCCGCAAGGGATCTGGCGTGAGGTTATAGATAGATAGATAGATAGAATAAAATTATTCATCATTGACATCATAATTGTTAGTTTTAACAGTTTTCAATCTACTAATTCAATGCTCTCCAATTCTTATAGTACCTATCAATAATTTTTACGGTTTCCCATAGTCGTAGGTACCAGTTCAAACCATGTTCAAACTATTGCCGACTTTTGGCACAATTGTAATTTATCGATTTTTGTAGCATTGCATAATTACATATAATATAATATTAGCCCTGTTAAGAAACTGACCCACTGTTGGGCACAGGCCTCCTCTCAAACTGAGAAGGTTTAGGCCGTAGTCCAGTCCAATAATTACAAAACACGTTAAAAATAGCAGACCGAGCGGTAAGTCTTTTTTCGCGCAGGACAATTTTTTTTCGGCCCATCATTCAAGTCTTGTACGCAAGTCATATACAAGCTGTAACATAATTAACGAAAGAACTGAAAGTAGTTTGTTCTAAATTGGCAACTAAATCGATTCCAACTATTTTTATGTTACATTTTTTTAAGCATCAAATATTGCTGTTATTGGATCAGTTCGCTGTATTAAACAAAATTTAATCATTATATAAAGCAACACGGCTATTTTAAATATATTCCTATTACACACATACCAATATGCACACAAAAGTTAATTATTTATAAAATTTTGTGGTTAATTTGGGTGCCAAAGAGCTTAAAAAATGGTAGAAAACTTCTAAAATATTGGAAGTTTGATTTTGGTATTGAGTTCGTAAAGCAAAAATCTAATTAGGGTCTGAGGTCTTGCGTTAAATATGTTACACCTTGTATAGACAGATATAATTTTCCTTTGTCAAACTTTTATCTTGCTAGCACGTTACGAAACGGTTATCTCACGTACTGAGTTCTTAGATTTACGCGAATATTACACATGAAATAAAACTATTTTTTCGGATTTTATCGCGGTTTATTTTTGATTTTTAAGTTCCCGACGTTTCGAGTGCTTTGCAGCACCTATGGTCACGGGAAGGACCTTCCTTATTAAAGAAAAAATACTTTTATTTCACGGTTATCTCACGCCTAGAACGACAATATCCCTGTCTTCTCGCCACTTATGCTAGATTTACAGGCTGAAGTATGTCACGGGTAGTTTTAAATTAAAGAGCTCTCGAATTTTCATCATTATACGTCTAGTTCTCGAGAGTGGGACACGTGTCTATCTAATTTTCTCCCGCGTTGAGCATTCCCATTAAGATTCCCGCAGGATTAGCAGAATCAATGAGGTGGTGCTACGAGTCGTTGTCATTCCCCTCGCCTGTTACACTAGTGTCGATGTAGGGTATTTTATTTCAAATGATCAGATCGTAGAATTTATTGCGTGCATATTACCTATTTGTGTTTAGATAACATTAAAATTAATGAAATCTAAAATAGTTAGTTTCACTAATATACGACTGCTACCCTACGTTCGCACAACGCGCTTTTAAAAGCTGGAATAAAACAAACAGATAACAGTAGATTTTTTGAAAAGCGCTCAGCTCTACAGCCCAACGCGTTGAAAAAGCGCTTATGCTAACGAGGGCTTAGCCGCTCAGTCCTTTAACGGAGTTCGTAAAAGTTGATTGTCACGACTAGTTTTCATATTATAAGACTACTATACTACCCTAGGTTTCATATTATAAAACTTCTATACTACCCTCAAGGTTCAGAATTTTTTGGATTGTGTCTATTTCCGAGGTTTTAAAATATATTTCTTTTTTTTAACATAGTTTTAAACTTTGCCTTTGACACTTATCTTATTACTTGACATTAATATCGTTGGATTATTTTATTATTGAATTGACAATTTTAATTAGACTAACCGAATTGAGTTTCTACTATTATTTTAGCCATATCTTAGCAAGTAAGACGAATATTTTGCATGTCAACATGTTGTGACTTAAGTTGTATGAACCTTTTTATATTAAAATAAGACCGCAAATGTAACTACCAACTTTTATGCAAATAAATAAATAAATAAATGTAAAGTGGTAACCTGCCTGGTTAGACAAAAAAAAATGCCGCACTATAGGATCCACCTGGGGGAAAAGGACAGTCCGGCGAGCCAAGAAAGAGCTAAAAAGACAAGTTGGACTGTCATAAGCACTGGCATCAGTTTGCACTAGACCGGGATAACTGGAAGAAGGGAGAGCCTCCTCTTCCTTTTTGGCCTTGCCACTTACAGTAAAGGTTTAACATAAAAATATTAAGGAGTGCATATACAAGAAATAACACAGAAGAATAAAAGTTCCCTTACTTCTCACAAGGTATATTCCCATTTCGTCAAAACCTCATTTGACACTGATACAACTATAATAGAATCACATTACGCGGCCGGGGGACATCCCGCGGGAATCGAGAAGCGAGAGCATCGATTTCGTATTCGAATAACTACTCGATTCGGACCCGCGAACCGATCCGCACCGAGTGTTTGCACAGTCCATGGTAAAGGAGTGTAATTGAAGATGTTGGGTTATTTGATTTTTTTGTAGTTGTTTGTAGAGGGAAATTGGTTTTTAAACAAGGTTGGATGACCGCGTAAATAGGCGTAGTAAAAAATACTGGTTTGGCGTCGCTGTTAGAACTCGGTATAAAAAGCAAATGTGTTATAATTTGTTAACTAAATACAAAACAGATATGATAGTAAAACAATTACGAAGATTTTTATAAATCGCTTATAGCAATTTTAAGGCAACGCAACATACTTAATTGATCTTAAATGATTGCCTAAAATTCAAGGTTGAAGTTTTCTTCAAATTTTTGATCGCAATTATTCTTTTGAAATCTAGTTTCTTCGTGTAAATGACCTATGTCATGTTAAAATATATATCTTTACAAAACACATAACAAAACAAAATATTTATGTTTCTATACGTTGCAATTAATTATTTTCTATTAACCTTAATTTACTGCGGATTAGAACAAAGTTCCATCTAACCAACAAAAAGGTACGGACAGGTAGGTAGTACAATGTATTATTTCTTCGAGAAAATCCAATCTATTTCAATCAGAACAAAACTAGTAAGTACAACCAAAATACACAGAATCAACAAAGTACATAGAATACTAAGATATGTGTGCCGGCCAGTGGAAAGGTCCTGGGTAAGATGCAAGGGGTGAACAGGGTCTTTATTCTCATTGATCAATAAAACCCGTAACGTGGCACGTTACGATATCTTCGTGAAATGATCGTTTATTGGTACTCAGCTGCATACAAATACACGATCACGGTAACATCAGAGCACCAAGGCGAGACACCTTGTATATGCCAGCCGCCATAGCGACTACACAAGCCGAGGCCATTCCTCCTTGAGGCGCCCTTGAGTTAGTGACCCCCCTGCCCTTCTGACTCGAGTGTAGAGGTTGCACGCTCGTCCTCTTGTCTGGTGAAGCTGTAAACGCTCTGCTGTCAACAGTATAGATCACTCACACATATACAAAAATTTTCATTATATTGGTAAAATTTGGTTTATCTACAGAATACTCTAGTCGCGAATAGATACCATACACGATCGTTTAAAGTTATTGTAAAGGTTTGCGTTTGGCCAAAGCGAATACGGACCCAGAGGCGAGGGATCCTGTTAAGACGTTAGTCGAATCTTGAGGTAAAGGGGTTTCTGTCTTGAGATGCCAAACGTGACGCGTTACCATTACTCCCTGAAATGGCATGGGATTCTGCATGGCATTGGAGTACCATTAAGCGATTACTACACGAAGATCGCAACACGTCGCGTTACGTGTTTTATTAGCCACAGCGAATAAGGGCCCAGAGGGGAGGGATCCTGTTAAAACGTTAATCGAATCTGGACGTAATGGGATTTCTTTCTTGAGGGGCGCATTGCTAAAGGATTAATTTATATCAATTTAAATGGGACTGAACCGTACAGGTTGATGCTTTTATTGAGCACAGAATTAAATTGGGCATTATTGCTAATCTAACAATAAATAATATAATGACTGCTTCGTTCGTCTAGTGGCAAAGCGCATCGCTTTGTGATCATGAGGTTCTGGGTTCAATACCTAAATCGGACAAATGTAGTTTTTCTAACGAAAATATCCCCATATGAGTCCGTGTCCGCGTGTCTGGAATTGTGCCCGGTATATGGCAATAGGCTCGCCCCCAATTACATGGGACCTAACATCGTCGGCGAAAAGTGGGTGTACTCAGTACACCTCTGCCACCCCCGCTTGGGGAATATAGGCGTGACGGTGTGTAATATTATTTTTTAGCTATTAGTTGTTGGCGTTTGTATTTGTCGTTTTTTAGGCTACTGTCTGCGTTTGATAGTGTCACTTAGATTTATATGATTATTTTGTACTAGCTGTACCCACAACTTTGTTCGCGTTATTTTCAGAGGTGTATTTTATACCCTTAAGTTTTTTTGGGACACAAGCTAGCCTATATCCTTCTCCAGGATAAAATCTATTTTCTTGCCGAATTTTATCAAAATCTGTTCAGTGGTTTAGGCATAAAAAGGTAAATAAACAGACAGACAGACAAAAAGACAGACAGACAGGCAGAGTTACTTTCGATTTTATAATATTAGCATGGATATCTATATACTTCATTAAATTTGTTGATTGAATAGAACGTGTTTTAATTGAAGGACTAGTCAAGAATCTCTGTTAGCGACGAACGTGTATGACACGAACTATGAGTGTGGAGGAAGGCAGAGAGGTCTGTAAGGAAAACACCCGTTGGAACTCTGCAGTCTGTACCTATTTCGCAAGGGATCTGCCCTGATGATAAATACAGATAGACAGATAGAGAAACTGTCATAGAATACATGTTACAAACGAAAGAAACTTAAATTGACATTAAAATATTCTAGAACACTTCATCAATCTTCTCAAATAGCATACATAGAGCACTTCAGTACCAGGCTAAGCCTATTCAGTGCCACCGATAGCACCTAGAAATAAAACTAGTACTGGCCATCACACAAGCTCACCCGGACACACATCCCGTACTCCGGATCGACATAAACCCGGGCGCTAACAGTTTTTCTCCGCACCCTCTGTCGCCCGGGGCAGATCTAATCCGGCGTTTGTTTGTCCCATGTAATGTATGTGAGAGCGGTCACATGCGCGCAAATTAAAAACATACGAGCCGACAGATCGAGATGCAGAATATCTGATGAACTCATGTTGGAGATAAAACGTTATTATTAGAGCTGGCAATTGGATGTTGGATCCGTTGTGGAAATATCTGATTCAGGATTTACGGTGAGACAAAATTAAACATTACGCCTATACGAGGCATGCCTTTTAAGTTCTGTTGCAATACAACCTTTAAATTTGGAAATTTGGTTTTCGTTTTGAATTTATGAAGCAATTCTCTAATCGGGGTGTCTGAGGTCTTGCGTTTATTATGTTACAGCTTGTAGAACAATTAGATTTTGTCCAACCTAAGATTCGAAGCCAGGATCGCCACGTCGTGAACTATCAGATTCGAAGCCAGGATCGTGAACTATCAGAATTTCAAAATATTTTTCCCCCTAATTTTATGAAATTATTTAGCCGAAAAGTACGGCTTATCGCCACAAATAGACGAATATGTGATTCTCTATGGTCTATGAGTTATTTAATTCAGCTTCTTACCAATATTTTAGGCCACCTTAATTTTGACACAAGATTGTTTGATTTAAATACTTACCTTACCTAGTAATAGAACTTGCTAGGGACTTCGCAGTAAGCTTGATGCCTTATACAATGTGTAATACATGTACATAATTTTCGCAAAACGTAAAAGTAGCTTGTTCCAAATGAGCACCTGATAATATCAGCCTATACTGCCCACTGCTGGGCAAAAGCCTTCTCTCACAAATCGAGGTAAGAGAGATTAGGTCATACTCCACCACGCGGACCCAGTGCGGATTGGTGGAGGCAGGTTTGTGGCCACCTGCTGTTGGAACTTATCAAGCCGCCTTTAAGGCTTCCAACTCAGCTTAACGACTACCACAAAATCAAAATGAAAAGTTTTTTATTCATGTAGACCAAAAGGCACTTATGAATAGTCAAAAAGAGAAAAATATTAATTACTTAAGACTCTACCACCCGTTCGGAAAGTCATTCCTGTGGAGGAGAAGGGCAAAAAACTCCACGGTTACTCTTTTTTAAAAATGAGTTTTACAATTCTTTTAGTATACATTGCATTTATGGAGTATGGGAGAACAATGCAGAACGAGCTAAATGGATGTGCTTAAGTATAGATTAATCATAAGTGTACTTAGATTCATGGTATTGGTCAGTGTCTACATAGTCCTCTCATTTACAAAATAGAGATGTTGTAGAGGTATATAATAAAAAGCATAATAATAATTGTTCGGGCATTGTGATTCACCAATTATGTGGGTGGACCGCAAAAACTGCGACTCGGAATATGAGGGTAGTTGGAAAACTACAACATTGAATTCGGGTGCAAGGGTGTTGATCGATTACCGGAAATATTTAAATTACTACATTATTCGTCGGTTTATTTGTGCAAAACAACTTGTGAGATTTCGGACAATAAGGTGGTATGCTAAAGACATCAATATAAAAGGATTGAAACAACCAGGCAGCCGTGCACGGCGGAGCTACCTTCGGGAGACGAGTCAAGGTGAGTGGTTCACCTTGTATTTGGGGATTGCGGTGCCTGGACTCCCAAATCTAACCGATAGAAAACTCAGGACCAGCAACTGAGGTATCGAAGGGGTTTTCACATGAACATAATTTTGGTCCCCGAGCCGGATTGGGTTTTCGTAAATTAGTTGGTTAGATAGGGGTTTCATTTATTTATAACGGTTACAAACGGGGTACCTACTTTTGGCATAGAAATAATTATTTAAATTGTAATAGGCATTGTGTTTAGAGGTTCTATTGTTTTCCAAAGATGGCAAAATCTTTTGAAAGCAAATTTAAAATTAAATACGACTGGTTTGTAGATTCGTCAAAATTAGTAAATAGTAAAACTTGTAGTTCGGGTGTTTTATCAGCTCGGTTCAAAAAACTGCATGACTATTTCAATGTTTTAACGGAGTCATACGAGGGCATACTGACCAATACTTCTTCAGAAGATGAAGAAATAATCGGTAGATATGAGGTAAAATACAAAGAGGCCACGGAGTTATACAACCAGTTGGATGCGGTCTCGGCGGCCTATCCGAACCTTGACGGCACCCACATGCCCACGGAGGGCGCGTCAACGCCGCGGCTACCGCGGATTGTGCCTAGTACGTTTGACGGGGACGTTTTTTCATGGTGTAGCTTCATTAGTCTGTTTACATCAATGGTTTTAACACGGAAAGATATCACTAAAACGGAAAAATTTCATTATCTTATTTCGCACGTGGAAAAGGAGCCTAAAGCACTTATTAAACATCTGCCGATGGTGGACGGGTCGTTAGACACGGCATTGGATATCCTAAAAGGCCGGTATGAAAATAAAAGATTGTTGGCGGATTCACTGATTGCGCGGATTTTACATTTGCCGGTGTTGAATAAGTGTGCTGGGCTTCGAACTAAAATATTGAACCCGTTATTGGAATCTTCGCGGGCATTAGCTAATTTAGGTTTTCCAATTAACGAGTGGAGCTACATTTTATTGCATGTAAGTCTACAAAAATTACCAATTGACGTCAGAACACGGTTTGAGCAAAAACACGGTGGCAATAATATAAGTTTACCCACTTTTGATCAGCTCATAGAATTCCTACAACATGAATGTAGACTTATAGACACGGCCACTGCGGAACCGGTTTCTTATTACGCGGATCGCACTCACAACAGGCCCGAGCGCAGGGTGCATAATATTGTGACGGAACCACCAGCACAGGACCAGCGGGAACGGGCGAACAACTACGGCCGTATTAAAGACTGTGGCTATTGTCAGAGGTCGGGGCACGGTATAGACAGCTGTTATAAATTTGCTGACATGTCCAGGTCTAAACGTAAGGATTGGGTTAAAAGACAATTCTTATGCTTTCGGTGCTTCGGTACTCATTTGGCGGCATCGTGTACCCGCAAGGTACCATGCAGTCGGTGCGGAAATATCGGACATAACAAACTAATTTGTACAACGTCCATTGCGCGCTCTGACTCACCGGCGGACGGCGAGCCGTATACACGGCGCGCATTTGTTACGGCGCAATGCGATAGAGCGACGGGCGGTCGGCGGCGCTCACCTATTACTCAGTCGCGGCGGTCACGGCACGCGTCTCCTAGGTCGTCGGTTCGAGACTCGCGTTATCCACGGCGTGGTGATAGTTCCGCGGGATCTATGGACCGGGTACGCGAGTTAAAGGATGGTTACGGGCGTGATTCGGACCCACGGGAACAGCGGGACTGGGAGACCCGACACCGCCGGGAGCGGACTGATTGGGGTGGGCGGCAGTCGAGTCCTGTGGTGCCGCGTGTGCCACAGGAATAGCAATTACAGTCGTGTAATGTCGCCTCGGTACCTCGGCTAGCGGATAATGTCATCTTACCCACGGTCATTGTAGAAGTAAAATCCAATCGGGGGGATTTTATCAAATCCAGAGGCCTGCTAGACCTGGGTAGTCAAGTCACTATAATTAAGAGTGATTTGGTAGCAAGTTTGGGTTTAAGGCGACATTACAACCAAACACCGTTAACAGGCGTCGGCGGATTTAATAACAATGAATGTTGTCATGTTGTTAAATTTTATTTTAAACCGGTAAATTCGAGTTATTTGTTATCGGTTACGGCGGTGGTTTTGAAGAAACCAACTTCATATTTAGCGCGTAGGTTTAGTAAACAAATTGCTCATATAAAATTTTCGGATGACGGTTCATTTAATATGTCAAATGTTGACATAATTTTCGGATGTGACATATTAGGTCAAATTTTAAATGGTGAAAAGGTGAATTTCGGTACTGATGGACCGTATGCTTTAGGCACCATTTTTGATTTTGCGATTTTCGGTCCGGCGCAACCATTAAAAAATGATAACTCGGAATCAAATGTTAATGTTGGTGTTACATTAATTGAAGCGGTCGAGAGATTTTGGCGATCGGAAGAACCACCCAGGCTGACAATCAAGGACCCGGCGGACTTAGAATGTGAACATTTGTTTTCTACAACTACCTCACGCGGCTCGGACGGAAAATATGTTGTCAGATTACCACTGTTGCCAGATCGACAGCGGTTGGGAGAATCTAAGGAGACGGCCCTGCGTCGATTTACGGCCTTAGAACGAAAAATGAAACGGCTACCAGAATTTAAAAAAAAAAATGTGGAATTTATGTCGGAATATTTAAGACTCGGTCATATGACGGTTTCCAAATTTGATGTTTCGTCAGGACAGGAACATTATTTTCTTGCGCATCACGGTGTTTTTAAAAAATTAGGCGACGTCGGAAAAATTCGGGTAGTTTTCGACGGAAGTGTACCCACCAGCACCGGTGCGTCCATCAACGATTGTTTGTTCACGGGTGAACGACTTCAAAATGACATCACACAAATTATAATTAATTTTCGGTTGCCTCTGTTTGTGTTCACTACGGATGTGAAAATGATGTTCCGGCAAACCTGGATACATCCGGACGATCGGAAATACCAATTAATATATTGGCGCTCGTCACCCGATGAACCGTTGGTAGTTTATGAGCTGACCACAAACACATACGGGTTAAAGTCCAGTCCATTCGTCGCTATACGGTGTTTACATCAGTTGGCGAGTGACGAGGAGCACCGGTTCCCGCGGGCGGCCCGGCTGCTGCGTCACAACGGTTACGTGGACGATCTGAACGGCGGCGCGGACACGCTGCGCGACGCGCGGCATCTGAAGGACGAGCTCGTGGCGCTCATGCACACGGCGGGCTACGAGCTCAGGAAGTGGTCGTCGAACGCACCGGAACTGTTGGACGACTTGCCGGCGGATCATTTGGAGACGGCTCAGTCATTTAACATGGATACCGACGGATCGGAATTTATGAAGGTTTTAGGTATACAGTGGAACCCAAGGTCAGACAGTTTTTCGTATAAGTTGAATCTACCAACGGACACTACTGTCACTCGGCGCAGTATTTTATCATTGACGGCTCGCCTTTACGACCCTCTCGGATGGGTGTGTCCGGTTGTTTTCAAAATTAAATAATTACTACAACGATTGCTTAGCACTGGTGATAATTCACGGAAGGTAGACTGGGACGCTCCCGCGCCGCAGGATATAGTGCGAGCGTGGCGCGATATCGTTTCGGATTTGCCTAATCTACAAAAGATTACAATACCTAGATGTCTGAAACCGGATAAAAATAGCAGTTATTCGGTTCATGGGTTTTGTGACGGATCATCGGTAGGATTTTCTGCGGTCGTATATTTGCGGTCGGTGGATGAGGCCGGTAATGTCTTTATGCGGTTGCTTATGGCTAAGTCTCGGGTGGCACCATTAAACACAAAGCGGACCATCCCTAAGTTAGAGCTGAGTGGTGCGACCCTATTGACTACGCTTATCAACCACATAGTCCCCTCCCTGCAGAGTGACATTGCGATTGATGATGTCGTGTGTTGGTGTGATAGTACCATTGTATTGGCGTGGCTAAAAACATCACCACATAAATTACAAGTGTTTGAAGGAAATCGGGTATCTCAAATTATTTCATCTAAAGTAGATATTTTATGGAGACATGTCCCCGGCGAGATGAACTGCGCGGACGTGGCGTCGCGCGGCGCGACAGCCGACGAGCTGCTGCAGCACCCGCTGTGGTGGGGGCCGCGCTGGTTGCGGGACCCCCCGGCCCGGTGGCCCGGCGAGTGCTCGGACTTTCCGGCGGACATGTTACCGGGCATGAAAGCTAAAGTTGTTAACCTTAATACCGTCGATTCAGAATTCGATTTATTGGATCGGTACAGTTCGTACGATAAATTAATAAATGTAACGGCGTACACACTACGGTTCGCTAATAATTGTAAAAATACATGTAAACTCGGCGGTAATCTCTCAGTTGCGGAACGTAGAAACGCGACCATACATTTAATACGAATTGTACAAAATACATATTTTCACGAAGAAATTTCGGCCCTTCAGTCAAAGAAATCAATTAAGGGCTCACTTCGGCGGTTGAATTTATTCATTGATAACGATCAGTTGCTTCGTGTCGGCGGCAGAATAGGTGCGTCGGAGCTGCCGTACGCTGCGCGGCATCCTGTTTTACTACCGGGCAAAGGTCGCTTCACGGAACTATTGGTAACTCATTATCATAAAATATTTTGTCACGTCGGTGCAAATACACTTTCGGCCATTTTATCTCGGACCTATTGGATTGTTTCGGCTCGACGCGTGACGCGTCATATCACCTTTAAATGCGTACAGTGCTACCGGTCCCGGGCGCGACCTGTCCAACCCTTCATGGCGGATCTGCCCGCAGATCGTGTACAGGGTGTTCGTCCGTTTCTCGGAGTCGGTACGGACTTTGCCGGACCATTTTATATTAAATCTAGCTCGCTACGGAACGCGAAGATAGAAAAATGTTTTTTGTGCATTTTCGTATGTTTAAGTACTAAATGTGTTCATTTGGAAGTAGTCAGTCAACTATCGGTTGAAGCCTTTATAGCGGCGTTTACGCGATTTATTTCTCGTCGAGGACTACCCTCACTAGTGCGGTCGGATTGTGGCACAAATTATACGGGCACGGATAAATATTTAAAAGAATTGTATGTTTTCTTGCGGGACAACCAATCTGAAATTGAACGGAACTTGACGAAGAATCACATTAAATGGCTATTTAATGCGCCCTCGAGTCCAAACCACGGCGGTTTATTTGAGGCGGCGGTTAAATCTGCAAAAACACACGTCAAGCGTGTGCTCGGCGAAGCACGTTTAACGTTCGAAGGGCTCACCACGTTCTTCACCAAGGTGGAGGCCGTCATGAACTCTCGCCCGTTATATCCGCTTAGTACGGATCCGGCGGATCTGGATGTATTAACTCCGGGGCACCTTTTGATTGGACAACCACTGGTGGCTCTCCCTGAATACCCTTACACCGATGTCAGTCTGCACCGGCTGTCTCGGTTTCAACAAATTCAAAAGATGTCTCAACACTTTTGGTCTCGGTGGAAAAATGAATACCTACACACTCTTCAACAGCGGTTCAAATGGACCTCACAGACGGAACCTCCTAAACTCAATGACTTGGTTTTGATTAAAGAAGATAATTTAGCTCCTTTACATTGGAAACGCGGACGGTTAGTCAAACTTTTACCAGGTAAAGACGGGGTTGTACGGGTTGCAGAAGTGAAAACTCAAAACGGTGTCCTGATGAGGCCCATTTCTAAATTGTGTAGGTTACCCATAGATAATTAGGAACCAAGACGGGTCTTGGTTAGGCGGGGGGATGTTCGGGCATTGTGATTCACCAATTATGTGGGTGGACCGCAAAAACTGCGACTCGGAATATGAGGGTAGTTGGAAAACTACAACATTGAATTCGGGTGCAAGGGTGTTGATCGATTACCGGAAATATTTAAATTACTACATTATTCGTCGGTTTATTTGTGCAAAACAACTTGTGAGATTTCGGACAATAAGGTGGTATGCTAAAGACATCAATATAAAAGGATTGAAACAACCAGGCAGCCGTGCACGGCGGAGCTACCTTCGGGAGACGAGTCAAGGTGAGTGGTTCACCTTGTATTTGGGGATTGCGGTGCCTGGACTCCCAAATCTAACCGATAGAAAACTCAGGACCAGCAACTGAGGTATCGAAGGGGTTTTCACATGAACAATAATAGTAGAGGCCCGCAGGGCAGCTTGTGGCGAGCTGTTGGTGAGTAACGACACCACGGACCCGAGTGCTTCAGAGAGTCGGTCAGGGCCCCTAACTCGGCGTGTCTTTGTCGGTCGAGTGGAAACCGAAGGGTACCCGCAGGACTCTCGGCTCTGGCTAGCCTTAATTGGCCGTCCACAGAGGAGCCGTGAGAGCTATATCGACGTAGGAAGATAATGCATTCTGTGCTCGTCGCGACCCCTGCCAGTCATTATGGCTGCAATCTTGGACCGAAGACGTACCGCAGTGCGGGCTAGGGCGTCCCCCCGAGGCGACGCGTACCGGCCCGCCCCCGTCGGTACGAATATAGGTGCAAGCGGCGATGGGGGCCGCCACCCATCACGCCGGGCCCGAACTGGCGAGTCGTGGGGTGCAGAGTGCCGAATAGGCACTTGGAATGTAAGAGGTGGTATGGAAGATAAGATGCATGAGGTGATTGATGTGATGAAAGAGAGACGCCTGGATGCTCTGTGTGTAACAGAGACTAAGCGGAGGAGCAGTGAAACCTGTGATCCTTCTGATGAAACGATGGCTCTGTGGTCTGGGGTACCGCAGAGCAGTCGTGCCAGCATGGGGGTGGGTATCTTGCTGTCCCGTCGCCTGGCCTCTGGAGTGAGAGATTATGGCCTGTGCGATGCGAGACTTCTCTGGGTCCGTTTAAAACTGGGTGTCACTAGAGTATTTTTGGTCGCTGCATATGCTCTCGTAAGCTCGTCGACACCCCAGGACCTTGAGAAGTTTTGGGATAATGTCAGGGAAGTTCTGGATTTGGCTGAGGCAAACGAAAAGGTGATTTTGTGTGGCGATCTGAACGGATGGGTAGGAACCAGGCGGCAAACTTGCGACGCTGCTCTGGGTCCTTATGGTGATAAGAGAGTGAACGATGCAGGTAAGCTCATTGTAGATGTTTGTTTGGAAAGGGGTCTCCTTGTGTCTAATACGATATTCCAGCACAAGGACATACATATCTATACGTGGAGAAGGAATGAACAAAAGAGCATGATAGATCTGATCCTGGTTGATAACCGTCTCCGAAGCAAACTACAAGATACGCGTGCGTATAGAGGCCCCACTCTGGAATCAGACCACTATCTCGTAGTTGCGCGGTTTAGTGGTCTGTTCAGGAAGTGGAGGCACTGACGAGAGCGTATCCCCTTCGGAGACCTTGAAAGATTAAAGGTTGAAAAGTTGCAAGATGAGAGCGTGAGGAGAATGTATGAAGACAGAGTCCGGGACAAGCTTTTGACAGCAGGCTCTTCGGACTCAAATGTAGATGAATGCTGAAATAGCCTGAAAGAGAGTTTGGTGGAATCCGCGAAAGAAGTATGTGGTTGCTCAAAGAAGCATATTACAGCAAAAGGTGATGCATGGTGGGATGCGGAGTTGCAAAGCTCCGTAGAAAGTAAGAAGAAAGCGTGGCAGGACTATGTATCTTCTTTGAACCTGAATGCCAGTATGACAGAGATGAGGAAAGAAATATACCGGCAATGCAAGAATGCCACTAAAACTTTAGTGAAAGAAAAGCGTGAAAGAGCCAGTATGATTGAGGAGGAGAGGCTGGCGAAGAACTTCGAGAACAACACCAAACTCTTTTGGAGCAAGGTGAGAAAGGCTCGAGGTGATTCGTCAGGCTCCAGAATGGAAAGGATAAAATCTAAAGATGGTGACATTTTTGCAGACACACAAGCTGTGCTAAACCGGTGGAGTGAATATTTTGGAGAAATGTATGGAGATGACCCGGATGCTGTGCCGCAGACGTGCCCAAAGGCGAGATTGCGGCACCAGAATCAACGGAGGACATCACTATGGAAGAAGTTGAATGGGCGATAGGAAGTATGAAAAACGGTAAAGCTGCGGGAGTAGACATGATATCTGCCGAGATGATCAAATATGGTGGAACTTGCGTCCGGGACGCTTTCCGGGCCCTTGCAAACCTTTGCTGGAGGACCGGTAGAGTCCCTACAGATTGGCGCCGCGCAGTCATAGTACCCTTGTATAAAGGCAAAGGTTCACAATATGACTGCGCCAATTACAGAGCCATCAGTTTGATCAGCTTGGCAGCCAAGGTGTACGGTAAAATTATTGAACGGAGAATGCGCGTGAAGTGCGATGGAATGTTGTGCGAGGCACAAGGGGGTTTCAGGTCTGGAAGAGGATGTTCGGATCAAGTCTTCTCACTCTGCAAAATCGTAGAGAAGCATCTGGCAGTGGGGCGGAAGGCTTTCTGCGGTTTTGTAGATCTGGAGAAGGCATTTGACAGAGTTGTGCGAAAGAGACTTTGGGACATTTTGCCAGAGTATGGTATAGATGGCACTTTGTTGCGAGCCGTCCAGTCCACTTATCTGGACTGCAAGGCATGCGAACGGGTGGGTGGTAACAGGTCACCCTGGTTTGACGTTAAAATCGGCGTCAAGCAGGGTTGCGTGTTGTCCGCTAGACTGTTTAAAATATATCTGGACAAAAGTCTTCAAAGACTGAAAGCGATGAATGAAGGTGTACAAATGGGTGACTAAGTGGTAAACCATCTACTTTATGCAGATGACGCGGTTTTAATAGCGCCAACAGCCACTGATCTGCAAACACTAGTCACAGTTATGAAAGACGACTGCATGATCAATGGCTTACACTTGAATGTGAAGAAAACCAAGATTATGGTTTTTGAAAGGGAAGAAACCAGAACGAATGTAAGGATTGTGGTTGGTAATGATGTGCTGAAGCAAGTGAATGAGTTTGTATATCTTGGATGCGCCTTCAGTAAGGATGGGAAATACACCGCTGACATAGAGAGAAGAGTGACTGCAGGGAACAGAGTGAATGGTGCGATGGGAAAGCTACTCGGGAGCCGGCACTTAAGTCATAAGACGCAGCTGGCCATACATAACGGAGTTCTTGTCCCAACGCTGTTATATGGTAGCGAGAGCTGGGTATGTAAGAAGGAGAATGAAAGTAGGATAAATGCGGTAGAAATGCGAGCTCTGCGGAAGATGTGCGGAGTGAAGCTGACCGACCGCATTAGCAACAGCATAGTAAGACAGCGAGTAGGTATGAAAGATAGTATCGGTGTAAAGATGAGAAAGGGCATGCTCCGTTGGTTCGGGCATATAAAAAGAATGCCAGAGGAAAGAATGACAAAACAGATATACAATGTGAAAGTGGATGGATGCAGGTACCGGGGAAGACCTAGACTATCTTACCACGACCAAATAAACCGAGTCTTATCTGATGGAAAAGTCAAGAGTCTCCGTAACCGGCGAGCGTGTATGAAACGAACTATGAGAAGGAAGCCAGAGAGGTATGTAAGGAAAGAATCTGTTGGAACTCTGTACTCTCTGCCTACCCCGCAAGGGATCTGGCGTGAGGTTATAGATAGAGATAGATAGATAGACATCGATGTACTCCAGGGGTGGAAGTGTTATAGGGCATAACGCCGCGAGTAACTTCGGAGAAAGCGCAGCACACCTCTCTACACCCCTGAGCCGCCCACACCGGTGTTGCCCTCAGTTGTCCTAGGAAGACCGTTTGAGGGCCCATCTAGTAAGCGCCGAGTCACCGCCGGCCACGGGTAATTAGGTATCACTAATTATGGGCGGTGCCCGTCCCTTTTGAAATAGTCCAGTTTTTGTCCATCAAACCTCATTTACATAGCCCTTGTTTCTTTCCATAATTTACAATAGTCCTTGCACCTGCCGGGGTCAGTTCGCTGGTTATGTTTCTTCATTTTCAGCAAGTGATCTCAGCAGGTGGCTTACATAACATTAACTTCTCGCAAAGGGCCTCTACGTGTTGGACCCATGTCCCCATGCAAGCCTTTCAAAGGTCCGGGTAAAGCCTGTGAATCTCAGCGAGATACATATATACTAAGAGAAAGTGTTTCTATAAAATATGTAAAGAGTGCGTACAAAACAACTGGTCATAGCTCCAGTGTGATGCCGAACGAGACAAAATTCAACAGCATTATGGTACACGTTCAGTCAGACAAAGGACAGGGGACGGACCAGTCCCCACCAGCAGCACCCGTTCACGAGTATGACCTGAGAAGCAGCCATCACTCTTCTCAACCATTTTAGAGGGAAAAGAATGACCCGCTCCACAGAGCCGCCACTAGCAAAGACATTTTAGTGAGCATGACCAATCCACGACCCTGTCGACATCGTTCGAGAATAATATTTAAAATCAATGAACGCTCGCTAGGCAGGACACGCTGCACTTAACATTATATTCTTCTAAATTTCAGTTAATTTGTGTAAAGGCATTTTTATCATTTAAAAATCATTTAGTGTATAATATCCTTTACACATTAGTGAAGATTTAATATGCCTTTTAAATCTGTCAAGTGGCAACTCTAACATGGACTTTGGTATCTTATTTAAGCAGCGAATACCGACTCCTATGAAGGAAGTAAATACTTTTTTAAGCCTAACAATTGGTAATACCAGTTTATGTTTATTTCTAGTGTTTAATTTATGAAGGTCGCTCACTTTATCAAATAAATGGATATTTCTACGTATGTACACTATGTTGTCATATATATACTGTGAAGCGACCGTGAGAATGTTGATCTCTAAAAAGTTCTCTCAGGGAAGCCCTAGGTCCAAGATTATAAATGGCACGGATAGCTCTTTTTTGCAGTATGAATACATTTTCCACGTCAGCAGCTTTACCCCACAGTAGGATACCGTAAGACATAATGCTATGGAAGTAACTAAAATAAACTAGACTTGCTGTATCCACATCCGTAAGTTGCCGTACTTTCCACACTGCATAAGCAGCGGAGCTAAGTTTACCCCCAAGTGATGAGATATGGGCCCCCCATTTGAGTTTGGAGTCTAGGGTAATGCCTAGAAAGACAGTGGAGTTCACAAGGTCCAGCTTCGTGCCATTAATAAGAATATTCGTATCATTATCTTTTACATTGGGCATAGTAAATTTAATACACTTTGTCTTGAGTGATTTAAGCAATAGATTGTTTATTTCGAACCAATTTGATATCCGTGAAAGAGCACCATTCACATCGTCAAAATTAAGCTTAGCTCTGTCAACTTTGAAGATCAAGGAGGTATCATCTGCGAATAGTACAAAGTCACAGACATCACGGACAATGTTCAGCAGGTCATTAATATATACTAAAAAAGAAAGGGTCCTAAGATGGAGCCCTGTGGAACACCAATTGAAATATTAACTTCCTGAGACTTGACCCCGTTAATCTCAACACATTGAGATCTTTCACCTAAGTATGAAGCTAATAAATTAAGGGCAGTGTTTTTAATACCGTAATGCCTTAGCTTTTTAATAAGGGTTGCATGCTCAACACAGTCGAATGCCTTAGAGAGATCACAGAATACATCAATTGCATTCTGCGATGCCTCCCAGGCTCCGTAAATTTGCTGAAGCAGACCTACTCCCGCGTCTGTGGTTGAACGTCCCTTAGTAAAACCATATTGATCACCGTGAAACAGCTTATTCTCATTAAAGCGGTTAAGCAATTGATTGAGTAGGACCTTTTCATAAATTTTACTCAAGGCCGGCAAGATGGATGTTAAGTGGCAACCGGGACCAACGGCTTAACGTGCCTTCCGTAGCACGGAGACGCTCGAATATGACAATGCCACAAACGGTCACCCATCTCAGGCCAACCGAGTCGAACGCTGCTTTACCTATTCAGCAACTGAATGAACCCCAAATATATTTAAGGAATGTTATTTTTTTAAAGTGTCACAATTGCTGTTTATCGTTTATTCTGCATTAAACAAAATTAAATCATAAGCAAAGCAACCGACGATTTGAATTGCACCTAATATTGTAAAATATATTCCTCAATACATACATCAAAATACTTCAAGAATGTTTTAAAAATTGCTCAGTTGTATTTAAGTAGGCGCTAATCCCCGAAACTACTATAAAGATTTTCATCAGTCACTAGCTTACTTTTATTTAAAAAAAAACGTTTATTTAACCACTTACAAATGTTAACATTGCTTATTTGGAACCTCCTATTAAGCTTAAATTATTGCTTGTATTAGGAGGTTCCGCTCCTCCATCAGACAATATCTTTCATAAGTGAATAAAAATAAAAATAGTAAAAGACTTAAGTGTATACGAGCACACACACTCACACTTCAGTGAAAGTTGGAAGACGGAAATGGAAGTTTATTTTCATAATCTCTCATAATAAAATTTACTTTACACCTTGTATTTTAACGGAGATATCTAATACCTTTAATATAACGTATCTTATCGTATCTCAACATAGTCCCACATGATAGTACCGTGACCAGTATTGGAAGAGATTTTTTATTCGTCGACTATCCCCGCTTACAAAGGGTGCAATGCAATCCCGTCTTATTTCGTCCTGTGCGGATTTATATAGGTATATCCATACAACACTAGCTATTCCACACATGATAATAGATAGTATGCCTTCTAGCTGTTAAGAAATGGACTACGTTGAAAATAAATTGACTCGCTTTGTTTGAATATATTTTTTGCATTCGAAAAGTGGTATATGCTAAAGATTCGATATTCATGGCGATGCAATTCTTTCTGTTGAAAATAATAATTTAATTCTTTCTTCTCTTTTTAACCGACTCCAAAATAAGAGGTTCTCCATTCTACCCGTATGTGTATGTCCGCGATTATCTCAAAAAGTACTGATCTGATTTGGATGGGGTTTTCGTTATTAAATGCATATTTTTTCAGGGGAAGTTTTAGTGTATAACATATTAGGATCTGATAAAGATATTTGGAGATAGACAATGGAACTCTTCCATAATAAATAGCAAATGGGTAGTATGACAATCTTGAAGGTATCTAACTGTAAAACTAAGCAAAATAATATAATATAATATAACTATTAATTTACTCATCACTTAAAATTATAAAATAAATAACTTCAAAAAAAAAGGAAACTGACTTCAAAAAGCGAAACAATAAATATTTGAAGTCGGTGCCAAGTAACCGACTGCACCAACCAATGGCACCAAAGTTGTTTTTTGTTTTATAAGACGGTTTATTTTTTGAAAAAAATAACGTCATTTTTTTTTATTGGTTGTTTTTATATGTATAAAATATGGATTATTAGCTCCTGTGGTTGAATCTTAAGTTGGACATAATTTTCAGTATCAGTCCGGAGTCCGGCATCGTGCCCAGACTCTGGAATGATACGACCAGTACGACCAGTATTATGGCAATAGCCTAACCCTCAATTACACAGGACCTAGCATCTTCGGAAAAAATTGGGTGTATAAAGATGGGAAGGTGTTATTTATTTTGTTAAATTTAGATTTCCAAAGTGGAATCGAATCCGTAATTTGAGTTATAACAAAATCACTATCAAGCGAACTTGACCGTCCCAAATGACTCTACCTAATACTCTACATAAACGCTGCCTGAACTCTCCAATCCTTAAAAAAAAAAACAATTTTTTAAATTTGGTACATCATAGAATGTAGCAAAACTGAAATGCCGCGTAAAATATTCACGTGTAGTTATTCCACGCGGCTGGGCGCGGATCACCGCCACAGATTAAACTATTAACAAAATGGTACCGCCACGTTTTTGAACCGGATCCCATTTCCGAATAACGTTTTGCATAGTTGAACGCGCTGTTAGCGCCCGCAGCAATCATTCCGAATGGGTTTGCGAAATAATAATACTGGAACATCTTTTTGCCTTAATGATATTATTGCTTGATAAAACTGCTACCTTTTTAGTTCGTCTACATATAACAGTTTCCCGCGCTTCGCATTCGGTCGACAACAGCGCCACCAACGGAGTCCAACTTCAATTGACTTAATCAGTACAAAAAGTATCATCAAAATCGTTTAGGAGGATTAGAACTACGATCACATGGACACCGGAATTTTATATACAAAGATAATCCCAATGCTGGGCCAGCACCTTTTCCTACAAATCATGTTGGAAGGGAATAGATTATACTCTATCACCCGGACCCAGTGCGTATTGGTGGCGGCAGTTTTGACTACCTGATGTTGGAACTTGTCAAGCCGACCAATAAGGCTTCCAATTTGGCTTCACGACTATCATATTATAAGTGGTAACCGAGATCAACTTCGTATTGTGCCTTCTGAAGCACGGAGATTATGTTATGTAAATACTATAAAACGTTCATCCATCCCAGACTAACCGATGCGGACACTGCTTGATTTTGGTCATTGTTAAAAACGTTCCCGTGTACAGTCGTACAGGAATCTTGAGGCCCGCGACCAAACCCGGAGCTAATGCTGTCATCAAGTGAAATGTCACTTCATAACGTCATAGTCGCAGGCTTGCCGTTTGCTTTAAAATTTACCCAAGTTCTTTTTGACCCAGCTGTTGAAATATCTTCTTGAAAGTAGGACCCTAATTTCACACCAACGTCCCCCTATCAATGTCATCCATGGGCCAAAAGATCCTTGTGGCACTATAATTATGTAGATTCAAAAATACTATTAGTAATCAAAGTAAATAATTTCTTATAACATGTTTCTTTAATCTCACGCTGTCGTGTGTGTGTGTGTGAATGATCTGCTGTTGCTGTTGGCCGCGGGGTCTTTACATCTTCATCGGACAAACTCATGCTGTCGTGAACGATGACTCTACATTAGTTCACCGCATTAATTTACCTTTAGATATTTATTTTGAGACACAAAATTCATTTAAATATGTATAAATCCAAACTTTGAAAATATAAACATACAGTAGTAACAATTTATCGGTATATTTCATACGATAGAATATCAAAGAATCAGACACCGACCTCGCCGGTGAGGTCGGAGAATCCCTTACCCGCCGGCCGGACAACACGGCAAGACACCTAGTATTTATACCCTCCTCCATAGCGACAACAAAAGGGCAAGCTGAGGCCGTTCCTCCTTGAGGCGCCCTTGAGCTTCTTGCCAGCTTGCCCTTTAGGGCTGGAGCGTAGTTTTTGCACGCTCGCCCTCTGCCCCGGTGAAGCCGTAACGGCCCCTCGGTCAACAGCGTAGATCATTCACACACATACACTTTGCGAATCTGTGAATTCCACCATGACAGCTTTAGCAAAATTTGCCTAGCAACGTACTTAATTGGCGGGAAATCGGTGAGCGGATTCCGTCTATACTCAATCATTATATCTACAATTCACGACCCGCGACCCGAAATTTTATAACAACCGACATTGAGTGTAACGTATTTAAGTACATTCTTTATATGATTGCGCTGCCGCTGCCCTCGCGTCCCTTGAGATTTAGCAGAATATAAAGCAGGTGTAGGACAATGTATGTCTACCAAGGATCCAGTAATAAAAATTTTAACAGGGATAGCTCTGTGGTTAGGCCTTTGGACTGCAAAGTCAGAGGTCTCGGGTTCAAACCCAGGCACGCACCTCTGTCTTTTCGAAAAGCATGTGCGTATTAAAAAAATAACTTTCACTTGCTTTAACGGTGATGGAAAACCTCGTGAGTTTCTTGAAGGTGTATGAAGTTCGCCAACCCGCACTGGGCCAGCGTGGTGGACTATGGCCTAAACCCTCTCAGTTTGAGAGGAGGCCCGTGCCCAACAGTGCGACAGTTTCTTAACAGGGCTTTTATTATATTATATTAACTTTATTTAGTTATTTTAATACAATGCCTTATATTTTAATAATCCATTTAATTATATTATGTTTGATATTATATACTGCGCATAATATAATGATCACGACAAAGTCCTGTTGTTGTGACAATATAAAACATTTTAAATTAATTGGACCCCAAAACTACGTCTTGCATGTCTACTCCGTCATGTTGGTTTTCCACCCCTTACAGTTTAGCGAACAATAATAAAAGTCAATTAGGAACACCCCGCGGAACTAAAATGTGTCTCAAATTGATGATCACTTAGGTTGGTCGAACTATTCTGACAAAATCCCCCATAAAAGTTTGACAAAGTGATTAGGCTAAAACACAATGTTGACGGGACACGTTTTATCACAATAATATTTGCCTCCACCAATCCCCACTGTATCCGCGTGGAAGAGTATGGCCTAATCTCTTATACCACAATTTGTGAGAACCTTTGCCTAGAAGTGAGGCAGTATAGACAGATTTATTATTAAAATAAAATCAAATGGAATTTGGTGTTTTCTTAAGTCTACATTGCCTGGTCTTCCTCCGTAGCATACCCTGCTAAGCTCTATTTTTTTTTAAACCTAGCCCTACACTACGGTTTATATTCCTGTGTCGTGTGTGTTTACGAACATGAAAATTCACCTACACAAATACCCAGACCGAGACAAATAATTGTGGTTCATACAAAGATTTGTCCCGTGCGGGAATCGAACCCGCGACAATTCGACACAGCGGGCAGAGCGGCTTAAGCTCTTAACGACTATCCTAAATCGTCCGTCAATTATTTATTTTTGTAAGTATAATGTTTAATTTAACTACAACGGACCTTAATTCGTAAAAAAGAATGGCTGGTGTAGTTTTATTTCACGTCACGCCTACATTCTCCAAGCAACGCCACTATATCCTTTTACTCTAAATTCATCTTTCATCAACGATGTTAGGTCCCAATGTTAAAGACAGACTCCGTTCCAGATTCCGCCGGCAAGATTTTTTTGACAGAATAACATCAACAACAGCATTCGAGGATTTGAATCCAATGACGCAGCCGTATTATGCTCCACTAGACCCATGATCTATCTATCTATCTATATCATCACGCCAGATCCCTTACAGGGTAGGCAGACAGTACAGAGTTCCAACAGGCTCTTTCCTTACATACCTTTCTGGCTTCCTCTACTCTTATAGTTCGTCTCATACACACTCGCCGGTTACGAAGACTCCTGACTTGTCCTTCAGATAAGACCCGGTCTATTTGGTCATGGTAAGATAGTCTAGGTCTTCCCCGGTACCTACATCCTTCCACTTTCGCATTGTATATCAGTTTTGTCATTCTTTCTTCGGACATTCTTTCTATATGCCCGAACCAACGGAGCATACCCTTTCTCATCTTCACACCGATACTCTCTTTCATACCTATTTGCTTTCTTACTACGCTGTTGCGAATACGGTCGGTCAGCTTCACTCCGCACATCTTCCGCAGAGCTCGCATTTCCACCGCATTTATTCTACTTTCATTCTCCTTCATACATACCCAGCTCTCGCTGCCATATAACAGCGTTGGGACAACCACTCCGTTATGTATGGCCAGCTGCGCCTTTCGGCTTAAGTGCCGGCTCCCAAATAGCTTTCCCATCGCGCCATTCACTCTGTTCCCTGCACTCACTCTTCTCTCTATGTCAGCGGTGTATTTTCCATCCTTACTGAATGCGCATCCAAGATATACAAACTCATTCAATTGCTCCAGCACATCGTTCCCAACCACAATCCTTGCATTCGTTCTGGTTTCTTCCCGTTCAAACCAGACCAATGATACAAATTTAAAAGGTACCTATATCGATATATCATCACAAAAAACACAGTCATTTTCAAAAGTTACATTAATAAACGTCCCCAAATCCATGTGAGTAGTTATAGTCATGATTTAAACATAAATTAGGGCATATTGTACCTTCCTCGTATCACTAAAAGTTGTATTTGAAAAAAGTGGAAGCCTGTTAATTTTTTAGTACCGTCCACTTTTGTCTGCCATTTAGTTGGTGCCATTTTTCGTGCGGCGAGCGTGTATCTACCTATATTGATCAGTGGATACTTTCATATCACGTTATCCCTTTAAAAAGCGCATCGACATCAATTTAAACATTCTAAGCCACTGACTTCGCTATAATCCTGGGTATTAGACAGGTGTGTAGGACACAATAGTTGCTTGTTGCCCCTGCAGTTTGCCCCAGTTGTCCCCTTGTATCGTCTACCTGTGTTCCAGTCGCCACGTGCTTGGATTAAGCACGTGTTTATATGACGTCATTATGTTCTTACCTACTATTAATAGAGATATTCTAAGGTTTGTTTGATGTTATGTGTAGCATAGATCTAAATTAGTATGTATAACTCTCTGTTCAAAGGTAATGGTCGAAGCACATAATTTCTTCATGTAAAAATCTAAGTGCCAAAAAGAAATGTG
Organism: Phalera bucephala; assembly: GCA_905147815.2. Lineage (NCBI taxonomy): Eukaryota > Metazoa > Arthropoda > Insecta > Lepidoptera > Notodontidae > Phalera > Phalera bucephala. The sequence goes on along the minus strand of LR990630.1, from coordinate 15,327,186 downwards.
TTGTAACTTAAAAAAACGTCATCTGCCCTATCCAATGAGCCGATTTCAATGCGTTTTTTCGTTAATGAATTATATTAATTGAACTATTCTATATAAAAAAGCAGCACGAAACACTAACATTGATTGAGTTTTTAGATTTACGCGAATACTACACAATGCGAATACAGCACTCGAAACGTCGGGAACTAAAAATAAAAAATAAACCGCGATAAAATCCGTAAAATAGTTTTATTTCATGACTAACATTAATCATAAATCTCAATCTTGTCGGCGTGGTATGGTGGCAAGAGCGCTGGCTCCAATGCCTCGCTGAACATCTAAACTAATTTTCTGCGCGAGGAATAAGCCAGCCCACTAGTTTCTTGTAGAGGCAATCAATCTGGGTGTTATAATCTATATATTAATACGTGAAGCAAAAACTTTGTACCTACCTTTTTACGAAAATTGCGCGGACGGAGGAGTATGAAATTTCCCACACTTATAGTTTATATAGAGAAGGAGTGCAGAATGCTAATATTTTTTTTTAAATTATGCATAAAACATACATTCAATCAGTGAAAAAAACATTACACACACTACCATTCATTTGAGTACTACACAATACACGTCAAATTGATGTTTGTCTTTAATATTATTTGTCTATAGTCTTGCTGAATGTCAAACATAACCAGCAAGCCATGAAAGAGTAGGTCGAATATCGACCTATGGACGACCACTAGTTTTTATAAAACTTTTTGCGCAATTTCTCCATGCGTTTCCACCGCAAACGGCACAAAAATATAATCTCCACTAATGGATACATACGTGTGCCGCTTGCCCAGATTAGCCTACTCAGCCGCAGCTCCCGCCTAAGACATTGATTACCTAAGGTGGTATTCTATTAAATCTTTCTTCCCACATTTTTCCTATATCGACGGTCCCATAGAACAAAATTTGCTGGATTATAGCACTTTGTTCGTTTGACACGTCGATATGTTCCAACCATATCTTTCTTATTTTTACTTTCTTATCGTAGTCGGCGGCGGCTACGATTAACAGATTCGCATGGGTAGATGCGTTCGCGAAGTAAAACTGAAATATGGCATACATATGTTGCTTCGATGAGAATGCAATAATATGGTACCATGGACCTAGTCTGGTGATAGAGCCAGAAAGTGGCCATTGGATACATCAACTACATAACATAGCCCCCTCGTGTTAGGGCTCGTTAAATTTGTGACAAATTCTATTTTCCAGGGTGGTGCTCAGGATCTAATAATGGAGCCGTTGGTAGAACCAGAACTCCCTGTCGTGTTTGGGATATAAAATCTTGTTCATAAAATGAATTTTTCAGTTTATAATTATTTAAAAAAGAAAAGAAAGAAAGTTGTAGAACATAATCAATTGGTATTATTTTTAAATTGGCGTCGATATATAATCAAATATCATCCCAAAAATGACGTAAACACATTAATTAGCCGTGCCAATTACCCGGCCAGTTATCCGCTGCATTGTCTCCGGCAGCGATTACCCGGGGACGCCATAAATTGAGCCGCGAATATTTAATAATAATTGGCTTGCCTTTGTTTAAAGGGGGGAGTGGGAGGGACACGCCTCGTTGCCACCACTACGTACAGATAGCAACTAGGTTGCTAGTATTTTAGAGATAATAAAACTTGTGGGCTCTTGTAGCGCTACGTGTTCGGTATTCGTAGAGACGCTAAGGAACGTTCGGCTCGGTCAGTCTAAGATTGGTAACCATTTATGGCATTTTCATATTCTTATACCATGAAACTTCCTAATTATTGTAATGAAGATACTTTAAACGTCGAGGACTAAAATTCCGAAAATACTTTTTTTTGTGTGTAATATTTTCTTAAATCTCCTCATCATTATTACACCAGATTCCAGGTGAAAATCTTGTAAATCTAAAAATTTTATGTAATAGTAAAACAGTTTGGCAGGCAAAGGTCGTATCTCATAAATCCAGGTAGATTAGGTCATACTCCACGCGGACCAAGTGCGAATTAGGGGAGGCAAGTTTGTGGCCAGTAAGAACTTATCAAGCCGCCTGTAATACTTCTAACTGAGTTTCAACACTACCATATTGAATGGCAGCAGCAACCAACGGCTTGAACCTTCCGATGCACACAGAAAATGGAATTTCCACAAACATCAACCTTGATGTTCGCTGGATACAACTCCGTCTTAAAGGTCTACGAGTGCTGTTAATATAATGTACTGTTAATATTATCATCATCAGCTTATACCAGTTCACTAGTGGATATCGGCCTCTTCAATTGCACGCTACTGAGTACGATACTCGGCTACTTCCATCCAATTTCTGCCAGTCGCCCTACGAAGATCATCGCTCCACCTAGGGTGTCCTACGTTTGCCGTGGTCTCCACTTAAGAACTGTTAATATATTTAGTTTTCTTTTTTGTTTTTTTTTTGTTTTAATTTATTTGGGTAAACGAACAGTGACACATTACATGATAAGTTCATCATCATCATCTCAGCCTATACTTGTCCACTGCTGAACATAGGCCTCCCCAATCGCTTTCCAGCGTAATCGGTCCGATGCCACCTGCATCCAACGACTTCCTGCGATTTTCACAAGATCGTCGGTCCATCTGGCAGGCGGTCGTCCCACGCTGCGCTTGCCAATACGTGGTCTCCACTCTAGAATCTTTCTGCCCCAACGCCCGTCCGATCTACGCGCTATGTGGCCCGCCCATTGCCACTTCAGCTTGCTAATCTTAACGGCTATGTCAGTGACCTTGGTTCTTCTACGAATCTCCTCATTCCTGATTCGATCGCGTAGAGAAACGCCGAGCATAGCTCTCTCCATAGCTCGCTGAGCAACTCTGAGCTTTTTTATGAGACCTATTGTAAGAGACCATGTCTCAGATCCATATATCATCACTGGTAACACACATTGACTAAAAACTTTAGTCTTAAGGCACTGAGGTATTTTGGATGAGAAGATGTTGCGCAGTTTCCCGAACGCTGCCCAGCCGAGTTGGATTCGTCGATTGACCTCTCTCTCAAAGTTGGACCTACCTAACCGGACTACCTGTCCCAGGTAAATGTATTCGTCGACAACTTCAAGAGTAGAGTTCCCAACGGTGAGTGCGGTGGGTACGACATGGACTTTAGACATTATTTTCGTTTTTCCCATGTTCATTTTAAGACCCACTTGTTGAGATACTCTGTTGAGGTCACCGAGCATTCGTCCTAGATCTTCCAGCGACTCCGCCACGACCACAATGTCGTCGGCAAATCGAAGGTGAGTGATGTATTCGCCATTGATGTTGATGCCAAGTCCTTGCCATTCCAAGAGCTTGAAGGCGTCCTCTAAGGTGGCCGTAAACAGTTTCGGAGAAATGACGTCTCCCTGCCTTACTCCTCTTTTTATGGGGATCGCCTTCGTGCACTGCCCCTGTACTCGAACTAACATGGTGGCGTTATTATACAAGCACTTCAACACTTCAATGTACCGATAGTCAATGCGGCATCGCTGGAGAGATCTAAGAACCGCCCAAGTCTCGATCGAATCGAAGGCTTTCTCATAGTCCACAAACGCCAAGCATAGTGGCCGATTATACTCCTCGGTCTTCTGTATAATCTGCCGCAGCGTAAGTATGTGGTCTATGGTACTAAAGCCTTTCCGGAAACCGGCTTGTTCGGGAGGCTGGAAGTCATCAAGCCTGCGTTCGAGACGATTCGTGATGACTCTCGAAAACAACTTATAAACATGGCTCAGCAGTGTGATGGGCCTATAATACATGATAAGTTGTTCAAACACAAAACAAAAAATTAAAAGAACGTGCGTTAATAATTGTGGCACCCCCACCGCTTACCACAGATTACTATACTTGTTTGAAATATTACAAAGAAAGCAGCAGACCAACCTGGAGTTAACTCTTTGGCACATTTTTTTTAACACAACATTTCCTCATCTTTAGTTTTAAAAGCACAAGCTCGTGTTGCCGCTATATCAACTGAATTAAAATAAGTATTATAATTATGACCTAAGCGGTATAGCGGGGAACGCGTGCCAGCGGCGTAACAACGAGCCGTTGCGAAAAGTTGGCAGGGAATGAGGCAATGCGTTCTAGTGGGTATTCTATAACTAATCTTATTGATTATTAAGTTAATATCTGTTATGGCACAAGTCGTAAAAGAACATTGGTTCAAGCTGTTTACGTCTACATTCTAAAGAAAAGAGATTATAATATCAGCCTATACTGCCCACTGCTGGGCAACGGCCTTCTCTCACAAATCGAGGTGAGAGAGATTAGGTCATACTCCACCACGCGGACCCAGTGCGGATTGGTGGAGGCAGGTTTGTGGCCACCTGCTGTTGGAACTTATCAAGCCACCTTTAAGGCTTCCAACTCGGCTTAACGACTACCACATTAAGTGGTAACCGGGACCAATGGCTTAACGTGCCTTCCGAAGCACGAAGACGCTCGAATATGAAAATGCCACAATCGGTCATGCCATCTCAGGCCGACCGAGCCGCTTCTTAACCTTGGTGATCGGTTGGCGGTCGCACAGCGCTACGCACAGAACTATGAAAAGAGATTAAATTTTTCAATTAGTTGTTTATAAGACAATTTTCCATGACAACATTTATAATGCACACAGAGCAGGATTTTTTTTAACATTTTCAAGTACTAATATATATTTGTTCTAGAGTGGATTCCAGATAGATACAGCATATTCAACTGGAGGGCGAATCAAAGCTTTATATATATAAACATAAGTACTATTAATTTATTTACATGCTGTCGGTACGTACGTATCACGCTACACAGTTAAGCCGGTTATGAACGGCCGGTAATGACGGTGTCATTTGCGCTGCGAATTATAATTGCGCCGATAACGCGCCGCCCGCGCACGCCACCCGCCCGACCTTAATAGACAAGTTAATTTAAACGCCCACCCCCTGTGTTACATACGTATATAGAACATGGTATATAAGGATCGTGGTTATCTATAATCCTTACACAGTATTATTACTCTGTACTTAGCTATCTTCAGCCGTAAGAGGTAAGACGTGCACTGTAGGATACAACCTCCCCCACAGACCGCTACGACGACCGGCTTTACACTGGGTCGCCTGTATACCTGGTGACAAATCATCGTACCCATAGAACAAAGTTACATATGCCAAACAAAATAAATGGCATTTTCAACTTTCATGGCCATCGATAAGGTATCAATCAATCAATCAGCTTATCGCAGTCCACTGCTGAACATAGGCCTCTCCTAACACGCGCCATTGCACACGGTCCTCCGCCTTCCGCATCCAGTCTGTCCCAGCGACCTTTTTGAGGTCGTCGGTCCATCTAGCTGGGGGCCGTCCTACCTTACGCTTACCAAGTCGCGGTCTCCACTCTAGGACACGTTTGCTCCATCGGTCGTCGGTCCTTCTGCAGATGTGACCAGCCCATTGCCACTTTAGCTTACTGAGTTTGCGAGCTATGTCGGTAACTTTGGTTCTTTGTCGGATTACCTCGTTACGAATTTTATCCTTCAAAGAGACGCCGAGCATAGCTCGCTCCATAGCCCGTTGTGCGACTTTAAATTTGTGGACCAGTCCCACTGTGAGTGTCCACGTCTCGGCCCCGTAGGTCATAACAGGTAGGACGCATTGGTTGTACACTTTAGTCTTCAGGCATTGCGGAATAGGCGAAGAGAAAACGTGACGTAGTTTGCCAAATGCTGCCCAACCCAATTGGATCCTGCGGTTGATTTCTTTCTCGAAGTTGTTTCTACCAAATTGGACAACTTGTCCAAGGTAGATATACTCCCGAACAACTTCGAGCATCGAACCATCGACGTAAATCGGTCCCGGCGTGACATGTTCATTAAACATGATCTTGGTTTTATCCAAGTTCATGCCGAGACCGACACCTCGAGAGGCTCCATTTAGGCTATGCAGCATTTCGCGTAACTGTTCCAGTGACTCTGCCACGATGACGATATCATCGGCGAACCGAAGATGTGAGATGTATTCGCCGTTGATGTTAATGCCCCGCCCAGTCCAGTCCAGCGTCTTGAAGACGTCTTCGAGTGCATTGGTGAAGAGCTTGGGGGATATTACATCCCCCTGTCTTACACCTCGACGCAGCTCGATCGGGTTGGTCTTTTGGTCTTGGAGGTAAGGTGACTTATGCCAAATATAAATACTGGATTATAGGACTTTATTCGTTGGAAAAGTCTCTTGGAACGTGTCTTGAGATGATCAAAATTTAACGTGTAAAATAATAATTGAAGGTGTGCTGTGTAGTTCCATCGTGGCACACATCGTTACTATTGAGAACATTCGAGATATATCCTGTAGCAACCAAAATGTTTGAGTGAAACTCAGGGGCGTTGACTTCGTGTATGATTTCCGAGTATACTAAATATACCCACGAAAAGTAAATAACCATAATATCTCTTCCATAGACATAAAAATTAACAAGTAATCCAATTTCAGCTCTTTTCTCACCTGCACATACTTACTATATAATTACAATAAGACTGTATATTTATGAATGGTTAGAAAAGTAAATAATAATTTTTGTCTTTACTGTCCCACATCTCTCACAAAAAAAAATAACTCTAACATAACTTCAAAATGTTATTCCTGCGGAGAATAGAGGCATGAAACTCCACGGTTACTTTTTTTAAATAAAAATATTTTAAATTTTTTCTGTGTCAACTTTTTTTTATTTTTATAGCATCACAACGAAATATTTTTATTTTATTTGGTACATAAACAGGTTACACCCAAGATATGATTACATTAGGTTTAATATAAACATTTATGAGCTAGGGAATAACCCTAAGATAATGTACACATGAGTAAATGAATATAAGAAAACAAAACAGAACTTTAACTGTAATACAGCTCAGGATTTAGTGTAACATTGAGCGTATTGAAAAAGAAAGTGAATCCGTAAAAGATATTAAAACTAAATCAACTGATTACCATGCAAATAAAATGACCTACAATTAAATAGAATTATAGAAACAGAACAATTGGCTGGACTAGATAAAAAATGAAAATTAAAAATAAGATAACAGAAAGTAATAAGAAATAACTGTAATGGAGACACCATTAAAGTATTTTAAAATTGACACTGCGCTTGAAAGAAATATAAGAGGGTTCAAAGATGTCGTATTACGAATATTCACGTCAAAATTAATTCAACTCCCCCATGAACTTGATGACAAGTATGAGTATGAAATTGATGAAGTGCCCCACCCTGGATAGTAAAGCGATGGATACTTTACATACCAATTACGACGGCCGTTTTGAGGGAAATCAAAAAGGTACGTTTTATCACATTGTTACAATTACCTTCACTCATGCACATATAAGAATATATAATGGTTAATATTCCACCAACATTACACATTATAATTCGAAATAACACAAGTTTTGAAAATTTAAACAAATTGACGACATCATTCTTCGATTTCCCGCCAAAACTCCAGAGATATTCTCGTCTCAACTTTCCGAACAGCAAATCAAACTAACTTAAAAAATGACGCCTCTACAAAACTCAAACCTCCCTATCACATAGCTACAGATAACATAACAACGTTGACATTTGCGGGTTATTACCACAGATTACAATCGCGGAATCAAACTGGCAACACTCGGAATTATTTAGTGGCATTCAAAATAAATGACACGTCATAAAAACAACGCCGCTCGCTCCTCAGAGAGTTGTGCGGCCGGGGAATCGAACCCCGCGCAGTTATTCTTAATGGCAGGCGTTTACGCGAGGCACATATGGCGAGGTTTGGTGAGGATGGGATGTTCTGTTTGCTATTGTAATGAGATATGTTGAGGGTGATTATTGGTGAGTATTCACTTGGTAAATGATAAATGATCATGACAAATCCAACGAGCCTAAATCTATTTATATTATCACTTTCTGCCTACCCCGCCAGGGATCTGGGGTGATGATATAGCCTAAACATGAGGGGAATATATTGTGTAGTAAACATGTTCTCAGGGCCACCTTCCGGCTCTATCATTGGACCAGCTCCATACCAAATTTCAGTTATATTGGCTACAGGCATGCTTGAAAAATTGTTCACAAAATTTGAACAGGAAATGCAGACAGAGCATGTCTATACGAATAGAGTGAGCTAAATAAAAGCTTCTAAAAACATAATAATAATTCTCACCAGACATCGTAAGGTGGTCGCAGACCTAAATCTTAGCAGTTAATGGAATAATACATGGAAATCTATGGTACAGGCACACCAAAAGTTGGCGGATGCCCTATTGCCAATTCCTACTAATATTATAAATGTGAAAGTTTGTATGTTTGTTACTCAATCACGCAAAAACAGCTGTACGGATTAAGATTATATATAGCACACGAATCGTTTATTAAGGAAAGAACCTGTTGGATCTCTGTACTCTCTGCCTGCCCAGCAAGTGATCTGGCGTGATGATATAGATAGATAGAATAGTTTATTACCTGGATTAACTCATAGGACACTTTTTAACCCAGAAAAATGTTAAGTCCGAGTCTAAGTCGATGCTTTCGGGTCTACCCTATTTGCAGCGCCTTAAAGTGCCTCAGGTAGGTAGATAAAGGCAAAATCTGTGCACATAGGGGTTCTGGGATCCAAACTGAATACCCTGTAATTGTGGTGCGACCACACAGGCTATGTCGCAATTGCTGGACAGGTGGTGGGGCACAAAGAGCAGACCAAGGTCTTACAGAACGAACGAATACACAACGCAAATTCGGTCGGTAGGTCGACTGTGTGTGGTTGGTTTATATCAATCAAAAATTCAAATATTCCAAATGAGGCAGATTCGAAACCCAAAAGAGTTTCGAATCTTTGTACTGATTCAGATACAATCGAACCGGAACAGTGAGGCACTTTTGTCATGACTATAATAAAACAATTCATGTACCTGACTAAATAGTTGACGTTAATGGCACTGTTACATTTGTGTGCTGCACCCTTTAATAAGGGTTGATTCACAACTGAGCAATGAGCTTAATATTTCGGTTTATCTTTATTAATGATGGCGGATAACATTTATTAACAAAGAACAATAATCTCTTAAATCTTTATTGATAGTTGGCACTTTTGAATTAGAATCACACGTGACAGGAACTGGCTTTATTTACTCCGTCAAGTTCTAGTTTTATAAAACCTTTGTATATGTAGAGTAATGACTTATCACTGCAATTTGTGGATTTATTCATAGATTTTAAAGTTACGATGGCTTAAAACGTTGAACTTGTGATAATCTTGGACTCTTTTGCTACCTACTACTCGAGGTTTGGTAAACACATAAAGACACACAACTGTTATGTTATTCAAATTTAGTTAAAAGCCAAAAGATAATCCCATTGTTCCAGTACTTATACAGTTAGGTATGATCTACATAGTAATACAATAGTAAATAAACACAAGTTTAAGTCAAGGAAAAGCAATATTATAATACTTCTTTTTATACTTCTTTTTAGGCGCTTGTAGCGCTGTGCGACCGCGGTGTTCCTACCGATCACCAAGGTTAAGCAGCGTTCCCCTCGGTCGGCCTGAGATGGGTGACCGTTTGTGGCATTTTATATTCGAGCGTCTCCGTACTTCGGAAGGCACGTCTAGCCGTTGGTCCCGGTTACCATTTAATGTGGTAGTCGTTAAGCCGAGTTGGAAGCCTTAAAGGCGGCTTGATAAGTTCCAACAGCAAGTGGCCACAAACCTGCCTCCACCAATCCGCGCTGGGTCCGCGTGGTGGAGTATGACCTAATTTCTCTCATCTCGATTTGTGAGAGAAGGCCTTTGCCCAGCAGTGGGCAGTATAGGCTGATAATATTATATAGAGAAAAACTATGAAGCTTTTATCGCAACAAGCAAATTCGTATGGAGACCGGTAATGTTTATTAGATAACTATATATTCTAACTGAAATATGTAATAGAACACAAAAATGATAAGAAAAGTATTAGTTTCAAACCTTTGTAAATTAGAACATGGAAATTAATTACATCAATTAACTAGGTAATATCGAACAAAAGATTATGTAACAAATCAAATGCTCGAATTTTCCCCCACCTGTGCACACAAAAGCGACGATACTTCGGGCTTAGACCTATTCCTACAATACCATTTTACCAATACCAATAGAACACTCTATAATAGCCTTTAATTCAACAGTATAAGGGTTATACTGAAGGGAAACAAGGTTAAGCAACTGTAAAGTTATTTTTGTAAGGTAATCCCGCCACTTCATTTGCGAAAATGTTGGTACGCCTGGCTTAAGTGTAGCACGCTGTTAAATTAATGAGCCAATCTCAGCCGGCCTGGGTTGCCACCTCTATATTTTACAAGGTGGTAATGTGCTCTAGTGTGGTGCTTTATTATACCTAGCTAAAATTTAACTAGTTGGTACACAAGGTAAGTTTATAATGTAAACGAGCTGTGTTTTTACTATTAGTAATACTAACCTTGACGTGAATTCCGTCTTTCTTTGCGTAGTGCAAACACACTCTTGATATTAGCAATGTAAAAATTGATACAAATTTAAATTGGGACTAAACTTAAGCTTTAAATTAAAATGCTCCACTCTCAACCCCTGTGATTTTATACAGGTTTAAAAAGAGTCAAAGAATTCGCATATCCATTTCCGACATGTCTATGATAACTTCCCGTATGAATGTGTGTCAATGTCTCTGTATTCTCTGCCAACCCTGCAAAGAATCTAGCTTGATGAAAGATTATGTTGTTGTTTAAGATTCATATGTAGATGATTATGTTATTGTTTAACATTACTTTATTATAATATGGATATTCGTTACACCATAAAATGTCTACCTTGTAAGATCTCTAAACGTCAGTTTTTTTTGGAAGTGTGAGGAAATTCATTTACATGATGTAAATGAATTTCCTCATGAAATTTCCGACAAGTCGGTTGAACAATGATTTTCGATCAAAAAGCTAATGCTATTGTAAATTAAGAATAAAGAAATCCAAGTTTATGAAGAGTATCACTGCCCTACCAGCCAGTGATGTCAATACATAATTTACTAGCAGGTGAGGGCAACACAATGGGCGGACATACCCGACCCTAATGAGACCTCTCGCGTCAATGTATGAGATAAACTTACGGGCCGGTGAATAGGGAAGCGAAAATGCTGTGTACAGAATTTGTAGGTACTTGTTTTTTAAAAGAATATGGTCTATCTATCTATCTATAACCTCACGCCAGATCCCTTGCGGGGTAGGCAGAGAGTACAGAGTTCCAACAGGTTCTTTCCTTACATACTTCTCTGGCTTCCTCGAATCTCAAAGTTCGTCTCATACACGCTCGCCGGTTACGGAGACTCTTGACTTTTCCATCAGATAAGACTCGGTTTATTTGGTCGTGGTAAGATAGTCTAGGTCTTCCCCGGTACCTGCATCCTTCCACTTTCACATTGTATATCTGTTTTGTCATTCTTTCCTCTGGCATTCTTTCTATATGCCCGAACCAACGGAGCATGCCCTTTCTCATCTTTACACCGATACTATCTTTCATACCTACTCGCTGTCTTACTATGCTGTTGCTAATGCGGTCGATCAGCTTCACTCCGCACATCTTCCGCAGAGCTCGCATTTCTACCGCATTTATCCTACTTTCATTCTCCTTCTTACATACCCAGCTCTCGCTACCATATAACAGCGTTGGGACAAGAACTCCGTTATTTATGGCCAGCTGCGCCTTATGGCTTAAGTGCCGGCTCCCGAGTAGCTTTCCCATCGCACCATTCACTCTGTTTCCTGCACTCACTCTTCTCTCTATGTCAGCGGTGTATTTCCCATCCTTACTGAAGGCGCATCCAAGATATACAAACTCATTCACTTGCTCCAGCATACTTACATTCGTTCTGGTTAGGTTTCGGTAGAATATAGTATTGATTGAATTACTAAGAATCTTCCAACGGTCGGTCACGGAGTCATTTAAGTTTTTGTTTTCTTAAAAAAACAGCCCCACGCTAGGTATTATTCCTGTCTCCGGATGCGTTTTAAAACATAAAATTCACATGCACAAACACCCACACCGACACAAATATTTGTGGGTCACACAAAGATTTGTCCCTTGCGGGAATCGAACCCGCGACTACTCAATCCAGTGAGCGGAGTGACTCAAGCTCTTAACCATTGGACCACGACGTCCGTCAAGTACATTGCGGGTTAAGTATTGACTACGATGGTAAGAGATTGAAGACGTTACACTGAGATATAGGTTAAAACTACACTAAAGAGAAGAAAATAAAAGCGGGAGGGTGAAATGTTGATAGTTTTCTCAAAATAAACCGCGATAAAATCCGAAAAAATAGTTTTATTTCATGTGTAATATTCGCGTAAATCTAAGAACTCAGTACTTCAACAAACTACTTTCTATATTCCATTTGACATAATTTTAATACCTACGTTATTATGCCCTTTCCATGAATAATTATTAGTAGTAGACATTCCGTGATCCGATTTATGTCTCAGACTCATTATTTGAGATATGTCTAGTTAACCACAAGAATCTTTCCCTTGCGATAGGAAAATGAAACAATTTTATCACTGCCAAAATGTAATCGTCTCCTTCCCTTCACTAAGGTTACCGTGGGTGGTTGTGAAAGCGGGTAGTTTGCGACCTACAAATGCGGTAATTAGCCGATCCATGTGACTAATGATGGCCGCACCGTGATTAAGACGAACCCGAAGATAACGAATATACAGGGGAGTCGAGGTATTACGTAAAGTGAAAGCAATGAGTATATGAGCAATGGCAAGTGATGGCAATTAAGATATTAGCAAATCGGTTTGAAAGGTTATGGAGGCCTTTTTTTTAAACGTAGCTCCACACTAGGATTAATTCCTGTGTCGTGGGTGCGTTTACAAACATGAAAATTCACAAACACAAATACCCAGACCGAACAAACAATTGTGGATCACACAAAGATTTGTCCCGTGCGGGAATTGAACCCGCGACTGTTAGACACAGTGGGCGGCGCGACTTAAGCTCTTAACCACTGCGCTAAATCGTCCAACTAAATCAACTACCAATAGGACAATATAGGTTAAGACAAAAAACTGATAGATTAGTACCTCAATCCCTCTATGTAATATAGAGATACATTCAGTGGAACTAGTCATAAAATTGAGCAGATAGCTAATATTACCTCTGTTTACATTCTCATGCCGCGGGTGAATCGCCCAATCTCATGTCAGCGCCGTGCGATTGCGCTTAAATCTAAACCAATAATGATAGAAATTACTTTCTATAGCAACATGTAATAAAACCGACAGGGTCACGCTTTTAGGGAGCCACTCCAGGGAATGCACGGTTGATAAGTAGCACGACGTCGTCTTATTTGTTCAGTTTATACAACTGTTTGTCTCCGAGAACCCCGCTATATTGGCAGCCGATGTGCTGGCCAATACAAAACCAAGGGGTAGAGAATTTGAGGCGAAATTACGTTATTATTCAATGTTTAGTGTTAATTAAAGGAGTACATTACTGAGCTTGTTTGCTTTAAACTTAATAGTTGGGTAACGTGAAATAGACTATGCATCTTAAAACTTTGTTAAATCTATTTTGTTATTGTTAGAAATTTTAATAAAGAAAGCAAAGCCATAACTAATCGGCAAGTTTGCATGCGACGAGCTATCAGAGAGGAGTAAGCCACATAAACCTATAAAGAAAGAACCTGTTGGAACTAACTTTGTAATCCCGCAAGGGATCTAACGTGATGATATAGTTAGACGGATAGAAAGAAAAGCCAATCGAAAATCCTTAAACGCAAAAAGCTTAGCCCGATGAATTTTAAATCCGGTGGTACGTCTGGCATTCTTGTAGACTAGGGCATCAGTCCTACTAACAAAACTTCTCTAAAACCGAATCCTAACAAACCGCCGATCAACGGCGTTTAGCTGTTATCGTATACTTATAATTACAAAAACAATGATTGACGGCGGCTAAGATCAGGTTTTAATAAAGCTTTATTGGTAGAATTAGGTCTGGCTTCCTATAATAGCCTCGTACCTACAATTGCTCCGAGTTTCTTGGCTTCTCATACAGCAACTATTCTACATACTACTCATATCTCTACTAATATCTTCACTTTCTATAAACAATAACCGAAACGTTGACCGAAAGAAATAGCGGTACAACTAAAAACGCAAGAAAAAGAGAAATTAAGCTTTATAGTTTTAAAACTAAAGTGCTAAGTCAAAAAGTCATATTTTTAGCTGTGCCACTATTTATTCTGTCAGCGATATATCTAACATCTTACACATAACACGTCTTCAGATCCACATTACATAAAACATGAAAACTCCTTGAATCTCGCGTTATCAAAACGCAACGCCGAAGAGGGTTCTGCCGGTCGGGAATCGCGTAATAATTGATGAGTGCATTAGAGACACGTGTCAGCCATCTTTTATTCAGGCGCACCAACTGAACGGGCGCGGCGCGAACGCGTACCAACGCGATGTAAATGTAGAGCATAATCTGTATGAATTTGGAATGTGTTGCCACAAGTAAGGCTTAGGAAATGCTTTGTCTGGAGATTTCTAGGCATTGAGTATGTACTATAAACTAGAGTATGTACTACGTAATAGAGAAGACACCTCAACTATTTTTTGTAGCACGCCTTAAAGTGCTTAGTTCACTTATGACCGGTTTCAATATTCAACTCAAGGCTAGATTTGCTTACCGTCATTACAATTTGACAGATTTTTCCATACAAAATATGTCAAAATTCTATCCGTAGTAGGCAAATCTATCCTCGAGTTGAATATTGAAACCAGTCGTTGGTGTGCCATGTGCTGGCCGCAACGTGCAACAAAAATATGCCTTCATATGTACGAGACTGTTACAAAAAACTAGAGAAACATACGATTATTAACACAAACAGCCCTACGTTCACCTTCCGCGTGCCCCGCCAACAAAGAATAAAACATTTTTGTCGACTTCGCCAACAAATGTTTAGAAGCTTCAAAATGTTGCTGCTAAAGCTCAAATGCCATCAATAGATCTTTCGGATATCTTGAAAACCACGTTATTTTATCAAAAACATTCTACATCAGTCGTCTCTTCATTCACATTTTATGAAAACGAAATATCTGTGAATGAGTCTATTGCAGCAACAAGATGATTAGAATTGGTTGAAAACCATGTTTCTTAAGGAACAAGGAGTGGGTTAAGTGGGAGTGGGTCTTAAGGAACAAGGTATTCTCCTTGCAACCAAAATATATTCGACAACTACGAATAAGGATCAACAAATTCTGCAAGAACCGATTCATTTAACTCATCCAAAATTCTCTACTGAAAACCAACACCATTAATTTAAAACTCGAAATAAAAACTTTAAGTCCCATACTCGTACCTACGTATCGGAAAGCTTTTTTTGAATTCGACGCTCTGCAATGTGGGTACTCCCTCTTAACTCGAGCACTTAGTAATTTCGTCTAATCCGATACAAGTTTTAATACCGTGTCCCGTCCGCCCGCGGCGTCGAAAAAAGGGACCGTGTTAAGTCGCTAAAAACTGCACATTTTCGCACGCTCACACTCTTGCTCAGGGTCGGCATAGTTCATTTGTATTTTAGGACATACCTAGACATTCAAATTGGAGAAAAATTTTAGCTTATCTAATCTCAAGATGATCTATTGAGCAATGATGTGGCATTTTGCGCCAAGAAAACAACACATATATCTACCTAAGTATCATTCATCAACTTCAGATCAAATCAGAGTCAGATCATTCTGAGAAAGCTGAGGTAAAATTGAAATCGCCCCTTCCATAAGGATCCAAAAAAAGTGAGATATTTATCACATGGAGCCTTAAGGATACCGCCCGTGGAAATTTGGATATTTTGACAAGGGAGCAATTATTAAGATAGGGATGGTCGGACATAAATAAATAGGGAAAATCCAAGAGCAGAACACCTAATTTAATTAGAAACTTAAATTAGAAATGTAATGGCGTTGGTCGGAAAAGCAAAAGTTGCTTAAAAGGTGTCCTTTACCTAGTAACTGCACTTGAAGCCTGATCCTCATAGTTATGTGGTCAATGATGTTCTTTCTTAAATATTAACCTTTCACATGCTGCCTTAACAACAGCTTTAATAGTTATCATCATCATCTCAGCCTATACCCGTTCACTGCTGTATTATATAGGCCTTTCCAATCGCTCTTCAGCGCAACCGGTCCAATCCCACCTCCATTCAACGACTTTCTGCGATCTTCTTCGGTTTACTAATATATTTAACAAAATCCTAGTGCTATCCGCATAACAGTATAAAAAACAGTCGCTCTACTTTTAATTTAAGAATTTTGTGTTGCAGATTCTAGTCTAACCTTCGTCTAAGGTTAATCTACTATTTTGTTATCGTCTTTATTTTATACCAACAGCTATGGTAATGCTTACTATTTACACCTGAACTGACAATTTCATCGATGCCAAAAAGTATGTAGGTATGATTTATTTGTTTTTTTTTCTATGTTTAAATTGACTTAAATTGTTTTCTTAGACAAGAAATGTTTTTTTTTAAAAAGAAGTACACATGAACGCTTAAATTAAATATTTTGGTTTTTTGGCAAGAAGTCGAAGAGTGATGTTGTCAATTTGTCTTAATTTCCAAAACTTGTGTTATTTCGAATAATAATGTGTAATGTTGGTGGAATATTAACCAATATGTATTCTTATATGTGCATAAGTGAAGGTAATTTAAACAAAGTGATAAAACGTGCCTTTTCGATTTCCCTCAAAACGGCCGTCGTAATTGGTATGTAAAGTATCCATCGCTTTACTAACCAGGGTGGGGTACTTCATCAGTTTCATTATCATCGTTATCATCAAGTTCATCGGGGAGTTGAATTAATTTAAACAAATATAAGACTTGGCAGTATGGCTTTGTACCTTCGTCTGTCCATAAAGGACGAATATTACTACTACAACTACTTATAAGTTTTGGCGTGTTTGGTATCGCAACTGTAAAATAATTTAATTGGAGTGCCTTAAGGCATAACCTAACTTTTTAATAAACAAAATGTATCCGTCTACTTTATGAAATTCCAACACTAATTGCATTGAGTTTCCAACCGCGCCGGTAAACTCCAAACGAGACTCAACTTCACCGCCCGACGGACCATAACAATGTCATTTTTCGCATCGCATAAACCACGACCGCAATCTACAAAAGAAACAACTCGAAACTTGGCACAGTCAGACTCAATACAAAGGGGGAACGGGCGCGCAGCTCGTTACCATTCATAATTCACGGGGAAAACTCCTCGTACGTTTTCCTATTAGAAATTTTATAAGGTTTTTATTGCGTCGCCCGTTTCGCTCCCGCTAAAAGTTTGCGCGCCCCGGCGTTTGACAGCTCGCGAGCGCGGGAACGGTTAGGTGTGTTCACAAATTCATTCTACTTTCTTAAATTTTAAAAAAGGTTTAGCAAAGAAATTTACCTTTGAGACGTGAATCGTGTTATATAAATGTACCGTTTTATTGTCGTATATAACCAACCATTTGACTGGAATTCTTATCTTAGTAACACTAACTTCCTCCGTAATTTTAGTATTTCATAGTAGGTACCTATCTTCTTATTTATTATTACCAAACATATTAATATTATATATTTGGCGGAATAATTGTGAGAATATGTTGTGCTGACTGCTACATTACATTCTAAGGGACATACAAAGTAAAAAATATCAAATTATTTTTGAAAGTACATATACATTTTGCTGCCTAATTTCAAAATCAGGCCATGACAGTCTCTACAGAGATACATTATTGTCGACATCTAATGCGTATGTAGGTCCAAAAATAAACCGTGTTCTGGTATGTGGCATAGAATTTCCATAACGCACAAAGACAATGTTCTTATTAAAATTGCTTTCATATTCATTATTATAATTATACATAATCAATATTAGCACAACTGTTTTGATTCCTCTCCTCGGCTTCGTCTCTTATTTGTTATTTTAGTAGGCGATGACATCTCAGCGGAGTCCATAGCTAATTACACGAATTTCACATCGAGCATTCTCCGTGAAACTCTGACGGTAACAACTTTGATAAGACCTTCTGTAAAACTTTAGAAGGGTACAAAAGACGTTCCAAAAACTTTGTGTTAATAATATCTCGGATGAGTATCATAACATGTCTTTAAGGCTGGGTGAAATTGGATCTGTTTATTTTCTCCCTAGACGACTACAAAGTTGGTACCAACCACTTCCCGAATTTTATTAAATCAGGTTAAAATGGAGGTGATATTAATACGTAGAAAAGTATTTTTTATGCACATAAAACGAGAGCAAATTTGAGTTGGATCTGCAACTTATTATTGCATATTTTTTTAAATTAAATTCATATATGAAACATTATTAGCATTTACAATTTATATGTAACTAATCATATAATTACTATCGTATCTAACAGATTCGTTCACAACAAAATATTGAATAATTTAATGTTAGGTAGATATAGTTGTTATGTTACTAATGTCACTTCCAGTGACAAATGGCGCGGCTAACGATCACGATTGGGCGAAATGTAATTCAGGCTATTGTTTTAAAAAAGCAATGGTCTGGACTACATTTATGTCCCTTAAAATAGCAATAGCACCCCCTATTATATTGAGAACTACCATTGTCGGTACTGTGTTCACTTGCACCTGTTTAGATCTCAAAATCATTAACATATCTGCTTATTAGTAAGGGAAAGCCCAAGAAGTGCGCTCTATCGAAATTCGTAGCTTCGTAATAATTAAATACAGTTACACCGACCTAATTCTTTGAAATCTCCATAGAACAAACTTTAGACGTTGATAATAATAACAAGTAAAAACACACTGAAAGCGTTCTAATCTGGTACAGCTTGATAGCTAAATTTTGACCTGATTTATACTACTGTGCAGATTTAGTTGGTAACTCTCCTCCTGTTACTGTTTGAGATTAGGGCTGTGTGTACCCATTATTATGTCATGACTAAACATTTTCATATAAATTTCCTTGCTCGCTGCCGAAGTTTATTTTCTCCCGCTGCCGGCCAATTCATTTCCATTTCTCTGGTCATTGCAGCAGTTTACATTCTTGCGTTGGCCAGTTCTATTTCCATTTCTGAACGCACTACGGCGGTTTACTCGTACAATTTCTCACTGGCCAGTTTCATGCACATTTTGCTGCTCATTACCGCAGTTTACATCCTCGCGCTGGCTAGTCTCATGTCCATTTTTCTGCTCACTGTCACGGTTTACATTATTGCGCTGGCCAGTTTCATGTCCAATTCTCTACCGCACGATTAGGCAGGGTGCAATGCTGGAGACTTAAGGATATTACTATGTTATATAAAAGACAAACAGTAAGGAATTTTCGAAATAAACTATACTTAAGAGCTCTTAAGAGCCTCAAAATGTTACTTTTTTACTAACACTGACGTTGATTAACCTCAAAAGTACCTGCGTGCAACCCTACCCGGTAGCCTGACGACCTCTATTAATTAAAACGCTGTGTAAACCCGGGCTTTATCGGCACGCCGGCCGCGGCACCCAATTAGGGCCCGGCGAGACTCGCGCCAAAAATGTTGCGGCTTATCAACTCCGTCGTAATTTTGACAAATGACCATTCGTTCGGAAACGCGCTCCGGTGGTTTTTGATTTGTCTGCTTATTTAGTGGTGATTAATTATTGTGTCTGTTACAAATATCTATTTATTTGTTATATTTTAAATACACTTGGTTTGGGACATTGGGATCATTCCGCCCTCAAATATGATAATGTGTACACCCATTTCTGCTAATTCAGCGATAACGCACGTGAAAGATATCACGTACTTAATCGCAAAACGATAGAAAAAAAAGAAACATTTATTTGCTACGTAATTACATAATTTAGACAAATTTAGAAGATCGCGCTGAGTTAATAATTGTATTAGAAATGACATGAAGTCTGAAACAAGCGATAAATCCGTGTAAAAAACAGAAAATCACAAACAGAATCCATATTAATAATATCAGCCTATACTGTCCCACTGGGCAAAGGCCACAAATCGAGGTGAGAGAGAATAGGCCATCCATCTCCATCAAGTGGACCCAGTTCGGATCGGTGGAAGCTGGTGTGAGGCCATCTGCTGTTAGACCTTATCAAGCCGCCCATAAGGGAAACCCAAGCCAACAGCTTAATGTGCCTTCCGAAGCTTCGAATATGAAAATGCCACAAACGGTCACTTATCTCAGGCCAACCATGCCGGAAGCTGCATAACCTTATTTATCGTTAAGAACACCGCAGTGCCACAGTGTTACGAGCGCCAGAATTCATAGTAACTACAACTAAACCAAAATGAACATACTATACTACCTCAAATGAGTAGTCATAAGTCCCTCTAGTAAACATGAAAAATCTTCCGTTAAGACTTGTATCTAAGTTATAATGTAAGATTTTTCATGTTTTCTCCGACCACGAGACATGTCAGCTGCAAATTCGCTATCGCATTCGAACTTTAGATACACATAGACATATCGAGATTATGGACGTTTTTTTATCTTTCAACTATCCTTAATTAGGTAGGTATTTTTAAAGAAACCATTGAAAGATTTTGACATTCCCACTTATTTATCTTTGATTCGAAATGAATATCTGTACATATTCTTATTTATCACTTTCCTTACAAGTCCTTATCATTTCCTTATCTCTCAATCCTAACCTCATTTATATGAATAACATTCATCCCTTACTAACACAGCGAGGTACGAGGAGCTATAACGTCATACCAATATGCCATTCATCAGCCGAGGCGTCGCTAAACACCGGCGGCCGCGCGAGATAACCGCACATAAACCGACAACAATACCCCAACTCGCACTCAATAAAGTATGATAACACATGAAATATGAACTGACGACACCCCTCTACGAAAACTTACTAACAATCTAAAATAAACTCTCGCACATGCTAATAAAGGTTAGATTAAAATGTCGAGATCAAACAGTTCGAATATTCCAAAAGCGAAGACAGCCCTAGCATAATAAACGCGCACCAACGAAAACAAACCGCACCTAGAGCACAAATACAGCCAAATTTCCCAAAGAAAACATACCAGCGTTACATCGTTTCGGAATGAAGCGGCGACGGCGCGAAACAAAAGCGCGGGAATCGCCGCCATTGGCGGAGGAGGTGGGCGGACTCCCGGATAATATGGCGGAAATATTACGAGTTGAGGAGGCATTCAAGGTGCACTGGGAGGATGGAAGGGCGGTGGGGTGAGGGCCACCCCCGAGAGGTTAATTACCCGCCGGCCGATAAGGCAGCGGCTCGCTAATTACGTACTTATGGCGGACTGAAATTAAGTTATCGTCGGCGGCAAAACGACGTTCACTTTGTTTGCGTTCCGTTTTACGGATAATATGTATTCTGCGACGCTCGAAAGTAATGGAACAAAATTGGCGGCTATTCAGTTTTATCTTTTATGTCTGGAATAGGAAGTCACCGCGTTCTCAGATAATAGAATCATTGTTCAAACACCGGACCTCCGGGGACTCTTTTTTAATCGCTTAACTTAATTTAATTTTTGATTTATATACAAAAAGATTTTTTGGGTAAAGCATATCATCTTTTAGCATTATAACGCTAATATATTTAGGAATATTTTTATATTATCATGAGTTGTTCGTATTTTAAGCAGATATTAGATAGGTGGCGAAATATACTCGAATGCGGCAAACAACGCGACTAGCAGCTGAGCTCCCAAATAAAATGCGATAAAATAAAAAGATGCCGGCGACAAAACGTAGATACTTATACATGAACCAACTCCTTCGTGACATCAACTAGATTTAATAAGTTCTTTATATGCATGAAAATAAGGGTGAAAGTGGTAGGATAAATAATTTGGCGAGACGCAAAGCGAAGTTGGTAAGTTTATACATATTTACCACAAAAGCGGCTCAGCGAGAGATCGCGGGATCTGTTCCCCGGTTTTATTTTTCCAAGCTCTAAATGGAGTCGGTGGAGCATTTAAATAAGCTTCGCCGCCTGAAGTATGGTAATGTTAGTAATACGCGGAAAGAAACCGCGCGGCTGCCGCCATTTTGAATTTTCTTTTATTTCCACGCTCTGTAGGTACCGGAATACTTTAAATTATGATTGCTTGATATTTTTCTTTTGTTTTCTTGAAATTTGTTTCTTGTAACAGTACAGACAGAGAACCAATACTGTGGTAGATATTATCTACCTACAATGCTATCGTAATCTAAGATAGGTAGATTAACTAAATTACGAGTATCATAATCTATGATAGAAATTTAGATAATCCTACTCAGGGATTTAGTAGCATTAAGGACCTATATAAAGCGTTATCCACCTAAGTATCTGTTCACTTATAAGATTGGCATGCACTAAAGTATGATTTCGCATTTTTACTTAATAAGTACATACTAGTACTCGTAGTAAGTACCTAATAGGATAATAATTGTAGAAGTAGAATAACTGAGAAGTAGATTAACTGTAAATCTGCCGTATTCGTGAATTATTAAAAGAACGGAATGTACTATACCATACCGTACCGTAAAATACCTGGGAACTAGTTTAAACTGTCTAGTATACTTATAATTAAGTGATATTTTACCACCGGGCTCTAGACTTATATTTAAATAAATTTTTATTGCCACATAATTCATTACTAAAACACCAAAACAAAAAAAAATATAATTATTAGTTTCGTGCTGGCATATATTACTCTTAATAGACAAAGCTATTTTACCTCTCCCAATAAAAACCTTAATTTGTCCCAATACATCATCATCCCAATAAAAATTCCACCATCCATTTTTTCGTATTTCCGCATCCCAAATTATTCTCAAACAATTAATTAATATAACATGTAAACGACGTGTCCTAAATGCGGCCACATGGGGCTACTGATCAAAGGGGCCGTTGTTTTTTGCCCCTTAATTAGTTACAAATTATGTAACAAAAAGTATGCTTCTGGGTGCGAGGGCGCATCGTTGTGAGAATGGCGTGAACTCTGTCACGGATCGTCTGCTGGAACGCGAGAGTTATTTTAATATGTGCCCTGTAAGTAGTAGATGAAAATGGTTCATTTAAGGTAGGATATTTAAAAAAGCCAGTTACACGCTGCTACTACTTTCACTCCTGTAAACCTACCTTCGGTCAAATTAGAAAGTATTTTTTTACTACCTAATGGACTATGAAACTGTATCTAAACACCATTGTCTTAAAAAGGGTGGGCTCATAAATGAACCTGACTTAATTTACAGTTTCTCAAATTAGATCCCAACGCAATCGTAAATAGGTACGCAATTAAACCCATTATACTTAAATAATTATTAAGGAGGCTGATTAGTATCATCATTTTGTCAGGCCAAATTTCACCCAATACCAAAATTCTCAATTTAAACCTCTAAACTTATACCTAACTTTAAAACAGTCACGTTCCGTTGCACGCCCTCGCCCACCGCCCTCGGGTCTACCTCCCAGCTAATTAGCTTCCGTAAGCAGTAAATCTTACGTATACTGCGCGCCGTCAGCGCATGCCTTTGATCACGCGACAAGTGAAACGGAACGCGGCTCAATGAATGAACTGAACGATTCCTGAACGGAGCGTTTAATGTCAAATGTGGCGGGAATTCCGTTAGCGCGAGTTTTATAGCTTCATTCCGTTGATTTTACTTACCTACATTACGAACGTTAAGTTTATAGACAGGTATTAAACACATGTGGCTTAAATTCTCATCTTGCATGCCTAAGAACGATTACTTTTTAGGTTCATTACCTTTTGATTACATATCCCCTATGTACTCAAGGAAAAAATGGAACCCATAAAACTTAATTCAAGCGTTTAGTAATTTGTCTTGGTTCCGTGCGCATGCTAGGTGTAGTATTATCTAATAAATCTCACTCATCTCGATTCATGAGAGAAGGCCTCTGCCCAGCGGTGGGACAATATAGGTTGATAGATATTATAACCTTTACTCATTACCTATTATTACATGCACGTACCTACTACTTACCATAAACACTTTAATCTTATATCAAACAGTTTTTTGAAGAGAACTCTATATTATACTTGAAAATCGTAGAGAAAGCTAATAGATATATTGTAGGCACTCCTACCGACTAAAAAACCTATTGTGGTCGGTATTGACGGTTTCAGATGGACTCCGAGATTTGTGTTCCAAATCTGAATGCACCTTGATAGACTTTGATGTTCTTTCACGAAGGCTCTAGATCTATGGAATCTGATATTATGGCGAACAATCTATGTATGTAAGGTGAAAGGAAATACCAGACACATAACAAGACCGACGGTCATATCCCACGATCGAACGTTAATCGTTCTATCATATCAGGCATCCGGGCAGAAACAATCAATTAGGAAGCGATCCCCTTTCAATTATACCTCGCATCGGCACGTAATTGCCTCGCGCCCCACCCACGGCCGGCCTATTATGTGTGATGGAGATTCTATTGCCATTATCGGGATTTGATTGCGTCTTGTTCGTTAAAAACGTGTAATAAATGAATGTAAGTTCTATATCATCATCACGCCAGATCCCTTGCGGGGTAGACAGAGAGTACAGAGTTCCAACAGGTTCTTTCCTTACATACCTCTCTGACTTTTTCCACTCTCATAGTTCGTCTCATACACACTCGCCGGTTACGGAGACTCTTGACTTGTCCTTCAGATAAGACTCGGTCTATTTGGTCATGGTAAGATAGTTCAAGTTCTATGTTTCAATTTCCTTTGCATGTGGAAAAAAGTTCCCCGTTGCCATCCTAGGTAGGATATAGTGTGGGTTTTCCACCGAAAAAATGTCAAACGCAGTCCGGGATTTGGAATTGTGCCCAGTATAATGGCAATATACTCGCCCCCTATCAAATTCGGTTCTAACATCGTCGGTTATATGTTGGTGTACAAAGCACACATCTGCTTGGGGAATTCTCCGAGATATTTTTTAAAGTTCCCCGTCTGATTGCGACTCCTCATTATGACTAAGGTCGTGTCGAGACAGGGTAAAGACAATCTAAGAAATTTACTTGCTCTTGGAACGAAGACGACCGTAAAAGAACACTAAGGCATAGTAGATGCCAACTGAGGCAACTTATTGGAGCGTATACAGACCAATATGGTGCAATATGGTGAACCTATTCAGTGACATAGTATACAGGAGCTGTTCAGAAACTATGAAGCACATTCTCTGCAGATTTGATGCATTAGTAACGTGGCGACTAAATCTACTAGGAGTGGATTTTATATTATCAGAGGAATGCCAGCTTCCGCCCTGGCAGAATCTGCAATAGTTAGGGACATGCAATAATAGGGACTTTTAGGACTACCAAGTCTGTTGGAGCATTAAAACACGGTGGACGGACGATTTA
This sequence comes from Phalera bucephala, assembly GCA_905147815.2. NCBI lineage: Eukaryota > Metazoa > Arthropoda > Insecta > Lepidoptera > Notodontidae > Phalera > Phalera bucephala. The sequence continues at coordinate 15,301,786 of LR990630.1, read as the reverse complement.
GCGCAGTGGTTAAGAGCTTGAGCTTGAGCCCACTGTGTCTAATAGTCGCGAGTTCGATTCCCGCACGGGACAAATCTTTGTGTGATCCACAATTATTTGTTCCGGTCTGGGTATTTGTGTTTGTGAATTTTCATGTTTGTAAACGCACCCACGACACAGGAATAAATCCTAGTGTGGGGATACGTTTTTAAAACAATAAAAAAAAAGCAAAGGGCAGCGCAAAAGATCCTGTAAGGTTGAGGTGCGCTTGAGAATACTCAGCCTTAAAAGGTAATCAAGAATGGAATCTATACTATCAACTCTAAGATGAAGGATGAAGCATCGTGGGCGCAGAAACTGCCATGAAACGGCATATAATTTATCTACCCATAGATAAATTGTAGTACGCACACGCACGCACACATTATCAGCTTTTGAACAAAATTTTAAAACATCGAACACTGGCATCACTCACATAGGTAACTAGGGCTGCCTTTAGGCGCCATTTTAGTTACCAATGTTCCGTTTTGACAAGCATCAACCACTATACTCATTATTGGACATTAGATATAAGACCTGTCAAGTCTATCGTTCCCGTATCGTCCCGTGCCGTCGTGTCGCCACCTGAGCCGCCAACACGCAGTGATGGATGGCCCGAGTCGACCCCTGATCGCCCCCTGTCCAACGCCCGTTGTAGCGCAGGTAATTAAAATTAGATTAGCGGTGTGTAAATATAATCTGTGGGAATTGATATTGTTATATTTTTACCACATCCCCTATACCGTTTCAATAAATCGCTACTTTTTTTTGGGTGTAAGCAAAAGGCGATTGAAAAAGAAAACCAAGTTAATAATCGCTTATCTATCTATATCGCCACGCTAGATCCTTTTCGAGATAGACTGGAAGTACGGTGTTCCAGCAGCTTCTTTCCTTATAGACCTCTCTCAGACTCTCCCTCTCTCTCTCTCATCCTCCACTCTCATAGATCTCTTTCTGTAATAAACTCCTTGATAATTATATTTTATTGATTAAAAATATACCGTCACACCTATATTCCCCAAGCGGGGGTGGCAGAGGTGTTCTGAGTAGATCCACTTTTCGCCGATGATGTTAAGTCCCATGTAATAGGGGGAGACCCTATTGCCATATACTGGGCACAGTTCCAGACTCCGGATTCATACTGAAAAGTTTTCATTAGAAAAACTACATTTTTTCCAACCTTGGATTTGAACCCAGGACCTCGTGATCACAAAGCGATGCACTTTGCCACTTGAACAACGAGGCAGTCGGTCATGTTTTATTGATAATAATTAATTTATACTGTAAAAAGCACTACTGTGTCCCGTGTCATAATTAATTGTCTAAAAATATAATAGCAATAACCTCAACGTCTAAAGTCCACAGACTCTTTTCAACACAAAAAAAAAAACAAATCTAACGTCATTCGAAATCCAAACAGCACGTCATCATGACACCGTCATCACAAAAGCAAGCAAGATGTCGTCCCCAGTGCTCGTCAACCCGTGCTAGCTTTGGTACGATGGTATACACCAAATGGTGCTACCATGAACTCCACTGCGGTCGCCGCTGTCAGCGTGTTGTTGGTTTTACTGGCCATTGTGTTTAGGTGGAAATTTAAATCTCCCAAGGTGAGCATTTCTTTGGGTTTAATTTCGTAGTGATCATCACACCTCTCACACCTGTAACGGTGAAAGAAGTGTACACAGAATACCCACATTTCACAGAGATGCCTACTCTTTGGTCACAATGAGATAAGCTGGTTAGGTAGTGAACCCATTGCCACTCTTCAGATCCATTATTTCGAAGCGGTATCAATGCCTCTATCCACAGAGCAAATATTTATTCTGTGGCTTTACACAACCAATTACGATTCTAAACATTGCAATAAGATAGCTTATTATACGGTACAACTGCAAAGATTCTATCAAAATTTATGCTCTAAGCATGAACAATCCTACAAAGTCATCAGATACATCTAAACAAAACAAACATAAGTCTTTGGAAGGCTATCTATCCTTGATACAATTTTTATAATAGAAGACTAGTCCCGCTTTTACAACTTTTTGATACAGACCCAACATGAATCTGATGAGAATTCCTGTTTGTCAGGTGGAATCGGAGGAGTGTCCGCCATGCACGCCAGTACAGTTGGTGCACCGCCTCTGTCCACACCACAACGTGGTGCAACGCTTCCAGGTGGAACAGAAGGACTCGCTCGACGAACACCTCGATGTACTTACTAGGAAACTGGCTGAGAAGGTAACTCCTGCTTATATCCTGCTCCCGTATTTTACTGTTCAAGTTATTATGATGTTTTTACCCTAACCCATTTTGAACTAAAAGATCAAACAATAAATGTGTGTGAGTGGCAATAATGTACATCTTATTAATAGTGTGTTCACACGTCGACGCTACGCACGTACTTTTAAAGCAAAGTTGGATACGCCAGACACTGGAGAGCACAGCAAACGGACCAGAATAGTCCTTCAGTAAAATTATCACATATGCTTTCACCATTGCCGAAATCTGCTGGATTGATCGAAGAGTGTTAGGGACAATAAAGAACTCAGATCGATAGTCCATCAAGTGAGAAGAAAAATTTAAAAATAATGCCCATTAAGAAACTAATTGATACAGAATCCTACCTAAAGGACTTAATAACTATGTGAATCCGTTTAGTAAAATTGCCATCATTGCGCTTACACCTTTTAAAATTTTGTTTTAGGCAACAAATTTCTAGTTTATATCCTATATAGAAATGCAGATGTCGTGAGGATTATTTAAGTGATACCTACTTTCCTGTATGTAGGTATATCAAATTAATGCATTCGCGAATATTATAAACAGGAGGGCCGTCTTCGCCTGTCAAAATCAAAAATCCGCGAAACCCAGAACGAAATTGAGAACCTACATGCGATAGACCACGACGTGCGACTCAAGTACCGAGAGATCATGGAGTCGCTGCGCAAAGACCTGCTTGGCAACGAGAAGGACTGCAAGAAGTTGCAGGAACAGATCGAGTGGGTTTCCAGGCGACGGGCTGAGCTTAAAGACGAGGTAATTTTACTAACTGAACAAAAATAGTGATTTCTGTGATCGGATGTAACCTCGTTGACAACAACGGTACCTCCGACCACAGAAATCACTAGAAGTGATTTGCACACAATTTTGTTCGAAATCACTGTCAATAACACACATTCACTCACATTATTACTATACAAATATTTCCCGGTGAATTATACCAATTTTAGTTACCGTATCACATACATTGGTCCACGCAGTCCTGAAGCATTTTGTGATAATTTTCTCTCGCAAAAATGACCACAAGTTCACGTGGCTATAGACTTCTAATGTCTTATTATTAAGATTTCTATGCCCCCAACAATGCTGTCAAAGTGGCCACATTCTGGGCCACTTCCATATGTATGCATGCAATTATAGCATGTTAGCCAACAAAATGCTAAGAAGACAATAAGTAATAAATTAGCATATGCAGTAGCATGTAGTCCGCGGAAAAAGTTGTACGGCGGTCCTTTACACAACTGTAACTGGGATGGATCTCAGTAATAGAACTAAGCAAATTATGAAAACACCGTTATTTAATAAAAATTCGTATTCACGTAAACTAGATCTCTGTCAAATTAAGCAAGAAGCTATAACTACCTTCTTGCTTAATTTGACTACCTTCTTGCTTAACTTTCTGCGACATATGTACCATTCTCAGGTCATAACTATATGTATTTAAGTGTGGTGATCGGGCTGTAGCATAGGCTTTTGAAAAAATTAATAATGGAGGTAAGTTTTGTCTTACGTAGGCCTATAAAAAATAAAATAGTATCCACTCGTCCCATTCCATCTAACAGGTGCGTAAAGGCCAGAGGTTGTACGGCGAAGCGGCAGCTGAACTAGCCAGCAATCTGGCGGAGTTGCAACGCGGGAGGGTTCCCGAGCACAAAATAACGGACAAGCCCCAACAACAGCACTCCCTGACCTCCCTTAGACACCGCAAAGAACCTCAGCTGCCTAGAGCGACACCTGTGGACTCACTAATGATCAAAACATCGCCTATGTTGTCACCCGATTGTCCTTCGCGCATGCAAATCCCGTAGCTTCTTTGAGTTTTGTTGCTCTGGTACCAGAAATAAATAGTGAAGAGTCTGCTGTGGGTTTTAACAACATTTTTTTTATTTATTGATGTTTTTTGATACATTTTACTTAAATAAATTATTTTATTTTATATGAATTTGGTATTTTAAAATCTATTGAACACAGCCTGTGATACCTTCATGATTGATTTAAAATATGATCATACGTCTCTAAAGAACTCGTAAGATAGGTAAACTCTCTACACGTCTCAAATGTAAGTCCGTTTATGTAAAATTTCGACATATCTCGAGAGTTCTGGATTTTAAGTATCAATAATTATATTCACCAAGATTTATTTTAGTTGATACTTTTGTCCAAATAAAGTAGAAAGTAGCATACGCGATAGTGTATGTAGTATAGTAAGTACGTTTTGAGCGTGGCTCTACATTTTAATCCACATAACTATTAGGGGTCATTGGCAACTACCTACCTAGCGAGTCGTTTGATACCTTTAGGCGTATAATGTCACATTCGCAGAATGTCACCATGTCGCAAAACAACACTTTCGCATTATGTCACGTTCGCAAAACGTCACACTCGCACAATTACACGTTCGCAAAATGTCACACTCGCACAATGTCACATTCGCAAAACGACACGATCGCAAAAAGTCACTTTCATAAGATTTTTAAAATATCTATTTTATATAAATGAAAAAGAAAATTTGGTAGATAAAAGAGACAAAAACGTAACTAACATTCACCTGTAGGATTTATAAAATCTGTAGGATATTTAGAGAAAGTAGTCATTTTGAGAATTCTACGAACGTGACATTTTGCGATCGCGTCGTTATGTGAATGTGACATTGTGCGAATGTGACATTTTGCTAACTTTAGCTAAATGTCACATTATCACACATGACATAATGTCTGAATATCGTGACATTGTGCGATTGGGACATTTGCTAATGTGACATTATGCGAGTGTAAAAAATTATTGTGACGTTTTGAGAATCTCACTTCATGCAAACGTGACATTTTGCGCCGAGAGGGTTTGATATAAGAGTATTTACGAATGAAATCGCCATTATTGCCTTTAGAAGCACTATGGAGATTTCTTAAGATGGAGACTTCTCTAAAAGATTTTTTAAAATTGCGATTCCCAATTTTTTCTAAGTAATCTATTCATTAATTTTACTTAAAAAAAGGAAGCACCGCTAACTTTTAAACCGATATACTAAACACTTATAACGTCAATCAAGACATCACAGAAATTCGAACTGACAACAACACACGCGTTTAAAACAAAGACAAAACCGCCGGCACTCGAGACCCCTTTTTATTTTATATCTATCGTTAATTCCGAGGGTTAAAATCCCCGAAAAAGTGAGCACTTGCCTTGTTTACAAGGTTTTAGATTTTAATTTAGATTGGGGTCGAGTTTTTGCAACCAAAATGGCGTAAATGTCAAAAAAGCGCGGGAATTTTGTACTCTTTGTAGTTGACGCTAGGGTTGTAGAGAGTTTATAGAGGGGTGCCCCGGTATCCATTAAAATCGCATTCGTATGTGATCACCTAATACAATATCATCAAGTCCATGCCCCGAGGCGCTTTGTGAATAATTTCGCGGCAATCTGCCCCCGTTTGTGTCGGATTTGTATAATATCATAATTGGTATTATTTGAATTGCGTACCTACTATTTTTAGTTTATATTAAAAAATAAATAGTTATCCTACAAGGTTCTGCGTCATAAAAAAGTCAACTTATATGACGAAATTAATACAGCCGTTTGCCTACGTTTATGATGCCTTAGCTTAAAGATTAAATAGCTCACAGCGTTTCTATTTCCAGAGGTCTACAAACTGTGGTAACTGCAAAATATAAATCATGTTTTGCCTTAATAATAATAGGGTAGAGAATAGATGATTTCCTTTTTTTAAATAAAGAAAGCATAATACCCAGTCCGAAACAAATATTTGTAGGTCACAAAAATATTTGTCCCGTGCGGAGATCGAACCCGCGCCAATTCGATCCAGTGGACGAAGCAGCTTAAGCTCTTAATCACTGCACCAAATCGTCCTTCAAATTAATCCTATTATAATGCAACACTCAATACTTATCTATTTAGAGAAAATAAGATATTCTTTTCCAAATAGGTAACCATTTACAGTCATCTCTCAAAATTAATGTAAGAAATCTATCCACATTAAATTATGGTCACTATTTTTAAGTAATTTCTATTTAACACAAAAAAGACTCTTGCGCATACATATAGTTTTATCAACTTCAATCTTCAATTCAAAGAAAGCACCACGGATTAATTCGCTTGTTGCACGTAGCCCTGTTAAATAGAATAATAAAGTACCACCTTTCAGTACATTACGTATAACCGCGCACAAAACGACAGATTTTTAATTGACAAACCAATCACATTATAAACACACTAACAAGAGATTTTTATTTAAAAAGGTACCTTCTCACATCTGTCGGTTATTCTAAATAACAGATCGACGTTGGTAAACAGTAAGTACGCAGACAATAAAATCGTATTTTTGTAAATTTAACTCTATTGCGTCAATGGTAAAGTAAAAATTAGCACGTGATATTGATATTGCTTGAAACATTTATGCTTATCTGTATCTGACAGTTATGTCCGTTTATTTGTTTTCGTTCGGTTTACATTTGTCCCGCCAGAGGGCGCCGAGTGTTTGCGCAAGCAAACACACTACACTTAATGTGTAGATCAATAGAGCAATGATGCTTCTGGCTATTTAGTCTGTGGCAAAGCTATTTTTAGCTGATGATTGGGGAACAATTTATAAAAATATTTTTCTAAAATACAAATTCGTGTAAATTATAGCATACAAACGATCTAAATTTAGACGCCCAAACCTGGACATCGACGACCTAAGGAGGGACAACCTACATTTGCCTATAAACGATGTGTACGAACGATGTAGTGAAAATAAAGTTTCACTCAGAGGATCACCAATCAGATAGATATACTGAGACAAATCACACCCGAAGTATAGTAGGCTTGTTAATCAGTCTTTCTACCACATCTCGCGGGGTGTAGATATATTATATTAGATTTCAAACATTCTGTCCTTACCTTCTGGAAACAGCGTATGCAATTTTGAATCAGAATCAAAAAAATTTTTATTCATGTAAACCATTACAGTATTTATGAATTGTCAAAATAGTAACAAAGACTCTTCCACCACTTTGGAATGTTATTCCTATGCAGAAGAAGGGCAAGAAACTCCACTGTTACTCTTTTAAAATAGTACTTTATACTTTTTCCATCTACATTTTATTGTGGGGTATGGGAGAACAATGTAGTTTCAGGTGAGTCTAAATTAAATTAACCAAGTTAAACTATTCATGAGAATGGCTACATGGTTCTCTCATTTACAGATAAAGCAATGAGGAAGAAAAATGATCAATATTATTTAACTACTAGAAGGAAGAGAGGGAATAATAAATAATAATACTGAACATGTTATTCACATTCTGATGGAGCTGGCTTTGTTTTTTAATATAAAGCGTTGCCCCCTTTGGTTTCCCAACACTAAAACGATTTTTGTGCCATGAATGCGTTCACAATTTTCACAATAAACAGATTTCATACACAAAGAACAACCTGACTGAAACAAATAAGTATATTTTGAGTCACGGGATCAATCATACCACTACAGGAATGAATTAGTTAATGTACATATTTCAATAAATTAAAATTCTTTTAATCAAATTAGATAATCCAAACAGATTACATGGAAAGGGGTAAAATTTAACAAGCCATAAAAATTCAGCTGAAGTTCAGTGTTGGAAAATTAAACAGCACCCTAATTGTAAAACGCTTTACAAGCGAAATTAACAATTTAGCTAAAAGTGGGAAGGCTTTAACGGAAACTGAGAATATTTATCTTGTACATTCTACGTTAGACACTATGTTCTTCTTTATTGATTGAAAAACCGCTTGGTTCAGTGATTCAGTGGTTAAGCCACTCCCCCGCTGTATCGAGTAGTCGCTGATTCAATCCCCAATCCCTTCATGTTTGGAAACGCACCCACTATATAAGTATGTCAATTTCATATTTGTAAGACAAAAAGAAAGAAAGAAGTTTAAGAAAAAAATACATGTAAATACAAGGTGTAACATAATTAACGCAAGACCTGAAAGTAGTTTGTTCTAAATCGGCAACTGAATCGATTCCAACTATTTTTAAAGTATGTTATATTTCTTTTTAATTATCAAAAATTGCTGTTATTGGTCCAGTGTGTATTAAACAACATTTAATCATTATTCAAAGCAATACGGCTATTTTGAATGCATTCCTATTACACACACATCAATATGCACACAAAATATAATTTATTAAATTACGTGGGTTAATTTGGGTACCATAGAGCTTAAAATTGGCAGAAAACCCCTTAAAATTGGAAATTTGATTTTCGTATTGAATTCTTAAAGCAAAATTCTAATGGGGGTGTCTAAGGTCTGGCGTTATATATGTTACACTTTGTATATGTTTGCTACTGTGAATTATCAAGTGGCAATTGGGTCTTTGTGATCACAACCCTGCTAGGCTGACCCCGGATAGTAGGTTTAAAGAACAAACTAAACAAGAGATCGCAAAACTGTGGACCCTTGAGTGTGGACTCCCCGGCCGACATCCATTTGACAGAGAGACCTCGATGAAGACAGAAGTCTTAGTGGTTCCACGCTGTGAACACCGCGATAGTAAAACGACTCTGGTTCCTCACATGTGCCCAATAGAGCAAGGATGGAGCGGTACCGAAGCATTCTGTTCCTCTTAATTCGGGATCTCTATCACGAAGCTCGCCTATTATGTCAAAGTAGGCAGTCGCTGGAGATTTTGCATGAGATCAAAGTACCCTACATTTTCTTTGCTATCTTTGATCCCACATACCTGAGTTTTTCCCACTGAGCATCTTTTGAAGGTTTTTTTAAGCGCTGAACCAATGCATCTCTAGAAACATCTGCAGGTTTCACTTTACATAACACAAACATTTATTGCATTTCCAATGTCTCTTATAGCACCTAACTGCCTAACATACGCTTTCCATTCAAAAATTTAATTTTTACATTATATTACTACTAACGCCATCTTCATTTGAAATTAATAACATATGATGTTGTACGATGAATGTATTTTCTGTCTGCTTAATTTCAGATATACTTTTCTAAGTATATTAAGGATTAGCTTTAGCCCACAGCTTTGCTTTACCCGCCAATTTCAATTTCTTAATAAATAACATATTTGTAAACACAAACCCCGAACATTTGGAGTATGACACCCATCATTATCAGTCAAACTATACCAACGAAATTGGTCAGACCAATCACAATGTGCAAGCCATCCATTTATATAACGGCTTGTTATTCCAGCTTATAATCTATAGCTCTGCTAAATTTCTTCTAAATCAGTTGAGCCGTAGAGATGTGATTGAGTAACTTGCTATTTATGTATTTCCTTTTATGCCTGATGAGACCGTCAGTTGCTACAGAAATATTGTACCTCTTTCTAGATTACGTAAGTGTCTATTAGATAAAATGTCATTGCGCTTACCTAATCATTTTATACACCATTTAACACGCACGCTTATCTAGTATAATATAATTTATATACAAAACAAAAGTCTATCAGGAGTAAAACACTCCCCCGCGGGTTGGACCCCATCAGTTTTAAATTCGCTAAGCGCTCACACATACAACGTGTTTATATTATAAACAAACCAACATTCTTTTTTCTATTTGCCTTGAAATTTGTCATTTAACAATATACTCTATGCCAACACTCTTAAGACGAAGATGCTATTTTAATGGTAGCTTAAGTTATATCTACAGAATATTAAAAGTTGCGCCACCCTTCTAAGTAGAAGGTTTTTTCTTTTTGTCCTTAATGTAAAAAGAAAACGGGAAAAGTTTCGGGACGCGGCGAGTTTAAAATTTTTCCACCCTTAATGCGCTTATTACGAGTGGGGAAAAATTTGATGGTTCTCAAAGTTTTGAAATGTGCACCAGTTTTTATTGGACACAAATGGAACTTTTTGTTCATTATTTCTGGAGGAAGGTATGAAACTGTGTGGAACGAACAAATTTGATTACCTACTGGCGAGTATTTTTTAATATAAAAGCGTAAAAGTATATAGTTTGTGTTAAAATAATCATGTAGATAAATTGTCGGATAGATATTTTTCTGCTTTTCTAAAAATAATAGACCTTCGTGAGAGTATTTAGATGAAGGAATTCTACATAAATTACATGATTATATAATTTTAGAACATAACTGATTTTTAACTATCTATACTGTCTATTATCTGTTACGGGTACGGGTCCCAGGACCACGCCGCACAATATTCAGGTTACCAACGAAAGCGCGAAGTCACTAAGAGTCCCGAAATAGGTAGCTAAAATAATCCCAATTACGCAAAATTCTATGTATAATTATTATTATACTCAATTATCTATCTATCTATATCATCACGCCGGATCCCTTGAAGGGTAGGCAGAGAGTACAGAGTTCCAACAGGTTCTTTCCTTACATACCTCTCTGGCTTCCTCCACTCTCATAGTTCGTCTCATACACGCTCGCCGGTTACGGAGACTCTTGACTTGTCCTTCAGATAAGACCCGGTCTATTTGTTCACGGTAAGATAGTCTAGGTCTTCCCCGGTACCTACATCCTTCCACTTTCGCATTGTATATCTGTTTTGTCATTCTTTTTTCTGACATTCTTTCTATATGCCCGAACCAACAGAGCACACCCTTTCTTATCTTTACACCTCTATCTTTCTATTACTTACTACTTACCAGCGGTGTATTTCTCATCCTTACTGAATGCGTATCCAAGATATACAAACTCATTCACTTGCTCCAGCACATCGTTACCAACCACAATCCTTGCATTCGTTCTGCTTTCTTCCCGTTCAAAAATCATAATCTTGCTTTTCTTTACATTCAAATGCAAGCCATTTTTCATGCAGTCGTCTTTCATAACTGTGACTAATGTTTGCAGATCAGTGGCTGTTGGCGCTATTAAAACTGCGTCATCTGCATATAGTAGATGATTTACCACTAGATCACTCATTTGTACACCTCCGTTCATCGCTTTCAGTCTTTGAAGACTTATATCCAATTATATCATAAACAGTCTAACGGACAACACACAACCCTGCTTGACGCCGATTTCAACGTCAAACCAGGGTGACGTGTTACCACCCACCCGTACGCATGCCTTGCAGTCCACATAGGTGGACTGGACGGCTCGCAACTGAGTCCATTTATACTATCAATCAATCAATCAATCAATCAGCCTATCGCAGTCCACTGCTGGACATAGGCCTCTCCTAACACGCGCCATTGCACACGGTCCTCCGCCTTCCGCATCCAGTCTGTCCCAGCGACCTTTTTGAGGTCGTCGGTCCATTTATACTATACTCAGGTAAAATGTCCCAAAGTCTCTTTCGCACAACTCTATCAAACGCCTTCTCTAGATCCACAAAACCGCAGAAAACCTTCCGGCCCACTGCCAGATGCTTCTCTACGATGTTGCGGAGGGAGAAAACTTGATCAGAACATCCTCTTCCGGACCTGAAACCCCCTTGTGCCTCGCACAACATTCCATCGGACTTCTCGCGCATTCTCCGTTCAATAATTTTACCGTACACTTTGGCTGCTAAGCTGATCAAACTGATGGTTTTGTAATTTGCGCAGTCATATTGTGAGCCCTTGCCTTATACGAGGGTCCGTATACCGGTCCTCCAACAAAGCGTTTATTTAATTTCATTAAGCCTTGTCTGGAAGAAATTGCTTTTAGCAATAACACCGCCAATTGTACCTAGCTGTTAATATTTTTTTGTATGTAATTATTTGTAAATATCGCTGGTGTACAATAAAGAGTACTCTATCTATCTAAGCCATATTATAATATATAATATAAGAATATATTGAGAAACACATCCATCCAGTTAAAAATAATCATTCACACAGCACCGCCGGCCGGGGTCGCCGTCATTTACATTTTTATTTTATTTACAGCTGGCAACACCGACGCACAGATAATTTCAGTCTAAAGCGCGCGGATACGGCAAATTGGAAAGTTACAACAAGGCTTACCGTCCAACTCAGCTTAAATGACGGTTTCGGGGATTTTATGCCGATTGCTTTGAAGATGACTATATTGTTTTAGGTTTTATTTTTACATTGTGTATGTACACGTACATACAAGTATATACTAAAAATATGTATTTAAAATTGCATAGTTAAATTTCAAGAGCTAATGCGAAATGACTGCTTCCGAAATATTTTGTATAATCTAATAATTTTAGTATAGGCCATTTATGTATAGTGCGACAAGAATGTTTTGACCCGTTGGTGACATCGACAGGGAGGCGTTGGTGAGAAATTAGGGTAATCATTTAATTTTCTTACTTTCAGGGAAATATTTCAACAGATGGGTCCGCACGGTTACTAATTAAAAAAAGACCTTTGGTAAATTTCATAACAAACGGCAACTCTGCGACTATCATGAAGTGGCATTCACTTGATGACAGCTTTAGTTCCAATTTTGGCCGCGAGCCACAAGACCCTTGATTGACTGTAAATCAATTGTTGGGGGAGGCCTATGTCCTGTAGTAGACGGGTTTCGGCTAATAATGACATAATATGGTCGGTATTTTTACACAACACATAAGATATGACCCTTCTTTTTTCTGTAGGTGTAACTATTGTCGAAGAACGCTTTGTCTGCTAGTTCAATTCCTCATGTTCTCCCCGGGATTTTTTACTTTGACAAAAGTTACACATTTTTTGTTCCCCATTTAGGATTAGATATTTTTTAAGGTTTTCCAATCATATTGAGGACATGAAATGATATGAAAATACATGTTCCATGATCTTTATTTTCACTAAAACTAGCGTACATTATTATCAATAATATAGTAAATTACATATTTTGAACATTTTTAATAAATCTAATGTAATTTTGTAGTATGTATAGCTTCTGGGTGCATATTTAAACTAGGTTAATGATCGTACGCTAAATAATACATACATTGTACATACAAGGTACATTGACATCACGCCAAGGTTTGATCAAATAGCCGAAGGAGCGCTCGGGAAGCGCTCGGCTACGCTCGGCCGGGTGTCGGCAGCGTGGCGCACACGTCACACTACGGGAGCGACGTCGCGCTATTCAGGACCGCGCCCGACACTAGCGACCCGCTCGCACGCGTATTGGAGTCTCGCTTCCCCGAGCTTCGATTGAAATCACGTCGAGCGCGACGGCGGCGGAACGTTTACCGTCGCGCCGAGCGGGGCTACTCTGTGTGTCGTCTCCCGTACCTTTTAGTACATTACAACTCCCCAGGTCTCGCCACCGTCTAGCTCTCGTCGCGCAGCGTCGGCTATGTGGTGATACGATAACTTCGCGAAACGACCGTGTAATGGTATTCCGTATGCTACTAGTGTACCATTCTTATTCACGAAGTTATCGTAGCGCGTTACGTGTTTAATTGGTCGTAGTGAATGAAGGTTCAGTTCTCTGGCCCGATAGACGAGGCAACATTTTTAGTCAGTCAAAAGCTATAAAATATCATATTTAATTGTACACATAATATTGAATAATTATCATATAAGGACCTGTTTCACCTCCTTCGAGTAGTCTGAAGTAGACAATTAATGTAGCAAGTAAGTCTGTACATGTCCTATAAACGGCGGTAATTAATGCATATCGGCTAAAGAGGAGACAATCGGCTACTTCGGCGTCGTAGATCGTCGTCTTCCACTCAGTACATTATGTATCAACAACGAGTGACGAAAGCGACAAAACGTCGCATAATGTACCCCTTTTTAGCCAATGTACATAACTTACCGCTTACCGTACGAATTTCACCATCTCTGGGTAGCCCTATCCGACGGTTAAACTAGCCACTGTTAATTGCCAAGTAACTCTAATCAAGAAGCAACTAACCAGCAATTTACTCATGGGTAGTGAAGGGCCCTAAGACACGCTATTTACAAGACCACTTAAGTGCAAAGTCGACCTGAACTTATTGGTTAGTTATAACACCTTATTTCTTTGCAGTACATTATATTATTACACTAAACATCAACTTATAACATCCTCCAACTAACCTTGCAGACACATATCTAATAGTATTATATTTAAATACATAATTACTATGTACAAATTTAATCACTGAAAGTTCTAATATAAGTTAACTGTGTTCATTAGGGTTCGAATAGAGTGCCAGATTGCCAGATATCCCGGGATGTAGGGCATCGCGGCTTACAGCGATTTTAAGCAATCAAACCCAGTTCAGCCTACAGGCTTACGTATTATCATAACGATAAATCTGTGCTGAGCGATCCTATACCCTTTTCCCTGTAACTATCTAATTAGTTATATAGAAATGCAAACGGTCTTAAAGCTTTTCAAACGAAATACGATGAAATATATGTTATAAAGCCAAGACAAGACAAGAGTCTCCATAACCGGCGAGCGAGTATAGACGAACTATGAGAGTGGAAGAAGCCAGAGACCAGAGAGTTATGTAAGGAAAGAACCTGTTGGAACTCTACTCTCTGCCTACCGCGCAAGAGACCTGGCGTGATAATATACATAGATATGTTATAAAAGTTAACCCCATATTTTATGAGATACACCGGACGGACCGGATAACCATGAAGGAAAAATATCTAGGCTGCAACACTCAACCACCCCGAATGGTCCTTCGAAAAAGGACTTGCGTCCGGCATCCGGCTCGAAGGACCATTTATTAATGTACGGCTCCTTGTTGAATCGAACACTAATAAAGTGATAGCTGTTAAATAATACACCAAAACTTGCTAGTAAATTGTATTGTCCGAAAAGTAAATATCTTGATGGAATGAACTGAAATTAATTGCTTGATGAATGATACGCGAGCACGCGGGACCCGTGTTGGTTGAACGCGAACTGATGTACGCTTTCGTGATATTGAATTAAATGGTGTCGCACGCGCCGTGTGTAATTGCTGACCATTGAAATATGCACAGTTGTACCGTACATGCATTCTGAGGCAATTCAACGCGCTGCCGGTCGTACGATCATTAGTCGCACTCACGGACAAGCGAACACTTTGCAAACAGACACACGCCATCGCGGGCACGTCGTTCGTGCCCTAATTTACATTTATATACATTACAAGTAGTGAGCACGAATCACGTAGTAAATACATAGAGTAGGCCTTACCAACTGTGCACTGTATCTCCCAACTAGGCCATGATGTCATTGAAATGGGCGTCACTTACCTCAGTTCGTCAAAATGATTCATGCTCTCTACCACAAATTTATACATTTACTAATAGATTTTTTTAAATAATAAAATCTTATTTTAATACTCTCTTGATTATAAAATGTGTAGAATTGATAAATTGTTGCAGCGAAATTAAACATTGGTCTGAATCTACCGAAATACTCAATCCAGAGGGGCTAAACATGTGTAACACTGCGTTACGCCGCGCAATTGCGCCAACTCAGTTCACACGCCGTACGTCTTAACTCATTTCTTCAAAATGTGTAGACGCACAGCGCAGAACCGGGAAATTCGATAGGTTGAGTTGCCTACAGAATTCATTTTCGTTCACAGTTCGCTTCGCTGCTCACTCAACGCGTTCCATTTTGTTGCACCATGGCGCAATTTTTAGTTAATGCAATTAGCCGGCGCAGTATACTGCGTCCGAGTTAACGCAAGAAATTTCGCTGAGTTACCCATGTCTAAGCGGGACTAAATACTACTAAATGATGAGGTTTTTGTATAAATGTATGCACACGCTGTTGGCCGAGAGGCCTTCAAACCTTCACCAGAGCCGGCAGAGCTGGGCAAAAATTTATTGTGAAAAAATTAAGTCACAATTAAAATATATCGGATTTCGTCGCAGCTTATTTGTGGTTTTAAAGCGCCCGACATTTCGAGTGCTCTCAAGCACCCATGATCAGGGAAGGGACTGAGGCGTTTGACGTCCAAAAGTCATTGTAATTCCGGAGTACCTCAGGAGGATTAATTTAACTGCAAATGAAATTTCATTTGATTGATTCTACAATTGAAAAAAGCCCAACATTGCTCGAGGTCCACCACCAAACGGAGAGCGTTACGATAACTTCGCGAAATCGTTGTGTAATAGTATTCTATATGCCACTGGAGTACGGTCAGCAACGTAAGTCGCTTAACATTCACAGTTTTTCAAACCGCTTGCACACTTTTGCTTTGAATCAATTCTATTATTGTTGTTGATCTAATTGTATCTGACCCTGTTCTTAATAATTTGGTTTTGATAATGTCCACCAACGTGTGTAAAATCATCGTTGTCAGTTTTTCAAATGGCTAATACTCTTTGTATAAGCGTGTGGCATGAAGGTTGTGGCAGGATTTGTCAAAGGGAAGATCTTCCAGCTAGTGGTGTTCGTTGAATGGACGAACAGTTTTTAGACTGTTTAAGCGACGTAAACGGATAGACTAGTTTATCGTCCAATCAAACTAGTTGAATCATAAACGACATTATGCATCGTGCTATGGACGTCGCGCGTTGCGTGAACTGTCAACGATCAACATGTAAACACGAACTCGGCCGAACATAGTCGAAGCATCGGAACAGTCCGTCCGCTATCGGTTTTCGTTTCTTCTCGTGTTATTACACAAACGAAATGCGGCAATTTTTGCAACCATCGTGATTAAAAAAGGATATTTTCGAAATCTGGCCTCTTACTTAACCAGAGACGAACATGATTGACAACGAGCAAAGTAGAACAATTGATCTAGATGAGAAAAGGTTAATAGTAAAAATGTGTAAATATGTACATTCTGTAACATATAATAATTGTGTAAATACATTGATTATGTACATAGAATGAAATAAACTTTTAACTAAGCCAGTTGTGCGATATATAATACATATACATACGATTATTCAACCAGTCCTAAGCCTGGAAAAAGTACGAAGTGGGGGGGGCTTCATTTCAATTAATTAGAAATTAGTTGATAATTAATAAACATTGGTTACAATGTAGGACTGTAGCAATCGACTGTTAAACAACAACTGTTCCGTCAACGAGACAATGAGACTGCTTTATAAACTAGTTTACCGTCCATGATAAACGGTCTCGTTTCGTCGACGTCAAAAATGTAAACGACCCAGCTCTACTTCCAGATGGGTGTTGTCTGGCGGGGCCTGCCACTCTCCCCAAGAGTTGTTGTCGGGGGCTTGAATATATGTTACACGTCGTGCGCACCTTAATACCGCGTTCTAGACATGTATGGCGAATCGTCAGCACCATCTATTGGTAGGTAGTCGCAACTATGTAGCGTTGTATAGGGGTCGCTACAAGCGCTTTGAAAAACTGAAAATGTTAAGCGACTTACGTTGCTGACTGTACCATCAAACGATCTTTTCACGAAATTATCGTAAAGCCTAGCACTACGTTTTTAATTGCTGATAACAAATAAAACTTGGCCAGCGTGTATGAGACGAACTATGAGAGTGGAGGAAGCAGGTATGTAAGAAAAGAACCTGTTGGAACTCTGTACTCTCTACTACCCCGAAAGGGATCTGGCGTGATGATATAGATATAGAAATAAAAACCCAGACTAGATGGCGAGCGTATAACAACTACGCTTCAGCCGCTGTACTGTAACAGTGAACCAGTGACTAAAATTTATGAGATTATTGAGTCTTACGAACAATTTTAATATTATTAACCTGTTTTTCATACCAAGTAACGAACAAAACATAACATTTCTAATTTATTATTACAAATAAAATCTTTATTTACATCACCTTATGGTTTATGCCTCTAAAGGGATACAATTATTATATCAGACTTTCTGAATAAACTACCTAGATTGCATATATCTAAATATAATATACTATACGATTACTGTCCTTTGTTATCTTCGTCCATACAAAATTCTGCGTCTAATACTACCTGTAAAAATGAAATACAGTGATTAAAAGATATACTATACCTTGACCGTGATTTGTGACTTTTTGGTTATTTGTATGCCAGTAGAAATTATACAATGATATTATAGGTGGGCCTCCACAAAGAAGATTGATGATTGGGTGAGGGTGGCTGATAAAATATGGATATGGACGGCATAAAACCGGTCGTTGTAACAATATTTGGAGGTCTTTAGTCCTCCAGTGGAAGTCTTTCAACAGATAAGGATGTGCTTGTTCATTGTACATCTCGCTTGCACTTATGGACGATAGCATTCGGGTTTTGAAATAGTCAATCAAACAAAAAAATATTTACCATGAGGCTTGTACAATGCTACTTACTGCCATATGGACGATAGCGCTGAGGCTTGTACAATGCTACTTACTGTCATATGGACGATAGCATTCGTGCTTTGAACTGTCAATCCAAAAATAATATTTACCCTGAGGCTTGTACAATGCTACTTACTGCCATATGGACGATAGCATTCGTGGTTTCAAATTGTCAATCCAAAAACAAAATATTTACCCTGAGGCTCGTACAATGCTACTTACTGTCATATGGACGATAGCATTCGTGATGAGCAAAGGTTAATCCAAAAAAAAAAATTACCCCGAGGCTTGTATAATGCTACTTACTGTCATATGGACTATAGCATTCGTGCTTTAAAATTGTCAATCCAAAAAAAAATATTTACCCCGAGGCTTGTACAATGCTACTTACTGTCATATGGACGATAGCATTCGTGCTTTAAAATTTTCAATCCAAAATCAAATATTTATCCTGAGGCTTGTACAATGCTACACTAGCTAACATCGAGACTTAGTACAAAAAAGAATTAGATATTAATACAAAACTTTTAAATTAGTTACATATAATATAATAATAAATAGCAAGTAAGGGGAAAAAAGACTTGACTGACTGACTTGACTTGACTTGACTTGACTGCCTCGTTGGTCTAGTGTCAAAGCGCATCGCTTGGTGATCACGAGCTCCTGGGTTCAAATCCTAGGTCGGACAAATGAAGTTTTTCTAACGTTCGTTCGTTAACGCTCGCCTCCTATTACATGGGACCCAACAAAGTCGGCGAAAAATTGGTGTAATCAGTACACCTCTGCCAGCCCCACTTGGGGAATATAGGCGGTGTGTAAGGGAAAAAAAGAAAAATAATGGAAAGGATTCCGGCAAATGGATTATGGAATCACGATCAATCGTTGTTTATGTTATTCAAGGAATAAGTTTTTGTTTTATATTTTTAGGATTTAAATTATTACGAAGATCGAGTTAAACGAATCAGAATAAGTTATTCCTTGCACAAAGTTTAACATAATCAACGCAAGACCTGAAAGTAGTTGTTCTAAATCGGCAACTGAATCGTTTCCAATTATTTTTAAAGTTAGTTAATTTTCTTATTTATTTTCAAAAAATGCTGTTATTCTTTCTGTTCGCTGTATTAAACAAAGGACATTGTCGATGATTGCCCCAAAACCAACAAACATTTGACCCATGACATCATTATTTATCTATTTTATAAAAAATAATAGCAATATCCGTATCTGACGGACAATTTGCAATCTAAAACAAATATTTCAAAGTACTGTAAGTACCTATATCGAAGTCGCCGACATCTTTTTTTTTTTTAATAATTGTATCCCCACACTAGAATTAATTCCTGTGTCGTGGGTGCGTTTACAAACATAAAAATTCACATACACAAATACCTAGACCGGAACAAATAATTGTGGATCACACAAAGATTTTCCCGTGCGGGACTCGAACCCGCGACTATTAGACGCAGTGGGCAGCTTAAGCTCTTAACCACTGCGCTAAATCGTCCGTCGATCTTTACTGAATGTCAACACACACAATATAGCCTAATATGTATTAATGGCTACTGAATCATAACCTCAAAATCTAATACTTTTTGTGCAATATTGCGATTTCCCCGCTTGTCCATTTAATAATAAATGCCTTAAAAGAATTAATGGGTCATTTGAAATTGAGGGCAAGTCAAGAGTCTCCGTAACCGGCGAGCGTGTATGAGACGAACTATGAGAGTGGAGGAAGCCAGAGAGGTATGTAAGGAAAGAACCTGTTGGAACTCTGTACTCTCTGCCTACCCCGCGAGGGAGCTGGCGTGATGATATAGATAGATAGATAGATAGATTGTAATTGAGTATACAAGTATTTTCTCGTTGCTGTTGGTTCTGGGGCAAATCATGTATGGGCGTAGAACAATGTCTTTTAATAAATAATTATTCAAAGTATTACGGCTATATTAAATGTATTTCTATTACATACACCTAAATACGCTTACAAAAGTTAATTAATTATTAAATTGTATGGTTAATTTAGGTATCAAAGAGCTTAAAAATGGTAGAACACTCCTTTAAATTGGAAATCTGATTTTCGTATTGAATACGTAAAGAAATAATATTATTGGGGTGTGTGAGGTCTTGCGTTTTTTATTACCTTGTATATTCCCAATAACTAAAACATGTATGACAAAATTTCATCATCAGTGTTGTATATATATTGACGGACGATTTAGCGCAGTGGTTAAGAGCTTGAGCTGCTCCGCCCACTGTGTCGAATAGTCGCGGGTTCGATTCCCGCACGGGACAAATCTTTGTGTGATCCACAATTATTTGTTCCGGTTTGGGTATTTGTTTTTGAATTTTCATGTTTGGAAACGCACCCACGACACAGGAATAAATCCTAGTGTGGGGCTACGTTTTTTTTTTAAAAACTATAAAAGCAATATATTATCTTACCGCTTGCATGCCGGCGACCGCTCGAGTAGTCTCCTTTTCAGAATCGTCGCCACCATCTTGTTCTTCGACGACCTGCATCTGCGCTTCCTGTTCACCTTCTATATAAAAAAAAAAATCACAATATATTACATAATCAGAATCAGTAAATTATTCTCTTAGAATGAATATAATCCAGATGCCGCGGGCGCGCATCAAATTGAAGCAACAATTAGTACTTGCAATGTAAGTAGTCACTTGTTAAAGCGAGTTGTCACTCTGACCGTCGTGCGAAATCACGTACTCTGCGCGTGTCAAATTAAATTGATAACACCATCGTTCCTGTCTGTAAAAATGCTATAAAGTTCTATATATCTATATCATCACGCCAGTTCCCTCGCGGGGTAGGCAGAGAGTACAGAGTTCCAACAGGTTCTTTCCTTACATACCTCTCTGGCTTCCTCCACTCTCATAGTTCGTCTCATACACACTCGCCGGTTACGGAGACTCTTGACTTGCCCTTCAGCTAAGACACGGTCTATTTGGTCATGGTGAGATAGTCTAGGTCTTCCCCGCTACCTACATTCTCCCACTTTCGCATTGTATATCTGTTTTGTCATTCTTTCTTCTGACATTCTTTCTATATGCCCGAACCAACGGAGCACACCCTTTCTCATCTTTATACCGATACTATCTTTCATACCTACTCGCTTTCTTACTACGCTGTTGCGAATACGGTCGGTCAGCGTGACTCCGCACATCTTCCGCAGATATCGCATTTCGACCGCATTTATCTATAACAGCGTTGGGACAAGAACTCCGTTATGTATGGCCAGCTGCGCCTTTTGGCTTAAGTGCGGGCTCCCAAGTAGCCTTCCTATCGCGCCATTTACTCTATTCCCGACATTCATTCTTCTCTCTATATCAGCGGTGTATTTCCCATTCTTACTAAAGGCGCATCCAAGATATACAAACTCATTCACTTGCTCCAGCACATCGTTACCAACCACAATCCTTGCATTCGATCTGGTTTCTAAAAGAAACATTAACACATTTCATCCCTAACTAGCGCATTCAGGTGCCGTATTATTAAAATATCGAATAATACTTCCGTCTGTAATTGTCATAGTAAAAGACGCGTCCATTTTGTTAGTGTTGCTAGTAACACAATTTTATTTTACCCTACTTATATTGCTGAGTACTTCATTAGTTATAGTATTCAATGTTATTAATTTGGTAAACGACTAAATCATGGTTTTAATATTTAGTTACGACGATGAAAACATATTTTCCCTACATTTAATTACTACAAGCCTTAAAAGTTCGAGTTTACTTATCTCTTGAGTTTAATATGCATTAAAATATACGTTACCGGAACAATAATTATATTATCATCTACTGTAATGCCATCAACATTTACCCCAAAAAGTGGTAATATTATCGGGACGTTTGTTTTTGGCTTCACCGCATGACGTTGCAATCACGACTGGACACGGCTAATATTTATTTTAAGTTTATTTTTTATTTATGGACCAGTGTATTATGAAGCCTCCACAAAATGCTACTGATGACTTGGTGAAGGCCACAGTATTCGAGCTGGATGCCCACAGCACAAACACGGTCATAGTATCAAATTTTTTTTAACTGGTGATTACAACTAGCACTATACAAGGTGTAACATAATAAACGCAAGACCTCAGACACCCCGATTAGAGAATTGCTTCATAAAGTCAAATAGAAAACCAAATTTTCAAATTTAAAGGTTTTTACCCTTTTTTAAAGCACTTTTATACCCCAATTAACAATGAAACTTGTACGTGTATGTGTGGGTTTTGAGAAATATATTTTAGGAATGCGTTTGGAATCTTTTTCTTGCTATGAATCAAGAATAAATTTAATTTATTATAGCGCACTGAAGTATTAAAAGCATTTTTTGCAAATTTAAAAAAATGTAAAATACATTAAAAATTGTTGAAGTCGATTCAGCTACCGATTTAGAGCAAACTACTTTCAGGTATTGCGTTTATTATGTTACAGCTTGTATACAAATCCTCAAAAAAACAATACACCACCACAACTACGATATGTCAATTCTGTAGAAAGGGCAAGAAATTATCGAATGCGAAATTATCGGATCCTGGAAAGGATGAAAGATATTCAAAACAGAATTCCTCAAATATTTCAAATGGCGACCGAAGACTACAGACAGACGCAATATATAGATTGCGAATAAGTTTATTACCTAGCTCCAGCATGATTTTCATCCAAAGTATGACACCAATGATATAGATAGTAGTCTACAATACGATACTCAATACAATTTTCAATAGACCCTAAAATAGTTTTACCTTCAGAAGGCGCATGTATGAGCTGGAGTGTCCCGTCGACGATCTGCCCGGATATAACTCCGGATAGCCCGGTCACGTTGATCTGTTGCCGGACCTTCTTCGCTTCCAACTCCAGTTGCTGCTGTAGATACAGCTCCTTGTGGTGCACTTTATTGTGGTACTTGAGGTGATGAGCTTTGGTGAACTTCTTGTTGCATGGACCGCAACTAGAAATGAAATAGTAACAATTTGCAGAGTAGACAAAATAACTCAAACTCAAATAATTTATTTTGTACAAGCCCTACAGGGCGCTTACAAATAGTCAATTTACATTTTTTTGAAGTGAAACCTTCTTTAGGCTTGTTGGGCATTTTTTGAGATGGGAAAAAACCATTGAAATCGCGACACTGTAACCGTTACCGACACCTCTGTATAGAAGTAAGTACATATATTGTGTATGTACGTACATAGATACACATGCACATAGTCATTTTTTGAGATGGGAAAAAACCATTGAAATCGCGACACTGTAACCGTTACCGACACCTCTGTATAGAAGTAAGTACATATATTGTGTATGTACGTACATAGATACACATGCACATAGTCATTTTTTGAGATGGGAAAAAACCATTGAAATCGCGACACTGTTACCGTTACCGACACCTCTGTATAGAAGTAAGTACATATATTGTGTATGTACGTACATAGATACACATGCACATAGTCATTTTTTGAGATGGGAAAAAACCATTGAAATCGCGACACTGTTACCGTTACCGACACCTCTGTATAGAAGTAAGTACATATATTGTGTATGTACGTACATAGATACACATGCACAAAGTCATTTTTTGAGATGGGAAAAAACCATTGAAATCGCGACACTGTTACCGTTACCGACACCTCTGTATAGAAGTAAGTACATATATTATGTATGTACGTACATAGATACACATGCACAAAGTCATTTTTTGAGATGGGAAAAAACCATTGAAATCGCGACACTGTTACCGTTACCGACACCTCTGTATAGAAGTAAGTACATATATTATGTATGTACGTACATAGATACACATGCACAAAGTCATTTTTTGAGATGGGAAAAAACCATTGAAATCGCGACACTGTTACCGTTACCGACACCTCTGTATAGAAGTAAGTACATATATTGTGTATGTACGTACATAGATACACATGCACATAGTCATTTTTTGAGATGGGAAAAAGCCATTGAACTCGCGACACTGTTACCGTTACCGACACCTATGTATATAAAAAAAAATCAAAAAATTATTCCTGACGATTCAAAAAATTCACACGTAATTGTTCAAGTTTTCACTTCTGTCGGACTCGCGGAGTGCCACTGTTTGTTTTTTTTTAAATCTAATTTAACTACTAATCTACCACCGGATCGGAACGCGGCCTCCACTGAGAAGATCCGGCGAAGAAACATAGCGAGCTCGTCTTTTTTACTTCTCTTTCACTTTTTTCTTTTCTTTTTTTCAATCATATTGTGTGAATACAATGTTTAGGTTACAATTAAATAGTTTACGATCTAGCTCCAGTGAGATGCCTTACGATCGAGATATGCACCTAATGATGTAGTCTGTAAAGAGCGTCTACACGATTCCAGATGGACCAGTCCCCACAAGCAGCACCGTTCACGAGTGTGACTACTGGAACAGCCATCACTCCTCTCGACCATATTGGAGGGAAGGGAGTGACCCGCGCCAGACAGTCACCTCAAGCAAAGGCATTATAGTGCGTATAAAGCTACGCTTTAACATTGCCGTAATTATAAGAGAAAAATACATAGCATCACTATTAATCAACATGGCACTTCAATCCCACGCGGTCTATAGTAATATCATGGGGGTATATACGGGGTACAAAGGAATTATTCACATCATATTTTTTAATTTATTTTAAAAAACGTAGCCCTACACTAGGATTCATTCCTGTGTAGTGGGTGCGTACCCAGACCGAAACAAATAATTGTCGATCACAAGATTTGTCCCGTGCGGGAATCGAACCCGCGACTTTTAGACCCAGTGGGTGGAGCGGCTTAAGCTCTTAAACACTGCGCTAAATCGGCCGTAATGTTTTCATCATCAGCACAAATAGAAACTCACTCAATGCACATAAAACCTTTGATTATACCATTGAGCTCATGCGCTAGTCAACTTGCCTTCACCAATCCGCGTAGGAAGAGACATAGATAAGTAATAATAACGTTATGTCGCCTATATCCCCAAGAGTGTAACGCAGAGGTGGACTGGGTTCATCCAAATTTTGCCGACGATGTTAGGTCCCAATGTAATAAGGCCAAGTCTATTGCCATTACACCAGGTACAATTCTAGACTCCGAACTGGACCCCAAGTCTGTTATTTTTAGTTGATTTGTAATTATGACATGCTATAACATTTATAATATTAATAATAAAATTAGCCCTGTAGAGAAACTGTCCCACTGTTGGGCACGGGCCTCCTCTCAAACCGAGAAGATTTAGGCCATAGTCCACCACGCTGGCCCAGTGCAGGTTGGCGAACTGCACACACCTTCGAGAAACTCTCAGACATGCAGTTTTCCTCACAATGTTTTCAATTACCGTCAAAGCAAGTGATAGTTAATTTTTTAACTTTCCAAAAGACAGATGTAGGTAGAGGTAGACCTGAGTTTGAACCCCGAGACCACTGACTTTGCCGTCCAACGGTTTAACCACTAGGCTATCAAGCTTTTTGCTATAACATTTGTTCAATTACAATTTTGCCTAAGTCGGTAATCTACTAAATTCTTTATGGTCTTATTAACAAATACCGACAAATGTTTCAAGTGACACGCCTATGGAAAACCATAAGCACACCATTAAAATAATAGCTTATCAAAACTGTCAAAACCAACGATAATGAAGTCAATGAACGACAAGTTAACTAAAACTGCAAGCTTGGTGCGCTGATACTGAGTATTCTTCGGTAGAAAATGACACTATCTGACTCAGGCTGCGTACCCGGAACCTCGTGATCGCCACTCGCACTATCCTACGATTCCGTTAATGACTATTTACAAAGTAGATATACTATTAATACTATAGGCATGTATAAACAAACGGGTTACCAAGGATTATTTCGCTGACGATAATGTCCGAATCTACTGCTACTGCACTAAGAACAATACCAGACTTTCGCTGCTACAAATTTTTTTCAATAGAAATATCTTTGCTCGTCCTCAGTCGTAACCAGGACAGCATGATCGCTTACTACACCATATGCCATTACACAGACGAGGCAGTGAAATAAATAAGTGTAATAATAATAATAATATTAGCCCTGTTAAGAAACTGTCCCACCGTTGGGCACGGGCCTCCTCTCAAACTGAGAGGGTTCAGGCCATAGTCCACCACGCTGGCCCAGAGCAGGTTGGCGAACTTCACACACCTTTGAGAAACTCTTAGGCATGCAGGTTTCCTCACGATGTTTTCCATCACCGTTAAAGCAAGTGATAATTAATTTTTAATACGCACATGCTTTCGAAAAGACAGAGGTGCGTGCCTGGGTTTGACCTTTGACTTTGCAGTCTAACGGTCTAACCACTAGGCTATCACTGCTTGTATTATCAAATAAGTGTACTTACGAATATTTCTTCTCTCCGGTATGTGTGAGCATATGGTTAGCCAGTACGTAGGAGTACGTGAAGGATTTGCCACACAGCGAACATTGGTAAGGTCGGACGCCCATGTGCAACCTGTATGTAAAAAATATCGTTTAGACTTAGCTCTTGGTTTCCTCTAATTCGTCCACAATCTGCACTAATTTAAATAATTTTATGGCGTTAGTAGGTTTTCACTACACCAAAAATTCTAACAACCGTCTCCTTGACCTACTTATTTTCAATACGCGATATTCAGTACATCAACCTAGTGCTTGCTTGTACCAATAGACAGCCATCATCGTCATTTTTATGCCTTAGTACCAATTGATCTTAATTTTCGTTTTAGACTTATGCAGTCTCAAATGAAGGAAAATTATAATTACCATAAAAGAAATTATGATAGGATCTGCAAAGAGCTTGATGAAATCGACTGGGTGTCATTATTTTCACAGCTGTCTGCTGAGCGGGCGGTAGACATTTTTGATAAAAAACTTTATGGAATAATCCGTGCCCTAAGTTGGAAGCCGCTTGGCTTCCAACCTAGCTTGGTTTGATAAGTTCCACCAGAAGGTGGCCACAAACCTGCCTGAATATTGACTCAGTTGAAAGTAATCGCTGGAAGCTGATCAAAGTTGATTCTAGAGATATACCAAAGGACTGCCTATCACAATAACCTGAGTTTTCCCTGGGTTAACTGCCATAACCATGTGACTTACTCCAAAGATTAATATGATTAAGGTCGCAATTTATAGTCTGGATGGCAGTCGACAGATGAGCAAAATCAGCCTGTGAGTATATTTGTAAGTCGTCAGCATAAGGATGACGTTAACTCATTGATAATTGAGTTGATAAAGACTGCAAAAAGCAGTGGGGTTAGCACACCCCCTTGCGGTACGCCGGCGGAAACTTCACACCAAGAGGAAAAAGTATCATCTATACGAATACGTTGCCGACGCCCAGACAAATAGTTACGAAACCAGTCGATCGCCGAAGGAGAAACATTAAGGGAACGCAGCGTAGCAAGCAAGCTATCATGATCAACTGTGTGAAACGCATTGCTGAAATCAAGAAGAGTTAGAACAGTTAGCTGCTGGTTTTCCATTTCAAGCCGAATATCGTCAGAGATGTTTACTAATGCTGTAGTCGTACTATGACCAGGGCGAAAACCAGATTGATATGGGTTAAGGATATTATGAGCATTTAAGAACCGACTAAATTGATTCTGAATGAGTCGTTCAAGAACTTTAGAAAGGAGAGGGAGAATAGAAATTGGACGGTAGTCTGAAGAGGATTCAGGATTAGCCTTTTTTGGCAAAGGAGTAACTTGGGTATCCTTCCAGCAATTTGGAAAAATGCCAGTTGTGATGGAAGAATTCAGAATATGGGTGATAATGGGGCATAAGGAGTCAAGAATGGGTATGATCATATTACGACTAATATAGTCACTTCCGACGGCATTTGAAGTAATGGAAAGAATACTCTTTGTAACATCGTATTCAGAAACCGTAGTGAATGAAAAGGAAGGATAATCAGGGGCAATCTGTGCAGAAAGTCAGCTTTAATACTATATCTAAAGCTGACGACTTAGAGAAATGCTGATTAATTTGCTCCATGTCAATGTCAATTGAGGAACCATGCTTCATCTTTACCTCCCGGACAGAAGCATGTTTATCGAAAAGTTGCGTAAGTAATGTATATAACACTGTAATTTTGGTGTTAACAGATTCTTCCTACTGTGGACCAGTCGATTTTCTTGGCATCTTCTAGAAGAGCAAGGTTCATTGCACTAAAATTCCGCTGCAGAATTCTTTGTTTTAGATTTAGGGGAACGAATCATATACGATAGAAATATCAGGTCATGATGAGAGAAGGCATCAGCACAATACTGGCCATATTTGACAACATGTTCGAGAGAAGAGACTATAATTAAGTCTAATAGTGAAGGAGTACAGTTAGGGGCATGATGAGTTGCTGTAAGTGGGAGGATATGCATATTACTAGAATCTACTAACCTTTAAGACTGCGAGCTCGCGAGTCATTCTTGAGTAAACAAGTGTTGAAGTCACCCATAATAATGGAGTGATCATATGACGGGGTCAGGTCTTCTAGGAGGCTTTCAAAAGAAGAAAAGAAGTTAGTATGAAGAGAGGGGAAATAATAGACACCCAAAAGGACTTTATGATAATTTAGAGTAACTTCAATAAAGAGGTGTTCCGCTGTATTAGGCGGAGGAGGCTGCGCTGATTTGCTAACTATGGGGTAAGGAAGATAGTCCCGGAGATAGATAGCAACACCACCGTAGGAACTACATGTGCGGTCATTGCGGATTAAGTGAAAATCGGGAAGAGAAAAGATAGTAGAGGGAAGACAAGGCTGTAAAAAAGATTCAGAGACCAAAACCGCATGGATATTTTTATTTTCCATGGTCAAAACTAAGTCCTGATAGTGGGCGGGAATGCTTTGAGCATTAATGTGCACGATATTAAAGTTTTTAGTAACATTAGAGTATTCGGAAATAAGTGAATCATATAAGGTAGGTGCAACGCTATGAAAGCTTTCATCACTGTCTGAAGAGGAGCAAGATAGAAAAGTGTAATATGATATTATTCTTAAATAACACAAGACCTCTTCGGTGTACGACATCGCTAAACAGTATGAGCAAGTCGGCACGTATATCCCCGACGTTGAGCCGAGTAAGTACGCGTTCTTTTAAAACCGCGAGTTTAATGCTCGTACGTCTGTCACCCACTTTAGTGCCATTAAACAAAGTATAATTTTCTTTGACACGGTACCCATCTTACATGAAAAATACTATGGCAGACAATTTATAACGTCTGTCAAACAGTTAAGCAGTAAAATAAAATTCATACTTACATCGACAAGTGGTTGAGGCCTAAGAAATCAGCGAATTATAAAATCAACAGGTTTGATCACGCAGATGTGTATGCGACTCGTTTATAAAAGCCGTCCCCTTTACCTCTCTAGCCTCTAAGTATATCTGCTGACCAGTCTTAAAATCATCGGTGGCAAATAAGTTGTATGGAGCAGACACGAGTGTTAACAAGGTGTCATACTATATAGTCAGCCACATAAATCATTACAAATATCCAAGATTTCCAGTTTTTCAAATTTCTTGTTTTACTTCAAATCGATTATCTTTATTGATCTAAATTAGCCATGTCAAACCCAAAGTCACTGGTCGGCCAAAAGTATGAACACCGTAAACAAGGTTGGCCGCAAAAACCTAATCTTAAAGAAAACAAACTACTGAAAATCTTACCCATATTTATTAAATTTCCAAAACGGTTTTTAACACGCTCGCGGGGCGCAAGTTTGACATGCCTGATCTAAATAATATTAAATGTTTCTAAATTTGGTTTTGCCAATGATCACTAATATTTGCAAAATCAAAAGCCGTACAGATTTTAAAAATTGAGAATGGCCATTGACTTATGTTGCCGACTACATAGAAAATTTATGGCCGTCCAAAACGTCGGCCGACTAACTTGGCAAGACAACATTTAACATGCCATGCATGATTTGCTAATCATCAAAGGCCGTCGGGCGTACAAAGATAATACAAAAAGAGTCGGCCTAAGCAACTGTGCACTGTGTCTTCCACTAGGTTCTGACAATAGGCGTAGTTTACGTAAGTCTGTCGGCACTACTCGATCATTCCACACTACGCTCGTATTTACGTGCCTATTAAATTTTCCTCATTTTAATTAATGTGTCCTGTCAAGGTGCAACAGCTAATCGGATAATCCATCTAATGAGTAGCACACATTTCATTTGCAGGTATTTTTTTTCGTAATTTACTTCTAGAATACATACGAATGCCGTCTATCGAATATCTATCGAATATAAGTTTTGCTATTATCAGCTAGATGCCAAAAACAAATGTCGTATTGTAAAGACCTCTTCTTCCCGCCCCACCAGGCACAATAACACTCTTAATTGTATAGGGAAATCCGATAATGTCATCTCCTCTTTGTAATTACTTCGTAGTCGGGAATAATCTGCCGTATATAGGAGCTGTTTATCATTCATTGCTTCATTTTTTCATGTGTAATAAAAGAGCTCTAATGTAATTGCCTCAAGGCCCAATTTAACACGTAAAGCGACGCGTCAGGATAACTTCGTACAACAATCGCTTAATGATACTCCAGTGGATCGTTTCATGTTGTTATGGTAACACGCCGCGTTTGATCATAGCGAATATGGACCCAATAGGCCTAGACATATGGGGAACACTTGATGTTGATTCAATTCGACCGATCCCAAAAGCTGAGGCAGGTTTCAGGTTCGTGCCGTCTACTTACCTTTCGTGTTTCTGCCGAGTGCCATAATCTCCGAATCGCCGGTCGCAGATGCGGCACTTGTAGGGTCTCTCGCCGGTGTGACGTTGCATGTGACGCTTTAACGCCTCGCGCATCACGCTCGCGAAACCGCACACGCTGTCGTTGTGATCATATAGGAATCGGAGGCGGACTTGTGTGGACAAGGCGTAATGTGTGCGGAAGTATGACTTTGGTATATGGATGCAGTATGTTATGTTTTATTATAGCATAGAAAATGCCAGACCTAATTGCAAACATTTACATTATAGTGAGTATCACAAAGTGGGACGAGCGACGGTGCCCGTACTACATGTGAAAGCGACGTTGTACTGCTTCACCTTTCCTTAGTAACATTTATATGAAATTGTGTTTAACAACATTGACTACTACCGAACTATGTTGTCATGGAACTAACAAAAATATCAGAATAAACTCTGTTCCTGTAGCTATGTTGACTTTCCAAAATCGTTAACCTGTAGATTTCGGAAACGCGAAATCTCTTAAAATAGCCGTGACAAAGCATTTCAAAGGTTACTGCTGATAAGGAACGGAAAAATGGACGTAAATAATATTTTACAACTGTCATAGTAATTAGTCAATTGGCAACTCAACACAATGTATATGTAACACCTCTATACATGTATAGAGTTGTATACGTGAAAACACCTCTATACATAATAATTATATAGAGGTGTTACATAGAAATGTGGTCAGAACAAAACGCTATGAATTTCGGAAAAAAAGAATAAATATAAAGGCTTGCAACTTGCAAATATTACACCAAATTAGAAACTACCTTATCCAAACACCATAGCCATTACAACAAACGCACAAACATATCCCCTACCACACGTCCGCCGCACTTATCACCTCTCATGTTTCTGACGGTCGCCGTGCTCGAAGAAGCGGCGCTCGCAAAACTGACACTTCAGCGGCTTAGCGCCGGTATGCCGTAGCATGTGGCGCTTTACGCCGATCTGCGTGGCCGTCGAGAAACCGCACATGCTGTTTCAACGTGATCGATGTTTTATCGATTGGCGGTTACAGGATGTGCGTTTTGAACTGATAGTAGGGAACTCATTTTTAATTGAGAATACAATGAGCCTTTCTTAACGTGTAGGTTGCGGTAACGCGAAATCGTCTCAAAATGCCGTGACAAGTCTAGCCGTTTGATACTCGTAACTAACTACGTCGAAGCGTCATAGCAACAACTTTAAAACGTCCCCCTACGAAAAGTTCTAAACGCGTCATCCGTTCGCCCTAGCAAACGAAACTCGCCTCTCGTGCTTCTGCCGACTGCCGAAGTCGCCAAACCGTCTGTCGCATACCCGACACTTGTAGGGGCGCACGCCGGTGTGGCGCATCATGTGTCGGCGAAGCTCCATGTTCAGAACGCACGCGTACCCGCAAATGCTGCAGGAAGCCCACATTTCACTTTCGACAACTATCGGCCGGTTTCTGATTTTAACATTCTTGTGAACATACGGGATGTTCAGTAGAAAGTGCGCAAGATCAGATTATAAAAAAATCTAGTTCTATCTATCCATATCATCACGCCAGACCCCTTCAGGGGCAGGCAGAGACTACAGTTTCTAAGGGTTCTTTCCTTGCAAACCTCTCTGGGTTCCTTCACTTTCATACTTTGTTTCATCACCACAGTTAACAGATGTATTAACTAAACAGTTGACCATCTTACTATTAGCAGTCTGTATGCAGTTGCTTCTGGGGTGACATCAGGAGGTTACTGCCTCCTGAATACTTCAGATAAGCAGCTTAGAGGGCGCGTCTGTGAGCGTGATTCTAATCGAGACCGCTAGATACTAGACTACTGAGATACTCGACTATGTAAACTAAATTTAAATATAAATATATATATAAAAATATTTATACGCAACTCCCGTCTCGTAATCTTAAATCAGAAACCGGCCGTATATTTTTTTTAAGACAAAACAAGGAGTTTTAATTTACATTTGAACTTCCGCGCATTTCAAATGGTTATAGCAAATAGATAGATCCATTGCATTAATAGCAAAACGTTTGGATCAAAAGACCATTTTTAACTGGATGCTATATTTAAAATGTGATGACCGTCAAAATGATCCTAAGATCCAATGTTGCTATCATTTTGGCTCATATTTAGATTTTGAATTTGGTACTTTTTATAGATTCCAAATGTTTTGTTAGCCATAAAATGTCTCCTAACTTATTTTATTGAATTTAGGAAGATCTACATCGAGACCCGGGTGCAGGTGCGTTCTTCAACAAGTTTTATATTTATAATACAGAACATATAAAACCATGAAACAGCGTGTGCGGGGACGGCCGTTTGTAATGGGCGCAGGTGTAGATTTCCAATACTTTATGTGTAACAACGTTATTTATTATATTTTTAAACATATGCTTGAAACGAACTTAAGTCAAAGAGACCTCACCAGCACCCATATCTCGTAGAACACATGGAGGTGTATTGCACGAAAGACTTAACATTTAATTTTTTGAATTCATAAAAGAAACTTTATTTAAGAAAATAAATAACAAATAGGGAACTTATTGGTTATGGAAACCTATATATGTTTAAAACAAAATTGGCTTGGTCCAGTTGTTATGAGAAGCCGTTTCGTCCACTGAATCGAGTAACCGCGGGTACGATACCCGCACGGGACATTTGTGTGACCCACAAATGTTTGTTTTGGTCTGGGTGTTTGAGTATGTGAAATTAAAAAAAAACACCGTCACCCCTATTTTCCCCAAGCGGGAGTGGCAGAAGTGTACTGAGTACACCCACGTTTAACCGGCGATGTTAGGTCCCATGTAATAGGGGGCGAGCCTATTGCCATATACCGGACACAATTCCAGACTCCGGACCCGTACTGGGAAGTTTTCGTTAGAAAAACTACACTTGTCCGACCTAGGATTTGAACCCAGGACCTCGTGATCACAAAGCGATGCGCTTTGCCACTAGACCAACGAAGCAGTCATGAATGTGTTGGTAAACGCGTTCAAGACAGGAATTATTCCTAGGGTAGGTTATTTCTTTTTTAAATCAGCATCCGGAAAGTTTTAGTCCACTTCGCACCTGTATTCCCGAGCAGCATTATAGCAGTGGGTGGGAGAGATATATTAGTACTTTTTATAAACGTACGTCAATAATAAACAACCATATAATACATTATGAACTTCTGAATAGGAACATACCTGCATACGAACGGCTTGATGCCCAAGTGGCGTCTGATGTGTGCTTGTAGCGAAGCGTTTGATGTGAACGACGCTCCGCAAGTTTCACATGTGTGTCTGGAAATAATAAATGGCTAATAATAATAAGAAACATTACAACTGCATGTCATGCTCTTAGACATACAGAAAGCCTTCGACTGTGTCCCTCGCGTGGCGATCTGGTGGGCACTGCGGTCCAAAAGGGTGCCAGTGACCTATATTGACATCATCCAGGATATGTATCGCGATTCCGGTTCTTTTGTACGGACCGCTGTTGCCGACAACAAACCATTTCCCATAACAGTCGGGGTCCCACAAGGCTCTTTTCTCAGTCCTTATCTGTTTAGCGCGATATTAGATGAAGTCACGAACAGCATCAGAGATGCACATGAGCAGCCTCTGTGGCTGCTTATGTATGCTGACGATATCGCGTTGGTGGATGCGGACGGGGGGGACTGGTACGACGTGTGAATGCGTGGAAGCAGTCGCTTGAGAACAGTGGTCTTAATATAAATGTGGCGAAGAGTGAGACCCGTTCGCATAGGCGAAGACCAAGTCGAACGAACGGACCAGTTTTAATACTTGGGATCTGTACTCCACGCGACTGGGGACATCGATTACGACGTCAAGGCTAACATTGCAGCAGCTTGGGCAAAGTGGCGTGAGGTGGCTGGTGTTATTTGTGACCCTAAAATGCCGATTAAGCTAAAAGGACAGGTCTATAAATTCATCATTATGATTTATTATAACTCCTGAAATATTTATTTTATTATTATTTATAACGAGTCCCTATATCAATTTTCAGACCTCTAGCATCAAAATTTGCTCAAGTCTCATACAAACTTCCATCCCCTAGTTTAAGGGGTTGGGGGGTAAAAGTTCAAAGTTTTAGAATTTTATAATTTTTCGTGTACTAATACTAGCTTACATACCAAATTTCAGCTTTCTAGGACTTCAGGAAGTAGCCTTAGAATTTTGATGATCATCAGTAAGTTTTTTAGATATCTATCTATAAAATAAAGTATAAGAGCTATTATTATAATTGAAACTTTGTATGTTTAATGAGTCCGCTATTGACATCATATCCCGAGAATTTTGTTTATCTGGTATAAGACAAACCCAATTTATGGGGGGGGGGGGGGCACTACATCAGTCTTCATCTACATCATTCATTCTTAAAACCTTACGCCCAGGTTTATATTATGCCTATTCCCTCAGTGTTAAAATCACGCTGCTGGACATCTTTCTCTTCGATTATCATCTGGACTTCCTTCTTCACCTGTGATGCTTCATGTTAAGTTTGTTAATGTTGATAGACTTAACATGAGACATTTGTGGGAGCCGAAGTTGCTCGCGTCCGTAGTATTAACACTCGATTCCCTACAAGTAGTCTCTGGGCATGCTAACCGAACAGCGCCTACACCGGGATAGACTACGGCCATGGCCGGTCACCCTCCCAGCAAAGTTATGCTGCCAAGCGACCCAGTCGTGTTTCAGATGTCGCCGCGAGTTGCCTTACCGGGAAGTGGTTCTAGCCCGATCGTGCCGATTCGGACCTCGGTATACCACATTTTCGGCACCATCGTAACTTTCCATCCTCCCATTGAGATAAGGGTCAATAGCTGAGCAGTCATAAATAAAAAAAAATCACGGCTGAATAAGTGAAGCTGTATCTATAGTCGGTAACCTTAGTTCTCTGACGTACACCTTCGTTCTGGATTCGATTCCTAAGAGAAACGAAATCGATCCCAAAGAAAGATCAACTACGTCTGACGTGACCAGCGACGTGTCGCGCAACATTTGTTTCCTAATGAATCATTATAATAATAATAACTCATAGAAATAGAATAGAAAGAATAGGAGACTTTACTTACGTTTTCTCATACACATATTTCTTTTTAGACTGATACTTCTTCCTTGGCTTAGGGTTGAGCAGGTGATCAGGTATGGGCTCCGAGAACGCCAGGATGGTTTCCTTCAAGAGCACATCCTCGCCGTCTTCCGTTTTAAGTTTGGTCTTGGGTTCTTGAGGTGCAGCGCCTTTTCGAGGCCTGCCCCGTTTGCGAGGCTGTGGCTGATACTGCTAAGAATAATTAGTGTTTTATATATCTTCATATAACAAAGCATAATGACATGAATACAAAAAGAACTAGAGATGCCACGAATAGTGATTTTGGCGAATACCAATTATTAGGCCACACTCTCGGTCAAAACGCTGAGTATTCGGCGGCCTAATGTTCGGCAAAATACGTGTATATTTTCACTGGTGGTCGCTAAATGATTTTATTTAAAAAGACAAAATACTTTGATAGGTTCTGTTCCTGCTCCACTTTAAAATATAATATGTATAACTTGTTCACCTATTATTATTAAATATTCCCTCTCTTCCTTCTATTAATTTAGTAAATTTTTTTGCTCATTTCTTTCTCACTTCAGGTGCCACTTCTTTCTTAGATATTTGCTCCTTTTATTTTGTTAAAGCATTTTCAACGCGCATGTTGTGTTTGTCCATTACTGGTTGAACAGTAAGTTTATTACCACTTTTGCTGACCAAACTATATCTCTAAATCATTGTAACAACTATTGACAAACATATTAAATAATAATATAATAATATCAGCCTATACTGCCCACTGCTAGATAAAGGCCTTCTCTCACTAATCGAGGTGACAGACCCAGTGCGGATTGGTGGAGGCAGGTTTGTGACCACCTGCTGTTGAAACTTATCAAACCGCCTTTAAGGCTTCCAACTCGGCTTAACGACTACCACATTAAGTGGTAGCCAGGACCAACGGCTTAACGTGCCTTCCAAAGCACGGAGACGCTCGAATTTGAAAGTGCCACAAACGGTCACCCATCTCGGGCCAACCGAGTCGAACGCTGCTTAACCTTGGTAATCGGTAAGAACACCGCGGTCGCACAGCGCTACGAGCGCCTAACATACTAAATAGATAGAATAAATTCTCTGTAAATGAGGGAACCATGTTCTCATGAATCGTATAATTTGTTTAACTTAGCCCCACCCGATAGACTAGCCTACATTGATCTCCCATACCCCCCAACAAAATGAAAAAGAACATGTAGAAATACTATTTTAAAAGAGTAACCATTGAGTTTCTTGCTTTCTCTACAGGAATGACACACTCCGAAGTGTTTCTAACAATTCAAAAATAATATCATGTAATAGTTTACATGAATAAAAAGTATTCATCACAGGACCTGTCTGTGGTGAGTACGGTAGCGACACCGCGGGGTAATCGTTACATTTGAGAGTACATCGTGTCACGATACGCATTATTTGTTTATAGTTACATTAAACGGTGACTACTAAGAATCCTATCGCGAAATGCGGAAACGTTTACTTTCAACAAATACTAAAAAAAATATTCATTACAACTTACCACTAATACAGGGATTTCCAAACTATTTTGGGCAAGAGACCCCTTTTCCAAAATGAACTGATCCCTCAGACCCCCATAGAATTACTATCTTAACCCCAAGGAGTCGATATCGACCACTTTGGGAATCCCTGCACTAATAGAATTTAAGTATTAAATGTAATAATTTTGTCATTAAAATACGCTCAGAGTAATATGTCTGATTCAATATTTGGTATTCAGTATACGTTCAAGTCACTAAAAATAAGCTACCTCTTTAACTTCGGGTTCTGATTCTGGTTCCAATTCGTCGCCGGCCGGTTCGAAATCAGGGTCATCATCAACAGCATAGTCTTAAAACAAAAAGTTTATGAAAATACACAATTCAAACTAATATCACAAAATAATAATGTACAGAAGTCAAGCTCATGTATGTACCTCACTCTTGGTACCTACCCTCGGCGGTCGCGCTAGGGTTATCAACTCTGGCTAATGCGAAAAAACTATCGTGGTAGTGGCATATCTGGTTGTTTGATTGATTGTTGAGAATAAAACAGGAAGAACGGAAATAAAAACCAATAATAACTAAAATAATTCAATTTTAATGTCATTGTTATACCTATTATTATTATCATAATGGAGTTGGGACTAAAATGAGCTTCACACACACGAGCACGAAGGTAACTTGAATCTATTAAATCTTCTCTATGTATCCATCTCAACCACTCAGTTCGCCTGAAACAAGATATAACTTTATCTTTAAATTTATAACCGTAACCTTAAAAAAATATCTAGCGGTTCGAAACGGTTTAGTGAATTTTTGAACACAAGGCTTATACTACAATAAATAATATAAATTGTAAAAATATAAAAAGGCCCTAAAATCATGTTCGCTTTTAAGGCGCGGGGCCGGCGGGCGGCGCTTGCCTACCTACTGTTCTGTGTTACATAAAATACAAGCAAATACCTACTTACCTCTCTGATACGACTGGTAGCTTAAAAACGACAATTCACCGTTTAAAGTAGAATTTAAACATCCATCAACTAAACCGTTATAATAACTTTTTTGTTGCTTCATCTCTGTACAAAAAACATCACAAGACGCGTGTCTGAAGCGGACGGCACTCGCGCTCGTACTGTTTCTAACCGTGCCGAGATATCGTGTCCATGAGCGATGTCTATGTGTGAGTTGCTTGAGCGCGCGTTGTATGTAGCTTGACTTCTGTACACTTATTATTTTGTGCTAATATCCAACCTTTTGATTTAGCACAGTTACTAAATAAAAATATTTATACCCCAAATGCACTCAAAATTATTATGCTTCAACATTCGATAGGCTTGTATAAAACGACCACTTCGATCTATAAAAAATGATGTATAATTTACTCAAAAACTGAACAGTTCTTAAATATCATATTTTTTAATTGGATAACTTCATTGAACACTTGTCTAGATGATACCTCGAGTGCACGGCAACGGCGCAAAAATTATCTACTATATTTGGTAGATACAAATTGGTGAGAACGTAAAGAAAAAATGCATATGCCAGTTCATGCTGTCAAATTGTCTCACTCATGCAGTAAAAGTTAATAATAAAACAAAGTTTAATTTACACCAGTCAGTAAGATTCCTTCTTTTTTTTACAAAAACAAGGATTTGTTGGCACGCGGCCAAAATCGAAACTAACGCTGTCATCAAGAGAAATGTCACTTTACGACAATCGCAGAGTTGCCGTTAGCTATGAAATTTACCCAAATTCTTTGTTTAAGTAGTAACCATATGGACCCAAATGTTGTAATATTTCCCTGAATGCTGGAAAATTTTACTGAATGATAGCCCTAATTTTATACCAACGCCCTGTCAATGATGTACATGGGCCAAAATAACCTTGTAGCGCTATAGGTATAAAATGCGATAAATTTGCAGGGTCGTGAAATTGGGCAGTGTTGCCAATTTGACATAATACGAAATTTGTGTTAAGTACAGCTTTAGGACAAATCATACAATGGCATCGCACACACAGCGCGCAATGTTGAGGCATATTAACAGCAATTAGGTAACTTTGCAGTCTGACTGAATCTAGGCTAACTGTTGAAGCAAAGAGGTTTGCGAATAGGTTTTAGTTTTTTTTTATAATCTCACTACTGGCACACATGACAAATGTTGTAAATTTGAATTTGAATATTTTCACAGAATGTTGAGAAAATTTTTAATTCACAAAATTTTGTTAGAACTGAGAGAGCTGTGGTGTCAGTCGAAGTGATCATGAACGTTTTGTAATAACTTATATACCTTTACTGTATAAACGTTAATAATAATGTATATACCGTGAAGTGTTCCATGCTTTTATTCCAGCTTCCTGTAAAAAGGATTTCTCTAACAAGTAAAAACCTACTGTGCATTAGAGTGAGCAGAGAAACTGACCCTATGTATCTATCTATCTATCTCATCACGCCAGCTCCCTCGCGGGGTAGGCAGAGAGTACAGAGTTCCAACAGGTTCTTTCCTTACATTCCTCTCTGGCTTCCTCCACTCTCATAGTTCGTCTCATACACACTCGCCGGTTACGGAGACTCTTGACTTTCCCTTCAGCTAAGACACGGTCTATTTGGTCATGGTAAGATAGTCTAGGTCTTCCCCGGCACCTACATCCTTCCACTTTCGCATTGTATATCTGTTTTGTCATTCTTTCTTCTGGCATCCTTTTTATATGCCCGAACCAACGGAGCATACCCTTTCTCATCTTTACACCGATACTATCTTTCATACCTACTCGCTTTCTTACTACGCTGTTGCGAATACGGTCGGTCAGCGTGACTCCGCACATCTTCCGCAGAGATCGCATTTCGACCGCATTTATCCTGCTTTCGTTCTCCTTCTTACATACCCAACTCTCACTGCCATATAACAGCGTTGGGACAAGCACTCCGTTATGCATGGCCAGCTGCGCCTTTTGGCTTAAGTGCCGGCTCCCAAGTAGCCTTCCCATCGCACCATTCACTCTATTACCTGCATTCACTCTTCTCTCTATATCAGCGGTGTATTTCCCATCCTTACTGAAGGCGCATCCAAGATATACAAACTCATTCACTTGCTCCAGCACATCGTTACCAACCACAATCCTTGCATTCGTTCTGGTTTCTTCCCGTTCAAAAACCATAATTTTGGTTTTCTTCACATTCAAATGTAAGCCATTGTTCATGCAGTCGTCTCTCATAACTGTGACTAGTGTTTGCAGATCAGTGGCTGTTGGCGCTATCAAAACCGCTTCATCTGCATACAATAGGTGGTTTATCACTAGATCACCCATTTTTACCCCTTCAGTCATCGCACAGAGTCTTTGAAGACTTTTATCCAGATACACCATAAACAGTTTAGCGGACAACACGCAACCCTGCTTGACGTTAACGTCAAACCAAGGTGACATGTTACAACCCACCCGTACGCATGCCTTGCTGTCCACGTAGGTGGACTGGACGGCTCGCAACAGGGTGCCGTTTATACCATACTCTGGCAAAATGTCCCAAAGTCTCTTTCGCACGACTCTATCAAACGCCTTCTCCAGGTCCACAAAACCGCAGAAAACCTTCCGGCCTACTGCCAGATGCTTTTCTACGATGTTGCGGAGGGAGAAAACTTGATCCGAACATCCTCTTCCAGACCTGAAACCTCCCTGTGCCTCACACAACACTCCATCGGACTTCTCGCGCATTCTCCGTTCAATAATTTTACCATACACCTTAGCTGCCAAGCTGATCAAACTGATGGCCCTGTGTGTCCTATTAAACAATAAGATCCAGGGACCTCTCCCCCACAACAAAAACTAAGCATTGAGAAGTGTGAACTCATACCATCATTTTGAAATGTATCTGCTTCATCATTAGGCTCCTGCTTCAAGTCAAGTGTGCCGGTGGCTAGCAGTGTGGTGAGAGATTCTGGTTCTTTTTCTGGAGTTTTAGGCTTCTTACGTTGATATGGCGACAATTCTGTAAGAAGAATGAAATGTGGTTTAGAAGATAATGCATTTTATCATCCACAGTCAAAAGATGTCCCATTGGAGGAGAAAGTCTTCCGCCACAGTCTCCATAATCATCAGCTTTGTCCTGTATGGGACCTGGTGTTATCCACAACTTTGTGTGTGTGTGAATGATCTATGCTGTTGGCCGCGGGGCCTTTACAGCTTCACCGGACAAGAGGGCGAGCGTGTAACCACTACGCTAGAGCCAGAAGGGCATGGGGCAACCAATTCAAGGGCGCCTCAAGGAGGAACAGCCTCGGCTTGGGCAGTCGCTATGGCGGAGGGCGTATACTAGGTGTCTCGCCGTAGTGCTCTGCTCCGGCCGGCGGGCAAGGGATTCTTAGACCTCGCCAGCGAGGTCGGTGTCTGTTCCTGTGTGTGGTATCTGTATCCAAAGGGATGAAGGGATGTAAGGGCATTGGGAGGGTCGGTAGCTGATCCACAACTTTCACTAGATCATATGCCCCAGTCACTAATATAAAATGTTGAAATCTTTTTGCAATTAATTGCCATGCCATTGTTGCAAATTCAATATGGGGCAAATTTTCTATTCATAATAGGTATTTATTTGTATTTTAATGGAATTCAAAGAGGAGAACGTTCGTTCGTATGTACTTTTTTTATGCATTTTCACTGATATTTCCATCAATTGTGGACCGATTTTAAAGATTCTTGTGCATTGGATTCAGTAAGCTCCATAGTGGTCACATTTCAATTTCATTGTTATTGGAACTTGGACTTTGAAGATACAAGAGGGAACTCCTTAAAGACACGTATCTCCCTACCATAGAACTAAACAAAATATTAAATGACTTCAAAAATCTTTAAAAAAAAAAGGTAAACCGACTTCAAAAAGCCAAAAATAAATATTTGAAGTAAGTGCTGGTTGGTGCAGTCGGTTATTTGGCACCGACTTCAAATATTTAGTTTTTGCTTTTTGAAGTCGGTTAACCTTTTTTTTAAAAGATTTTTATTTTACTATTTTAAGTGAGGAGTGAATTATTTAGTAATATTTACATACCGATATTATATTATTTTGTTTACAGTAAGGTACCTACAGGATTAATATAATGCCTATAATAACGGAATCTATATATTCGTGCTCTTCGCGTTAAGGAGTTCCCTCTTGTGTCTTCAAAGTCCAAGGTTCAATACCACATTACAATAGGGCATTACATTAAAATAGGACCACCTCAAAACTATACTGAACCTAATGCAAAAAAAATCATCAAATTCGGTCCACAATTGACAGTAATATCGCTGAACATACATAAAAAAATAAAAAAAAGCTTACAGTTTCACAACTTGCGTGATTTTTTTCTTTTAACTTCATTTTTATGAACTGATTTTAATTATTGTTTTTGCTCTGAAATTGGTGTAGCTTCCATGGTGGTCCCATTTTAATGTCATTGTTATTGGATCTTGGACTTAAAGACACACTAGAGGACCCCTAATGGCAAACAACATGAATGTGCAGATTTAGTTATTATGAGTATTATATAAATCCTGTAAAACTAAGAAGAGTAATAAAATACAGGTACATAAATATTAATAATTAATTTACTCATCACTTAAAATCGTAATATTAATTACTTTATAAAAAAAAAAGGGAAACAGACGTCAAAAAGCGAAAATATTTATTTTATGCTTTTTGAAGTCCATCCCTTTTTTTAAAAAGTTGTTTATGTATCACATTATGCCAAATAATTTGTAATAAAAAAGCACAGGGGTCAAAATATGCAAATCTATCTATATATAAATTGACTCAGCAGGCTAGTCTTGTAATTTGTTTTAATCAATTAGCCTTTCTGATAACATATTTTTTTTCTCAAAATTGTATTATAAGCATTGTGTTTAATAATGGCTGATTAAGAAGCTGCTGAAAGATTTTTTAGTAGCTTTTACTGTAGGACCTGTGCAAATTGGCTGAGGTATGATGATTTAATTTATTCATGCTACACATTGGGAGGCCATCCTCTTAGTTAATAAATAAATAAATCTTACCTATCTGGCCCTGTTCATTAGGATATTTTCTAGGCCGTCCTCTTTTCCTCGGTCCTGGGGCTTTGGTCACCACGGCACTGCTTGGAGTTTTCACAAGGGTCCTAGTCCATTGACCCTGTGGGTCATGCTCCACAGGCAACTCATATTGAAGCAGCAGACCATTCTCTTGCTTTATCGTTATTGTTTCTGTCTCTGTCACTGGTGATGAAGAAATTATCGATATAGATCAAAATGAAATATAACAATGATATATGTTCTAGCATGTCAAGAGTAGAGTTGAATGAATGGGATAAACTATTAAAGGGCAGATAGCCAAAGTTCTGAAAGGAAAGAACCTGTTGTTACTCTGTATTCTCTGCCTAACCTGCAAGGGATCTGGATATTGTAAAATAATTTGAATTTTGGCCATTAACAGCTTTTGCACATGAATGTCTCTTGACTATGTCTCTAATGATGATGTTGTGTTTAGATACATACCATTGTATGTATTTTGAATATTATTACAAGATGAAATCTCACAAATGGATTTGTTATGATGTAAATTACGAACTATAGGCAATAAATTTGCGCCGATTATAGTAGACGCTGCATTTTGGCGGGAAGATACTCAAATGGAATAGATTGTGCTCAATTTAATAGATTTCTAAAATATTACTTTACAAACCTTTCGAAGACTGGCTCGCCGACACAACCTCTGAACTCTTTTTGAATTCCTCCAGACATTCTTTTAGTGTTTCGTTTGATGTTAAACATTGTTGCTTGAACTGATACGCAAATGTAAGTCGGTCCACACAATTCAAGCATATCAGCGTGGGCAAATTATCGTTTTTCGATACCTATAAAAATAAGAAAGGTTATTGTAATTTTGATATTTTGCCAATCTACTAGCAACTTTCATTATTTTTCTCATCTGGGATGTCAGCAAAAAATCACAAAATCGCTACAAATAAACAATATAGCAACATTAA
Source organism: Phalera bucephala (assembly GCA_905147815.2). Classification (NCBI taxonomy): domain Eukaryota; kingdom Metazoa; phylum Arthropoda; class Insecta; order Lepidoptera; family Notodontidae; genus Phalera; species Phalera bucephala. The sequence continues at coordinate 15,257,045 of LR990630.1, read as the reverse complement.
CGTAAGAAAAAATCATAGTGTGGCCATCGCAACCATTTTGGTGTGGTAATTTTTACTCACCTCCACGCCACAGCAGAAGGTGTACTTGTCTCCGAGTTGTTCACTGTTTTCGTCCCAATCGAAGAGAGAAACCATATCACCTGTCTCCAGGCATACTCGACACGTTAATTGCCAATCCATTTCGTGTTATAAAAGACGCCACAACGACGAGATAACACCAAAAACTCGACAAAATGTAGGATTTTCCCAAACCGGAAGTTTAAACATTTGACAGTAGTGCCAACTTTGACAAATGTAATTTATCTCTACTGAAACTTGGCAAAGGTTTTCTACTCAAATGCCACAAACTTACACAATTTATAAAAAAACCTATTATAAAATGTGCACTGAAAATTATTGCTTTTATAATTATTACGCCTTATCGAAGTTTCCCTACAGCCGTACACACATAAGAATATTTATTTACGTCAAATTTATTCTGACTATATTTTGCGCTTGGACCGCACCCAATAATGGAACTGTTGCCAACACTCCGAAAATAAAAGTCTGCCCCTTCCCCCTACAAGAAACGTCAAATTAGTACAAAATACAACAACAATAAACACGATGAAATTAAATCGAAACGTTGTGAACGCGTAATTAATTATACCAAAATGGAATTGTTTAGATCAGAGTCGTATTATATATTCGTGAAGAATGAATCAAGTTTATGGTGGAATAGACTAACGGGGGCATTTTCTGTCCGATCGGGTACGTATCAAAAATCTTTAAATTTTTGGCATTCGCTGCAATATTTGACCTAGATCATATCTGAAACATAATTAAAAATAATTATTTTAGTTTTCTAAATTCATAAATCATAGATTTAGGTAGAACTTAGTTAATAATTACGATTATTCGTGCCGCGGTGTACTTGAATTTTTGCTCTTTGTTTTAGCCTGGGATCTATCTGATATTGAAGATATCGAGTGTTTAGGTATTACTCATGGTATTATAGGCAAAGTGGAGCATTCCAACGTATTCGAGCCACGCCTAATCATAATAAAAGAGAGTGCCCCAGTAGGCACCATTTATTTTCATCACACAATATATAAAATCAAATCAATATGCTTTTTGAACATGGGAGCCGCGAATCAGGAGGTAGAACTGTCCCCGTGTACGAAACACGGGTCTCTGAGTTCTATGGCAAATTCAAATAAATCATTGAACAAAAAGATGGGGGCAAGATTGTTTGAGAATTCAGCTTTTTTGAATAAGACTGTGGGTGCAGTTAAGAATGTCAGCAACACTATCAAAACGACTACACAGCAAGCTGCTACTCAGGTAAAAACAGTATTATGTAATACCCGTACCTCATAAAAATCTTCAAGTCATTTAAGTTAGATCACAATGCCTTTACAAAGTATTCTATGTACAATTCCTTACATAATATCTTTACATTAGTTTCTACATCCGGAACTTAGTGAAAACTGTAGAAACTGGCTTCCTTTTCTTCAAGTTTGTCCTTCATAGCATCTTACAATTCATATTAGATCATCATTCCATTTCTAAATTCCTTACTTAATTTTCTTTTCATAACTCACCTTTTTATCTTTTTTACTCCACTCCGATCTCGGTCTCGAATCTATTCGCGCCTATATTAAAAAGGCGACGACTCGACACTTAGCGAACGCATCTTCCCATGCGAATCCGCTAATCGTAGCCGCCCCCGGCTACGAACCCGACCCCTGCCGCTACCGCCGGCCGCGACATGTTCCCACCGATTCCCCTGATGCTTTGACATCGTTTCTTTCCGCTCCGGATACGGACGACGACGACGAAGTCGTAGATCGCCTAGCCCGCCGACTGGTGCACTAATTACACCCCCTCCCCCCGTAGCGACTGTCCAAACCGAGGCCGTTCTTCCTTGAGGCGCCCTCGAGTATGTCGCCCCATGCCCTTCTGGCTCGAGCGTAGTAGTTGCACACTCGCCCTTAAGTCCGGTGAAGCTGAAAAGGCCTCACGGCCGACAGTGTATATCACTCAAACACACACACATCTTATTTATTCTCTTGTTTTTAAAATTGTTTGCGGCAGATGTCCTGTTTTACATTCATTATAAAATACAATTATAGTAGCTATATTATGTACTACTTTCAGTAGCACTTGTCTTATGGATTTATTAAGGAATAAGTAATTCGGTGGACGATTTGGTGCAGTGATTTAGAGCTTAAGCTGCTCCGCTCACTGCATCAAATAGTTGCAGGTTCAATTTCCACACTGGGCAAATCTTTGTGTGACCCACAATTATTTGTTTCGGTCTGGGTATTTGTGTATGTGAATTTTCATGTTTGTAAACGCACCCATAACCCATGAATAAATCCGAGTGTTGGCCTACATTTTTAAAAAAAGAAAATAAAATGACAGATTCATTATTACTATAAGTATGATTTTAATAAATAAGTGTTAGATATGTTATGATTGGATTCATCAGATAAAATGTATAACAAACATGGTAACTGTGTGCGAGAGGAAGAGTACAATTGTGTTTCCTCTATTAACATGTAGTTAGCTTTTTAAATAATTAACAATTTAATACACATTGTATTCATTTGCTCATCTTTATTAAGGAAATACTATTATTGCTATATCCTGAAGATTTATTTCAACACCGTCACGCCTATATTCCCCAAGCGGGGGTGGCAGAGGTGTACTGAGTACACCCACGTTTCGCCGACGATGTTAGGTCCCATGTAATAGGGGGCGAGCCTATTGGCATATACCAGGCACAATTCCAGAGTCCAGACTCGTACTGGGAAGTTTTCGTTAGAAAAACTACACTTGTCCAGCCTAGGATTTGAACCCAGGACCTCGCGATCACTATTTATTTGTTATTTATTACACTATTTATTTTTTTAAATATTTATTTATTATACACATTGCATAGTTGATTTTAAAATTCTGAATTAATATGTTCATTATCAATTATCAATCAGCCTGTGTTTAGCACACTTCTGAGTAGGCCTATTCTCTATCACTCAATGCATTTTAGTCCTGTACTAGTCTACTTCACAATTTGCCGGCCACCTTCATGATGTCATTGCTCCATCTCATAAGCTGCTTATGGTGTCATATCCATTCAATTAATATGTTCTATCTATATCATCACGCCAGATCCCTTGCGGGGTAGGCAGAGAGTACAGAGTTCCAACAGGTTCTTTCCTTACATGCCTCTCTGGCTTCCTCCACTCTCATAGTTCGTCTCATACACACTCACCAGTTACGGAGACTCTTGACTTGTCCTTCAGATAATACTTGGTCTATTTGGTCGTGGTAAGATAGTCTAGGTCTTCCCCGGTACCTTCATCCTTCCATTTTCGCATTGTATATCTGTTTTGTCATTCTTTTTTCTGACATTCTTTCTATATGCTCGAACCAACGGAGCATACCCTTTCTCATCTTTACACCGATACTATCTTTTATACCTACTCGCTTTCTTACTACGCTGTTTCCAATACTGTCGGTCAGCTACACTCCGCACATCTTCCGCAGAGCTCGCATTTCCACCGCATTTATCCTACTTTCATTCTCCTTCTTACATACCCAGCGCTCGCGACCATAGAACAGCGTTGGAACAAGAACTCCGTTATGTATAGCCAGCTGCGCCTTTTGGCTTAAGTGCCCGCTCCCAAGTAGCTTTCTCATTAATATGTGAAAAGATAAAAATACAGGTAGAATAGTTTTTTTATGTCACTGGCTTTATGTGGCTAAATATTGTAATTTATTCAACTCAAAATATTATCGGCATGTGGTTCAAGTCTTGTGCATCAAAATATTCTTGTCTCTATGTCAATCTATCTATACATCTATACATATAATAAAACTGTAACCGAGCCGAATCTGTATATTGAATATTTTTTGAAAATTTTAATTGAGGTACACTTCCTTAGCGATATAGAGGAGATCATAATCAATTGAAGTTGGTGATATCTATCGTGGCGCAGCACGTGTCCGAGATATCCAATTTTTCGCTTTTTAATGGTTTGCATCAATATTCGGGTCATACCAATACACTGGAGCACTCTATCATTGTTGACCTTCCGTGCCCAGCTTATACGGAGCATGCATCGGTAGCACCACATTTCAAATGCTTCAAGGCTCTTCTTGGTATCCTCCTTAAGAGTCCAGGCTTCACAGCCGTACATGCGATAGGCTAAATATAGCATAAGAGAATGCGACTTCTGAGCTTAAGGTTAATTTGCCGACAACACAGAATTTTCCTCATTTTGTTAAATGATGCTCGAGCAATTTCTATCCGGGTCTTTATCTCTTGATCAGAGTCCCATACTTCATTCACCCAAGCACCGAGATATTTGTAATGTCGGAATCGCTCAAGATCTTTAGTTCCTACCGATATCATTGGTTGTAATGCGGGATTGCAGGATACTACCATATATTTGGTTTTCAAAATGTTAATGGACAGACCGGCTTTTTTGCTACTCTCATGGACTCTGTCTAGAATCTTCTATACATCTATCTATAAATTAGGAAAGTAAATAGATTTTATCCAGCGGAAGGACATACATAGGCTATCTGTTGTCTCAAAATAAAAACTTAGGGGTGTAAAATACACGCCAAAAAATAACGCGAACGAAGTTGCGGGTACAGCTAGTACAATATAATTATGGGAGCGAGTTTTCTCGTGCCACAGTTTTGTCGCGGCTCGTCATGCTAACACGTAAGACAAAACCGTTATCTAAAGTCAAGGGCGACAAAATCCATCAGACAATATCTTGTCGCGCCGCCTGTATTAGCCATAATGGTGCTTATTGAAGTGGTCTGTAGGGACCATGAATAAAGAGCAAGACTTCAAATTTATCAGCATCAACCATTATCAATGTTTACTTATAAATCCATTCTCACCTTGACGGACGATTTAGCGCAGTGGTTAAGAGCTTAAGCCGCTCCCCCACTGTATCTAATAGTCGCGGGTTCGATTCCCGCACGGGACAAATCTTTGTGTGATCCACAATTATTTGTTCCGGTCTGGGTATTAGTGTATGTGAATTTTCATGTTTGTAAACGCACCCACGACACAGGAATAAATCCTAGTGTGGGGCTACGTTTAAAAAATAAAAAAAAACCTATTCAGCTAGTACCGTAGCTTCTTTGTACTTATACTAGAGAAGCTATGACAACCAAAAAATTGGGCCCAACATGATGACCGCGGGGTTATCGGGAATGTTTGTTTTTTCATAGATAATAATTTATTTCTGGAGTTGTTTTGAAATAAATTTAGCATTCGAAGGTTTGACGTTGCGGAAAGCACCTGGGACAACGGGAACTAGAGTCTCTACAATCTTACTTTTGGTAAAAAAAAATACTTGAGGTGTCTTCTCTAGCTCAGAGTATCAGAGTACGTACATAATTACTTCAATGTCCTCGCCTTCTACACAGGTAAAGCAAACAGTCAAGAAGCAACGCGACCCGAAACTAGCTGAACGCTTCGAGAAACGTCTAACTGACGAGTTACACAAAATATTCGACGACTCGGACAGTTTCTACTACTCCAGGACTCTGGACTTGACTAACAGCCTACAGAGACAGTACGAAATCGAGAAGATTTTAGAAGCTGAAGCGGGAATTGGGAAACCCGTTGTAGATATCACAAAGTGGTGGAAACATGTTGACGATAGATTCTTCTGGAACAAACATATGTTGAATGACATTATTGCTTTAGGGGTAAGTCATAAAAGTTAACAATCTGTATCATCTTTATTTCTAAATAAGAGTAGTCACTCCGAGTATGACCGGCGTGCGAAATAACGTGCTCTGCGCGTCTCAAATTAAATTGAATTATATCGTCTAGTGTCATTCCTGACTGTAAAAATGCTGTTGAGCTCAAAAAGAAACATGATAGGATCACATGTCATACGTATCTCACGCATTTAAGTGCCGTATTATTTAAATATCGTGCCGTATTATTTAAATTCTTCCGTCTGTGATTGTCATAGTAAAAGAGGCGTCCATTTTGTTAGTGTTGCTAGTATAACAATTTTATTTTTCCCTAGTTTTATTTGCTAAGGACTTTATGAGTTCTAGTATTAAATGGTATTAACATAGTTAACTACTATAACTACAACATCCTGGTTTTAATATTTAGTTAAGACGATGAAAACATATTTTCCCTACTTTAAATGAATAAAAACCTTACAAGTATATCTATTTCTTTAGTTCAATTTGCATTAAAATACACGTTACCGCAACAATGATTTTATTATCATGTACTCTAATGTCATCAACATTTACCCCAAAAAGTGGTAATATTTCCGCGCTGCCAACATTACGCGGGTGGGAAGTGCGGTGAGTGCGGAGCGTTTGTTGAATGTTTGGCCTCGCCCCGCGGCGTGCAATTATGACTGCGCGCGGCTTCTATATTATTAATGCTCATCGCAAATAAATTCACTACCTATAACACCAGAATATTTATGGCTATAATATGAAAAATGGCTTACATTTGAATGTGAAGAAAACCAAAATTATGGTTTTTGAACGGGAAGAAACCAGAACGAATGCAAGGATTGTGGTTGGGAACGATGTGCTGGAGCAAGTGAATGAGTTTGTATATCTTGGATGCGCATTCAGTAAGGATGGAAAATACACCGCTGACATAGAGAGAAGAGTGAGTGCAGGGAACAGAGTGAATGGCGCGATGGGAAAGCTACTTGGGAGCCGGCACTTAAGCCGAAAAGCGCAGCTGGCCATACATAATGGAGTGCTTGTCCCAACGCTGTTATATGGCAGCGAGAGCTGGGTATGTAAGAAGGAGAATGAAAGTAGGATAAATGCGGTGGAAATGCGAGCTCTGCGGAAGATGTGCGGAGTGAAGCTGACCGACCGTATTCGCAACAGCGTAGTAAGAAAGCAAATAGGTATGAAAGAGAATATCGGTGTAAAGATGAGAAAGGGTATGCTCCGTTGGTTCGGGCATATAGAAAGAATGTCCGAAGAAAGAATGACAAAACTGATATACAACGCGAAAGTGGAAGGATGTAGGTACCGGGGAAGACCTAGACTATCTTACCATGACCAAATAGACCGGGTCTTATCTGAAGGACAAGTCAGGAGTCTCCGTAACCGGCGAGCGTGTATGAGACGAATTATGAGAGTAGAGGAAGCCAGAGAGGTATGTAAGGAAAGAGCCTGTTGGAACTCTGTACTCTCTGCCTACCCCGTAAGGGATCTGGCGTGATGATATAGATAGATAGATAATAGACATTTATAATAATAATAATAGATATTTACAATAATAGTAATAGACATTTATAATAATAATAATATATTTATAAAAAATAAAACTAATATAAATGACATAATATATCTATTAAAAAATCTATCACTACTGACTTCCTACCAACAATAACAGTTCGTAGCTAAGTATTTTAATATAAAAATTTAATAATATTTATTACTTTCAAACTAAAAATCCTACTAGTCTTCCTCTCTCCTAAACACTTTGCTGTGCCCGACAGGGTCCATGATTGTTACCTAGCTTTTAAGCTGATCAATGTTACCATCCAATCAACATTGTGGAACGCAAAATAAAATATGAATATGAATATGAATATTCTAAGGTACGGCGAAACCAACGAGTCCAGCCGCGTCCGCGATGGCGATCAATATCTCCCTATGGTCGCGCGTGCAGACGCCGCCCAGACAGCGCGTGCAGGACCCAGGACGCGTTGGTGTAACATTTCCATACAAATATTACTGCAGAAAATGATCGCCACCGTGCACGCCATCGCGGACGAGGCTGGACGCGGTGGTTTGGGCGTACCTTAAGACCGCTCGGACACGTCAGATTTTGTAGGCTAAATAATCTGCCTGACTTAATTTATAGAGCTAGGGGTTATAGGGGAAATTTTTCCGCGTTAGTAGCAAATATGGGGTGCATGCTTTTAATTATTTTCAAAATCAGCTATTCTTATCTCATGAGTTAAATCATCTTAAAAAAAATTATCTTGCCAAGCAGAGTCCAGACTGCGACCAGTGGATCCTTCCCATCATCCAGGGATACGTTCACTTGTCGCAAATAGCTGTGGAGCCGGCGGACGCGAACCCGCTGAATACGGAGTCTCTTAACAACGCCAGCTCTTGTGATGAGACCTTCACTCTGGGTGTCATATCTAGGCGGTCGAGGTACCAGGCTGGAACTCGGTGAGTAGTTTGTTATGGTTCATTATGTATAAACCGCCAAAAGTCAAGAGTCTCCGTGACCGGCGAGCGTGTATGAGACGAACTATGAGAGTGGAGGAAGCCAGAGAGGTATGTAAGGAAAGAACCTGGTGAAACTCTGTACTCTCTGCCTACCCCGCAAGGGATCTGGCGTGATGATATAGAGAGATAGAGATGTATAAACCGCACTCTTGGTGTGTAAAAAATACTGTCATGCCTTTATCCGGGATAGGGATATTCGAAAATACATCAATATTTTTTTTTATGTGATTCATCGACGTTTTACGATGCATCGAATCAAAACATCGATGTTTTCGATGCATCGAATAAAATCGGCATTTCAAGAAAGGTACGAACCTGGACTCGGGACCTCTTGATCGAAACACGCACTATTGGCTACTAGAACCAAACGAGACTGTTCATATTGGGGTGTATATTATAATTATATCTGTTGGAACTCTGTACTCTTTAAATCATAAATTAATGATTTAAAGATTAAGATAAAAATTTAAAATTAATCATAATTTTATTCATTGTGATTTTTGGTGATACAATATGATCTTGTATTAACATTTAAGTTTCTCAAAAATCTACCCATTGGGCGTACACTGTTTAGGTAGTTAAAAATACATGCAATTACATTATTACTGTTATCAACATTACATAATATTATTAATTATTGAGTGATTTGTCAAAAAGGAATTCGTCAACTGTATTATAGCATTCGTCCAATAAAAAATATATTTAATTTTTGTTTAAATTGTGTCAAGTTTAAGTCTTTGATGTCATTCGGGATTTTATTGAAAATTTTTGGAGTCGCTCAACTTCAGCGCTCATTTTTACAACACTACTAGGTAATAAGTGATGATATTGATAGATCGATATTACTAGCGACCCACTTCGGCTTCGCACGGGTGAATGATACACATAAAACTTCCTCTAGAATAACTCCGTCCATTGTTGAAAACCGTATGAAAATCCGTTCGACAGTTAATGAGTTTATCGCGTTCAGGCAGACAGACAGACGCGGCGTTCGGTCTTTGTTTTGGATCATGTAGTGATAATTAGTCAAATATAACATACGTAATGTAAGTACGAGCGTAGCGTAAGTACGTTACGTAAGGAGAGCGAACGTAAGAGCAGTGATAGGCTAGTGGTTAGGTTAGACTTGAGACCTCTGATTTCCAAACCCAGGCCGCCCCTCTTTCTTTTCGAAAGCATGTGCGTGTTAAAAATTAACTATCACTTGCTTTAACGGTAAAGGAAAACATCGTGAAGAAACCTGCATGCCTAAGAGTTTCTCGAAGGTGTGTGAAGTTCGCCAACCCGCACTGGGCCAGCGTGGTGGACTATGGCGTAAACCCTCTCAGTCTGAGAGGAGGCTCGTGCCCAACGGTGGGACAGTTTCTTAACAAGGCTAATATTCTATCTATCTATCTATATCATCACGCCAGATCCCTTACGGGGCAGGCAGAGAGTACAGAGTTCCAACTCTTTCCTTACATACCTCTCTGGCTTCCTCTACTCTCATAGTTCGTCTCATACACGCTCGCCGGTTACGGAGACTCCTGACTTGTCCTTCAGATAAGACCCGGTCTATATGTCCGAAGAAAGAATGACAAAACTTATATACAATGCGAAAGTGGAAGGATGTAGGTACCCGGGAAGACCTAGACTATCTTACCATGACCAAATACACCAGGCTAATATTATTATTATATAACAAACGTAACGCGTGTGGATTCAGGATATGGTAATTTTCTATGCATTTTAAAAATCAACAGGTCTGGTGTGAACTATTTAATTCAAAATAAAGTATCTATGTAAACGCATCTAAAAACCAGTTGTGTTGTTAACTAGATACAATCGGCGCGGCATCGACTCGTGCGGCAAAGTAGCCAACTACGTGGAGACAGAGCAGATAGTATCTATCATATGCTCGGACAGCATCCACAGAGCTTCATTTGTACAGGTAAATTATGAAATTGCTTCGCAAATATTATGCAGAATTCGCATAATGTCGTTGCCGGCAATTCTCGCATAAAATAGAAAGAAAGGACATGGTCGAAAATTGCCTCAGAACCAATATACATTTGACCCATGCTATCATTATTTATCTATTTTATTAAAATAATGGCAAATATCCGTATCTAACGGACAATTTGCAATCTAAAACGAATATTTCAAAGTATTGTAAGTACTTTTATCGAAGTCGCCGACATCTTTACTAAATGACAACAGGCACAATATAACCTCATATGTAATAATGGCTACTGAATTATAACCTCAAAATCTAATACTTTTTGTGCATTATTGCGATTTCCCCGCTTGTCCATTTAATAATAAATACCTTAAGAGAATTTATGGGTGATTTGAAATCATACAAGTATTTTTTCATTGCTGTTGGTTCTGGGGCAAATCATGTATGGGCGCAGAACAATGTCCTTAAAGAAATAAGATTCATCATAGTCAGTCCCTATTTGTTATACTCATCTGTGTGTATATATTTTTTGTACTTATTTACGTTTATGTATTTATTTATCTTTTATATATATTTAAATATATATACCAATAATAGCGTACGCCACCAACTGCCCTGATTACTTTTCTTTCTAGTATTTTGTATCTAACCAGGTTCAGACGGAAGAAATTGCTCTTAGCAATAAGACCGCCTATTGTATCAGTGTCTTATTTCACATTTTGTTTTATAATTTTGTTGGTGTACAATAAAGAGTATTCTATTCTATTCCTTTGGCGGTTCTAGCGGCGCTCTGTGTTTCTCTTAATAAAATCTCTCCACATCAGATAATTATATCGATAAAATTGTCTTTAAATAAACTCTAAATCAGCTGTTAGTTCAACCTTTGACTCCGGCTAAAAATACCGCCAAGGAAGAGTCCGGGCTCTATAGAAATCGTAAGACACTAGAGCCTGTATTACAGAAAGTAAATAAAGTAATAATGTGAATCTAGTTTTAATAATAACATCTATCTATATCATCACGCCAGATCTCTTGCGGGGTAGGCAGGGAGTACATAGTTCCAACAGGTTCTTTCCTTACATACCTCTCTAGCTTCCTCCACTCTCGTAGTTCGTTTCATACACGCTCGCCTGTTACGGAGACTCTTGACTTATCCTTCAGATAAGACCCAGTCTATTTGGTCATGGTAAGATAGTCTAAAATAATAATATTTTAAAACTAAAAACAGTTTTTAAAACTAGATTCACGATTACAACTGATTAACGTTCTGTAATACCGGCCTAGAAGTAATATAGCCGCGTAAACTTGTCCGTGTGTGAGAAAATTATCATGGAATGTTTCATCACTGCGTGGATCATTAGATATATATAATACTGCGTGAATCAGTGTAGTGATCCAGTACTAAATTTGGTATAAAAGTTTTCCAAATCTTGTAACTGTACTTATAAGTTAATACAATTGATCGGGAGCTATTTTAACAGCAAAAATGTAAGTATGTGTAAGTCTGTGTCTATTTGTTTTGAACTGCGCATGCATGAAAGCCGGTGACAATGGTTTCGAACGAAATTATACGCTATTTCACTTCTAGTGTTTCATTATCACGATTTCTGTTACTGGCTCTGTGTATATTAGTGCTGGGCAGCGACGGTGAGGTACTCTCACTACTTCGTGGTCGAACGCTCATCTGGCAATCTCTAGGTTTACATTTCCTGCGCGCAATGTGCCTTTTCCAAATTCGCCAAGTCTGTCATCATTCGCAAGATGCAATAATTTTACGTGTATTTTAACAACTTGGTAGCTTCTTTCAGACATCGATCTCAGGGACTGCCTCGTTGGTCTGGTGGCAAAGCGCATTGCTTTGAGATCACGAGGTCCTAGGTCGGACAAACGTAGTTTTTCTAACGAAAAATTCCCAGTATGAGTCCGGAGTCTGGAATTGTGCCCGGTATATGGCAATAGGCTCGCCCCCCGTTACATGGGACCTAACATCGTCGGCGTAACGTGGGTGTACTCAGTACACCTCTGCCAGCCCCTCTGAGGAATATAGGCGTGACGGTGTGATCTCAGGGTTTTTATGCTTCGAAAGTGACAATAGCCAACAGATTCCGAAAAAAAAATGAACAACATGAAACAGAAAGATGGGAACCCTATTCGAAAGGAGAAACATGTGACCAAGGTTGCCATATTTCTATTGTTTTCGCCTATAAAGGAAGCTTTCGACCAATAAATCTATGACCGCTTGGTGACACCCAATGATTGTGTAAAAGGCCAAATTGTTTTATGTTCAACATTGTCAAAGTACCGTTAGTTATAATGTTCACGTTAAATTGTCACGCGCTGTTGAGTTTGGGCGTTCGGGTTTACTCTTTATTTTGAATAACAGTATATTTTTTGTAAATGGTTGACCTACTAGCTTATAGAACTGCGAGATAACATATTTCGAAACAGATCCTTATATGATTTTGTTAGTTGTGTAGTGTAGACAAAAAGTTAGAAATCCCAAAACACAATATCAAAACTATTGTTAAGGACTTTATGTGTAGTATTTGCAGTGATAGCCTAGTGGTTAGACCGATGGACTGCAAATTCAGAGGTCTCGGGTTTAAACCCAGGCACTCACCTCTGTCTTTTCAAAGGCATGTGTGTATTAAAAATTAATTATCACTTGTTTTCACGGTTAAGGAAAACATCGTGAGGTAACCTGGATGCCTAAGAATTTCTCCAAGGTGTGTGAAGTTCGCTAACCCGTACTGGGCCAGCGTGGTGGACTATGGCCTAAACCCTCCTAGTTTGAGAGGAGGTCCGAGCCCAACGGTGGGACAGTTTCTTAACAGGGCTGATATTATTCATATAACTCTAAAAATGTATAGATTAAAATAATTTCCTCATGACGCTAGACGTCTAGACACATAGATATTGTATGGTGCCAGGTATTTTTATAGAGACAAAGATCATAATATAGACATGTTAAACGAGCCGAAATTAAATTTTAACTTTAATCACAAGCGATAAATTTTAACTATCGGAATTATTTTCTTCACAGCATTGATCAAGTGATACATTCAGAAGTGTTAATTTAAAATCGTGCGGAATTTTATTGATAGATAACACAACACTAAATAAATCTAGCGAGTATCAAAACTAGTCCGTCTGTATCTATGGTTCACTAGAACAATAGGTGACACTAATTTGAAAGATGCCAGTTGAGTTTTGGCGGGAAATCGAAAAGTGATTTTGTCAATTTGTTTTAATTTCCAAAACTTGTGTTATTTGGAATTATAATGTGTAATGTTGGTGGAATATTAAGCATTATGCATTCCTATATGTGCATGAGTGAAGATAATTGTAACAAAGTGATAAAACGTGCCTTTTCGATTTCTCTCAAAACGGGCGTCGCAATTGGTATGTAAAGTATCCATCACTTTACTATCCAGGGTGGGGTCCACTTCATCAATTTCATTATCATCTTTGTCATGAAGTTCATTGGGAAGTTGAATTAATTTAGAAATGAATATTTGTAAACTTTGTACAATGGCATAATTTAAACGCGATTGCCACAAAAAAAAAGTTGCCAGTTTATGAAAACGTTAAAAAATCACCTTCAGTTTTCTCACAGACAAAATTTACCTTATGAAATATCTAATCAAAATCAAAATTATACTATAGGGCGTTACTTTCCAATATTTTCTTTACAGGTACGGGGTTCAGTCCCGATATTCTGGAGTCAACCTGACTACAAATTTAGGCCACCGCCACGGCTCGATAAAAGTTAGTACTTTTCACTTGCCTTCTATGTCCGTACTAGGGATGTCCCTAAACCCCACTTTTTGTTTCTGAATCCTGTTCTACCACTTCCATTGCAATATTAAGTGATACATAAAAAGTCAGCTTCTGACTAAAATCCTGATGATCTATCTATCTATATCATCACGCCAGATCCCTTGCGGGGTAGGCAGAGAGTACAGAGTTCCAACAGGTTCTTTCCTTACATACCTCTCTGGCTTTCTCCACTCTCATAGTTCGTCTCATACACGCTCGCCGGTTACGGAGACTCTTGATCCTGAATTTATAACCTAAATAACTCTAGATTCGTTGCAATCACGGCAGAACAGAGAAGTGGCACAGAAAAGTCTACGTACACCTGGGCAGTGCAAGAATGTATTTGTATCTACTCTCTCATTTCTTTCTCTCGCTTCTTCTCACTCCCTCTATTTAACTTCCCTAATTAGTACCATAGGATGTATTAAATGTAAACCGAAGTCCATACTACTACTGATCGTGAAAATATGTTGCCAGCTGAAGAAGAATCTCAGGAGGCTTTCAAGAAGCACTTCGCAGAAGAACTAGAGAAATACAAGCAAGTGTGTATTGTCAACTTGGTGGAGCAACAGGGCCGGGAGCGAGTTATATGGGAGGCGTATGGTAACCACGTGCTGCGGTACAATAGCCCTGACGTCATCTACTCCACCTTCGACTTCCATGAGTACTGGTGAGTGTCTTACATAGTTCTCATAAGCACAGACCTTCAGAAGTGAACATACGTTTAGATACATACCTCCAAAGAGTTCTCGAAGGCGCTTTATGGAAGACATACGGTAGCCAGTAATTTAGTACAATAACCCTGATGTCATCTACACTATCTTCGACTTCCACAAGTTCTGGTGAGTATCTCCTAATTCAGAAATGCAAGGACACAGGTGATCGTTCATTTAGATATACACAATTCTAGTTGTTGAAGCAATATGGTTGGAAGCAAGTCATATGGGAGGCTAAGGAGAACCATGTACCTACTTTGGTACAAAAGCCCCAACTTTCTTTATTCTACCTTCGACTTGCACGAGTACTGATGAAATGTGAAGATACATTTAGATACACAGAAAACAAAGAAGTTGTTGAAGCAATATGGTCAGGAGCAAGACATACGAGAGGCGTATGGTAGCCACGTCCTGCAGTATAATAGCCTTGATGTCATCTACTCTACCTTTGACTTCCATGAGTACTGGTAAGTGTGTCTTAATTCACAAACGCATGGACACATGTTTATATATACACAAATCCAAGGAGTTTTCGGTGCAATATCCTCGAGAGGATGTTATATGGGAGGCGTATGGTACCCACATGCTGCAGTACAGTAACTCAGACGTCATCTACGCTACCTTTAACTTCCTCGAGTACAGGTAAGTGTCTGACACAGTTACCTAAAGCACAGAACCAAACACGGGTACAAAGTACATTTAGGAATATATAAATCCAAGGACTTCTTGATGCAATATGGTCGCTATAGTATTTTTCACATAGGATGGGTACTGATAGTTCTAATTTCGAAATGAAATTGTACTTTATTCAATGGCAATAAAAGGCATGACCCGTTTCTATACTTATTTACGGTTTTATGCCTTAACACCATTGAATTAAATATTAATTTCGTTTGGCAGTTAGAACTGTCACTACCCATCCTATGTGAAAAATGCTATAGTTTTTCATATGGGAGGCATACCGTAGCCATGTTCTTCGGTACAATAACCCTGACGTCATCTACGTCACCTTTGAATTCCATGTATGTAGTACTACACTAGTGTCTTTTAGTTTTTTTTAAGATTACTAAATGTTCCACGATTTTGTTCTATTAGTAGAACATATTGGATTTTTGATTGCGTTTATCCTATTGGTCAATTTAATCGAAGAATGATTATCTTATATACATATGTAGTATGTTATGAGCGTGTGTGAGACGAACTTTAAGAGTGGAAGAAGCCAAATAGGTCTGCAAGGAAAAGAATCAGTTGGAAATCTGTACTCTCTGCCTACCTCGCAAGGCGTCTGGAGTGATGATACAGATAGATAGAGATGATTATCTTATGTTGCATTGTTTTTTCCCTCAGCCGTGGCATGCACTACGAAAACGTGAGCATTCTGATCAACGCGATCGCCGACATCATTGGAGAGATGAGATTCTGCTGGCGTGACGACCGCGGCCTCATCTGCACGCAGAACGTCGTCTTCCGGGTCAACTGCATCGACTGCCTCGACAGGACTAATGTTGTGCAGGTACCTTTATCTCACTTTTTACAAGCTTTGATTTAACTTGCAATGCTCGTATGTCTGTCTGTCTATCTGTCTTTCCGGTTCAAATCATGTGGTCTATTTTTCAAGCGGGTATCCGATTACGCTGAAATTTGGCATACTTATGTAAGTTTGGTGACAATGAAATAATACGGTACCATGAAGCTGGTTTGATGATGGCGTCGGAAAGTGGCCATAGGAACATGTAAAATATTTAACATAA
This sequence comes from Phalera bucephala, assembly GCA_905147815.2. Lineage (NCBI taxonomy): Eukaryota > Metazoa > Arthropoda > Insecta > Lepidoptera > Notodontidae > Phalera > Phalera bucephala. Next base: position 15,240,564 of record LR990630.1, on the reverse strand, counting down.
CCCCCTCGTGTTTAGGCTTGTTGAAATGGTATTGACAAATACTATACAACCAGATAGTGTTCAGCGTCTGATGATGAAGCCGAAAGGTGATCAATGGAACTACCGACTTAGACAATGTAATCTCGCCGTGTTCGGGCTCGTTGGATTTATCTTGACGAGTTCTTTAGACCTGTATAGTGTTCAAGCTCTGATGATGAAGCCAGAAAGAATTCACAGGATTTCCTCAACAAAACAAGATAGTGTTGTTGTGTGTTTGTTATAAAAGCTTGTTTATGAAAAGGCTTATTAAATTAAAATTATTTTACAATATACTAGCAGTGAAGGAAGCCAGAGGGGTCTGTAAGGAAACAACCTGTTGGCACTCCGTACTCTCTGCCTCCCCATAAAGGACCTGGTGTAATGATATAGAAAGATAGATAGATACTAGCAGTTTCGCCTTCGCATCTGATCGACAACAGCGCCACCTACCGGGTTCAACTATAGCTAAGACCAGCCAGGAGACTCCACAAGTACAAAAAATAATATTATAAAGGGATGCCGGGGGAGACTTGTGAAAACGCACAGCAGATTTTATGTATAACTAGCGACCCGCCCCGGCTTCGCACGGGTGAATTATACACATGAACCTTCCTCTTGAAACACTTCGTCTATTGGTCAAAACCTTGGGGCCCTGTGTTAGATTTTATAACAAAATTCCCATTGACGTCACTAAACTTAGTGAAAATAAGTTCAAAGCTTGTGTAAAACGAACACTTTGTAAGCAAGCTTATTATTCAATAGAAGATTATTTAAAAGATAAAAATGCTTGGATAGATGCTATTCCAGCTCGACTTGAGTCATGACAACCTATTCAACTGTTGTTAGTTAACATTTCCTCTCTTCCTTCTATTAATTTACGACAATATGTACATTTTTTTTGTAAATGAGGGAACCTTGAAGCCATTCTCATAAATAGTATTATTCGCTTTTTTAACTTAGACTCACCTGATGACCAACCTACATTGTTCTCCCATACAATGGTAATGGACTGGCTATCTTCTAATCTACTCACTCTTAATATTTCAAAAACAAAAGTTATCCAGTTTTTCCTACCTAATTCAGCCAAAACACCTCCTGAATCAAATAAGATTGAGGCACACACATGTGTGGACAATTCACAGTGTACTTGTCCTTGTCTTGCTATGGTTCCTAATATAAAATATCTAAGAGTGCATATTTTATTTATTTATTTATTTATTTATTCATTGGAAAATTTACAGCATATTAAACTAAATAACATACGGATAGATATAGAAAGCCAGTTACAAATTTTCACTTATAAAATATATATTACTTACTAAATTGATGTGTACATTAATTTAATAGATTACATATAATCATGCATTCAAGCGGTATTAATCTTCACGGAAAAAGCTAAGTGATACGCGCTGCCTTGCTGATATAACGCTTGTTGAAAAGGGATCTAAATTAAAACTTTTGCAAAGTTTATTAAATGTCGTACTTGCTCGCACAATGTAGGAATTTTTACGGTAATTTGTGGACGCTGAAGGAATATTAATGGGTGGATTAAATCTTATCGATTTATTTGGGATGTTAAAATAAAATTTACTCAATAATTCAGGGGACTCAATTTCACCAGTTATTATTATATTGACGCAAGGTTGGACTGGCGTCAACACATTGGTTCCCTCTGCTCTCGACTTCGAAAACTAACATATCTCTTCAAGGAGCTTAGACATTCTGCTGACTATGATACATCTACACTAGTCTATCGCAGTCTCTGCGAGTCCATAATTACGTACTGCATACCAGTGTGGGGTGGGACTTTTAAAACTGTAATACTGAGGGCAGAACGAGCTCAGCGAGCAGTCCTCAAGGTAATGTTTTTTAAAAAAAGAGACTATCCCACTACTCAGTTGTACTTAGATGCTCAAGTTCTTACTGTAAGGCAGCTCTACATCCTTCGAACTGTGTTGCGGCGACACTCCATGCTAGCTCTTGATAAAAATCTAGCAAATCGACGAATTGGATTTCCAGTCTGTCAATTGGTTAAGTGTCGTACTGCACTTGCGCGAAGACACTTCTGTGCTTTAAGCTCTCGGATTTACAATAAAATACACAAAAGTCTCTTTATATATAAACATACACGGTACACGGTGAAACAGAAACTTAATAAATGGCTGCAGTCGTTAAACTATGAAGACACAGAACGAATACTAAAAGCAATTTCATAAGACTCTCATACCTTTTTCTTTTAGTAAACACGTACTTTCTCCTACATTACTCACGCACATACACACACACACACATACACACACACACACACACACACACACACACACGCGCGCGCGCACAGAATTTATATTTTATAGCTTAAGAATTTTAACATTTAAATTCCCTTGTCTAATTTCTATTCATTGTTGTTGTTTTTAATTTATAATAATTTGCTTTGTTCATATTATGAATTAATTTAACACCTTACACCATGGGAGAGGGCACTGACTTCTGTAACACAGGTTATTACCTAGCACAGATGTCAGGGACTTCACAAAATATTGTATTCAATTTTATGACAATAAAAATTATTAAAAAATTATTATTATTATTATAAATTATTATTATTATTATAAATTATTATTATAAATTATTATTATTATTATACCCCACAACAGAATGTAGATGAAAAAGTTTGTAATTTCTTATTTTAAAAGAGTAACCGTGGAGTTTCTTGCCCTTCTTCTCCACAGGAATGACATTCCGAAGTGGCGGTAGAGTCTTTGTTACTTTTTTGACGATTCATAAATACTGTAATGGTTTACATGAATAAAAAATATTCTGATTCTGATTCCTTATGGAAATCCGTTCGGTAGTTGAGTTTATCGCGTTCAGACAGACAGACGCGGCGGGGGGACTTTGTTTTATAATATGTAGTGATAGTGAAGACATATTTTTATCAGCCCGGACTGTCCCACCGCTGGACAAAGGCCTTCGCTCACTAATTGAGATGAGAGACAGTAAGGCATATTCCACCATGTGCACTTAATGCGGATTGGTGGAGGCAGGTTTGTAGCCACCTACTGTTGAAGCTAACCAAGCCGCCTATAAGTCCTCTTACTTCAACGACTACCACGTCAAGTGGTAACCGGGATCAATAGCTTAACGTGCCTTTCGCAGTACAGAAATAACCCAAAGTGGAAGCCTTATAGATAGCTTGATAATGTTACGTTTGCGGGGTAATTAAATTCCGAATAACGTGCGAAGTACTTTAGGCGCAGTACGCACAAACTATACACAACTACTAAACACACACTGGTACTACTCTTGCTAGAACCTATTACTGCTTCCAAGTTGCTGAGTCACCGTGGTATCCGTATAACGTTGCTAAGGTCGGCGGTGTATTCCACTTAGATCGCTTGATCGCTGTCGCTTCCGAAGAGCGACTGTGTCCGTCGCCGCGCTGAGTGTTCCTTTTATACTCGTATGAAAGTCCTAGAACGGACGCGAACCCCCTAAGTAGATCGATAGAAAAGTCCAGGTACATCAACTATAGCCGGCGCAGTCCACCTAACGACCTTTGCCCAGCAGTACGACAGTATTTATTTATTTCACAGACTGCCATAGCTAAGTTCGTGCTGGAACTGCAGCTGTGTCGTCTTGGACTGGGCACGCCAGGGACTGGCCTGCCGCCGGCTTTGCGCCAAGCCTTCCTCACCATGTGGGCCGACAATGGTGACGTCATATCCAGGCAGTATGCTGGAACTAAGGCGCTCAAGGTAGATAGCATCAACATAATAATGGCTACGGGTTAATAAATTCAATAAGAAATGGGTTCTAAGAATGAATAGAATGGATATGTTTACTTCTCATAGTCACCAAATATACCTAGATGTAATTTAGATAGTCTTGCCCCTTTAGGGGCCATCTATTAATACGTCACCCATTAAGAGGCAGGGAAAGTGTCAATATAGTGTGACATGGGAGCAACGAGTCGTAAGCTTCGTGCCGTCACACATATAAATCTAAAGTATTAAAACTCTACATTTCCCTTCTAACGAATAACTCACAATATTACCAACTATATCAAAATAACTTGATAGAGTTTTAAACTTGAAATCAATTTGTCTCACTTTTTGATGCGTGGCGGTCGCACGTGTTCCCGCTAGCAAAATATGTGACTTCACTCCAGGAAAAAAGAAGGGTCTAACAAATGAGACTATTTGTGACAAGTCTGATCTTCAATACTCTGGTCTTCAAATATTAATAAATTCTGGGACTTAATTTATGTATGGCCCCTTAGAGTAAACGCGCCTGAGATATATTTTTCTCTTTTTTGTTCTAATTAGGACGAATGTTTGACTATATTTACGACCTCTCCGCAATAAGCCCCACAACCTATCCCTGGCATTCTTTAACGCCGATGGCCTTCGCTCCCAGCGAGATCAGGTTGCTGATTTCCTCCGAGATCACCAGCTTGATATCCTCCTAGTGCAGGAAACCTTCCTCAAGCCCGCACAGCGCGATCCTAGGATCGCAAGCTATAACCTCGTGCGTAATGACAGAATCGGCTCCCGCGGAGGCGGTACTCTCATTTACTACAGGAGGTCCCTTCACTGCATCCCTCTCGATCCCCCCGCGCTCACCAACATCGAAGCCTCGGTCTGTCGCATCTATCTCACTAGGCACCAGCCCATCGTGATTGCCTCCGTATACCTCTCCCCCACTAAACTCGTTCTCAGGAGTGACTTTGAAGCACTCCTCAATCTGGGAAGCGCCGTCATTCTGGCGGGCGACTTCAACAGTAAGCACGTGGCCTGGAACGGTCTCACCACTTCCCCTAACGGTAGGAGCCTTGACGCCCTGGTCGACGTTCTCGACTTTGACGTCATCGCACCTATGCACCCTACCCACTATCCCAACAATCCCAACCACCGACCCGACGTCCTGGACATGGCGCTTCTGAAGGGTGTCACCTTACGGCTGCACTCCTTGGAAGTAGTCCAGGAACTCGACTCTGACCATCGACCTGTAGTCATGAGACTCGGTTCCCCCCCTTCCGCCCCTCAGCGACCAAAAAAGACGGTGGTGGATTGGCAATGCGCTAAGCACGGCCTTGGCGGATGCCGACCTTCCCCCCCCCCCCTCCCTCTCAGTTCGGACTCCATCCCGTCCCCTCAGGACACCGATCAGGCCGTAGATGCCTTCACCGAACACAATCCGATCGGCTGTCAGTCGATCGTCTAAGCAAGTCGAGGTGAAAGATCTCAACCTCAACCGCTTTCGACTGCCGGACGATGTTAGGGATCTCATTCGTTCCAAGAATGCCTCAATCCGAGCGTACGACTCTTACCCCACCGAAGCCAATCGGGCCCGGATGCGCGCTTTACAACGAGAGGTAAAGCGTCGTGTCGCGGAGGTCCGGGAGGAACGGTGGGGTGACCTCCTAGAGGGCATCGCGCCATCGCATCTGGCCTACTGGCAGTTGGCGCGTAGCCTCAAAACCGACTCCACGACTGGCATGCCCCCGCTGTCCCGCCCTTCAGGCGCACCCCCAGCCTTCGACGACGACGAAAAGGCCGAGCTTCTCGCCGACTCCCTCAAGAGCCAGTGCACCCCCAGCTCGCAGTCCGTCGACGCGGTCGACAGGGAAGTCGAGTGCAGGGCATCCCTACCCCCCGCCGATTCCTTACCTCCTATCACCCAAACGGAAGTCGAAGATCTCATTATGGGTCTCAAAACTAAAAAATGCCTGCCCGCCCAACTCATCTGCCTCTTAGTGGCCATACTGAACGCCGCCATGACGAACTGCACCTTCCCCGCTAAGTGGAAGGAGGCGGACGTCATAGGCATTCCCAAGACCGGCAAACCTCGCAATCTCCCCGCGAGCTACAGCCCTATCAGTCTCCTCAACTCCCTGGCCAAGATCTAGGAGCGCCTACTTCTGGCGCGGCTCAAAGACTTCATAACGTCCAGGGGTATCCTTATCGATGAGCAGTTCGGCTTTCGAGCCAAACACTGTGCACACTGCCACCAAGTGCACCGCATCACGGAGCACATCCTCTCCGGTCTCAATAGACCCAAACCCGTCTACACGGGCGCCCTCTTCCTAGATGTCGCGAAGGCTTTCGACAAAGTCTGGCACAACGGCTTGATCTACAAGCTCTACCAATTGGGTGTACCGGACAGACTCGTGCTCATCTTACGAGACTTCTTGTCGAATCGCGCCTTCCGTTATCGCGTTGAAATGACGCACTCCAATTCCCACTCCATCAGTGCTGGAGTCCCACAGGGCTCAGTTCTCTCTCCGCTCCTGTTTAGCCTTTACACGAACGACATTCCTCGTTCGAGTAAGGCGCATCTAGCCCTATTCGCGGATGATACCGCTCTCTACGTCTCGCATAGGAATAAGGGTTTCATTACCAGAAACCTTCAGGCATCCGCCAATTCCCTAGGGAATTGATTCAGAAAGTGGCGTATTGAGGTGAACCCGGACAAGAGCGCTGCGGTGTTCTTCTCCAGAGGTGCCACCCCGCGCCACTCCCTGCGCCGCCCTAGAAGTAATCTCGGCCAAGTGACCATGTTCGACCGACCCATTCCCTGGGTCAAAGAGGTCAAATATCTAGGGGTCACCCTAAACAGTACCATGTCCTTCGGCCCGCACATCAAGCGGGTCCGTCACAGAGCATCCTTTGTGCTCGGTCGTCTCCATTCGTTAATCTGCAAGTGGAGTAAAATGTCCCTTAGAAATAAGGTGACACTTTACAAAACTTGCGTTCGACCCATCATGACTTATGCGTGTGTTGTGTTCGGGCATTCGGCCCCCTCTCACATCGATAAACTCCAAGTGGTGCAAAACCGCTTCCTCCGTAAAGCCGTAGGAGCCACCTGGTTCGTACGGAACGTCGACCTCCACTCCGATCTAGGTCTCGAACCTATTCGCGCCTTTATTAAAAAGGCGTCAACACGTCACTTCGCGAACGCATCTACCCATGCGAAACCGTTAATCGTAGCCATCGCCGACTACGATCTCCCCCCCGACCCCTGCCGCCACCGCCGGCCGCGACATGTTCTCACCGACCCCCCCGATGCTTTGTCATCCCTTCTTTCCGCTCAGATTACGGGCGACGACGACAACGTAGTAGTAGATCCCCTCCCATAGCCGGCGGTTGACCGGTGCACTTAGTAGTGCACCCGTCCCCCTACAGCGACTGTCCCAACCGAGACGCCCTCGAGTATGTCGCCTCTTGCCCTTCTGGCTGGCTAGAGCGTAGTGGTTGCACGCTCGCCTTCAAGTTCGGTGAAGCTGTAAAGGCCTCGCGGCCAACAGCGTACATCATTCACACACACACACACACACGTTTGACTATAGTACGGAGAACACATGTGCTGTCTCGTTTATCTTTATCTACAGTATATATATCAAGAAAGAGACGTATCTCTGGTCCTTTAGCGCAGCGGTCGTCATATTTGTTGTTTGAAAGTGTCTTTAGAATAATTATGTATTCTGTGTAAATTAAATTTTCATTTTTTTTTTCTATTTTGCAGTAGAATACTACTAAGCCCTTATTTGCTATGACCAACTAAACACGTTACGTTACGATAACTTCGTGAAATGATCGTTTATTTGTCTATGACTCTAGAGGCGTTAGACATTACCATCACAGAAGTTTTCTTAACGCATTCGCTTATGGCGAACCAGATCGCGCTCAATAATAAAAACAAAGGCTCAAAACTCAAAACGCTTTAACCCTATTATTTTTAACAGGGCGACTACACACGGACGGGCGAGAGAAAATTCACAGGAATGATGAAAGATGGGGTCGCATCCGCTAACAGGTAAACTAATATAACCCCAAAAACCTCACTTTTCAGGGTACAAAAATACAATGATTTTTTTTCAGATTCATAATCCGCCATTTTTCCGACACGATGACGCAGTGTGCCATAGACATTTTGCATGGACAAGAAATCAATATGGTGGCGGTGGAGGAATACGATGGTTTTTGGCGGGATGTTAAAACGGCGTCTTTGATGGTTTTCGAGAATATGGACGTTGAAAGACCTAAATTAGAATTGATGCCGAGTTACTATGGCCACACTTTGACGAATGAGTTTTTGTCTGCGGAGATTGTTTATGGATTGGGGAGGTCAGTACTAATAAGGCTTGGCTTTGTTTTGTGACCTCCCCGTGTGTTCTCTAAATCTATTTACATTATCATAATATTAACAATCCTGTATTCCCTAAGCGGGGGTGGCAGAGGTGCACTGTGTACACCTACTTTTCACCGACGATATTAGGTGCCATGTAATAGGGGGCGAGCTTATTGTCAATATCATAATATTTGTAATATATAATATTAGTTTCACGCTAACATTTATTAACATCATCATCATCCTATAGAACTGCTATATGGCCTAAAAATGATAGCCTATGTCCAGCAGTCATAATATATTTATATAATAATAATATCAGCCTGCCCACTGCTGGGCAAAGGCCTTCTCGCACAAATCGAGGTAAGAGATATTAGGTCATACTCCACCACGCAGACGCAGTGCGGATTGGTGGAGGCAGGTCTGTGGCCACCTGCTGTTGGAACTTATCAAGCCGCCTTTAAGGCTTCCAACTCAGCTTAACGACCACCACATTAAGCTTAGCGTGCCTTCCGAAGCACGGAGATGCTCGAATATGAAAATGCCACAAACGGTCACCCATCTCGGGCCGACCGAGTCGAACGCTGCTTAACCTTGGTAATCGGTAAGAACACCGCGGTCGCACAGCGCTACGAGCACCTCCCAACCCATTAATATATTTTTTGTAGTATATAAAAAAAAATGGTGGTATATACTAATATTATAAAGATATAATAAGACGGACGGTTTAGTGCAGTGGTTAAGAGCTTTAGCCGATCCGCCCACTGTGTCTAATAGTAGCGGATTCGATTCTCGCACGGGACAAATCTTTGTGTAATCAACAATTATTTGTTCCGGTCTGGGTATTTGTGTATGTTTGGAAACACACGCACAGGAATAAATCCTACTGTGGGGCTAAGTATAACTAAAAAAAAAACAAAATAAAATATTAACCGATTTTAATAGTTCTTCTTCTTCTGTAAGTTATGGCTTCACACTAATTTTAAGTGTATTTTGCCAGTGTCCAGTGAGTTATATAATCGTGTTTGCTTAAATTAAGTCAACTCCCCGATGAACTTGATGACAACGATGATAATGAAATTAATGAAGTACCCCACCCTGGATAGTAAAGCGGTGGATACTTTACATACCAATTGGGACGGCCGTTTTGAGGGAAGTCAAAAATGCACGTTTTATCACTTTGTTACAATTACCTTCACTCATGCACATATAAGAACACATAATGGTTAATATTCCACCAACATTACACATTATTAGTCGAAATAACACAAGTTTAGGAAATTAAAACAAATTGACAACATAACTCTTCGACATCCCGCCAAAAAAAAACTAATAGTTCTTTATCTAGAAGTAACATAGACCCGGTAGGTGGCGCTGTTGTCGACCGGGTGTGAAGCCGCGAAAAACTGTTAGTTTTAATATTGGCTCGGGTTAATAGTATCCAAATAACATCAATGTTGTTTCAGAAATACGTTACTTGATTTTCTTTACATATTTCATGATTATAGTGTTATGTATGGGAGTCTTTTTAACTAACTGTCTCTTGAGCTTCCTTCTACTTTTTGGCTTATGTGTTCTGCATAATTATAATTAATGTAATAATAATAAATCAGCCTATACTGTCCCACTGCTGGGCAAAGACCTTCTCCCACAAAAGGTGAGAGAGAATAGGTCATACTCCACCACGCGGACCCATTGCGGATTGGTGGAGGCAGCTTTGTAGCCATCTGCTGTTGGAACTTATAAAGCGACCTGTGAAGCTTCCAACTCGGCTTAACCACTCACACATTAAGTGGTAACCGGGACTAACGACTGAACGTGCTTTCCGAAGTACGGAGATGCTCGGATATGAAAATCCATCAAACGGTCACCCATCTCAGACCGACCGTGCCGAACACTGCTTAACCTTGGTAATCGCTAAGAATACCGCGAGCGCACAGCGTTCAAACGCCTCACAGCACCTCACAACCCCAGAAATACATTATAAATGTTATTATATAAAACACACACCGTCACGCCTATATTCCTCAAGCGGGGTTGGCAGAGGTGTACTGAGTACACACACTTTTCGCCGACGATTTTAGGTCCCCCGTAATAGGGGGCGAGCCTATTGCCATATACCGAGCACAATTTCAGACTCCGGACTCATACTGGGAATTTTCGTTAGAAAAACTACATTTGTCCCACCCAGGATTTGAACCCAGGACCTCGTGATCACAAAGCGAAGCGCTTTGCCAACGTGGCAGTCAAAGTTATTATGTTACTAAAATTAAAATGTTTTTTTATTTTATACAGGTACTACCTATCGACGTTCAAGGACGCGCTTCGGCAGGTGGCTATCGACGTGCAGACTGGTCAAGCTCCTCGCATCCCGGACCAGCTGATCGTGCCCGACTGCGGGAAGTGCACCTCCGTCAAGGTTCTCATGTTCGACGTATGTGCATGCCCTCGCTTTGTACTAGACTAGATGTAGCATGAAACGATCCTAGCATAGATATCGACATTCCACGGGAGATGGGGGTGTATATACCGATATTTGGCAAATTCCTCGTGTCCCGTACCACCTGATCGTGCCCGACTGTAGGTACTTAACACAGTGGGGCACGATCAGCCTCCGTCAAGGTTATTATGTTCAACGTGCGTGCATGCTTTCGCTTTGTACTAGCAGCTAGACTAAGCCTAAAATGAAACGATCCTAGTATAGGTAGCGACATTGCACGGTAAGTGGTGGATTTGTATTTACCAATATTTGGCAAGCTTTTCGCATCCCGGACCGGCTGATCGTGCCCAACTGCGGGAAGTACACCACCGTCAAGGTTCTCATGTTCGACGTGCGTGCATGCCTTCGCTTTGTACTAGACTAGATGTAACATGAAACGATCCTAGCATAGATATCGACATTCCACGGGAGATGGGGGTGTATATACCGATATTTGGCAAGTTCCTCGTGTCCCGGACCACCTGATCGTGCCCGACTGTAGGTACTTAACACAGTGGGGCACGATCAGCCTCCGTCAAGGTTATTATGTTCAACGTGCGTGCATGCTTTCGCTTTGTACTAGCAGCTAGACTAAGCCTAAAATGAAACGATCCTAGTATAGGTAGCGACATTGCACGGTAAGTGGTGGATTTGTATTTACCAATATTTGGCAAGCTTTTCGCATCCCGCACCGGCTGATCGTGCCCAACTGCGGGAAGTACATCACCGTCAAAGTTCTCATGTTCGACGTGCGTGCATGCCTTCGCTTTGTACTAGACCAGGCGTAGCATGAAACTATCTTAGCATAGGCACATTCCACGGGAGATGGTGATGTTTATACAGACATTTGGCAAGTTCCTCGTGTCCTGGACCACCTGATCGTGCCCGACTGTGGGCACTTACGTCAAGGAGCTGATATTCAATGTGCGTGCATGCCCTCGCTTTTTACTGGACTAGGCCTAGCATGAAACAACACAGTCATGTAATCTTCAAGCCATGATGCCACATCTACATGCACTCCTTCCCCGATTTTCACAATGCCGCCATATTTTAGCAGTTTGTTCCGTGCAGGCGCTGTCCACCTCGTACGAGCCACGGCGTGAACATATTATATTTGCTTGAATAATATAATATGTATGCAACCCACAAGCGTTTTTTCGAATGTAAAACGGCGGTGGTTGAGGTGTACAATGTACACTCGCATTCGACTATGTTATGTCACAATCGATACATAATGTACCAATCCTATTGATATTATATCAAACACAATTCCAGACTCCAAACAGCTACTGACAAATTTTCGTTAGTATACCTCCAATAATACTCCGATTCAGAACTCGAACTCATGATACTAACCTAAAAAGCTTGTAATGTGTATTTCAAGTCTCTTATAAAATGTCTAAAAGAATGGTATTGGTCTAGAGTAATCACGAGTAAAGTAACAAATTATAAATAATATAATATAATATTAGCCCTGTTAAGAAACTGTCCCACCGTTGGGCACGGGCCTCCTCTCAAACTCAGAGGCGCCACATATCTGTGGCGCCATCTCTATATGTGTGAATAAATATTTATTCACCACAAATCGAAATAGTTCCACAAAATGTCACTAATAGCACATAGACAAAGAAGTATAGTTGTAGTGTTGTAGTAGTCACTAGACAGCGCTATTTTAATTTTTCATCGGATTTGAGGGAAAATCATTTTTTTTCTATGTAATAGTTATAAATTGACAAATATCAGACTTTTTTCCTTTACTTGTACTTTAAAACCTTGCTTCTTGACAAATTCCACGATTCAAGGTCAACGGGAAGTGCTATATAATTTCTAATGAGTAACTTTAAATGGCTACATCTTTTGTTTGGGTTTACTTAGAACCTTCATTTTTGGCCTTCGTATTTGATATAAATTTCAACTTAATACCTCTAGCCGTTCCTGAGACAAAAAAAGGTGATAACCGACGGACAGACGGACAACGAAGTGATCCTATAAGGGTTTTGTTTTAGGTACGAAACCCTCAAATCTGTGTGGTGGGTTCAAAAAAAAATACTAACCAATGAATACTACACATAAACTACTTATATTACACACACGCACGCACGCACACACACACAGCCACACACGCACACTAACACACGCGCACGCATACACACACACACACACACGCGCACGCATATACACACACACACGCGCACGCACACGCACACACACGCGCACGCACACACACGCACCCACACACACAACCACACACACGCACAACCACACACACGCACACTAAAACACAAGCGCACACACGCACGTACACACAGGGCAGTGGCAGAGGTGTATTAAACCCACTTTTCGCCGACGATGTTAAGCCATGTGATAGGGGGCGAGCCTATTTCCATATACCGGGCACAATGCCTGACTCCGGACTACTACTACTTATCGAAGTTCTAAAATCTCCCACAAATCATTTGTCACAATCATTCGATTAACTTGTTATGTTGTACACGCTAATATTCGTCCGTTTTCTCGTTATTCTTCTTCTTCTTTAAGTTATGGCTTCACACTAATTTTAAGTGTATTTTGCCAGTGCCCTGTGAGATATATAATCGTGTTTAAATTAATTCGACTCCCCAATGAACTTACAACGTTGATAATGAAATTAATGAATTACCCCACCCTGGGTAGCAAAACGGTGGATACTTTACATACCAATTGCGACGGTCGTTTTGAGGGAAGTCGAAAAGGCATGTTACATCACTTTGTTACAATTACCTTCACCCATGCACATATAAGAACACATAATGGTTAATATTCCACCAACATTACACATTATTAGTCGAAATAACACAAGTTTTGGAAATTAAAACAAATTGACAACATCACTCTTCGACTTTCCGCCAAAGCTCCCTTCCCGTTATTCATTGGAAGTTTCTAGATATTTTTTTATGTTATCGTAAAGGAGCAATCGGAGCCCGACACGGCGGCGATGGCCCAGCACGTCAAGTCGCTGATCGACGACTGCAAGAAGCTGCTGGTCGACACCGAACCGGTGCTCGGCTCCTGGGGGCTCATCGACGCCGACCCCAAGTAAGATACCACTTGATACATAGCTGATACCAGTTTAACGGACTTACAATGTTGTATAAAATATTGTAACATCTATTTACGTCGCCATCTTTAATAAAAAAATAAATCTGCCTATATTGTCCCACTGCTGGGCAGACTTCTCACACAAATCGAAGAGATTTACAAAAAAAAAACAAGATGACATGAAATCCGTCATCATCATCATCATCATCTCAGCCTATACTTGTCCACTGCTGAACATAGGCCTCCCCAATCGCTTTCCAGCGTAACCGGTCCGATGCCACCTGCATCCAACGACTTCCTGCGATTTTCACAAGATCGTCGGTCCATCTGGCAGGTGGTCGTCCCACGCTGCGCTTGCCAATACGTGGTCTCCACTCTAGAATCTTTCTGCCCCAACGCCCGTCCGATCTTCGCGCTATGTGGCCCGCCCATTGCCACTTCAGCTTGCTAATCTTAACGGCTATGTCGGTGACCTTGGTTCTTCTACGAATCTCTTCATTCCTGATTCGATCACGTAGAGAAACGCCGAGCATAGCTCTCTCCATAGCTCGCTGAGCAACTCTGAGCTTTTTTATGAGACCTATTGTAAGAGACCACGTCTCTGATCCATATATCATCACTGGTAACACACACAATCCGTAGTGGAACAAAATTTATTATATCTGAATAAACGAGTTGTTTAAAGCAATTTTATAAAATGACATTCGGCACCCTCTTTTTAAATGTTTACCGATTTTTTACACGCCGCGAATTCAACTCATCATAACAACACAGTAGACCTCTGCTATCCCCGCTTAGGGAGTGTAGACATAACGGTGTTATAATAATATCAGCCTATACTGCCCACTGCTGGACAAAGGCCTTCTCTCACAAATCGAGGTGAGAGAGATTAGGTCATACTCCACCACGCGACCCAGTGCGGATTGGTGGAGGCAGGTTTGTGGCCACCTGCTGTTGGAACTTATCAAGCCGCCTTTAAAGCTTCCAACTCGGCTTAACGACTACCACATTAGGTGGTAGCCGGGACCAACGGCTTAGCGTGCCTTCCGAAGCACGGAGACGCTCGAATATGAAAATGCCACAAACGGTCACCCATCTCGGGCCGACCGAGTCGAACGCTGCTTAACCTTGGTAATCGGTAAGAACACCGCGGTCGCACAGCGCTACAAGCGCCTCCTACAATAATAAATGAATATGAGACTCAATTAAATATTGTGCTTCTAATATTAACTGGCTTCGTGTCGGACGCATCAACCTTCTACCGGCGACCTTCATGAGGTCATCAGTCCATCTTCTAAGCGGCGGTTGTTGTAGCAGTGTTGGGGAAGGCCCCCCGTCCTGGGGACGTCTTTCGACTAAAGATATAAACAAATATCAACCACTTATACTCTTTTTCACGAGTCATAGGTAGTGTTGTAAGAAATGAGCTCTGAGTCGAGCGCTCGAACCCCGAGTCGAAGCTCGCGAGCGTTCAACGCTCGAGCCTTTAAGGCTCCGGAGCCCTTAAGGCTCGAGCTTTCAAACCTCGAGCTTTAAAGGCTCGCGAGCCGTTAGGACTCGGCTCTTAAAGGTTCGAGTCGAAGCTTGAGCCTTCAATTTTGCCTATACTAATAAGAACTAATTATACAACCTGATATTTTGATTTTTGATACGATTAGCCAAATATTGTACTAAATGAATATTTTTATCTACATCTATCACCACGCCAAATACGTTGCGGGGTAGGCAGAGAATGTGAATGTTACGACTAAAATACACCCCGATATCTCGTAAACCCTTTATCGGGGGATGTTAATTTTTTACAAGCTTTTATTTAACTTGCAATGTTCGTATGTCTATCTGACTGTCTTTCGGGTTCAAATCTTGAGATCCAATTCTCAAGGACATGCGGGTATCCGATTAAGCTGAAATTTGGCATGCATATGTAAATCCAATAACAATGCAATAATATGGTACCATGGAGCTGATCTGATGATGGAGTCGGAAGGTGGCCATAGGGGCATGTGAACTATACGACATAACCCCCTCGCGTTAAGGCTCGTTAGATTGGTATTGAGAACTACTATACAACCAGATAGTGTACAGTGTCTGATGATGAAACCGAAACGCGGCCAATGGAACCACCAAACTACTCAATATAACCCCGCTGTGTTTGGGCTCGTTGGATTTGTTTTAACGAGCACTTTGCACCCGGATGGTGTCCAGTGTCTGATGATGGAGCCCGAGGGTGGCCAACAGAACTACCCAAGTACTCAACATAGCCCCGCCGTGATTGGGCTCATTAGATTTGTCTTGACGAGTTTTGTATACACGGATGTCCAAGGTCTGATGATGCAGCCGGCAGGTGGCCAACAGCACAACCCAAGTACTCAACATAACTCCGACGTGTTGCGACTCTTTACATTTGTGTTGACAAGTACTTGTCGGCCTAAAGATGTTTTAAAATTATCCCATTTCCAACTTAAACGCTGTCTTTTTGATATTACTAAAGATTCTTCACTGGAAGTAAACCCGGGACTTACAATTGTCTCAATAGACATGTCAATATCTTGGTCGTTTTTGTTCCCTAGCATTATCAGTAAATATTACTCTCTGTGCTATGAGGAGCGTGTGCGTTGTTATTGGCGCGCAACTAAAATACGACTGGTTGGGTTGCCGAATGTAGGTACCCTTGCGCGAGCACCCGGCAACCCGGTCGGCGCCTCAGCATAGTGTACAGAGAAACAACTCCCTAAGGCCGTCTATTATATTTACCTGTTCCTAAAGGTCTATTTGACGAGGAAATAAATATTACTGAAAACATAGGCAAATGTTTAACTAGTTACAAGTTATAAGTATATATTGTAAGTAAATAACGCAATATTTGATAATTGCTTCACAAATTCCATACAAAAACCAAATTTCAAAATTTAAATTTTTTTATCCTCTTTTAAATACTTTTATACCTTAATTAACAATGAAACTTGCATATAAATGTGTGCGTAATGAGAAATACATTTTAGAAATGCATTTAAAATCTCCGTATTGCTTTGTCACAGACATTGCTGCGAATGTTGTAAAGCACATACATCGCGAGCCCGCTTTTCGAATCTGTTTCTCTGTAATATATATTGGTGGTCTCAGTGACGTATTCCGCGGGATGAAGTGTGTGCGGGCGCAGGGAAGGGCACCCATCGCCGCCGCCGCGCGGCTCCGTTTTGTAGCGACTTACTTACCTACACTCACATGCGTTACCTATGTAATTGCAGTATAATAAGGAGGTATTAGATAATTAAAATCTTATTAGGTACTGCAAATGAAGGATACGAAAAACATCTAGGTTTTTGAAACATACAAAAAGACAACAGTGAGGATGGATGTATTAATTTTTGTATTTACGTAAAAACTAAGATTTTTGTATTTACGTAATAACTAAGGGATTTTGATGAATGATCGTTTTCTTTTAGTGTTAATGACTGTAGAAAGTCCAGTTGGCTATAAGCACTTTAATAAGCAACCAAGGCTGGGGTTCTTCTATAACTATAATATTTAACTAAATATTGTAAACACTAAATGGGAGGAGACTATTTGGAAAAAAACCTGTTGAAATTCTGTACTCTCTGCCTACCCCGCAAGAGATGCGTGATGATAATATAGGTAAATAGACAGACGAAATAATATTTTCAGTTCAATAGTTTATACAAAAAGGTTTTTAAAAGATTATTAACCTTTATTTTATGTCGTACTATTTATTTTTAGACTTCGATTTTTATTCTCTAATAATATCTTTATTTGTGCGTATTTATTTGTTCAGTATTAAATTTTATAATTATTTTATTTATTCATTTTCTTATTTTAAACAAATAAGGTATACCCCTAATACGATGGTGTTTCGTGTGACGTTTCTCATCAGACCTTGGACATAATTTGGGTCCAAAATACTTGTCAATATAATGACCCCAAACACGATGGGGCTATGTCGAGTAGTTGCGAAGTTCCGTTGGCCACTTTTCGGCTCCATCATCAGACCCTGGAAATCATCTCAGTCGAAAGTTCTTATCAAGACAAGTTAAACGACCCCAAACACGACGAGGCTTTGTTGAGTAGTTGCGGAGTTCCGTTGGCCACTTTTCGGCTCCATCATCAGACCCTGGAAATCATCTCAGTCGAAAGTTTTTATCAAGACAAGTTAAACAACCCCAAACACGACGAGGCTATGTCGAGTAGTTGCGGTGTTCTTCCGGCCACTTTTCAGCTCCAGCATCAGACCCTGGATATAACCTCGGTCGAAAGTTCTTATCAAGACAAGTTAAACGACCCCAAACACGACGGGGCTTTGTCGAGTAGTTGCGAAGTTCCGTTGGCCACTTTTCGGCTCCATCATGAGACCCTGGAAATCATCTCAGTCGAAAGTTCTTATCAAGACAAGTTAAACGACCCCAAACACGACAGGGCTATGTTGAGTAGTTGCGGAGTTCCGTTGGCCACTTTTCGGCTCTATCATCAGACCCTGGAAATCATCTCAGTCGAAAGTTCTTATCAAGACAAGTTAAACAACCCCAAACACGACAGGGCTATGTTGAGTAGTTGCGGAGTTCCGTTGGCCACTTTTCGGCTCCATCATCAGACCCTGGACATCATCTCAGTCGAAAGTTCTTATCAACACAGGTTAAACGATCCCAAACACTACGGGGTTATGTTGAGTAGTTGCGCAGTTCCGTTAGCTATGTTTTGGCTCCATCATCAGACCCTGGACATCATCTCAGTCGAAACTTCTTATCAAGACAAGTTAATCGACTCCAAACACGACGGTGCTATGTTGAGTAGTTGCGGAGTTCCGTTAATCACTTTTCGGCTCCATCATCAGACCCTGAACATCGTCTGGGTCTTAAACACTTGCCAAAACACAAACGAGCCCACACGCCATGGGGCTGTGTTGACTCCTTGGGTAGTTCTGAAGGCCATCTTCCGGCTCCATCATGTGATCTTAAACACCATCTCGGTCTATAGTACTCGTAAAGACAAATCCAACGAACCCAAACATGGCTATGTTGTACAAAAGACGTGTCCATTAGACCAGCACCACAAAACCGTGTTAGTGGTATTTTATGAATAGCTAAAGTTTTCGTTTTACTTGTTTCGAACATGTTTCGAAATTATTAATTCCCGAACTCATTAAAATCGGTAGAAATTACGAGAACATTGATTGACCCTTTCTACATACCTATTACTATTACGGCCCTCGACTTTAAACTCTGAGCAGAGTCTTTTTCAAAGTAACTACCGTGAACCTTGTTAACATAGCTCGTTTAAAGCTCGAACCTCCGAGTCTTGTAGCTTCGAGGTTCGAGCCGCGGCTCGAGCCTTGTAGCCGGCGCTCGAGCTTCGAATCGAGCTCTTTATAGAGAGCTCGAGTCGAAGCTCAAGCTTTCTATGGATGCGCGAGCTCTCAACGACTTTAAGGCTCGGAAGCTCGAGCCTTCTGACAACACTAGTCATAGGTACGGCGACGTGTGATCATATTCTATTTTACGCATACTGTATTGCGAAATAAAATAGGAATACACCGTCACGCCTATATTCCCCAAGCGGGGTTGGCATTGGTTTACTGAGTACACCCACCTTTCCCCGACGATTTGAGGTCCCATGTAATAGGGGGCGAGCCTACTGCCATATACCGGGCACAATTCCAGACTCCGGACTCGTACTGGAAACTTTTCATTAGAAAAAAACTACACTTGTTCGACCTAGGATTTGAACCCAGGACCTCGTGATCACAAAGCGATGCGCTTTGCCACTAGACCAACGAGGCAGTATAAAATAGGGAATCCAGAAAATAAATATATAGATAAACAAAAAATGTATTTTAATTTGCACTGAAATCATATTTTGTTTATAAATTTGCGAAACTTTTAAAAAAACTTAAAACATTATAAAATTCTATTGTAAATTGGAACTGTTTGCGTCTTAGGAACTCACACAATGAAATCGTTATAATCGATAAATTGTTTTTAAATTTGTACAAAATCGATTGCAGATTTCTTTACGAATATTATTTTAGTTATCCAATTGAAAGAAATAGTATGTTCATAGACAAGAAATTAGTAAAAAACCTGTATGCGGCTTCTTGACATATTAAAATAGACAGTTTCATAGATCTTTAAATAATAATTTATGTTGGCCTAGTGGAAAAGTGTATCGCTTGGTGATCACGAGGTCCTGGGTTTAGTTTATCCTAGATCGGACAAATGAAGTTTTTCTAACGAAAACTTCTCAGTATAAGTCTGGAACCGTGCCCGGTATATGGCAATAGGCTCGCCCCCTATTACATGGGACCTAACATCGTCGGCGAAGAGTGGGTGTACTCAGTACACCACTGGCATCCCTGCTTGGGGAATATAGGCGTGTCGGTGTGTAATTTATGTATGCGACGCATTAAGGGCTTTGAGAGCAGATTTTTCTTACGAATCGCTTGATCCGTAAATAAATAATGAAATTATTGTATTTTGTTCCTAAATTGTTGTTTTTAAAATCGATTCATTTATCTTGATACGATATTTAATCGATTTTATTTCGTTCAATTTTACCATTACCACTTTCCAGAAACGTCAAATTCCAAACGTCACCATACCCATAACTGGTGAAAAAGACTATAATTGTTCCTTTTCTTGTCCAGTACCGGGGACCCTCAAGAGACAGAGATGGACAGTGTGCTCTTGCTCACGGGCGACGCGTACTACGTGGCCGACTATGACGAGACCTCGGACAGGCTACTGTCTGTCCAACGCGTCCCTTTGAAAGACGTTACTTCGATAGAGCTGGGGCCTTTTGATGCTAACTCTACCGTAAGTACCCAAACTATGAGAATGTTTAAACTGGGTTGTCAATTTCTGTGGTACGATGCTCCACTCCTTATTTATCACACAGGATCAGTCATCAATCTCGCCGGCACAGTTAACACGTGTAAAAAATGGAGTATCTTAGTACTAACGTTCCGAATACGAATCAGGCACACAGACGCGCGCTCTACGCGGTGTCTGCTGGTTTCAGAGAATAGTACCCACTGTATTCTTCCAAGAATATATGCCCTCCTCATAGCGACAGCCCAAGCCGAAGCCGTTCCTCCTTGAGACGCCTTCCGGCTGGCACGCTCGCCTCCACCCCGTGAAGCTGTTAAGGCTCCTATGTCAACAGCATATGTATGTGTGTGGGTTTTTACAGCTTCACCGGATAAGAGGGCGAGCGTACAACCACTATGCTCGAGCCAGAAGGGCAAGGGGGCAACTAGCTCAAGGGCGCCTCAAGGAGGAACGGCCTCGGCTTGGGCAGTCGCTATGGGGGAGGGCATATACTAGGTTTCTCGCCGTGGTGCTCTGCACCGGCCGGCGGGCAAGGGATTCTTCGACCCCGCCGGCGAGGTCGGTGTCTGATCCTGTGTGCGGTATCTGTATCCGAAAGAAGGGATGTAATCATCGGATGGGTCGGTGAGAACATGCCGCGGAACGGTAGCGGCTGATAGGACGGGATGCCAACAGCGTAGATCATTCATACATGCATACTCTCGCACGTACGAAAAAGGGCTCTGGCTCTGTACAAGCTGTAACATAAACGCAAGACCTAAAAGTAGTTTGTTCTAAATCGGTAACTGAATTGATTCCAACAATTTTTAATGTATCCTATATTTTTATTAAATTTGCAAAAAATGCTTTTACTCCTTTAGTGTGCTATAAAAAAATAAATTTATTCATGATTCATAGCAAGAAGAAGATTCCAAATACATTCTTAAAACGTATTGCTCAAAACGCACACATACACGTGCAAGTTTCATTGATAATTGGGGTATGCTTTAAAAAAGGGTAAAAACTTTTAAATTTGAAATTTTGGTTTTCGTTTTGACTTTATGAAGCAATTCTCTAATTGGGGTGTCTGAGGTCTTGTGTTTATTATGTTACACCTTGTATATACCAAATCCTTCATATCCAGCTGTTCAGCGTGGCCCGCAAGAGTTGCCCTGAGGCGGTGTACTGCATCCGCATCAACTACTCGTACAGCGGGGAGCAGGGCTACTTCCACATGTTCCGCTCCACCACGCTGCGCTTCTTCAACAACGTGGCCGTCGTCATCAACACCAGGGACGAGATGATCGGTAACACATCGATTCCTCGGGGTTCAAAGGGCCTAGACGACATTTTGGCGAAAATCATTTTTTTTGTTTAAGAGGCTACTGCAAAAAGTATATGGACTAGAGATTTTATATTAAGAAAAAATATTTTGACTCTATATTTTAGAATCTGATAAAAAGGATACACGATAAAACTTTCTCGATACAATAAAATCTAGTCATCTATTTCTTAACATTTTCTGATTCCAACGCGAAATGCTTAAGAACTAATCAATAAATAGAACATAATTTATTATCGATTATAATTTAATATTTTAATTTTATAATGTTATTTTATATTAGTTTTGCATGATATTTGACATAATAATGTGACTGCCTCGTTAGACTAGTGAATGAATGATTTCATATAATCAATTAGAAAATCGTGTAGGCAAAAACTTGTTCTCGTTGAACATTAAAGAACAATGGCGAGATTCTGACCTGAGTGTCTTATGAAGTGTCTAAATGTACGGTATGTGCAAATATTAGTAATATAATTGAATTTATATGATTAAATTCATATTTATCCATCATCCATTTTATTTGAATCACCATTATTGCCACATTTGAAAAAAGTAATATCTATCACCGTCACACCTATATTCCCCAGAGGGGGTGGCAGAGGTGTACTGAGTACACCCACGTTTCGCCGACGATGTTAGGTCCCATGTAATAGGGGGCGAGCCTATTGCCATATACCAGGCACAATTCCAGACTTCGGACTCATACTGGGAATTTTTCGTTAGAAAAACTACATTTGTCCGACCTAGGATTTGAACCCAGGACCTTGTGATCACAAAGCGATGCGGTTTGCCACCAGACCAACGAGGCAGCCCAGTAATATCTATCTATCTATACGCCAGCTCCCTCGCGGGGTAGGCAGAGAGTACAGAGTTCCAAAGATTCTTTCCTGTTGGAAAGTTGTTTTTAGTTGTTTCCTTAAAGTAATATCAATAGTAAAAACTAATAAACATTTGTAAATAAATGTTTCGTTACAAAATATTGCTTTATAAAAACTGTCGTAATGGTTTACTTTTAGAAAATGTACATTATAATGACTTAGAGCCTCGAAGTTGTAAATATCTCATGATTCCTAAGTATTAAATGTCTTTTTATATTGACATAAAACTTTAAATTTTAATTATTTCGGTATCTCAAATAAAAATTCTCTGTGTTTATATTTAATTAATGGAAACCCTAAAGTTTTAAAATTTTTATACGTTCAATGTATATGAATGTATAAAAAAATTCAATGTATATGTATTACATTGACGGTTCAAATCGATATCAGGCAAAACTATGTATGCGATCTTGCCATTGTTCTTTATATTGCTGTAAGAAAGGAACGTGAATATACTTGGTTTATAGCTTCATCTCCTTCCCATGGCTAAATTAAATTACAACACTGGTATGAGATTAAGTGGTAACCATGTTCGCAGCATTTATGGAATTCAAAGACGACGGACAATTTAGCGGAGTGTTTAAGAGCTTTAGCGGCTCCGGCCACTATCTTACAGTCGCGGGTTCGATTCCCGTACGGGACAAATCTTTGAGTAATCCACAATTATTTCTTTCGGTCTCGGTATTTGTGTGTGTGAATTTTCATGTATGTAAATGCACCCACAACACATGAATAAATCCTAGTGTGTGGCTACGTTTTAAAAACAAAAAAATAATATGTACGATTTGTTGGCAGAATCTTTACATTCGATATGTGAGTCGATAATAGTGGCGCGGGATGTCGGCAAGTTGCCGCCGATACCCTTTCACGATGGCGCCAAACTGGAGAAGAAGAAATCCAAGGTATTGTATATTGCTGACCCGATGTTATAACGTTACAACTGAAAAATTTAATTATTTGAATAACTTGGTGTGGTATTTTGGAAATCTTCCTTTTTATTTCATTTATAAAGCGCTTTTAGCGCTTACAACCGCAATTTTGCTATCACCAAGGTTAAGCAGCGATCGACTTGGTCAATGTAAGATGGGTGACCGTTTGTGGCATTTTCATATTTGAGCGTCTCTGTGCTTCAAAAAGTATGTTAAGCCGTTGGTCCGGTTACCGCTTAATGCGGTAGTCGTTAAGCCAAGTTGGAAGCCTTATAGGCGGCTTGATAAGTTCCAATAGCGGGTGGCCTGTTTCAGCCAATCCGAAGTCCGCGTAGTTCGGTTTAGTATGACCTAATCTCTTGACATGTCACTCACGACGGGCCTCATAAGAAGGTTCAAGGTGACCTTGAACCTTGAACCTCCAAAAGGGCAATGGAGGAGATCCGCAGGAGAACCAAAGTCACCGATATAGCTCTCAGAATTGCCAAACTTAAGTGCCCCAATTAATATAAGTAACCAATTTTATTTGAAAAATATTCAGTGCATACGCAACCTCGGTGTGTTTCACTCGTACCTGTAGACGCCCGATATCATATGGCGACCCTGCCAGTCACTGCGCAGGCATGAGCCGTGCGCGCGCATTTCTTTTGCTTAATTTGGACCATGTAATAAGAGGTATACACTCAAGATTGGCTTCAGGCGAAAAACTCCTTAATGGTCAACAATCAATTATGATTGGTCGTTTAAAAAAACAGTATTTTTGCATACAGGTACACCCAGCCCACGGACAGTCAGGCGGGCCTCGGTCTTCCTTATATTTGGACCTGTCCAGACTACCCACCTTGACGAGGAACGTGAGCGAGACGCAGCTAGTCGCTGACATCCGCAGCGTCGGTATGTATTCACTGCCTTAAAGACACACAAATGTGGGTATGCAATGCTGCATTTCCACCGGTGAGGATATCGACGGAAGATTTGGCGCAGTGGTTAAAGGTTTCGCCACATAGCCGACGCAGCGGGACGGGGGTGTGATAGTAGCGCTGCTTGGGGATTAGTAATGTACTAGTATGAATGAGAGACGCCACGCAGCGTAGCAATGCTCGGCGCAACGCCAAACCTCACGATCCGCCGCCGTTTTGCCCGATACGATTACAAACGAAGCACGGGGAAGCGAGACGCCAATACGCGTGCGAGCGGGTCACTGGCAGACGAACCACCATGTTGTTCGTCAGCCAGTGTGGTAGTTCTTTTCTATGCTAGAGCGTAGTGGTTGCACGCTCGCCTTTAAGTCCGGTGAAGCTGTAAAGGCCTCGCGGCCAACAGCGTACATCATTCACACACACACACACACAGTTCTTTTCTATATTTAATTCAGTTTTCATTCGGCTTTCACCGAGTAAACTATTTCCAGAGAAAATATTTTGTTCAAATTAACCGATATTGCAGTGATAAAGTGCAGTGTAAAGCAGTGATAGCCTAGTGGTTAGACCGTTAGACTGCAAAGTCAAAGGTCTCGGGTTCAAACCCAGGCACGCACCTCTGTCTTTTCTAAAAGCATGTGCGTATTAAAATTAATTATCACTTGCTTCAACGGTGAAGGAAAAACATCGTGAGGAAACCTGCATGCCTAAGAATTTCTAGAAGGTGTGTGAAGTTCGCCAACCCGCACTAGGCCAGCGTGGTGGACTATGGCCTAAACCCTCTCAGTTTGTGAGGAGGCCCGTGCCCAACAGTGGGACAGTTTCTTAACAGGGCTAATATTTAACCGATATTAGTCCTATAATCGAGTATTTATGTTGGGCATAAGTAATCTTATTGACGGGCACGTAACTTGTAAATGCCATTTATTTTGTTTGGCATATGTAACTTTGTTCTTTGGGACCGTCGCTTTGCTCGCCTACCCGTGCGAAGCCAAAATAATTATCATCGGTGCGAGGGATAAAAAATACAAGTTGAACACGCCTTAACTTTTACATCTTCCTGCGCACCTGTACTCCTGTATGCTTCCTCCTCACCCTGCCTCCTCTCCCCCAGACAAAGACAAAACCAAGGCGTCGACCACCAGCACGATCCTAGACCAAATCTTGCGCATAGTGTCCAAAACAGACTCCCACCTGTACAGAACCATCGTCCCGCCCGGGAAGGATCGCGTCACCAATACCACGCAAACTGTTAGTTATATATCCTGTGATATTATTAGTAAAATGACAATGACGACGACACGTGACAAATGTGACAATTTGACCCATTTGAACACCTGTCACACTTTTTGACAAATATGTCGCGTTTGCAGTTGTATCAAATAGGGTCCTGGGCCCCGTTTTATAAATATGACTTTGCCGCATATCTGTAAAAACAAATCACAAAATTGTCACGACAGGGTTTTTTTAATAATGCAGACAAATATGTCAGACTTGGACCAGTATTGTCAAATTGTCACCTGTCGCTTGTCGTTGTCAGCTAAATTAAATAGGGCCGGTCTGAGTGTAATACTTAGTTTTTTTTACAGATTTTTTTTTCATATAGAAATTTGCGCCGTCTTAGGATTTTGGCAGGAAGAGGAAGGGACACTATAGGTCAACCAGAAAAAGAATTTATTTTTCTATGAAGCTTTTTTTTATTTAAAAATAATATCCTACTGTTGTAGTTTATTATCACCAAACATACCTTCTTAGTATTGTTTCTTCAATCTCCAGTTTTTTAATGACATGCAGCTGCATTAACATTACTATATTTCCAGGATCCAAAGCCCTGACCAACATGACGGAACAGTTCAGTAAACTGAACAAACTTAGTCACTCGCTAAACGCCCGCGCACGACCCAGTCTCCAACTAAAATTAGACCAAGGCACATCGCGGACCAAGAAAATTTTCACACTTGGGCAAAATAAAAACGAAAACAAAAAAAAGGGAAGCCTCTCCGACGGCATGAGTTCAGATTACTCGTCAGACGACGAAACCAGAACCAACATATTTGAACCAACGTTGGACAACTTCGAGAACACTCAACATTACATTGGCAAACAAGACCTAAAGACTGAAGAGAACGACTGCGATTTGATAGAAAATCCTTTGTACTCCTCCAAGATAGAACCTAGCGAGGCCCAAGAAATGTTTGTACCAACAGAAATTGTTGCAAATATCGACAAACAGGCCACTAAAACTCCAAGCAATATGAATAAATTCAATCCATTCGATATAGATATGTCCAAAACGCCTGAAATTCAAGTTGATAGTGCATACTCGAAGCCGACGCCGCCGAATTCGTTGCTGCTAACCCAGAAGTTGTCGCATAGTTCTAATGAGCTGAACTTGGAAGACCAGTCTGAAAGCGTGAATTACCATGTGAGGTCGAATTCTCAGCATGAGATCACGCTGAATATTGCACAGTCGCACAGTGAGTCAGCGTTACGTCAGCTGAAGAACATAGCGAGTCCCGTTTCCAGTGCTACGAAGGATATGGTGTTGTCGCCGCTGACAAAACTGGCTAAAGGAGTACAGACTTTGGGTGCGAATTTGGATCCGAGGAAGATGAAGGTGATTTTTATTAATGCTTTTTTATGCGGGAGGTGGTTTTTTGAAATGAAAAACTGACATTTAACATATTGACTGTCTCTTTGTCTAGTAGCCTAGTGGGAGAATGTGGGTGCAACGTTCTTAGGTTCAAATCCTAGTTCAGGCCAGATATAATTGAAGTTTTTTTTAATAGAAAACATCTCAGTAACAGTCCGGAATGTGAAATTTTGTCGTATTTAATCACAGTAGACCACACCTTCCTCTTACATTGGGACCTAAACATACTATAGTCAAAAAAAATGGCAGCTTTTCAACAGACGATTTAGCGCAGTGGTTAAGAGCTTAAGCCGCTCTGCCCACTGTGTGTGTCTGTGTAAGTGATGTACGCTGTTGGCCGCGCTCACACACACACACACACACCGTGGGTTCAATTCCCGCACGGGACAAATCTTTGTGTAATCCACAATTATTTGTTCCGGCCTGGGTATTTGTGTATGTGAATTTTCCTGTTTGTAAACGCACCCACGACACTGGAATAAATCCTAATGTGGGGCTCCGTTCAAAAAAATCAGAAAAATATCTAAATTTAAACCTTTACCAGTATAAAACAAAAAAAAACGTAGGGCGCAAGCAACTGAATCATGCATAGTTAACAATTATAATGCACTACAAATAATAGACACGTAGTATGAGTCCTCTCAACAAAAGCTAATCCCATCACTTCAGTTATCTATTGCATGCAACCACACGTTTTTATTTTCAAATCATCTCTATCCATCTGAGATCCCTTTTTTTGTTGAATTACTTTATACTTCTTAGTCCCGCTTTAATAACGTAGTATATTAATATAATGTCTATAATAATAATATTAGCCCGGTTAAGAAACTGTCCGACCGTTGGGCACGGGCCTCCTCTCAAACTGAGAGGGTTTAGGCCATAGCCCACCACGCTGGCCCAGTGCGGGTTGGCGAACTTCACACACCTTTGAGAAACTCTTAGGCATGCAGGTTTCCTCACGATGTTTTCCATCACCGTTAGAGCAAGTGATAGTTAATTTATTAATACGCACATGCTTTCGATAAGACAGAGGACTTTGGAGTCCAACGGTCTAACCACTAGGCTATCACTGCAAGTATATCAAAAAATTCTTTTTATTTAAAATCATTTTAATACAAAACATGTTTACAGGGCTCTGCCGCGGTGAAACACATAACAGAACAACAATACGAGGAGCACAAAAAACTGCAAGAGAAATGGCGCGGATGCAACACCCGCCTCGTCGCCTTGTAATAACGGTGTTGCCAATAGCACATTCCAAAAGTTGCCACACGAAAATAATCCTCTCATGGAAAATTATTCAGTGACATTTTTTTATTCTTTTGGATTATAGCGAATCTATTATTTTTAATAATCAATGCGTAATTGAAGTATCATTCTGCAATCAACTCAGTTGAGTATCCCATTGACCGGAGAAAATAGCAAGAAAATGTTAATTATAAATCGGAATATTCTGCCCCACTAGGATGATTGAAATTCTCTCTTACCTGGATTCGTGAGGGAAAGTCTTACCTAGTGGGATCGAACAAGACAGAAAAACACGAGTATAATCCAGTTTCATTGTATATTATAGAATGGTTTCTATTTAAGTTGAATGATACGTACTTATTGACGTGTCCGTCCTATATTATGCCAAATATAAATATTGGCATTTTCGATCATGTTCTACGGGCCCGTCGATATTTCACATTTATGGACACAATTTTAGCGGCAAATCGTGAAAGATGGAGTGACGTTATACTTACGGGTACTACACGGGTTGAAACCAAATTTAAACATACACCGCCTTACTAATAAAGTTGTATAGCGGGTGAATAGTTACCCACCATGAAGCAAATATGAAGGGCAGATGGCCTAGACAGATTTTTCTATAGAATGAAATGTAGTCGCGCGGGGTGGCACAGGGCGAGGGGGACGTTACGCCCAACCCACATTTGTATTTGCCATCTAGCGGACACTGGCATAAACTAAACGGTTCGTCTATGTCAATGTTACTTGTAATTTCAATTATATTACGGTAGATGGCATTTTTAATATAGAAGTATTCTAAAAACTTAGGACAAAATACTTGCAAGTGTAATGTGATATTATTTGTGCGACCAGAATGTTGAATCAAGTAATTTTTGCATATTAAGATACATAACTTCATTTTAAAGGTTTTATTTTTAGTAAAAATAAATAATATTTGATAGCTATGCGAACTCGAGCGGACGTGTGAATGGAGCGAGTAGCGATGACAAACTGAGGTAATCCACGCCCACCACGATGACGTCCAGACTTTTATGAAATCACAAGGCTTGTTGGCTTAGGCCATCTCCTCTTCGTATTTGCTTCACGTTACCCACTGATTTCTCTCTTTCTGTCATCTGTTATTTTACATTGGAAAGAACAAAACGAGGCATTTTGTAACTATAAGCCGCTATTCAATGTTTATATTATAAATACGGAATTATATTATACGGGAAAGTGTGACAGGGTTCTTTTGGCACTTGGATGACATTGACAGGGGCGTTGGAGTGAAAGTAGCCATTTAGTAAAAGGACATTGTCGATGATTGCCCCAGAACCAACAAACATTTGACCCATGCCATCATTATTTATCTATTTTATTAAATTAACGGCAAATATTCGCTTCTAACGGACTATTTGCAATCTAAAACGAATATTTCAAAGTATTGTAAGTACTTTACCGAAGTCGCCGACATCTTTACTGAATGTCAACACACACAATATAGCCTCATATGTATTAATGGCTACTGAATTATAACCTCAAAACCTAATACTTTTGTACAATATTGCAATTCCCCCGCTTGTCCGTTTAATAATAAATGCCTTAAGAAACTTTACGGGTGATTTGAAATTATACAAGTATTTTTTCATTGCTGTCTGTTCTGGGGCAGATCATGTATGAGCGCAGAACAATGTCCTTTTTCTACCTCAGAGTTGGCCCATTTGTTCAACAAATTTAATCAAGCTGTACCATGTGAACGCAGTAAACCAAACTGAATTATAAAACAAAAAAAAAATCTTTTAAAAAAGTACCTACTAAAGTACTGCCAGATCGTGACATTTCACATGATGACAGCGTTGGTTCCGACTGTGGCCATGTTCCAAAGTATCCTTGTCGGACTACATGTAGTCACGCCTCTATGCCATAGAGAATCATAGACACTCCACCACATACTATGATTCCGCCACGCACCTTTCGCTACATTTTTAAACATTAATTAAAATGCCTAGGCGATTCACAGAATCCATTTTACGGTCTGCCTTAGACATACACAAAACCTAAACAAGATATCCTAAAAAGAAACGTATGCATTAGCAACAGTATTCCCAAAATCCGCTTGACAATATTACATAAAATTATTAGTCAAAATGTAATTTGATAAATAAATCGACATGTTTTACACTTAGTATGTAACATACTGTCCTGTAGTCGTAATTATAGTTAATATGTTATACTTATATTAACTAGTTAAATTTAGCTGCATATTGACAGGTGCAAAGTACAAAAGGTCATATACAAAATAGTAATTTTTACTTTTTTTACCCTATCTTACTAAAACAATGGTCTCTTAAAATAGGTCTCATAAAAAAGCTCTAGCGTTGCTCAGCGAGCTATGGAAAGAGCTATGCTCGCAGTTTATCTACGAATCAGGGATCCGGAGATTCGTAGAAGAACCAAGGTCATTGACATACCCCTCAGGATTAGCAAGCTGAAGTGGCAATAGGCGGGCCACATAGCGCGAAGATCGGACGGACGGGCGTTGGAGCAGAAAGAATCTAGAGTGGAGACCACGTATTGGCAATCGCAATGTGGGTCGTCCGCCTGCCAGATGGACCGACGATCTTGTGAGGATCGCAGGAAGTCGTTGGATGCAGGTGGCATCGGATCGGTTACGCTGGAAAGTGATTGGGGAGGTCTATTTTCAGCAGTGGACAAGGCTGAGATGATGATGACTAAATACAATAAACTTTAATATATAGTAAAATTATTTTTTTTAAAAGTCATTGCACCAGGAATATCGGTCAATTATCTCATCTCCCTTTCTCTTTCTTAGCTCTCTACTGAAAAGTTACTAGATTGTAGATAGACAACATTATGTACTTTGCACCCTTCTTCATTATTAATAACGAATGCCTTACGTCATTCGTGTTTGTTCAATATTTTAAGTAAAGCCAATATATCCAATGTATAGCTATTTTTGTCCAGTGTATAGCAATTTTGGAATAGTTCTATTTTTTTTTCTCATAGTGTATCGTTGGGTTTTAGTTCCAAATTATATCTTAAAAAATATTGTTGTAAATTAGTACCATAAAAATATCGGATTTAGTAAAATCTAATAAAACTAATAAAAACAAAAAAATCTTATAAAAATATTGAGAACGATTACTGATAAAATACGGGGACGACCGCCTGCCAGATGGACCGACGATCTTGTGAAAATCGCAGGAAGTCGTTGGATGCAGGTGGCATCGGACCGGTTACGCTGGAAAGCGATTGGGGAGGCCTATGTTCAGCAGTGGACAAGTATAGGCTGAGATGATGGTAATATCGTACTCAATTTAAAATGGTATTTCAATGGTATTCAATATAGTATTTTATCAGTTCTCTGGTAGATTAAAGTCAATTTCAACAATAAAATTTATTAATAGTGTATTATTAATATTAGTATTACAAAACATTCCTTAATTCAAAATTAGAGTTACCTAAGTTATAATTAGGTATTCAATTTTTTTTTTAATTTATTAT
Organism: Phalera bucephala; assembly: GCA_905147815.2. NCBI lineage: Eukaryota > Metazoa > Arthropoda > Insecta > Lepidoptera > Notodontidae > Phalera > Phalera bucephala. The sequence continues at coordinate 15,208,561 of LR990630.1, read as the reverse complement.
TAATAATATATGATTCATAAAATATTATTATTAAATATATATTCATTTTGAATCTGGTTAATGTAAAATATTGTGGTATTTATCATATTTTAATTTAAATACTATCTTACAATTTCAATTCTAAATTAAGTTTAAAAAATTCCAAAAAAATCGCAAATACGCCATTGGAGTAAATGTAGCAAATATGTGTCCCATATTTTTTAATCAGACCACAGCATTTGAAACAACATTATAAAACATTTTGACTATCAGTTTAATCCAATGACGTAATATATAGGGCATGCCCTTACCATACCCCCTACTTGCCTACCCCTGCCCTACCTACCCCGCAAGGGATCTGGCGAGATGATATAGAGATAGTCTATTCCAATCAAACTTTATGAACAAACCTTCACCATTTTTAGATGTTTTAGTTGTGATTGCAATCTATAACAAGTGTAATATGAAGGCGACAGTATCTCCGAAGACAACGCAATGAGAATGGTGTTAGCAAGAAATCGACGTTTTTATTTTGAGTGGAAAAAGTTTTTAAAGTTTGTTTGGAATAGACTATAGATAGAAATATATGTAGATAGATGCCCTAACAACGAAAATAACGTGGCGGTGTCGGGACGTTAAAATATCGTTTTTGACCGGAGATGTACTGGTTTTTTCAAGGTAATGGCCAGCCGTTAAAATGGCGGACCGGCCGAAAGTTGATTATTCCCCAGAAAAAACATTTTATGTCCATATATATTATGCCATTGGTTCAATCAAACTATTCTTATATAACTACACCAACCTTACTCTGTAACGTATCTTAACATATATAGTGCTAAAATGCATTTATAAAAATATACATAAAATATAGCTAATATCTTAAGGGCCTACTGCGATCGACCATTTATCGACCGGCAGAGTGACAGTGACGTAATTACTTCACAAAAGATTATAGTATTTTTCAAACAGGATGGGTATTGACAGTTCTAATTGCCAAACGAAACTATACTTTATTCAATGGCAATAAGAGGCATGACCCCTTTCTATACTTATGTTTTTATGCCTTAACACCATTGAATTAAATATTAATTTCGTTTGACAATTAGACCTGTCAGTACCCATCCTATGTAAAAAATACTATAATAAGGGACGAATATATTGAGCGCGCGCTCGGAAATAAACGATATATGTACATATCCAAATTGTAACATTTTCTAAAAAAAACTACGCTATGAAATAAAAAACTGCTTTATAAGAACTTTGCTACAATAATTTGTCATGTTCCTAAGTAAATTCTATTGATAAGTTCTTAAGCATTTCGCGCTGGAATCAAAAAATCTAAAGCAAAAGAGATGAATTTAGATTTTTTTTTTCTATCGAGAAAATTTTATTTAATCGAGTATTTATTTTAGTGTCCGACCGAAGGTCGATTTTAGACCAAAGCCAAAACCTTCAGCCGAAGCCGAAGGTTTAATAACCCTAAGAAATTTGGCTCCTGATTGGTGGGTCAATTTTTTATAATGTTCTGTTGACTGTATAAACTTAACAAGATGATTAAAATTACCTACAACTGGTTAAAAATGGGCTGTAAAGGATTGCCCAAAGGAGACCGAACGCAAAGCTTCGGTCGGGCACTAATTTCTTTTAAAATATCCAGGCAAAAACCATAATATTTCGAATTATTAAGTCTCTAATCCATGTACTTCTTGAAGTGCGAGTGAAACGCAAGTATCTTCCAGCGAATCTATATTATGCCCACCATACATACAAATAATAATCACAAAAGTGTACAACACCAGTTCCACAACCAAAAAGTATATAATATAGTGTATTTATTGTTCACTCAAAATGTTCAGTATTAATACTATAGAAAATTATATAGCGTATAATGATTCTAAAGCATTAGTGTAATGTTTTTAGATTAGCGATGCTAGGAAATTGGAGAGTGTAGTAAGCTTATTATAGCTGCAAAATGAAACGACCTATAAATATTGATCAATGGCTTCGTTCATACAACACAAATTTATGATTAAGTTTAATATATATCTTCACCTTAAAATCCATAAGGCTGTCAATCCATCGTTATCTCTAAGTAATGTGGCTAAGGCCTAATGTTATATTAAAAATCCTGCAGCGCAGTATTTGGCACTGTCCGAAATTCTACAAAGCTTTTTTGTATTTTGTAACTTACTCACTTTTGGTTTATTTCAAAATTGTAAGTTACTAATTCTTCATATAGTTCTTCGTTAAGCCCAGGCCACAGTCACTTACTAAAAGAATCATGTATCTTAAATCGAAAATTACAAACTCAAAATAGATTAGAAAAATTATATGTTATATCTATAAAAACATGTATACACATTATAGTAACTGCCAGTTGTAACTGTAACGAAATTGTCTGTAGATATGTTCAGACTGAAATAATAAGATAGAGTATATGCAAGCTCATTGGGACGGCAAGAAATGCAACCATTTCTTATCGCAATTACGACAGCTTAAGTCAATAGGGAATATGCGTGTATTTTTTTATATTTTTATACGATAGATTTCATCAATATATGACTGCAAAAAAATTTAAGCGTCAAAAACAAAATATAAAAGGCAAAAAAAATGTTGACGATAGCAAACAGATCAGAGCACTTTAAACGCCCGCCATTTTGGCGCGCTTGGCGTGACGTCAAAGTTTCAATAATTATTTTCTTAATAATAAGTAATGTTATTAAAAAATATTAGTATAGACATTATTCTAATGCGATAAAGTTTGTAAAAAAAATATTTTACCCTTATTTGAATTAGACGCATATAGGGAATATGCGTCTAATTCAAATAAGGGTAAGAAATTGAATGTTGACTTTTATATATTAGTTCCTTCGCTCAGTATCTATCTGTTACTCAACTGATTCTGGTATCATTCGGTGTAGATGAGAAGCTTTAATGTTTATTATTGTTTTGATTCATTACAGTCCTCTTATTCGCCATGACCACGATTTCAACACGTAACAGGGTTATGATAACTTAATGAAATGAACTTTTATTGTTACTTCAGTGACATATGAAATACCATTAAATGATCATTTCGAAGTAACACGCCGCATTTGGCCATAGCGAATAAAGGCGCAGAACGTTACGTCTATCTTATTCGTTCAGTCTGAGTAGCCACACAAAAGCTTGTGTATGTTATTGGTCGCGTAATATTATACGTATAATAGAAATAATTAATGCACCAATTTATTAGGAAAAATAAAATATAGGTATTTCAAGTATTTAATATGACATGGGTAAGTTAGTCGATAGCTTTCGACGTAATTGTTAACTTACTACAAATTATTTAGTCAAAATATCCACGTATATTTGGATATATGATAAATGTATCAAATCTAATCTCAATCTGTTATCAGAGTGAAAAACTGATAACATTTCCGGAGTCCTAAACGCGGTTCGTTACGTTAAGTTACTTCGTGGAACGGTCTAGTAATGACATTCTTTATACCAATGGGCAAGCCATACTCAACCTTTTTCTTACTATAAATTATTTAGCAAAAATATCCACGTATATTGGATCTATGATAAATGTATCAAATCTAAAATGGCGTATTCTATATGAAGCTAGCATAAAATATAATATAAACATGCGCAATTACCCAACAATATTAATAATATTTCGTGTCATATTCATGTGTTTTCACTCTGATAACATTTCCAGAGTCCTAAACGCGGTGCGTTACGTTACGTTACGTTACTTCGTGGAACGGTCTAGTAATGACATTCTTTATACCAATGGGCAAGCCATACTCAACCTTTTTAGGGTTTCGTACCTCAATCGGTAAAACGAAACCCTTATAGGATCACTTCGTTGGCTGTCTGTCCGACGGTTATCACCCCTTTTCTCAGGAACAGCTAGAGGTATGAAGATGAAAGTTATGTCAAATACGAACTACTGTCCCCTGCTGTTGTAATTTTCAAAAGGGCCACAAAGACGTTTAAGTTATGATCCCGAAAAACGTAATTAAATTTTATGGTTTATTACTTTAACAATAATACAAAAGAAGAAGTATTCACAATTAATCTCACTGAATGATCTTATTATATAAGGCTATTGTGCAGCTGCAAGCTATCTTGACGAAATTTTCCTTTCACAATCCAAAACTTTTAATAAGATTTCTAAAATTGTGTACACTGCCTATTTTACTCCGGGCGCCCACACTTTCACTGGATCCGCGGAAAAAAGTGGTTGACAACTTGACTACTGTACCAGGTGGGCCACTCACAGAATCCGGCGAACCGTAGGTAAAGTATATAATGAACCTAGGATGCATCCTAGGTACCCTAGGTTAATGAGCACGATCGTTTCACAAAGTAATCATAACGCACCGCGTTACGTATTTAAGTGGTCAGCAAATAAGGGCCCTTAGTAACTCTAGTGTTAAAATCCATTTATCCAATCAATAAATTAATATTCATAATTTATTAAATAGGTAAAGTAAAAAACGGATTGTAAATTTAATGTAAACATTGTAAACACTCAATATTATATTATGTAATTTATTACATTTATAATAAACAGTATTAAAAGTATATTTACATTGCCGTAGCGTGGACATAGCCAGGATAATGTGAACTTAAAGTTATGTCTTTTAAAACTTCCAATTAATAATTATACTTACCATATTAATGTTTGAAAACACGATTATAAACAACAGTGAGAATTAGTGTTTTAGTAATTCCATTTTAGTGTTAGTTTTAATAAATATTTAGTTTAGTATACCGCCACCAAGTTATGCGCTTTCGAGATACAGTAGTTTTACAAGATTCGATCACTGAACTAATGTAATAATGGCATAACTCAAAAATATACTTATTTGAGTTTACGCTCTACTTTCAAAACTATAAAGCATAAAATCTCTTGTCCTTCGCTTTTTAGTTGTCACTATTCCATTCGGCCAGTGAAGTTTTATATATTTTTGAATGTTTTTTTAAACAACGTTTGAATATGACATTGGCTTCTGGTTCATCTTCTGAAAGAAAATCTCTCAAAATACTACTGACAGTAAGCAAATCTATCTATTAGTTAATTGTAGTTTACTACTATTGTTTAATCGCGCGTGAAAAACTCTCTTTACTATAAGGTTCACAGACAGCATGTAGAGTTTTGTAGCTATGTATTTCGTGTACAAATAAGCACTTATTCGCACGGGCGCTTTTTTGAAGCGCATTTTTGTAGCGCTATGGGCGCTTTTTAACGTAATGTTAGCCATTTGTTTAATTCTAGCAGTTTATTAACGACTTTAAAAAGGCGCACGTGTGAATAAGAGGTAGATGGACGCTTTCCAGAACGAATTATGTTGAAACGATATTCCGATAATGTAAGGAGTCGATATATAAAATTGTTTCATTCGGTTTAAGCTGTATTTTGGGATTAATTCACTTATAATTCTCTGAGACGAACTATGAGAGTGGAGGAAGAGAGAAAAGTATGTAAGGATAGAACCTGTTGGTACTCTGTACCATCTACCTACCCCGCAAGGGATCTGACGTGATGAAATAGATAATTCGACCGCAAAATAATCGAATCACCAAAACAGTTATTTCTCAGATATTAAAAGAATCCACATAATTTTTTTGGAGTTCAAATTATTCGTAAGCTTTATAACTGAGCGAAGTATAGACTTGTGATTTTTTCTTTTAATACAGATATATAATGGACTCAACTAAATCGTACAAAACTAACCTGCTCTAATGATATTATATTTAGCTCATATGTAGGTCAATTTAATTTGTAATTTTTTAGTTAATAGGTATTGTTTATGCTAATAGAAATTTAGAAATGTTCAGTCAGCAAAGAGACAATTAAACCGTTTTCTGCTCTACACTAGGCATTATTTTTGTCATCTGTACGTTTAAAGATCTTACGTACATAAACATCCAAAGAAAAACAAATTTTTTGTAGGTTACACAAAGATTAGTTCCATATGCGACTGTGTCATCTGTGTGACCGCAATATTATGTTCCCAGTGATATTTATCGATGTAAACCAATTTTAGTTTTGGTACACAGAAATACATCCTTACTTCCATAATAAAATATGCATGTGGCAATGGGCTGGTCACATCTGCAGAAGGACCGACGGCCGATGGAGCAAGCGTGTCCTAGAGTGGAGACCGCGACTTGGTAAGCGTAAGGTAAGACGGCCCCCAGCTAGATGGACCGACGACCTCAAAAAGGTCGCTGGGACAGACTGGATGCGGAAGGCGGAGGACCGTGTGCAATGGCGCGTGTTAGGAGAGGCCTATGTCCAGCAGTGGACTACGATAGGCTGATTGATTGATTGATTGAAAATATGCATGGACCGTTTGATATTTTATTTAAGCTATGTACTTGATGATTTTATATTACCTATTTAAACAATAACCTGAAGTTTTTAATTTTATATAATAATATTTCTTTTTATATACTTTGACCACACACCAATAAGTACACCTATCACCTATATTCGTCTACAGAAGTAAGCTACAAAATATGAACCCTAATAATACCCTAACTTTGTAACAATAACATTAAATTTTCCATAGCATTATTCTAATTTGTACTTTTATTTAATTGCTCTCTTTCTGCTTATGATATACTTATTGGTGGTCAAAGTATATAAATTAGTTAAACAGTAAATATTAACATTTTGTCTGTGATTTTTAATATTGTGGAAACTATGTTTTAGTTATTATTTATTTTTAAAAAGGATATAGATTAATAAAAGCTTTTGACGAATATTTTAATCGTTTCATTTTTAATCGGCACCACAGTACCCCTAAATTCACATGAGCGCTTTTTCAAAGCGCGGGGTTGGGGCGCTATACAGCGCTTTTGAAAAATTAAATTTTAGTTTTTTTATTTCATTCTATCGCTTTGTTAACGCGCGTTGTAAAGGCGCTCGAGCGAACGTAGGGTAATCGCGCCTTTATTAAAAAGGCGTCAACACGTCACTTCGCGAACGCATCTATCTACCCATGCGAATCCGTTAATCGTAGCCACCGCCGACTACGATCTCCCTCCCGACCCCTGCCGCCACCGCCGGCCGCGACATGTTTTCACCGACCCCCCCGATGCTTTGTCATCCCTTCTTTCCGCTCAGAATACGGGCGACGACGACGTAGACGTAGTAGTAGATCCCCTCCCATAGCCGGCGGTTGACCGGTGCGCTTAGTAGTGCACCCGTCCCCCTACAGCGACTGTCCCAACCGAGGGCGCCTCTTCGAGGCGCCCTCGAGTATGTCGCCTCTTGCCCTTCTGGCTGGCTGGAGCGTAGTGGTTGCACGCTCGCCGTTTAAATCCGGTGAAGCTGTAGAGGCCTCGAGGCCAACAGCGTACATCATTCACACACACACACACACACACAGTAGAAATCGTCATCTATCTATGGATATTGTCTATTGTTTAAATCGCGCCTGAAAAAATCACTTTACGATAAGGCTCATCATCTCACAGACACATAGCATGTTGTAGAGTTTTGTAGCTTTATATTTAAGGTTTCCCCACATCGACGACGCAGCGCGACGGGGCGCGGGGGTGGCGCGACCTGGGGAGTTGTAATGTACTGAATTCTACGGGAGATGTTATACAGCTCCACCACGTTCGGCGCGACAGTAGACTTCATGACCCGCCACGGACGCGTCAGACGCGATTACAAACGAAGCCCGGCGAGACGGCAATACGCGTGCGAGCGAGACACTCCTATCGCGCCCCCAGTGTGACGTGCGCGCCGCGCTGCCGATCGCTGCCCAAGCGTCAGCCGAACGCGGCTGTCGCGCTACGTCGGCTATTTGACCAAACAAATTTTTTCTAAGCGCGTATTAAAAGCGCAGTTAGCGTATTAAAATTTACTGTGAGCCATTTATTTCATTCCAGGGGTTTACTAACGCGCGTCGTAAAAGCGAATGTGGTGTACACAAACAGAAATACGATTCTTTCGAAAATTTTGTTTTTGTGTACTATATGAATATGAAGAGTTGAATATAAATGTAGGTACGTAATGTGTATATGAAGTATCAACTTTTATCGGTATGTAAGTTGTTCATTATTTTTATTTTAACTATGATTTTTTACATACCTACCGATATTATTTCTAAATTCCTCTAAGATTAAATGGCCGATTCATCGAATAAACAATAATAATACAACTATTAATTTCGTCTCGTTACATATAAGGATTTATTTCGATAAATTGATTATATATTGTCCACATTTTTAACTGTAGGTTTACAGTTTTTTTTTTAAATCTTAGTCTTAGTTTAGGCCTGTAAATCTATAGATTTTTTTTCAGAATATTTTTTTGTTATTTTGATGATCTTGTTCAGGATAATAGGACAAAGTTATCGAATTATTATATTTTCATCGGTCCTTAATAGGTGTGCAAATTTTCAATTTAATTAGACGTCTTGAAGTTGACTACTTCGTTGATCTTGTGGCAAAGTGCATCGCTTTGTGATCACGAGGTCCTGGGTTCAAATCCTAGGTCGGACAAGTATAGTTTTTCTAACAAAAACTTCTTAGTACGAGTCCGGAGTCTGGAATTGTGTCCGGTATATGGCAATAGGCTCGCCCCCTATTACATGGGACCTAACATCGTCGGCGAAACGTGGATGTACTCAGTACACCTCTGTAGCCCCCGCTTGGGGAATATACGCGTGACGGAGTCTTGAATTTGGTGAGAATTATGTTGAAACATTCCATTACATAGATAGATACAGGCCCACCTAATAAAAGCGTATTAATAAAAAAGAAAAACTGTAGATATACAGATTTTTAATCAACATTTAAGGATTGGTCAAAGAACCGACGAAGGACGATGGAATCATTTGGCTACGTTAGGTTGTGACGTATACCATCGCACCAGGCGAGGCTGCGCTGTGGGGCATCTCCCGTACATTTCAGTACATTACAACTCCCCAAGCCGCGCCACCGACACGCTCCCGTCCCGATGCATCAGCAATGTGGCGAAACCATGGATATAATACAATGGATTGAGCACTCTGCGTAAAAAAACGGTATGACAAGGATACTCATTGAGAGCGCTACGTCTCTTTCTAAGTAGGGTGACCAAACACTGGTACTATTATGGACTTGTTGAAATATAATTAAAGTATAATTCACGGGCACAGTTTATTGCCGTAATTCTTTCGTTCTACGCATATGCCACATCTTAAATGAGCAGTAGCCAAAGTTATTGATTAAATTGTCAATTTTTTTGCTGACTGTACATTTTTTCTGAATCTGTAAATTCCGCTTCAAATATCGCAAAAAATTTAGGATTATAGGTTGAGATAGCTGCCCTTACTGCCACATCTTAATCCATTCTGTATATAAAGACGAATTGAGAACCTTGTTTGTTTTATTATTGTGGTAGATTAGTAAAAAAAAGAAATGTAAATATGACTCTTTGTAAGGAAAGAACCTATTGGAACTCTGTACTCTCTGCCTACCCCGCGAGGGAGCTGGCGTGATGATATAGATAGATAGATAGATAGATAGATAGACTCTTTGTAAGCACCCCCGCAGGGTCTATGCAAAATAAACTATTTGAGTTCAAGTTTAAACTTGGTAATAAATGGTTTACAGCGTATTTAAACCATATTAAAACCAAATTTTTATATCAGTTTCATATCAACTTAAAAAATATATATATATATGCATGTTGTTTCACGCCTATGTGTTGTTGTGTCTGTGATTAAGAGTTTAATTTTCTTTAGCAATATTTTGACAGTACTCAATCCATTTGTATTATATCCATGTGCGAAACAGTTTTTTTGGAACATGTTTGTAGTTTTACTTTTGTTTTACTTTAAGACGAGGTTGGCAACACTGACTGCAAATCCCTATTAGAATTTTATATGTTCTGTGTTAGATGTCAACTGTCAATCATCTGTCAACGGCGTCAGCCAGCTTGCGAGTTTTATTTATATTACAATAATTTTATTTCCCTTTATATGTTTCTTTCTATTACTTTTCTTTAAGTTTGTGCGTTGCCAAATTCAAATCAGTGAACTTTTCAGTCTGTTTTTTTTAGTATAAATTGTAAACACTTCTAATTTTTTAGACCATATTGACTAAGTAATTTGGTATTTATAAAGAAGCAAAAAACGAAAATGTTAGTGTTTTCTAACGACGACGCTGAAAATCTAGAAGTATCGCCGAACAAGTGTCGTATTTGTTTGAAAGATGGTGATATTCCCATTTTCGGTACGTTGGACCTTTCAAAACAAATCATGGAGTTCGGTGGCATCACCCTGGAGGAAGACGATGAATTTCCACACCATATTTGCATCGCTTGTAATACGTGGCTGAGCGCCGCAGTATCATTTCGAGAAACTGCTCAGAAGTCTAATAGTATACTTACCATCATTTCTTCAACAGAACTCTCAGATGACCTGAATAATAAAGATCTTGATGAAAATGATGAAGGACTTGGAACAGAGCCATATGTGAAAAGAGAATACCTTGAATATGCATATACGTCTGATTCAGAAATGGGGACTAATATTATTAAAAATAAAAAAGATTCACAAGCTGAAAGTATTAATGAAACTGTATCCCAGGATAGTCAAGATAACGAAAATAAAAATATTGAAATGCAGTTGTTAAAAATGAAAGATGAGAATGGTGAACTTGATCCAGAAAATGAAATGATAATGATTATAGTTTCAGATAAAAACAAAATTAATGAATCCCAAACAACAGAAATCTCTTGTGAAGAACTATATATTACTGATGAGACACCTGAGAAACTTGAAGAGCATAATTTAGAAAAACAAGTAGAATTACACGCAGAGAGAAAATGTGATGTATGCAATAAAATGATCCATGAAAAGGATTTTAAGAAACACCTTATAGAACACAGAGATAAATACAAAAAGAAGTTAAACACAAAGTATGGGAAAATCCAATGCAATATCTGCAACAAAAAAGTCTCTAAAACATACTACAGTCATCATTTAAAAATGCATGGATCAGATTCAGAAAAAGCTGAAAGGTCTCGGGAATGCCCCATTTGCATGAAAAGTGTCAGTATCAATTACTTGAGTAATCACATGAAACGGATCCATCCCACTAGTACAAACAAGTATGAAAAAGTTGGGAGAAATAATGAGAAACTAGTCACATGTCCAGTGTGTGACAAAAAAGTAAAAGAGAGTGTATTCAATGTGCATCTTGCTAAACATGGAGGATCAACAAAATGCTATGTATGTGATCAATGTGGCAAAGTATTCAAACACCCATCACCATTTAAGACACATTGTTTAACCCATGGTGGTGAATTAAAATATCAATGCCGATTCTGTCCGTATCGAGGGTTACATCAAGCACTGCTAAAAATCCATGTGAGAACACATACCGGGGATTATAATTATAAATGTACTGAATGCCCCGCACGATTCATTACAAAAAGTAACCTTTCCAAACATATTGCAAGACACAATGGTGATTATAAATTTTATTGTGATATTTGTAGAAAAGGATTCTATATTAAACGAGACCTTGAGAGACATCAGCTAAATACACATTCAGATACAAAAGACAATGTTTGTGAGACATGCGGAAAAGGCTACGGGCATAGGGACACACTGCTAAATCATCAACTGAAAGTGCATAAAAGGAAAAAAATATGCCAGATAGGCAGAATGCCATCATATTTAAAATTGGAACAAACAAAAAATTTGGATGATGAATTATAAACTTTAGGAGGGTTAAATGTATAATGTTAGAGGATTTATTAAATAATTAGGATTAAAGGTTGCACATAAGATGAAACCAAAATGTATGAGCTGTTGGATTTGTATGAATAAAATAGAAGTGGAAGGTTTGGCAGAGTTGCTTTTCCTAGCCAGTCCATAACATGAAAAGCTTAAAATCATTATTCTATTATTTATTTCAATAAATTGTAAGATTTTACAAAATGTTAGTCACATTATTTTAATTTTAATAGTAATTTACTCTTTGGTTTTTTCAAACCGAAGGATATAGGGCAAATAATTTGTAGAATTAATAACCCTTTAACTGCATGACTTAAAAAAAGGAACATTTTTTTTATTAAATCGATTACTATTAATCGATTTTTTGTTTTATGTCGCTATTGATTAATAATCGATATTATGTTATATTAATAGGTTTATGTATCATATCATCAGCTGCAGCCGATAGGTTATTTCGATAGCAGGTAACATAGTACGCAAATCTAGAAACCGTGTACTTGGTAAATTTGTCAAAACTTATTCTTTTCATTCTTGGCCAATGAGTTTTGCAGTTGAGCAGTACTAGAAAACCGTTTTTACGACCTTGGAGTTTGCAGGGATCTTTATGTTTTCATTGATAATTTTTTTTTTCTGGCGTTAAGACAGTACCTCAGTGTATGTAAAGGCATATTTTTTAAATAACACTCGGCACTCGACGGTGTCACATTACGGGAGCCACCTGGAACAAAGGGACTAGGGTGTATGCATTCTTAACTTTGCTTAAAAAAAAATCACTTGAAACGTTTTCTCTTGTTCTTGTTCTTTGGCCAAGAAATGTATGGTAGATTTCGCGTTTAAATGAAGTAGGTGGACACCTAAAAAAAACTATTTTTAATAAGTTTTGATTATTCTTTTATATTGATGAATTAAGATTGTTTATAGGAGCAAAGATAAACCCTATCTACTTATTTCTATATAAGAAAAAAAACGAATCTTAATAAAATCTTAATTTATTTAATTATTTTTTTTAGACTGACTGAAATTATTTATAATACCAAAGAGAAATTTATCTACTTCTTAATAATGGTCTCCACGAAATACTAAAAGACAACGCGGTAGACCCAGGCGGAGATAGTGGGACGAACTGGGCAACTTTTTGAAAGACTGGCCTGACATGGCAACGAACAGAGAAGTGGTAAAAGTGGAGGGAGGCCTTTGCCCAGCAGTGGCTCATAATAATATTAATAATTTATTTCTACAAGAAACAAAAAAATCTTTTTAATAATATCGATTCGATGACGATTTTTTTTTATCCCTCATGTCACATCCCTTGCAATATACTACTGCAATCACTTATCTAAAATCAATACAGTCCATCAAGAATCTTCTGGCCCGCGTCCAAAATCGGAACTAAAGCTGTCATCAAATGAAATGTCACTTCATGACAGTCGTAGTCGCAGTTTCTTATAAAATTGGTTTAAGCTTTTTTTAAATCAGTATTCGTGCTTGTTAAAATATCTCTTTGGAAGTAAGAAAATTTATCGCCCCCAGCCTGAATATCATCTACGAGCCAAAATGTTCTTGACAGACTATGTAATATTTTTAATGCATGCATGTAGTAAATACTAGATCTATGTTTTTATAGTATTTGCCGATCTGTACTACAATCGGCAGTACTATTTTTCAAGGTCAATTATCAATAGATTTGCAACTATAGTAGTCATGACAATGAAATGTCCAAACTCGGTCTATTTAAGGTCCATTCATTCAGAAAAAACCATAGATTTATGGCCGAAACTCTCAGCTTTTATTAACCAGACTCTATACTCAATTTACACATTGCTCACTTCCGTGTGAAGTGAGGGAAAGTAAGGCGTATAAACGCGCCACTGACGCTCTACCACGATATCACTGCCCAGCGCTCCTTTCGTTGGCAGTTGTTAGAGCGGGAGTCAAGCTTGACAGGCCACGCCCACTCGGTGTGGCCGGTTTAGAATATTTTTTGACATGATGAGGAAAAAATAATTTTGGATAAAACTTAAGGATAAAAAACAAAAGAAATATACCCAAAAAATGTAAGGCTAGTGGGAATGGGAAAGCTAGTATTAAAATTGCCTTGGGGATATTTAAAACAAAAGGTGTTTTGGTAGCTAAGGGGCTGAAGCTGTCATGGATAATATTTACATGGATTTAAATCCCACTCAAAGCCAGACATTCTACTTTCTAATAATCATATTATTCAATATTCTATATATTACGACCATGTGCGATTTTATTCAAAGGAGATATCCTTTAAAAATAAATTGAAAAACCTTAACTTTGTGAACATTTATTTCAACTACCTATTATAAAATTTACAACAATTGCCCATTTTTTGTGACCATGGTTTGAGCATAAGCTTCTCAGATTACTCTATCAAGACATCCCTGGTTTAATCGTTATGTAATTCACAATAATTTGAGTCGGGCTGATTATTTGTATTAGTGATTTCTTGTTTGTAAATGCAGAGTAGTCGAGGAATGTACTCAGTAGAGTGCAATTGGAGAGGCCTGTGTCAAGCAGTAGACTGCTATAGACTGATTATGGTAATGATGGTACACACCCATGACACGGAGATAATCCCTGATGAGGAGTAGCATTTATTTTTAAATGGTCAACAAATTAAAGGGAGTAGGCAATTCCCAAAAAATTAATCTAATGTATATTTGCTTTTATAACTTCAGACAAAGAACATATCATCACTGTAGGGGTTTAACACCCATATAAGCAGCTGTTCTCCCACTCAACTTTTTTTCTCTTTTATGCACATCAATCTGGTGCCGCATCATTGCCTTTCTGTACCCAAATTCTTTTCCACACAAGTTGCAAACATGATTCTTGATACCCAAATGATCCACCTCAAAATGTCTTTGTAAATACAGTTTGGAATGATATGCTCGGTTACAAGTGTCGCACTTGAACATCGGTTCTTTATGCTTCAACATATGTATGTTTAGATTACTTTTAGTAACAAATCTCGATGGACATTCAGTGCACATATATTTGTAATCCCCCCAGTGTCTTCTCATATGAGTTTTCAATAGAGCTTTTTGCTTGCCTTTATAAGGACAGAGTTGGCATTTATAAGGATAGTGTGAGTTGTGTGTAGAATAATGATTCTTATATGCCACCTTCTGGCGAAATGATTTGCCACAAATATCACAAACAAATTTAGATGCAGTTGGATCATGTAGATTATAGTGTTCCTTGTAATAAGATTTTGTTATTATCTTAAAGCATGTCTTACATTGCACTCTGCAAATTTTTTTATTAGGCTTATTTGATTTTGATTCGTCACTGGAGTCATAATCATTTGGTATTGGTATGAAGTATTTATGTAAAAGAGTCTCTTTGACTTTTTTTTCTTTTGGTTTGCATACAGTCTCAGGTGGTGGTGGTTTTGGAGTGTCTGTTGTTTTGTTTAGAACTATTACGCTATTGAGTATTCCTGCAGATTGTTTCGCCGTTTTTCGGAATAATATTGCGGCTTGCAGCAGTTTATGGCATGATTCACATAAATGCTTGGGATAATCATCACTCTCAGTAATTTCAATGTCACCAAAACTACAGACTTCACGTGAAATATCTTCTTTTGCACTAAAAATTGGTATACTACCTTCGCGTAAACATATCCGACATTTGTTGTATATGCTTTCGATTTGACTGGAAGATGTGTAAATACGGTTTTCTTTACCTTCTTCGTGGTTTTGTTTCAGTCGGTCTTTGGTAGCTTTTTTGAACAATTTTACCATGTAATATGTAGACAGCATATTTTTATTATCAGTTTATCAGATCAGACGCCTTTTTACTTTTACTTAGCCAAAGAAAGACGCGCGCGACGCGCCGCGGCTGTATTTCTTTTGATGATTTGACACATAGAGTCACTATAGATTTGACTAGAGACTATACGGAGATCTACAGAGTACTATAGATTTGACAACACAGATTGACAGATTATGGTAGCGATGGGCGAATTGAGTTATATAACTGGGTTAACACGATTCACTATCTGAACAAGTCTACTCGATCTACTTTGTGTGAAGCCGAGTCATCTCGGTCGCGTCGGTAACTCGGATACGCCAGTTCGGCGCTTGGGTCGACTTGACGTGAATACGATCGCGGTCAGCTCCGTTCGGACTCACCATCGCGCATCGAGCTCGAGCATCGATTATTTGTAATTCACCAACTCACGACTCTACTTTTATCAGAAACACCATGTTTGTTTACAATTTTTAACCGAGTTCTAAAAACGGTCTCAATTCGTCTGTATTCGACGAATTGAGACCGTTTTAAAATGAAAAATACTTATTTAACTACGTGTTATGACGTACGTAGTACGTAGTTTTATATATTCAAACCTGGTATAGATCGCATCAAACTTTATGCTTGGTCAGAATGTAGGCGCGAGTGCACTCTAGTGGTGGACGAATATGAGATATGCTAATAGAATCATTCGATTATGAAAATGTCTCGAAATATCTCGATTATAACCATTAGTCATGAATTAGTAGTAAAAAACAAAGTTCAATTACGCGCCACGCGCGATGTCATAGCCGATGCGCATGATGCGATGGCACTTGGCGCGGGCTCCCTGTATGCCCTCAGGTCCAAAAAGTTGAATTTGCAAAATGTTGAATTTTCATTATGTTGAATTCCCAATACGTTGAATCTCAAAATGTTGAGTCTAAAAACGTTGAATAATGAGAATTATGTTGAACAAACAATTCTCACAATGTTGAACTTATCAAAATGTTGAATTCCCAATATGTTGAGTCCCAAAATGTTGAATTCATATTTGTTACGTTGACTACAAGAACGTCAATCCTAATGCTTTTAAACTGACTTCAAAAAGGAGGAGGTTCTATGTTCGTCTGTATGAATGCTTTTTTTATGTATGTTCGCCGATATTTCCGTCAATTGAGGACCGATTTTGATGATTCTTTTTGCATTGGGTTCAGTATAGCTTCAAGGTGGTTCCATTTTAATTTAATTTTAATCCAATCAACCATTTTAATCATCGGTATTGGATCTTGGACTTTGAAGATAAGGAAATTTGTCGTTAAGGAGTCCCCTGGGGACTCCTTAACGACAGGTAACTTAAATATGTAGATGGAGTTATTATAAGTATTGTGGTAACCCTATAGGTACCATACTATAGAACTAACCAGAATATTCAGACTTAAAAAAATAAGGAGGTTTACAATTCGTCTGTTTTTTATAATGTCTTTATTTATGAACTGACTTCAATAATTCTTTTTCGTTTAATATAGCTTCGAGGTGGACCCATTTTAATGAAATCGGTATTGAACCTTGGTCTTTGAAAGCATAAGGAACGGCAATTACGATGAATTTATAGATTTCGTTACTATGGGAATTACATCAATCCTGTATGTACCTTATTGTAGAACTAAGCAGAATATTATAATTCACTCATCACTTAAAATTGTAAAATTTAAAAAGTAAAACTGACTTAAAAAAGCTAAAGTCAGTGGTGTGCAAACCACCGCCACCCGAAGTAAACGACTGCATTAACCGGCACCGACTTCAAATATTTATTTTTTTCCTTTTAGATGTCCGTTTCCCTTTATTTTTAAGTTATATTTATTCTCATCATTACGGTGCTGCTTGTTTCTGGTGTAGGTATTCTCTATTTCGCCTTGTAGGGCACCCACGGGAAAATACGGGTTGATATATTCTAAGTACGGAGCCACACTGGAAAAATATTATGAAAACAGACCCATCAGATTCAACATTTGAAAAATTCAACAAAATGTGAATTCAACATTATGAGACGCAACATTACAGGAATTCAACATTTCTAAAATTCAACATAATGAGAATTCAACATTTTGGGAATCCAACATTTTGAGATTCAACATATTGGGAATTCAACATAATGGAAATTCAACATTTTGCAAATTCAACTTTTTGGACCTGAAGGACTGTATGTACCTCCTGTAAAAGCGGCGTACGTTCCTGAGTAATATAGTTGTAAAATTATTTTTTACGTGTTTAATTAGATACTTAAAAAAAATGAACTTGCGCTTAAAAGGTATCCTAGGTGAGTTTTGGCGGGGAGTCGAAGAGTGATGTTGTCAATTTGTTTTAATTTCCAAAACTTGTGTTATTTTGACTAATAATGTGTAATGTTGGTGGAATATTAACCATTATGTGTTCTTATATGTGCATGAGTGAAGGTAATTGTAACAAAGTTATAAAACGTGCCTTTTTGACTTCCCTAAAACGGCCGTCGCAATTGGTATGTAAAATATCCACCGCTTTACTATCCAGGGTGGAGTACTTCATTATCATCGTTGCCATTAAGTTCATCGGGGAATTGACTTAATTTAAAGAAACACGATTATATATCTTACTGGATACTGGCAAAATACACTTAAAATTAGTGTGAATCCATAACTTAAAGAAGAAGAAGGTATTTTATAAGATATTTAATCATAGTTTTTGGTTCAATATAAATAAAAGACAAAGTACTAACTATTCAATCTTGAACTAAAATATTTTTGTTTACGTTTAACTATTGTATTTTTATAGTATAAACTTTAAAGAAAAGAAAGTATTAAGTGAATACCAATCAATTTTATATTAGTTATTTTAATGTTATTTACCAAACAAAATAAATATAGTATAACTTTTGTACGTGAGTACTTACTTTAATATATTTTTATATTTACAAATTGTGATTCACGATGGCATAGTTTCATTTCGTGTTCTACTGATACTTAACCTTAATAAAACCTTAAATAAATCACACCTATCGTCAGATCAGTCCGTTGAATCATCAATGTTATTAATCGTCTAAAATCATATTAGCATTTGGGAATACGATTCCGTTGTTTTTTTTTCCTTTAGCTTACTTTATCTTAGTTAGAAACAAACTTAAAATTAACAAAAAAAATAAAAATTAAGATTTATCAAACAAAATAAAAGTTATTTTTTTTTACGTTTGTACTATGGTACTTATTTATTTATTTATTTATTTATTCTTTATGCACTTATGTACATAGGCGGACTTAATGCCAGAGGCATTTTCTGCCAGTCTACCTTGAGGTGATGTGGAAACAGCTGTAGTAGGTGCCAAAAATTATGAGTTATTTAGAGAAAAAAAAATATTAAAAAAAATACTAAAAACACAATTACAATTAAAAAAAAAAAAAGGAAATTATAATATTGAAAGACACAAAACTAATTACATACATACAACAAAAGCAGTTGTATATAAATAACATATAATACATACAGGTATAATACATACATATACATACACATATAACTATACTATATATGAAACAGACAGTATGACATAACGACATAAAACAACTAGCGTTTAGAAGAATCCACCAACATTTTGGTCAACAGATAGTCCTGCAGTTTTTTTTTAAATGAGAGACGATTGGTAGCCATCCTGAGATCCTGAGGTAATGCATTCCACAGAAGGATCGATTGAACAATGAAAGAAGAGTGGATGAAATCAGTACGGTGAGAGGGACACTGAAGAAGACAATTATTAGAAGAGCGAAGATGTTTATTATGATTGGAGCATAGATATTGAAATCGGGAAGTAAGATAAGCAGGCGCTACAGAAGAATGAAGGATAGAAAACAATGTTGTCAGTGCCCTTAGAGCTCTGCGTTGACGAATAGGCAACCACTTTAACTGTGAACGATGCTCCGACACATGATCATATTTGCGCATATTGAATACGAATCGAATGCAGTTATTAAGTAGGCGGTCTAGTTTATCGAGTTGATCTGCATTCAGGTCGAAGTAGCACACATCACCATAGTCGATAATAGGAAAGATCAAGGACTGCACAAGCATTGCTTTGGTATTAGAAGGGAGCAAGTTTTTTAATTTATACAGGTATCGCAACGTTCCCGTGACTCTTTGACCAACCGACGTAACTTGGGTCTGCCAGCTAAGCGTAGTGTCGATGTGTAAACCGAGATCTTTGACGCTTGGACTTAGAGGAATAACTGTACCATTGAACTCAAGCGGAGGTAGAGAACCAATGTTTAGTTTGTTAATCAGTCTGGAGCTCCCCACAAGAATTGCTTGGCACTTTGCTGGATTCACTGCGACACCGAATCTGTCGGACCAATTTTTAATTGCCCCCAGATCGCGGTTTAATTTGCCGATAAGGTCAGAAATTCGATCAGCACTATCTTGTGAGTATAATTGCAAGTCGTCGGCATATAGATGATACGCACACTGAAGTTCATAGGTTATCAAGTCGATGAAAATGGAAAATAGAAGAGGAGAGAGTATACCGCCTTGGGGAACGCCAGAGTCGAGGTAACGCCATGCTGACAACGCTTCATCACTCAAAACTGACTGCTGACGTTCCCGAAGATAAGAGGAAAACCAATCCAGCGACTCTTGAGAGCACAGACGATAGGAGAGAATGGACAAAAGGATATCGTGATTAACGGTATTAAAGGCATTGGAAAAATCGACCAATACAAGCACGGTGACTTTGGTATCTTCCATGCCTGCTTGAATATCATCAATCACTTTAAGGAGGGCAGAAACGGTACTATGGCCAGGCCTAAAACCAGATTGAAGAGGATTAATTAAATTATTAGAGTAAATAAAATGAGATAATTGTTTATGAGCGCAGGCCTCAAGCACTTTTGAAAGAAAAGGAAGAATGGAGATTGGACGGAAGTGGATAGGATGGCAGGGATTAGGAATTTTGGCCAGGGGGCGGACAAAAGCTTTTCGCCAGAGAGTTGGGAAAATACCGGACTCCAAGGAGAAATTAACGAGGTGGGTGATTACTGGAAGGAGATAGTTCAGAATAGTTATGATCATAAATCGACATATTTTGTCACAACCAATAGCCCTGGATTTAATAGACATTATGATCTTCTTAACCTCACAAGAGTCGACTGGAGAAAAGTAAAAATGATTAATGTTCGGCCGTCTAAGACCACCAAGGCAATCAAGAGTTTGCTGTACAGTTAGACGATCGACAGGAGCAACTGTGGAGAAATGGCAATTAAGATCGTCTAAATTTATTGTTCTTGGTAGGTCTTGACGTCGAGACTTGCCGATACCTAAAGTGCCTAAGAATTTCCAAATATCAGCAGGCGAAGAAGATTCAATATTGTTAAGAATATGGCGGCGTTTAGCGTCACGTATCATCTTATTACACCTATTTCTTGCAATCTTAAAACTGGCCCAGTTTTCTTCAGTGCGATCCTTTTTAAATCTACGAAATACGCGATTTCTACGCCTTATGGCCATACGAATTCCCGTAGTCATCCACAGAGCGGGTGGTCGCTTCAACCTCACTTTTTTTACAGGGGCATGGGTATCGTAAAGCTGAATTACCGTTTCGTTAAAGATGCATATTTTGTCATCCATGGTCTCGGCTTCTATTAGGGGTGTCCAGTTGAGTTTGGATGCATCTTCGGTTAATTTATCGATATTCATTCGAGCAAAGCAACGTTTATGCAGAATTTTGGGACGAGGTTTAGGAGCTTTTAGGATATAGGAAAGGAAGATAAGATCATGGTGAGAAAAACCAGGGGCATCGTGCTGACCATGGGAGGAAACGAGGGAAGGATTAGAGGTGAGTATGAGGTCGAGCCAGGTATCATCACCTTTGATATTGTGGTGTGTAGCGTGGAGAGGCAGAAAGTGCAAGCTGGCTGACTCAATGAGGTGTAGCAGTTTAGTGGAACGAGGGGAATCGGGGGCAAGGAGATTAGTATTAAAGTCGCCCATGATAATGTGATGCACATAATCAGACCCCAAGGATTCTACTACCGATTCGAATTCGGTGAAATAATCAACGGTTGGAGGACAATACACGACACCAATTACGATTTTGGCGCCTTTGACCCAAACCTCGAGGAAAAGAAATTCGGCAGAAGCGGATTGGGTGGAAGATATGGCTAGAATTTTAAAGGAAAGATCACTACGCAGGTAGATAGCAACTCCACCACCGCCTCTGTCAACCCGGTCATTCCGAATGAGAATAAAACCAGGGAGAGCGTAAGAGGTAGAGAGAAGATGAGGTTTGAGCCAACTCTCAGAAATCAGGATGGCGTGTACGTTTATGTTACTGAATGTGTCATACAACTCATCGTGATGACTGGGTATACTTTGAGCGTTTATGTGGCAAATATTCAGTAGATGGTCCGCTTGTTGTTCGAATTTGTTCTGTAGAAAGTCACTAAGATTATCATTTAAAGAATTAAAACTTACGTTACACGAGGAGACAGTAGATTCATTGGCGGAATGAAAGGAGTCAGTGTCTGATATCATAAACTATATATAAATATTATATATAAATATAAGTCTATTAATATATATTTTACAGATTTAATAAATAATATTATATTATTGTAAGCTAGACTGGTAGCACTACGATACGTTTCTGCATCACCCGCCAGCTAACATCATCAAAACTAAAGCTAAATACACAGGTAGCAGTATACACTTTTACATGCTCAACTCACTCCATAATAATTATAAAAAATAAGAATATAATAACAAGATCTCCGTGATGATAACACGATTCAAAACACAAATCAAGCAACAAAAAAATGAAAAAAAAAGAAATAAATAAACCTACAAAGTCTAATAGCTACAGAAAACAATTAGTTTTTGAACGCATCCGTTAACCTCAAAATGACATTTGATTGTCATGGCATTTGACGACAAGAAGCTAATTTTATAGACGGTACATGGAGATTGGAGAGAATTTGAAAGTAAAAATAAATTAAAAAGATGGTATAACATAGTTATACCTACATTAAACAAACTAAAGGAGTGAGTAAATAAACAACAAAAGAAACTGATAAAACACAAGGTAAGTTGTTCCTATCAATTATTGAACCCATTTAAATTACCTGTATATTGTATACCCACTCATTATTTCCGTCTTTTTAGATCCCCCTCAGCTTCACCCGCGCCCCCCTTCGAAGATGATCCGCCTGGCTTCGGGTGTTGCGTCACCAAGGCGCTCAACTCGTCGGCTGAAGTGATGCGGTGCCGACTACCATCAGGGGCTTTCAGAACAATGGTGCCGTCTTGAGTCCAGCAGGATCTTACGCCAAAATGCAAACGCGCCTTACCAAAGATTGCTTGCCTGCACTTGGTCAAAAATTCCCGGACTGAAATGGGAGACCCTTTCAACCTAGTCTTCGCCCTCCAGGTCGAGTGCTTATCGTCAACACAAGCGAACCGGACAAGAATGGGCCTATGATGATCTCGCCCAGAGGCCCCAAGTCTGTGGCAACTGCTTACAGAGGATGCTGAGATGTTTTTGAGGCCCATCCTGTCGTGAAGTATGCCTAGGATGACATCCATACTGTTTTCTTGTTCGACTTCAGCGATCCCTAGAAAGAGCAGAGTTTTCCGCCTGTGTCTGGTCTCAAGTGTGTCCAGCTGCTTAGTGCACTCAGTGATTTGTCTCCGGAGCAGCCCAAGCATGTTAAAAATGAGCTCCCTGAAGGTCCGGAATTCCTCAGCAACTTTTGCAACTGTGTCTTTAGCAGGACCTGCGTTCCGAATTTGAGCTTCAAGTTCTTCCATTCTCTTCATGAAGCTCCCTTCAAGGGTTTTCTGAGCTGACAGAACCTCATCAAGCTGTGACATGTTGAAATTAGTGATGTGTGGTGATGTGCTGGCAGGTGATGCTAATTGGTGCTAGCTTCACATAAATGTGCCACAAACGTGAGTAAATACCAATCCAATAATAACGACTATGTACAGGTGTAAATAACTTGTAAATAATTGCTTATTTATTTTAAATAAAGATAAAAACTTAAAGACAAGACTGTACTTTTTTTAACACCTACCCGAAAAAAAAAAAATACTTAGTATATTTTTATAATATGACGGTACTTAGTATATTAGTAAGTACTTAGTATATTTTTATAATATGACGGTATTATGACTGAACTTATTTATTTTATAAATTAACAAAAATTAGTAATACTAATTAGTAACGTCATTCGATTATAAAAATTAGTAATTTACTAATTTCATGATCGATTATCCATATTAGTAAATGTCTGGATTACGTAAATCTCCTCCCACCTCTAGTGCACTCTAATTAGATACATAACGTTTAAAATATTTTTTAACGTTTAGTGATGCATCGATGTCGATGTATAATTCGAGGTTTTATAAAAAAAACATCGCTTTCAAAATATAGATGTATCAATAAATCGATATTTTACGAGTTTTTATTACACTTATTTTATTCGTATGTCTGTTTGTCATTCTGGTTCAAAATTTATGATCCATTTTTCAAACATCTCCATTTTTCCGGTTCGGACAAAATAGAGAAATAGGTAGACTGGACGTAAACACAAAAGGACGTGTAGCGTGCTAAGGGTGAAAACGATATATCAATGTTTTAATAGGCGTCGTGACTATTAAAACTTCGATATATCGTTTATCGACATTTTCAATTGCAAATTATTTATGTATCTATTTCACTTTAGGTTAGTACAATGCAGGAAACAGATGTAGTGTTGGCATACATACCTCTCTATTATTGCATCGTCAGCGAATTCATATTCGTATGCTAAATTTCAACTCATGCAGATGCCCGGATTCATTCATTCATTCATCAACCCGGATTGGATCACAAATTTTGAACCAAAATGACAGACATATGTAAAAAACTTGTAAAATATCGATACATCGACAATAAAGAAAGCTTAATAAAAGATTGATGTTTCGATACATCATCAATCACTTTCATTTTCACATTATCTTTTTAAACTACAGTATCATATTATATCGATACATTGATGTTTATCATAACGATGACTGCATCACTAAACGTCCTTGGTCGCAGTCGCGATCGGGTGAAGTCTGACTACTAGAGCTGTAAAAGTAACGAAAAATAGCGTACCCGTATGTATTCGTTACTGTAACATTCAGTACTCGTTACTATCGTATCGTTAAGTTACTCGTTACTTTTGATTCCCAACAACATAGAGCATCGCATCGAGTCGTGTTGCGTATTGCGTACGGTACGACGTTGACGTCGCGTCGTTAGTACTTTGTAGATAACATACTTATACGTTACATACTGTGTAAGGTCCATTTTTTAACTTTACCGTATTTTGAACCAGACTTGTTATGAATTAAATTACGCGCTGGAAATATGCACAATGACGTCATACCAATCAGGGCCCTTATTCGCTATGACAATTTAAACACGAAACAAGACGTGTTATCAAACATACGTGTTATTGGCGTGGAATGGAATTCTGTATGCCACTGTCAGATTTGAAAACATGACAAGGCTCGTCACACGCCATGTTTCAAACTGTCAAAATAACACGCTCCGCGCTTGCGTGTTATTGAAAACATGTTAAAAACTTGCTAAGGTAATTCAATGTAAACAAACATTTTAATTAGTTTTATTGCAATTTAAATGATATATTATGATCATCGCGTCGTCGTCGTAGTAATAAATTATTACTCATAACCAGTGACATTGGAAAATTGTGGTGGCTCATCTATTAAAGTGAACTTCTCAATTTCAACAATAGTGTACACATTTATCTTAAAAATATGGTGTTTTGTTTTAGTTTGTAGTCACACTGAACCGGACGAAAGCTTCTATAGCCCAATTAGCACATTTACCCACCCACAGGTGGAATCTGGGTACATCAATTGTTCTCCTCAAGGAAGGTCATCGAGAAATGTGGAAAGACCTAACCTACCAATTAAATGCGTTAGGAGGCCCATTTAAAACTGTGATTATAAAAAACAGGTACGCATCTACTAAAATAAATGTGACTTTTGTTATTTTATAAAGACAAATAATTTGTGGTGTGCTACATTATTGATTGTGTGGTAAATTAAATATTTGTATCATTGATTTAATTATAGGGCATAGGTGGATGATGCTGACCTAAAATAACATAATAGGCTATTTTTCATTATCAATTTTCATTACAAGTAGAATGTAGGGTTATTATAATGCATTTTCTATTAGTGAGTCTTAATTGTTCATCAAATAATGTGTTGCATATATTATGAAGCACTAATTTTGCATCTGAAATCATATCTTTCATATGAAACTTCTTTTACAGAATTGATGATGATTGAGAAAATTAGAACACCCAAGTTGACCCATTCTTGTAGAGGAAGATGTGCGGTGATGTCATCTGTGGTGGGAATTTTTATACTAATGAATGAAAGAAAAATGGTTTTATATCAATTTGTTTTTCAATTATAGCTGCATAATTATGGTGTGGTAACCTTGGTAGCAAAGTGGAACCATTACTGTGTGGTATACCAAACTGTATAATTTTGAATGTTTGTTGTTCAAATCAAATAAAATAGCATTTATTGTGGTCATAGGTTACAAAGATGGTATGTGTTGTTGTTCTGATGAGGACTTACAAGTTTCCATTTAACAATACCAAATGTCTTGCATGTGATTATTGATTTGTTATTCATAAATAAAACTTGTTGATTTACCAATTACTTTTGTTTCATTTATATACATACCTGCCCCGCAGGGGATCTGGCTTGATGATGTTTTTATTATTTTATTTTCTTTATTAATTCTTTAATTTAGATAGATACATAGATTATGTATCTATGTAGATAGATAGCTAGTAAAGATAAAGATACATAGTAAATAAACTAAATAAAAAAGTATACCTTTTAATTCACTGTATGTATATTTGCAAAACAAACTTTATAATAAAAAATAAACACCGTCACGCCGGTATTCCCGGAGTGGGGGGCAGAAGGGCATAGGGGCAACTAGGTTCAGGGAGGACCGGCCTCGACTTGGGCTGTTGCTATGAGGGAGGCAAAAATTAGGTGTCTCGCCGTGGTGAACATGAAAGAAACTTGTCAAGGGATTCTTCCACGTCGCCGGCGAGGTCGGTGTCTAATCCTGTGTGTGATATCGGTATCTGATAGGAGGGAAGTAAGGGCATTGTAAGGGTTGCTGAAAATATGGCGCGGGCAGCAATAACGGCTGATAGGAGGCGAGTCAAGTGCGTAGGCGGCAGCAGCTAAAAAGGGCTTTTATATAGGTGCGAATAGGTTCAAGGCTGAGATCGGAATGGTACTAGGTTTAGTCTGGTTTTTCTTAAGTGGCCAATTTTATGAAAAAACATGGTGTGGCAACTAAAGACACTAAAGTGGTCGGTTCGGACGAAGAGCAAGGATTGGGGAATTAATGAATGAATAAAATAAACTAATTTTGAACCAATTGTATTGCCTTAAATTATCAATATTTTTATGTAAAATTGACCACTTAAAAAAAACAGACTATATATATGTGTGGGACAAGTCTTTGTTTGTTTAGGTGTGGGTATAGGTTATTGTATTTGACATTCGTACGTTCTAAAACTTGGATCTTTGTTTAATGTTAATTAAAGTTGCCTTTTTTATATCTGGCCCTACTTATTTACTTAGTTTTCAATAGACACATACTTAAAACCATGTTATCAGCACATATAAATATATTTTTACCGAAATTGAATAAAATGAAACGAATATTCGAAAAACCGATACTTTACCGAAATTAACAGATGTAAGATTATGAACGAATCCAGCGAAATCTCAAATTAAAAATAAAATTGCCGTAGACAACATTCCTTACGGCATACCGAATACCATTTTGTAATTCCACGCGAAGGCTCGTCAAGGAAGCGTGTTTATGTTTACTGCTTGTTATGACGTCACACGTTACTTGCGGGGAATCTCATGTGGCATAGCGAATAAAGGCCCAGGTTGCGTTTCACGCCACGTGAGTTTTATACAATTTTAGACCGTTTATATGTATTTAAAAAATATTTGTTTGAATTGATTTTAAATTTTATTCTCAAATTTGATATATAACAATCTCATTTTGAGAGTTATATGGTTTTCATGCCAATCACCAATTCACGCATCAACGGTACTTGCGAGAATTGTAACGGTTATATTTATTTGTATAAAGAATCAAAAAAAACTATCATCAGTACGAAAATACGAAAAATGCGAGTAACGAAATGCATTCTTGAGTAACGTTTCGGTACTCGATACTAGATGACGTACCCGTTACTCGGTACCGAATACATACGGTTTGCTACAGCTCTACTGACTACTGCGCAGCGACTCGCGCCTACATTCAGACCGAGCATAAAGATAGATGATGGTTTGATGGGAGCTATAGACAAATAAAAGGATACTTTATGAATTGGTACCTAATTACACATATCTGGGTTTGTCAGGAGTTCCTCCTATATGGACAATATTATGGACTAGACAAGCATTCAAAAAAACTCCGGTATTTTTAGTAATTCCGGTAAAAACCGGTTCATGTGTTAAACGGTGAATCTCCGGTTTTTATAGAACCTGTTTACATCACTAGTTCCGATTTTGCCCGCGGGCCAATAGATCCTTGTATGACTGTAATTGGAAGATTTGGAAGTTTGGAACTGGAATTGCAGTGAAAGAAAAGGGCGTACAATCACAGAGCATCAAACAATAAAATATGCTGTCTACATATTATATGGTGAAATTATTTAAAAAAGCCACCAAAGAGCGACAGAAACAAAACCACGAAGAAAGTAAAGAAAACCGCAGTTACACATCTTCCAGCCAGATTGAGAGCATTTACAACAAATGTCGGATATGTTTACGCGAAGGTAGTATACCAATTTTTAGCGCAAAAGGAGACATTTCACGTGAAGTCTGTACTTTTGGTCACATTGAAATTACTGAGAGCGATGATTATCCCAAGCATTTATGTGAATCATGCCATAAACTGCTGCAAGCCGCAATTTTATTCCGAAAAACGGCGAAACAATCTGCACGAATACTCAATAGCGTGATAGTACTAAACAAAACAACAGATACTCCAAAACCTCCACCACCACCACCACCTGAGACTGTATGCAAACCAAAAGAACAAAAAGTCAAAGAGACCCTTCTACATAAATACTTCATACCATTACCAGATGATTATGACTCCAGTGATGAATCAAAATCAAATAAGCCTATTAAAAAAAAAAGCAGAGTACAATGTAAGACATGCTTTAAGATAATAACAAAATCTTATTACAAGGAACACTATAATCTACATGATCCGGCTGCACCTAAATTAGTGTGTGACATCTGTGGCAAATCGTTCCTTCAGAAGGCTACATATAGTAATCATTATTCTACACACAACACAAATTTTCCATATAAATGCCAACTCTGCCCTTATAAAGGCAAGCAAAAAGCTCTATTGAAAACTCATATGAGAAGACACTGGGGGGATTACAAATACATGTGCACTGAATGTCCATCAAGATTTGTTACTAAAAGTAATCTAAACATACATATGTTGAAGCATAAAGAACCGATGTTCAAGTGCGACACTTGTAATCGAGCCTATCATTCCAAGCTGTATTTACAAAGACATTTTGAGGTGGATCATTTGGGTATCAAGAATCATGTTTGCAACTTGTGTGGGAAAGAATTTGGGTACAGAAAAGCAATGAATCGGCACCAGATTGATGTGCATAAAAGAGAAAAAAAGTTAAGTAGGAGAACAGCTCCTTATATTGGTGTTAAACCAGTACAGTGATCATATGCTCTTTGGCTTTAGTATTAAAAGCAGATTTAATTATTTTTTTTGGGAGTTACCTACTCCCTTTAATTTATTGTCAATTTAAGAATAACTGTTACACCTCAGTAGTAATTAGCCCTTAGCTCATTAGGCGCATATTATCATCATCCTCAGCCTATAGCAATCCATTGCTGGACACAGGCCTCTTCTGCTCGACTTAAATTATTGAACATTTTATCCTTTACGTGTCTGTATATATATGAGATGGTTAACTTTGTTAAAACTAACAGTCATCTTTTCACTAGCTACAACAGTACTCGTAATATACATAAGATTGGTGTAGCCGCACACAAAACAGCAATGTACAACAAAAGTATATTTTGTATGGCCCCGAGAATTTTTAACAAACTACCTAGGTATAATATTGTCACACAGGATACAAATATTTTTAGAAGGGAAGTTAAGAACCTACTGACCGCTAAGGCATATTATACACTAGATGATTATTTTAATGACACTGAACTTAAATGATACTTGATTTAAATTGACATTTCATAATTCAATTTAAGAGACATTAAATCGTGGATATCCATTATAATTAATTATATCGGTTAATAATGTTATTTATTCTTAAGACTTATGATCTATTATATCTATCCTAAATGAATCATGAAATAAATGTTACATATTTTATAAAGAAATGTATAAAATGTAAGAAATAAAACACACCTGTAATTTGCATGCCAAAAGGTGGAATACGGCTAGAACACTCTCATAACATAAAATCTCTGTACACCTGTATTCGCATATAAATCAATAAATCAATTTGAATTTGTTATTAAAAGTTTAGCTAGTTCTCAACAAGTGTTTCAAAAATTTGTTAATATAATATGTAAATGCAATGCAATATAAAATGCAAATTGTAAACGTAACTGTAAGGTCACTTTTGTGGAAGTGAAGTAAATGAATGATTATTATTTACCCTATGCAGTGATCAAACCATGGATGTTTGTCCAGTAATTCAAAAAGCCTGCTTCTTCACCAAGCCTTTGTCACAAGAATTAGTCGATAATTGTTGTGCATTGTATGATAGGTATTTAAATAAAAGTTTTTAAAGTGTATTTTTGTTTTAATGATGTCGCATTTTATAGATTATTGAATAAACGAAAGTAGAATTTTCTGTGGCGAATGGGTGGTATTGTGGTGTTTGAAACCACTCAAACTACCATGCTGGAGCGACAGCTTTAGCCTTTAGTAGGCTACCTCCTTAGTAGGTTTTGTTTTTTTTTTTTTTGAATGTTCGCTATATTAGATACTCGATGTGGTACTTACTATCTACCAACTTTGTCTACCTTTTGGTAGGTACCCGTTTTATATGATTTTGCATCTATGCACGACGACTTCTTGATGCGTCGTTGAAATAAAACGCAATTCAATCGTGCAGGAAACGCAATTACAACGAACAAAATCTGTGAACGGTAAGCAACACATCGGCTTGAGGACAGCTTGCTCTAGAAGTTACGCCTACTAGTTTGAGTAGTCGCGGGTTCGATGCCCGCACGGGACAAATCTATGCATGAATTTAATGCTTGCAAACGCACCCCACGATACTGAAAATACAGGCTACGTTTTTTATTTAGAAGATAGATATTAAAGCTTTTTAAATGTATCACTAAAGAAGGACAGTGCGATGCTTCAATCGCGCTTCTCGTGCGTCATTTTATCGCGTTTACCGTTCATCTGTACTAGTACAGACGTAAATAACAATTTTAAGTTTTGTAGATTTCGGTATTTCTGGTAATTTCATTGATATACATATTAACACTAGATTAGCAGTAACGGCGTAAATGAATGTCGGCTAAGAATATGCCCGCAGCCAAGTAACAAGCTTCTGTCATTCATTGGCCTGTCTGACTTCTGTCGAGTAACACTTATTCATAAAAAAATCACTAAACAGTTAAATGCGTGGTGTAAGAACGCGAACTTGGGTCACTGTCTGTGTGTGCGTGTATGAATGATCTACGTTGTTGGCCACGGGCCTTTACAACTTCACCGGACAAGAGGGCAAGCGTGCAACCACTACGCTCGAGCCAGAAGGGCAAGGGGGCTGTGTACGGTATCTGTATCCGAAAGAAGGGATGTAAGG
Organism: Phalera bucephala; assembly: GCA_905147815.2. Classification (NCBI taxonomy): domain Eukaryota; kingdom Metazoa; phylum Arthropoda; class Insecta; order Lepidoptera; family Notodontidae; genus Phalera; species Phalera bucephala. Next base: position 15,177,117 of record LR990630.1, on the reverse strand, counting down.
GCATCGGGAGGGTCAGTGGGAACATGCCGCGGACGGCGGTAGCGGCTGATAGTAGGGGCTTTCAGGACACAAAATCACTATAACGCATGCGGAACTACTTTTCCTACATAAGTTAGATAGATAGAATACTTTTTATTGTACACACCAAATGCATTATAACATAACAAAGTAGTTGTTGTAAAATAACAAGTACAATTGGCGGTCTTATTGCTTATAGCAATTTCTTCCAAACAACCAAGTCGAAAGAAATACAACAAAAATAAAGGGTGGTTGGTGGTGGTGGTGGTCGGCGTACATTTATTCAGAATAAAGTAACTATATAGTAAGAAATATATTAAATTTATACATAGTGCAATAGAAATAAACGTAACGTATAAATAAGGATAGGTAAATACAAAAGGTTAGAAGTTATGACAGCTTCTCACTATTGACAACAGAGAGGAAGTGGTTCGTAACCATCATTTTAAAAGTAGCCAATGTATGTGCACGTCTAATTGACTAAGGTAATGCATTTCACAAGCGGACAGCTTGAACTGAAAAAGATTTATCATAGAAATTTGTGGAATGCATCGGTGTTTTTAGTCTGAGATTTTCCGATGACTTTAGGAATCTTGATTGTGTTTCGTAAAGAAACTCAAATCGTTCTTTGAGATAGGATGGAGATGCTGGATTGAACAGGATGTTGTATAAAAGCGATAATAAGTGAGTATTCCGGCGAAGACGAATTGGTAGCCACTTGAGCTTAGCACGGAATTCTGAATTATGATCATATTTTCGCAAACCAAATATGAATCTTATGCAAAAATTTTGAAGCCGCTCAAGTTTATTAAGTTGGCTCTCAGTAAGATCGACATAACTGGCGTCTGCATAATCAAAGATAGGAAGTAGGACGGATTGTGCGAGTGCAATTTTAGTGGCAGTGGGGAGAAAAGATCTTGCGGCTGAGATTTTGAAGATGTGGACCCCAAGTGAGATTGGTGTCGATGTAAATCCCCAAATTTTTTACAGAGGGACTTATTGGTATTGTGACACCGTCAAATTTAATCTGGGGAAGTTTCGACCAATCGACACGCGTAATAAGCCTAGAGCTACCAATAACAATAGCTTGCGTTTTAACTGGGTTGACCGTGAGGCTATGACTTTTACTCCAGTCGCATATTTTATTTAAATCTTCATTAATAGTGTAAACAGCATCCGACAACCTGGTCAGTGGAGCTTGTGAGTAAATTTGTATATTGTTTTTTCATATATTATATAAAAACCGATTTCAAGTTACAAAAAGTTGCAAGATAAGAGCGTAAGAAGAATGTATGAAGACAGAGTCCGGAACAAGCTTTTGACAACAGGTTCTTCGGACTCAAATGTAGATGAATGCTGGAGCAGCCTGAAAGAGAGTTTAGTAGAATCCGGGAAAGAAGTATGTGGTTGCTCAAAGAAGCATAGTACAGCAAAAGGTAATGCATGGTGGCATGCGGAGTTACAAAGCTCCGTAGAAAGTAAGAAGAAAGCGTGGTAGGACTATGTTTCTTCTTTGAACCTGAATGCCAGTATGACAGAGATGAAGAAATAAATATACCGGCAATGCAAGAATGACACCAAAACTTCAGTGAAAGAAAAGCGTGAAAGAGCCAGTGCGATTGAGGAGGAGAGGCTGGCGAAGAACTTCGAGAACAACACTAAACTCTTTTGGAGCAAAGTGAGAAAGTCTCGAGGTGTTTCGTCAGGTTCCAGAATGGAAAGGATAAAATCTAAGGATTAACATTCTTACAGACACACAAGCTGTATTAAACCGGTGGAGTGAATATTTTGGAGAAATGTATGGAGATACCCCGGATACTAGTGCCACAGACGAGCCCAGAGGCGAGTTTGAGGCACCGGAATCAACAGAGGACATCACTATGGAAGAAATTGAATGGGCGATAGGAAGTATGAAAAATGGTAAAGCTGCGGGAATAGACATGATATCTGCCGAGATGATCAAATATGGTGGTACTTGCGTCTGGGACGCCTTTCGGGCCCTTGCAAACCTTTGCTGGAGGACCGGTAGGGTCCCTACAGATTGGCGCCGCGCAGTCATTATGCCCTTGTACAGAGGCAAAGGCTCACAATATGACTGCTTCAATTACAGAGCCATCAGTTTTATCAGCTTGGCAGCCAAAGCCAAAGTGTACGGTAAAATTATTGAACGGAGAATGCGCGAGAAGTCCGATGGAATGTTGTGTGAGGCACAAGGGCGTTTCAGGTCCGGAAGAGGATGTTCGGATCAAGTTTTCTCCCTCCACAACATCGTAGAAAAGCATCTGGCTGTGGGCCAGAAGGTTTTCTGCGGTTCTGTGGATTTGAAGAAGGCGTTTGATAGAGTTGTGCGAAAGAGACTTTGAGACATTTTACCTGAGTATGGTATAAATGGCACTCTGTTGCGAGCCGTCCGGTCCACCTATGTGGACTGCAAGGGATGCGTACGCGTGGGTGGTAGCATGTCACCCTGGTTTGACGTTGAAATCGGCGTCAAGCAGGGTTGCGTGTTGTCCGCTAGACTGTTTATAATATATTTGGATAAAAGTCTTCAAAGACTGAAAGCGATGAATGAAGGTGTACAAATGAGTGAGCTAGGAGTAAATCATCTACTATATGCAGATAACGCGGTCTTGATAGGGCCAACAGCCACTGATTTGCAAACACTAGCCACAGTCATGAAAGACGGCTGCATGAGAAATGGTTTACATTTAAATGTTAAGAAAACCAAGATTATGGTTTTTGAACTAGAAGAAGCCAAATGGCGCAGCTGGCTATACATAACGGAGTGCTTGTCCCAACGCTGTTATATGGCAGCGAGAGCTCGGTATGTAAGAAGGAGAATGAAAGTAGGATAAATGCGGTAGAAATGCGAGCTCTGCGGTAGATGTGCGGAGTGAAGCTGACCGACCATATTCGCTACAACGTAGTAAGAAAGCGAGTAGGTATGAAAGACAGTATCGGTGTAAAGATGAGAAAGGGTATGCTCCGTTGGATCGGGCATATAGAAATAATGTCCAAAGAAAGAATGACAAAACTGATATACAATGCGAAAGTGGAAGGATGTAGGTACCGGGGAAGACCTTTACCATGACCAAATAGACCTGGTCTTGAAGGACAAGTCAGGGGTCTTCGTAACCGGCGAGCGTGTATGAGACGAACTATGAGAGTGGAGGAAGCCAGAGAGGTATGTAAGGAAAGAACCTGTTGGAACTCTGTACTCTCTGCCTACCCCGTAAGGGATCTGGCGTGATGATATAGATAGAAGTTACAAAAATAAATTTGAGATTCAGTGTACCCAATAAAAACACCATTTGGTGTTCCCGTCTTTATGGGAAAATGTTGGATGAATACCTGTTTTATTAATTTTGTTGGTTCCCAAAGAGTGCAATTTCTATCACGCCATCCCTTGCGGCGTAGACATCGAGTACAGAGTTCCAAGAATTTCATTAGAATATTATGAAAAGAAATAAGCTATTTGCTCAAAACGAATATTGTACATAGTTCTTTATTACATAATGGCCGTATGGATCCGATAAAAAATAGCTCCACCCCATTTGTTCTCACGCGTGTCGTAGAAAGCAATTGGGGAATTAACGAAGACTTTTTTTAGAAAAGCCCCATAAAAAATAATTACTAGTTTTTTAAAAAAACTAGTAATTATTTTTGTGTCGTGGGTACGTTTACAAACATGAAAATTACATAAACAAATACCTAGACCTAAACAAAATGTGTGAGTCACACAAAGATTTATACTATGCTGGAATCGAACCCGCGACTATTCAGTCTAGTAACCGGAGCGTCCTACCGCTCTTAACGTCTGGACCAAGAAGTCGTCACTGGAACAGGAAATGGGCAACATCCTTTACCCGAGTTTGTTGAAAAGATTTGCATTTTATAAATTTTTATTTATTTCACCCCCTCTAAATAGACTGAAACCATAGACCTGCGTATTTTAAAAATAATGCAATAAATACCATTAGGTGTGTTTTTGTTTATTACGCATACAATAATCTTTTCATAATTTGACCACATATCCTAAAAGACGCTATTAACTATCTATCTATCTATATCATCACGCCAATATCCAAATAATATGTATTACAATGCTAGTATCATATTAAATAAAATTAATTACTATAATAATTCACTTTATTAATTTATGTATTGAATTCTAATTGAAATGTAAGGAAGTTAATTTAATCTATCTATATCATCACGCCAGCTCCCTCGCGGGGTAGGCAGAGAGTACAGAGTTCCAACAGGATCTTTCCTTACATACCTCTCTGGCTTCCTCCACTCTCATAGTTCGTCTCATACACACTCGCCGGTTACGGAGACTCTTGACTTGCGCTTCAGCTAAGACACGGTCTATTTGGTCATGGTAAGATAGTCTAGGTCTTCCCCGGCACCTACATCCTTCCACTTTCGCATTGTATACCTACTCGCTTTCTTACTACGCTGTTGCGAATACGGTCAGTCAGCGTGACTCCGCACATCTTCCGCAGAGATCGCATTTCGACCGCATTTATCCTGCTTTCGTTCTCCTTCTTACATACCCAACTCTCACTGCCATATAACAGCGTTGGGACAAGCAATCCGTTATGCATGGCCAGCTGCGCCTTTTGGCTTAAGTGCCGGCTCCCAAGTAGCCTTCCCATCGCACTATTCACTCTATTACCTGCATTCACTCTTCTCTCTATATCAGCGGTGTATTTCCCATCCTTACTGAAGGCGCATCCAAGATATACAAACTCATTCACTTGCTCCAGCACATCTTTACCAACCACAATCCTTGCATTCGTTCTGGTTTCTTCCCGTTCAAAAACCATAATTTTGGTTTTCTTCACATTCAAATGTAAGCCATTATTCATGCAGTCGTCTCTCATAACTGTGACTAGTGTTTGCAGATCAGTGGCTGTTGGCGCTATCAAAACCGCGTCATCTGCATACAATAGGTGGTTTATCACTAGATCACCCATTTTTACCCCTTCAGTCATCGCATTCAGTCTTTGAAGACTTTTATCCAGATACACTATAAACAGTCTAGCGGACAACACGCAACCCTGCTTGACGCCGATTTTAACGTCAAACCAAGGTGACATGTTACCACCCACCCGTATGCATGCCTTGCTGTCCACGTACGTGAACTGGACGGCTCGCAACAGGGTGCCGTTTATACCATACTCTGGCAAAATGTCCCAAAGTCTCTTTCGCACGACTCTATCAAACGCCTTCTCCAGGTCCACAAAACCGCAGAAAACCTTCCGGCCTACTGCCAGATGCTTTTCTACGATGTTGCGGAGGGAGAAAACTTGATCCGAACATCCTCTTCCAGACCTGAAACCTCCCTGTGCCTTACACAACACTCCATCGGACTTCTCTGATCTAATTTAAAAAAAAAAAAATTGTATATTCATTACATTCATTAAAGTTTATATTCATTGTGAATTTAAATTGTGGGCATAAGCATATAGTAAGCAACACCGTGCCTCCAACTGCTAGTATTATTGCTACCTCTATCGGATCGACATAATGACGGTATGGTGGGGAACAAGAGTAAAAGAGACGGATATATTTTTACTGCAAATTACTTATTGGGTTTAAAACGGCATACTTTTAGGTGGTTACACTTTTTTCGACGCGCCGAAGTGACGTTTTCAACTCTATTTATCTACCTCAATGGGTATCTAGTTATAGTCTCTTTTTAGACGTATCTGTGGTACAAAAATCAGTTCAGTCGATTTTAGTAAACAGTATCAGACTTTTAAAACAGCCGCCAGTAATTTATTAAAGCTGCCGTCATATTTCTCAGACGGCATGAACACAGCTCTATTGGCCAAAATGACGGTGTATGTTTTTGTTTACATCCCTCTTGATAAAGTGGTAGTTTATTTGCAGCATTGCCAATTTGTGGAGAATTTCCCAAATCGCGGAGAATTTAGTGGGGATTGGCATTATGTAGGGAAAATGCAGGAATCTTTACATATTAAGCAAAAAATTAAAAATAATTCAATTTATATGCTTGTTTCTATTCTCTGACTATATTATGTCATGGGAGTTTACTAGACGTAGGTAAATCAATATGGAAGAGATTTAATTAAATTGAAAATCTTGTTTATGTAAATGCTATATGGCCTTTCGGAAAATATATTTTACTTATTTTTATTTTACTCAAACAAGGGCCTTTACACATGGTTCATTTAAAGCTTTTCTCGCAAGTTTTAATTGATGTGTACGGATCCACTTGAGTTGTATATATTTTTTCCATGAATTTGACTACATTAACGTTTTTCATTTATTTTCTTTCATTTAATTACGTGTTTTGGCCGTACAATATAATTTATTCATGTGCTACAACGACTCATTTGTTTAAATGGACTAGTCTATTATTTAGAATTCTTATAATTGTAGGAATAACAAAGGCGGTTTAAATATGTAATTAGATATTATTAAAATTAGCGCTTCATTGACAAGAAAGACATCTGAAAAAAACTGAGACAAACTAATTTTTTGGGGAATTTGAGGGGAATCGGAATGTTGTTCTCCCCAAATTTGGGAAATTTGACCTAGATTTTCGGGGAATTCAGAGGATTGGCCTTGGCAACCCTGTTTATTTGACATATACATGATTTTGACTAAAGATGGGTTAATACCGAAATTTTTCAGCATTAGTAATATGAATATATTCGTCAAGTAATATTATAATACTTAAACTAATATTTGAATATTACTGATATCTTTTATTATGAAGGTTATATTTATCTTTTAATTTGACATTGATGTTGGTATTATTGGATTAACAAGTTGTTTAATATGTACTCCTTAGAGCAAAGTGTTTGCTCCCTCATAGATAACTGGCAACATATGATATTTTCATTTTTTTTTTTTTTTTATTTGAGGTGTTTTTGGCTTCACTGGAATAAGCTAATGTTCTTGAATTGCATTTTTATTCGTAGCAATAATTCAATTTTTAGTTTTCAAATGTCTATTTGAATTAGATACAATTCCTTTAAAGCTACATTTTGACACAAATTGTACATTTTGCAAGCTTATTTTGTTCGGAATCAACTATGAAATAATGCCAAACGTCGCTTACTCTAGCTCGCTTCATATTTATAATAAAAGATTTTTTTACGTACATACCTATCTCACTAAAATATGACCACTTATACCTAACTTCAGTAAAATTTTACTTTTAACTGTTACACTATACACTATCGCTATTTTTGTATGAACTTTCACACAATATAATAGTTATAATAATAACAAATATGTAACACGTTACACTATAAGACTGCACTCAGAAATGAATAAAAATTAAAAGTTTAAGTTTTGTTCACCAAATCCACTTGAATCTGTTTACAAGTGTACTTTCGATACCTCGGGGTTCAAAGGGCGAATAGGACATTTTGATGAAAATGAGTTTTTAACATTATAATTATTTTGATAAGGTTAAGAACTCATTTCCGCTAAAATGTCCTTTACGCCGTTTGAACCCCGAGGTATCAATACTTTTAACTCCGTTGTCAACCTTATATTTTTATTTATAGATTATGTATTGATAGTTTTCAGAACCAAAATAATAACTTTGCAGCAAAATATTATCTCAATATTTTATAACATTTATGTAGATAGTAAAATAATTAAACAACAAAGTGTTGCTTCCGTTTATCTTATAGTGATATAGACATAGTTAACTTGTAACACAATCGTATTGGAGAAATCATGAAATGAAACTAATATGACAATATGGTAAATAATTTTATTAATATAAATGAATTTAAATTAATTAAAACTAAAAAAGTTAAAGGCGGCATCGTTGTATTTAAAAATACTGCTCCCGCGGTCGCCTTGTCATAATAAATAAATCACAAATTAATCCCCACCCCTTTCTATATGTAACCAACGCTGAAATGAATCAAACGGCTAACAGTACATTTTTTTAAAAGCACTTACAGCGCTTCACCACCGCGCGTTGAATAAGCGTTCTTAAGAACGAGGGGTAAAGATATTATGTATTCTATCTCGCTCGCTCGCATCCGTTATGATATTGAATACCCGAAGATTCGACGAATATTTACGAAAGTCAGTATTCGGGTGCCGATAGTGATACGTATGCTAATATGAATATGAATCGACTGTAGTTAGGAGGTCGTTGTATGAATAAAGAGAATATCAGAATATTAGTATATTAGAATCCGTCGGATTACTAATACATGAATACACCTGATATTACTAATATCTTAGCGAATATTAGTATATCGGTTCCACCGCTAATTTTGACGTTAACGGCATTACTTATCTAATACACAAACAAACAAAAAATACTCAAAATCAAGGTATTTAATTTTTACAACGAAATATCGTTTGTTTGTGCATTATTGTTAAGTTTTAAACTAGTTGGCGGAAAATAATTCGAAATATCGTTGTTCCTGGATATCACGATCCTGAACATTGAGGGTAACGACGCAAGGAGGTGGTTAAGTTTTAATTAAAAGTTGAAATTACATACTTACTTACCTATTTAATAAAGATTGAATATCCTGAATCGCAAAAATGTTAACGTTATATTATCTGATGAAAAAATCAAAGAACTTCCGATCAAATGCATATCAGTATTACAATGATATGCCCGCCAATATATCTCCAAAAATAAAAGATTTTACTTCTAAATGTAGAATTTGCCTGCAAGATGGATCTGTCTCGATACAGGGTGATAACGACGACAGTGAAGAAATTGCAACAGCTTTACAAATTTTCGCTGATATACAAGTGAATGAAAATGATGAGTATCCAAAGTTCTTATGTGGTACTTGTTACAATTTTTTAAAAGGTGCGATAGCATTTAGAAAAACTGCTAAGCAGTCTGAGGAAATACTCAAGCAACCAGTCAAAGAAGAATATTTGTATGATCAACAAGACCATGATTTTAGTGATGGCAGCATATGCGACACAAAAGGTACAGAAAAATGGTCAAATGAAGATGCTTGCGACGTTAAAAAAGAGAAAACGCAAAAGATAAAATATTCCTCGAAAGTTACTTGTAATGTATGCAATAAGATTATAAATAGATCTTATTACAAGGAACATATGACTATGCATGATCCGGATCACAAGAAATATGTTTGTGACATTTGCGGGAAGTCATTTAGGTTACGTTGCTCATATCACAATCATAGCTTAAGGCATAGGAGTGATTTCTCTTACAAATGTCAATTTTGTCCATACCGTGGAAGGTATGCAGAGCTGCTTAAAACTCATATGAGAACACACACTGGAGATTATCGATACATGTGCACAGAATGTCCAGCTAGATTTTTATTTAAAAGCAATTTGAACAGTCATATGTTGAAACACAAAGAGCCCGCTTTTAAGTGCGAGGCTTGTAAGCGTGCATTCCATACCAAGTTAATGCTGCAGAGACATTTTGAAGCTGATCATTTGGGGATAAAGAATCATGTATGCAATATATGCGGGAAAGCATTTGGGTACAGGAATGCTATGATGAAACATCAAAGGCATGTTCATAAAAGGGAAAAGTTATTATTTGGTCGAATGCCCTCATATTTAGAAGCTGAGCATAAAGGTCAGGAAGGCACATGATGCAACATGTAAACTTATTTATTATGTGCACATAAACCACTACAGATGTTGATAAAATTTGGCTAGGGTTTTATCCTGGGACAGGATGGAGGAAGGAAGCTAACATTTCATGAAAAAATTAATTCACATGAGTCATGGCTGAAGGGATCTGGGATGACAATATAGATAGAAGTCACGGGTCATAGCATCCTAATAACATTGTTGTAATAAAAAAAATTATGTCACCGCTACCTAAAATTATAGTATTGGAATGGAATGAGTTATTTTGTTTTTGTACTGAGCCAAAGCCTTTACAACTAGCCCGCACACATTACCACCCCAGTTACTCATGTAAGTCAGAATTGCAGCCTTTAAGCCAGATATATGCATCTTTCTTTATAATGCTCTACAGCTTTGTTACTAGACTGGTTCCATGGGACCATTGCATTTCTTATCTATTATTTTTCTTTTTTAAGCTTGTTTCTAGAGGGCCCACCTGTCTGGAAGGCCTCTGTAGCTTAAAGTGACACAGTATGTGCCGATTGTGACCCTGAATCACCCAAAAATACCCAACATAATTTAAAAACAAATTATTGAAATATTTTAGTCCTTTGTAAACTCTAAAACCTTTTTTCCTGCTCAATAATTTACCTCGCTAATTATAATTAAATTAAATCCATGTAATACTCATTATTAATTATTTTCCCATTCGTAAATATGTCTCACCTGTATACTATTCTTGTAAATGCTGTGTGTCTGTTATTGATATGCATATAAGACTATATTGTAACCATATATATATATATATATATACTAACACTTTTGTCATATATATATATATATATATTACAAAAGTGTTATAATATGTATATTGTTGATGTACCAAAAAAACAATATATCTGTGTTGCACTAAGTAGTTACCTTTTCACTTTATACATAAAATAAGGTCTATATTACAGAACGTAACTCAGTCGTGAATCTTGTTTTGAAAACTGATTTTTGTACTAGTGTTAGTTTTAAAACTAGATTCACCACTGATTTTAGCTCTGTAATATGTTGGCCTTAGACGTCTTCACAACGTACTTTCGATGTCTTCATCTAAGGTTTGAAAATAAAACTAATAAAAATGTGCAGCTTACATTCATTTTGATGGCACATGTGTTTTATCCATATTTTAATGATATGCATGACACGGTTTATTTCCTTTTTATTTATAATATTCGCGGATTTCCTTCGAAAAAATGCGCGCGCGCTTTGCTTTGTAGCCGTCACTTCGTTCAGAAATGTAAAAAATACGTACTAAGAGTATTAACAATAATTCTAAAACATCTGTAGGCAATCATAAAATAGTAGGTATTGATACAAAGGCCTTTTCAATTAGCTATAAAAAATAGGTAAACTTTTTAAGTGTAAATCACGAAGAGTATAAATCGATTCGCTGAAATCGATTACTATCACTAGTATCACCATAGACCACTGACACCAATGGGTCAATAACATTTTGACATTCCATCACTTGTTTCCCAATTTTTATTGATTTTCATTTTCATAGTTATTGTTCTTGCAAGTTTTTTATACTGTTTGTGTACATTCGAATTCTTATTCTTTCTACATGTCTACTTCATACTTCATGTTGAGGATGTTGAAAAGAAAACGTTTAATAAAGCGAAACTCAAAACGGGGACAAGAAAGCCTGCAAAAAAATGAAGGTCCACCTACCAATAAGTGTAGAGTTTGTATGAAAAATGGGAATATACCGATATTCCACCATAACATAGCGTTGGATGTATCGGAAGCACTACGAACATACGGTGGCATAGAAATAAGCGAGTATGATGAGTATCCCAAGTATTTATGTAATGCATGTCATAACTTTCTTCATATGGCTGTAATGTTCAATAAAACTGCTCAGGAAACCGATAAACTCCTAAGGGAAGCTTCAAACCAAAACTTAGATATTAAATACGATAACATTTATTCCGAATATGATGAGGAAACTACAAAATTATATACTTGTAAAATTTGCAGTCTTAATTTTAAGTCATGGGATGAATACTTGACACATAAAAATTCTAAACATCATAAAAATATTCGAGTACAGTGCCCTATATGTTACGGATTGCTTACTGCACAATTGTATAAAAGACATTTGGCCAGACACCAGTCTGCTTCTCACTTGATCTGTGATATATGTGGAAAATTATATCGTAAAGATAATTTAATCAGGCACTTACAGCTGCACAGTTATGAATTGCCATTTCAGTGTCAAATATGTCCTTACAGGGGACGGTTTATGGAATCACTAAAAATACATATGAGAACACATACTGGTGACAAACCATTCTCATGTGATAAATGTGAGTTACGTTTTTTGACTAGAAGCAACTTGAATAGACACCTCTTGACACATAAGAAGGAGAGACCATTCAAATGTACGGAATGTGGACGAGGATTTTACACAAAACGTGATATGGGTGTCCATTTTAAAGCAGATCATGTTGGTTTAAAGGATTTCAGTTGCAGATCATGTGGAAATAAATATGGGACGAGAAAAGCATTAATGAGACATGAATTGAGGGTACACAAGAGAGATAAAATGGCTAAAGGTCGAACACCTTTGTATTTGCAGATGGAGTATCAGAAGAGTGAACTTAGTATGTAGAAATAAGGTACTTATAACTTGAAAGTATGCAGTTATGTAGATTAAAACTAATTTAGTGAAAATTTAATTTATTAATAAATTTTGTATTGTTTTATACCTAGCTTTTAATTTATGAATAATCATATTTAGTGAAATATATATATTTAAAACCATTTAATTTGTCACTAACACACACACATTACAATTAAAATAAATAAAAAAGTAGATATAAGAGTAAGAGTCGAAGTACTTAAAGGATAAAAAGAACAAACAAGTATGGCAAGGTAGCCAGCTCAGTATTCGCTGTGCATATATGCACAACACTGATTTTCAGCTGGTCCCTGACATTTGCACAACACATCTTAACGCATCGGGCTTAATTGAAAAACAATAATTTAATGAAAATAGGGGCCAATAGGCGCTCGTAGCGCTGTGCGACCGCGGTGTTCTTAGCGATTACCAAGGTTAAGCAGCGTTCGACTCGGTTGGCCCGAGATGGGTGACCGTTTGTGGCATTTTCAAATTCGAGCGTCTCCGTGCTTCGGAAGGCACGTTAAGCCGTTGGTCCCGGCTACCACTTAATGTGGTAGTCGTTAAGCCGAGTTGGAAGCCTTAAAGGCGGCTTGATAAGTTCCAACAGCAGGTGGCCACAAACCTGCCTCCATCAATCCGCACTGGGTCCGCGTGGTGGAGTATGACCTAATCTCTCTCACCTCGATTAGTGAGAGAAGGCCTTTGTCCAGCAGTGGGCAGTACAGGCTGATATTATATATATATTATATATAGGGGCCAATTTTTAAATTGTGTTTGTGATTAAGTTGTTTTCCACGTCTTAACTCGGTTCTTAAATTAGAGATCAATTGTCATGGCTCCCATCTAAGGTAACATTGATTTCTGCATACATAAAAGTTCTTTATTCTATATATTTCTTAACAGATGTTTGGGATATACTTTTGCGTAAGGGGGGAGATAAGTCGTTCCATATCTTGGCTGTAGAATATTTAAAACTGAAATGAGCCATTCCATGCACTGGTGTAACTAGTTAATTTGCCCTTCTCCATGTTTCTCTGTTAAACATCTTTGACCCATTCCAGTTTCTCATAGAGATATTAAGGCCTCTTCTTCTGGGCGATTTTATGTAGTAAACATGCGAGATGTATTTTTCTATGTGCCTCCAGATATTTTTTTTATTCATCATCATCATCATCTCAGCCTATACTTGTCCACTGCTGAACATAGGCCTCCCGAATCGCTTTCCAGCGTAAGCGGTCCGATGCCACCTGCATCCAACGACTTCCTGCGATTTTCACAAGATCGTCGGTCCATCTGGCAGGCGGTCGTCCTACGTTTCGCTTGCCAATACGTGGTCTCCACTCTAGAATCTTTCTGCCCCAACGCCCGTCCGATCTACACGCTATGTGGCCCGCCCATTGCCACTTCAGCTTGCTACTTTTAAGGGCTATTTCGGTGACCTTGGTTCTTCTACGAATCTCCTCATTCCTGATTCGATCGCGTAGAGTAACGCCGAGCATAGCTCTGTCCATAGCTCGCTGAGCAATGAAGCAAACAAGGCCTGTATATGGTGTCACAGGAATTAAATTGTGATAGTACAATAGATTCTACCATTGTTTCCCTAATATTGCATGTTCAAAATGAATTGCAAGAGTGGAGGAAGAAAGTAAGCCAGAGAGTTCCGTAAAGAAAGAACCTGTTGGAACTTTGTACTCTCTGCCTACCCTACAAGGTATCTGGCATGTTCATATAGATAGATATATGTTTATTTAGCATAGGTATCAAATTCTAGTCTTCATTCATAGATCATGAGACGTGTGTGTATGCCAGTATATTTATGAAAACATAATGTATACAAGAAAAAATATAGAGCTGTTTAATCAGTTTGGCGATAGGCATTGTTGCAATACACAACATAGAAATAAATTAGATCAATCGCAATTTCGTCTGTCAAAATTCACACTTGTTTCATTGGTGTTAGATTTTACAATAAAATTCCTCTTGATGTCTCTAAACTTAGTGACATCGTCGACTCGTATTAAACGCACGATTCGTACGCGAGCTTATTATACGCTAGAAGATTGTTTAAATGACAAAAATACTTGGATAAGGGCTGTTCCAGCTCCACTTGATTGAATATGGACAACTTGTTTAGATATTATTATTTAATATTCCCTCTCTTCCTTCTATTAATTTAGTAAAATGTATCTTTTTTTCTCATATCTTTCTCTGTAAATGAGGGAACCATGTAGTCATTCACATGAATAGTATAATTTAACTCAGACCCACCTGATAGACCAGTCTACATCGTTCTCCCATACCCCACAACATGGAAAACATGTAGATGGAAACATGGAGAACACAAATGTAGATGGAAAAAGAAAATGTGAAAATACTATTTTAAAAGAGTAACCATAGAGTTTCCTGACCTTCTTCTCCACAGGAATGAAGTGGTGGTAGATTATTGGTAGAGTCTTTGTTACTTTTCTGACGATTCATAAATACTGTAATGGTTTATATGAATAAAAATTATTCTGATTTGGTGAATGATCTACGCTGTTGGCCTTGGGGCCTGTACAGCTTCACCGGACAAGAGATTGTGTGTGCAACCACTACACTCGAGCTAGAAGGGCAGGGGGGCAACTAGCTCAAGGGTGCCTCAAAGAGGAACAGCCTCGGCTTGGGCAGTCACTATCGGGAAGGCTAATTTTAGGTGTCTCGCCATGGTATTCTGCTTAGGCTGGCGGGCAAGGAATTCTTCGACCTCGCCGGCGTGGTTGGTGTCTGTTGCTGAGATTATGAGACACTACAAAATGTTTCCTTCAACTTAAATAATTCTAAGCCTGTTGATAGTCATTAATCATAAGCTGAAAGACATCCACTGCTGGACAAAGACCTCTCCCAAAGATAGCCACGATAACCGGTGTTGTGCTGTACACATCCAGCTTTCACCTGTGACCATCACCAGGTCATCGGCCCACCTTGTGGGGGGTACATAACGAGGCAGTCATATGCAATATGTATATGACTGCCTCGTTGGTCTAGTGGCAAAGCGCATGTGTGATCACGAGGTAGGACAAATGTAGTTTTTCTAACATAAATTCCTAGTGAGCCTGGAATCTGTAATTGTGCCCGGTATATGGCAATAAGCTCGCCTCCTATTACAGAGGCTCTAACATCGTCGGCGATAGCGGGTGTACTCAGTACACCTCTGCCACCTGTCGCTTGGGGAATAGAGGCGTGATGGGGTACATAATGTATATTTAATATTTGGTAGTATAAAACATCATAGTGCATTTTCGTACAATTTTATTTCCCAATAAATATATTGATAAAAACACTTGCATTTTATTCATGTAAAAGTATTATGCAAAATTATCTATATGCATTGCATTAGGACTAGAATACACTGTAGTATATAATATATAGATACACAAAAAGGCAACACTGATTGATTACACATAATGAATATATTTTACTCACATCTAACAATAAAGTCTTTGCTAGTAACATTTTCAAAATTCTACAGTACACTGGAAGATTTTGATAGTAACTATCTATACAATTTTGTATAATTCTTAGTAAAGGCCACATTATCACTTGTGTTGATATTTATAGGATGGATACACACAACAATGGGGTAGGCTTGAGATGATGACGAAATGCAACATTATTATAAATAATTACCTGTACCCATAACTTCGGTCGCGTTATTTTTAGGCGTATATCTCACACTCTATTGTTTTTTAGCGATATATGGTATCCTATATCGTTTCCCTGGATAAAATCTATGTCCTTGCCGAATTTGATCAAAATCTGTTTAGCGGTTTGGGCGTGCAAAGGTAACAGACAGACAAGAGTTACTTTCGAATTTATAACATAAAGTTAGCAACCCTAGAACATCCATGTTCTAGGGTTGCTAACTTTATGTGTAAATAATACATGGTTTTTTTAGTTGTCGTAGGTCAAAGGCCCAGGTGATGTGTCCAATGCCTACTATGCACTGGTAATAAAAATATGAACAAAAAGTTCAATAAGTAATATCTACCTACTGACCTATCCGAATATCGTAGCTGGGGAGAAAATCCGGAACTCCGCAGGTATCTACCGTCCAGCTGATGAGCTGCGCCGCCCTTCAGTGTCATTTTGTCCTTTGTATAGTTGTTTTTTAATGCACGGAATTAATATTTTTATGGAGATGTTACTTATTTCTTTTTTTATTATATTCTTGGTACTAGTGAATAGTAGACATTGGATAAACGACCAGTGCTTTTGCTTCAGGACAATTAAAATAACACTGTATGGCTATTACTCTTATGAAGAAAAAGTAAAATGTTCATGCATATTTTTTTGTTTTATGCTTTTAATTTAGGGATGGTTGTCAGATTATAATACTGTTTTTAATAGTTGGCAACCCTAGTTGTTTTATACAGGGAGGTAGTTTTAATATATCAAAGCTTTTTAGAAAAACCGATTATGTAATGTTCTTGTGGAGTTTTTATAATTATTATGTTAAATCACCTGTTTACTTCCTGAATATAGCTTAGGCTGGTATTCCGCACATCCAAATATCTTTGTCCAGTGTAACTATAATTTCCATGCTTTCATACAATGTACTATGTAACACCGGGTGTAAATCTGCTTAAGTACAATGATTATTCTAAAATTAAATACTTGATATATTGTCTTCCAAAAATATTTGGGTAAACACATCTTCACACAGATTCTATTTCTTTACAAAGATTTTGAATTAGGAATTATAGCTTGTGTATTTTATGTTATGAACAAATACTTTTTAGTGATGATTTTATTGTACTAGTAATCATTTAGAATATGTGTCGAACAGTATAATATAATATTATTATTTACTTATATAAAATTATCAACCAACATTTTAATATTGTTACATGTGCAATATGAAAATGGCAGAATAACTGCTTTTTAAAAATACTTTTTTATCTTAAAACTAAGTATCATAAATTTTCATTACCTATAGATAAACATAAAAAAGAGATTACTTATAGTGATGACTGTCTACATGGAGTTTTGGCGGGAAGTCGAAGAGTGATGTTGGCAATTTGTTTTAATTTCCAAAACTTGTGTTATTTCGACTAAAAATGTGTAATGTTGGTGGAATATTAACCATTATGTGTTCTTATATGTGCATGAGTGAAGGTAATTGTAACAAAATGATAAAACGTGCCTTTTCGACTTCTCTCAAAACGGTCGTTGCAATTGGTATGTAAAGTATCCACCGCTTTACTATCCAGGGTGGGGTACTTCATTAATTTCAATATCATCGTTGTCATTAAATTCATCGGGGAGTCGAATTAATTTAAACAAACACGATTATATATCTCACTGGACACTGGCAAAATACACTTATTATTAGTGTGAAGCCATAACTTAAAGAAGAAGACTGTCTACATTTAGAACACATTTTTGTTAAATACTGAAATGACTAGCAAGTATTATGGCAAGGTATGAGATATAAATACATTTCTACGCAAACCTTTAAAATAAAATCATTACCTAAATAATAAAGACAGGTGTCTTATATTCATGGTGGATTATTGAGATGGGACAGCCATATTGATTTGTTACAAAATGTATGGGAAAAGGTTTTGTGATTTCTGACTTTTCTAGTACTTGGTCCAATAGAAGTTTTTGATCCTTATAAGAATTGGTGGTAAAGTCCAGGATTGATTGGCATCGAAAAAGTTTTTTTGTAAATAGCATATTTTCGTGTTGACCATACATTTTTCAAAGTCTGTAAATGCAGCTTAAATGTCGCAAAAAGTTAAGGCAGTATACTATATACTAAAGCCTCAGATGAATTACTTGTCTTGACAAGTATTAGTCTAAGACTAAAACCATTTACTAGTAGCTACAATGGTTGAGGTAGCTGCCCTTACTGCACCATCTCACAAATCCATCTTGTATGTAATATATAAACTTCCAAACAGCCTTAAGCATGTAAAATATGCAATTAACCATTTCTGATACATTAATATAACAAAGCAGATTCTTATCATTTGGCATTTGTTTGTAACCATATTATGTATATTTTTTTTCTTGAATTAAGATCTTTAAAAAGATCCTTTGATTCATTCTTTATTTTCAAATATTGTATATTATTAAGTGATTAGTTACAGTAAATTGTTACAAAAATAGTTATAACTTGAATAATATAAAGAAAAAAATATTGGGCAACTTGTATTACCAGTTTCGTAATGGGATCTAGATAATGTATGGTAACATAAACTATGTCAATCATATGAAGGTCCCCTGCACATAGTAACAATAAACATAGAAGCAAACACAAACTCTAACATTTGAATGCACAACATGAGTGTGCACCAAATGTATTCAATTCGGAGAACCACCACTTGGAAAATGAGGAGGTACAGGACTCCCATTATTGATGGTACTGTTAACAGTACTGAAAACATCACTGGTATGTCTGAAAAAGATAGATTTAATTATTTAACTAAGGATCTCTTTCATTACTCTTTCGTAAAGTGCTGGATATAGATAGAGGTGGTTTAATACATTTAGGGCCTCTCTCATCACCCTTAAGAAAAGTACTGGTTAGTTACTTCTTGATTAGTGTTAATCAGAATAAAAATTTGCTAGTTTAACTGTGAGATAGGTAGTAGCGTAGCTAGGGGGGGGGTGGGTCTATCAGACCTTTTGTTTAGAAGTTTTATGACGGGTATAAAAATGTTAAAAGTAAGAAAAATGAGCGAACAGCTCTATGCTTACTGTATGAGTTACCTACACATTTAATTACCTACCCTAACACACCTAAAATTAAGGGGGAACCTAACTCCCAAAAATAGGCTCTATTTACAGAAGATTGTTTATGAATGTATTGCATATTTGTTACAAGAAGTATATATATAAGAAAATAAAGATGAAAAGGTCATGAATTTAACATATGAAGTAAACTTTAATAATACATACGAAAATTTTTAAAAACAGCTTTTATAACACTTTTTTTTAATATATATTGCAAATTTTCTATTAAATGGTAGATTGGATATGTATAAAACATACAAAAAAAAAACTTAAGATTTCTATCTATCTATCAATATCATCATGCCGGCTCCCTTGTGGGGTACGCAGAGAGTACAGAGTACCTTTTTTAATTTAATTAACTGTATCTGAATTATTTTAAAAAACCTAAATTTTGGGTCTACTGGGCACACTTTTCACTGCTGTTAACAGGTCATCAGACAAGGGAAATTATAATAATAATAGCCCTGTAAAGAAACTGTGCCAACGTTGGGCACGGGCCTCCTCTCAAACTGAGAGGGTTTAGGCCATAGTCCACCACACTGGCCCAGTGCAGGTTGGCAAACTTCACACACCTTTGAGAAACTCTTAGGCATGCAGGTTTCCTCATGATGTTTTCCTTCACCGTTAAAGCAAGTGATAGTTAATTTATAATACGCACATACTTTCGAAGAGACAGAGGTGCGTGCCTGGGTTTGAACTCGAGACCTCTGCCTTTGCAGTCCAACAGTCTAACCACTAGGCTATCAAAGGCATATTATGAAATAAAAATTCTCAAATTCATTGACATTAGTAATTCCCTTAAGGCGAAATAAAGTTCACCGGGACAGCTATTAATTACAACAGTTTATATTCTTGGGGTGTCACCACAATTTCACACGCACCGGGTGCCACTCATATTAGCTACGCCACTGGAGATATAGGGCTATTCAAAGATGGTGAAATATGTTCATAGTACTACTATAATTTTAATTATTGATTAGGTACTTGAGACTTTACTCAAGGGTGGTGTAAGAGTGCTTAAAAGCTATTTTTTAATCATCAGATAAAAGGAATCCAACAAATAATTATAATGATTTTAAAATCTGGCTGAAATTTGAGGTAAGAAATACACACATATTTGAACAAAATTTTATAATGTGAAATTTTCTTATAATAGGAACAAGTTGAAAAAATAGGAAAATTCATCCAGTATGGTTATCACTATCATAAAACAAAATAGTTTGGACACACCTATTGTGAATAACTTTACAAAATTAAATAATAGCATAGCTATGTAATTTAAGTCAGATTTAGCTGTTTTGATTTTTTACAATTTTATTTTTAATTATGTATATACTTAGTGAATAGATATTACTACTGCTGGCCTACTAAGCTAGACAAGACAGGTATTACTGGTACCTATTAAAAAAAGGGGAGGAATTATCTCACCCATTCTTGTCATAACAAAAAAATATTTTTAAGTTTTTGAAAATGGAATATTTATGTCTCACCTTTTTCGCTAAGACTGCCTTTCCTCCCCAGTATAAGCCGCGCTGCTTCAATAATAAACAATCCAATGAGCACTCCATAGTCCTGGCCCAGTTTCGTTGGATCTTTTTCCACTTCATATTTCTCTATTATCAATACAGACTTCAGGATCAAAGTTCCCAACTCACAGGTTGCGAAGAGACCAAAATAAAATGAATTTATGTACAGAAGAATTTCGTATGCCAAGCTCGAATTAACCATTTTTAATATAATGGGACACGGTTTTTAATGTATCTATAAATATTTTATAGGCATATGCACAGGGCATATGGTATTTGTAATAAAATGAGCAGGTATTAAATAGGTACCGATAACATTTAAAAATAGAAGACAAAATGAGAATTCACTTGACAAGTTGACACGAACAAATGACAGCTGTTCAAAGGGTAGAGCTGCACTGTAACTATTATAGCCATGTCGATTTAAAATCTAAAGTTCGAATTTTTCGAGTCAAGTAATCGATCGATTTGAACTTAGAAATCATTTCGAAAGTCCACGAATCGGATCGTTTTGATAGTTAAAAATCTTGTAATCAACAACATTACTTATTCAAGATGTGGCACGGGCCTCCTCTCAAACTGAGAGGGTTTAGGCCATAGTCCACCACACTGGCCCAGTGCAGGTTGGCAAACTTCACACACCTTTGAGAAACTCTTAGGCATGCAGGTTTCCTCATGATGTTTTCCTTCACCGTTAAAGCAAGTGATAGTTAATTTATAATACGCACATACTTTCGAAGAGACAGAGGTGCGTGCCTGGGTTTGAACTCGAGACCTCTGCCTTTGCAGTCCAACAGTCTAACCACTAGGCTATCAAAGGCATATTATGAAATAAAAATTCTCAAATTCATTGACATTAGTAATTCCCTTAAGGCGAAATAAAGTTCACCGGGACAGCTATTAATTACAACAGTTTATATTCTTGGGGTGTCACCACAATTTCACACGCACCGGGTGCCACTCATATTAGCTACGCCACTGGAGATATAGGGCTATTCAAAGATGGTGAAATATGTTCATAGTACTACTATAATTTTAATTATTGATTAGGTACTTGAGACTTTACTCAAGGGTGGTGTAAGAGTGCTTAAAAGCTATTTTTTAATCATCAGATAAAAGGAATCCAACAAATAATTATAATGATTTTAAAATCTGGCTGAAATTTGAGGTAAGAAATACACACATATTTGAACAAAATTTTATAATGTGAAATTTTCTTATAATAGGAACAAGTTGAAAAAATAGGAAAATTCATCCAGTATGGTTATCACTATCATAAAACAAAATAGTTTGGACACACCTATTGTGAATAACTTTACAAAATTAAATAATAGCATAGCTATGTAATTTAAGTCAGATTTAGCTGTTTTGATTTTTTACAATTTTATTTTTAATTATGTATATACTTAGTGAATAGATATTACTACTGCTGGCCTACTAAGCTAGACAAGACAGGTATTACTGGTACCTATTAAAAAAAGGGGAGGAATTATCTCACCCATTCTTGTCATAACAAAAAAATATTTTTAAGTTTTTGAAAATGGAATATTTATGTCTCACCTTTTTCGCTAAGACTGCCTTTCCTCCCCAGTATAAGCCGCGCTGCTTCAATAATAAACAATCCAATGAGCACTCCATAGTCCTGGCCCAGTTTCGTTGGATCTTTTTCCACTTCATATTTCTCTATTATCAATACAGACTTCAGGATCAAAGTTCCCAACTCACAGGTTGCGAAGAGACCAAAATAAAATGAATTTATGTACAGAAGAATTTCGTATGCCAAGCTCGAATTAACCATTTTTAATATAATGGGACACGGTTTTTAATGTATCTATAAATATTTTATAGGCATATGCACAGGGCATATGGTATTTGTAATAAAATGAGCAGGTATTAAATAGGTACCGATAACATTTAAAAATAGAAGACAAAATGAGAATTCACTTGACAAGTTGACACGAACAAATGACAGCTGTTCAAAGGGTAGAGCTGCACTGTAACTATTATAGCCATGTCGATTTAAAATCTAAAGTTCGAATTTTTCGAGTCAAGTAATCGATCGATTTGAACTTAGAAATCATTTCGAAAGTCCACGAATCGGATCGTTTTGATAGTTAAAAATCTTGTAATCAACAACATTACTTATTCAAGATGTGTAAACCAAGGATTTAGATTATCACAAAACATGTTTATTGTTGAAAATACTAGGTACTATTCATCAGATTTTTAAATTTGTCTATTAAGCCGTGATTACACTTTGCGACCGCGACTCCTACTTGACAGCCTTGAGACGCCATTACAAGGCGGTTAGTTCGGAGTCGGAGTTGGATCCAACTTCACCCGACCGCGACTGCGACCAATGACGTTTAGTGATGTAGTCATCGTTATGATAAACATCAATGTATCGATATAATATGAAACTATTCTGTAAAAAATACATATAATAAAACTGTAACCGTGCCAAATCTGTACATTGAATATTTTTTGAAAATTTTAATCGATATAGAGGCAAAATAAGGTTTGCAACTTTGGGTGTTATCTATTTATTTATTTATTTAACAAGATACACCATCAGCATTATCGCCGAATCATTCAAAATGTATACAATACACAAATTTACATCTAAAGCGAAACACTATTATAGGTGTATACAACATTCTCAATAAATTTTGCCGTACAATTGAAATAAAGAGCAAACTAAGTAATATAAAATTAAAAGGTGACAAACATGAAGCACATACTTATAATAACTTAAAAAATGTGTTTCTAGAAATTAGAAAATATTAAAATGACAAAGTAAATTGGAAAAATTAAATAGTTACAATTTATGGAACTTAACCTAAAAATAAAATATAAAAAAGTAAATAAAATTTACAAATAGTTAATTTTTTTAACGAAAGAATTAAGATTATCGTGGAAAATATCAATGCTGTCGGAATTTATTTCATTGTAAGAGCGCATGAGACGATTTATTGGTGCCTTCCGTTATCGCGTCGAAATGACGCGCTCCACTTCCCACTCCATCAGTGCTGGAGTCCCACAGGGCTCAGTTCTCTCTCCGCTCCTGTTTAGCCTTTACACGAACGATATTCCTCGTTCGAGTAAGGCGCATCTAGCCCTATTCGCGGATGATACCGCTCTCTACGTCTCGCATAGGAATAAGGGTTTCATTACCAGACACCTTCAGGCATCCGCCAATTCCCTAGGGAATTGGTTCAGGAAGTGGCGTATTGAAGTGAACCCGGACAAGAGCGCTGCGGTGTTCTTCTCCAGAGGTGCCACCCCGCGCCACTCCCTGCGCCGCCCTAGAAGTAATCTCGGCCAAGTGACCATGTTCGACCGACCCATTCCCTGGGTTAAAGAGGTCAAATATCTAGGGGTCACCCTAAACAGTACCATGTCCTTCGGCCCGCACATCAAGCGGGTCCGTCACCGAGCATCATTTGTGCTCGGTCGTCTCCATTCGTTAATCTGCAAGCGGAGTAAAATGTCCCTTAGAAATAAGGTGACACTTTACAAAACTTGCGTTCGACCCATCATGACTTATGCGTGTGTTGTGTTCGGGCATTCGGCCCCCTCTCACATCGATAAACTCCAAGTGGTTCAAAACCGCTTCCTCCGTAAAGCCGTAGGAGCCCCCTGGTTCGTACGGAACGTCGACCTCCACTCCGATCTAGGTCTCGAACCTATTCGCGCCTTTATTAAAAAGGCGTCAACACGTCACTTCGCGAACGCATCTACCCATGCGAATCCGTTAATCGTAGCCACCGCCGACTACGATCTCCCCCCGACCCCTGCCGCCACCGCCGGCCGCGACATGTTCTCACCGACCCCCCCGATGCTTTGTCATCCCTTCTTTCCGCTCAGAATACGGGCGACGACGACGACGTAGGAGTAGATCCCCTCCCATAGCCGGCGGTTGACCGGTGCACTTAGTAGTGCACCCGTCCCCCTACAGCGACTGTCCCAACCGAGGGCGCCTCTTCGAGGCGCCCTCGAGTATGTCGCCTCTTGCCCTTCTGGCTGGCTAGAGCGTAGTGGTTGCACGCTCGCCTTTAAGTCCGGTGAAGCTGTAAAGGCCTCGCGGCCAACAGCGTACATCATTCACACACACACACGATTTATTGGTGAAAACATTCCAAGGTTAGTATTAGAGCAGGCTATATTAAATTGGTTCTTAATTTGTTTCCGAGGTATAGTTCGAGGTACAGTTAAGTTGATTTCGCTTTTTCGTTGATCTATTTGGGCTAGGATTCTTAGGCACTTTTTTTACACAACAAAGAGCTGATTTGCGTTTACACTGTTTCCCCATAGCATAATGCCATATCTCAGCCAAGCGTAGTAGGCAGACAGTGCTGTGCTAGTGTTGGTGGTTTGTTTAATTTGGAAGAGAACGTACGTGAATTTTGATAATTTTGATATAGTTTGGTCGATGTGCGATTTCCAGTTAAGATGTGTATCAATGTTAATTCCGAGTGAGTTAAATGTGTCTACGGTTTCTATTTGTGTGTTTTGAACAGTCATGTTTACATTTAATGATGGTTATTTGTACGATCTGAATTGTATAATTTTTGTTTCATTGTAGTTTATTTAGCTGTAGCCATTGCGTTATTCTGTAAGGTGGTTTTTAGTGGTGTAATAGGGTCATTTTCGTTCTCAATTTATTTTAATAAATAAAATAGAAATGTCGTCTGCAAATAGAACCGGCGTAATTGTTTTGTTGTCTAAGATTTTAGGTAGGTCATTTATATATATTACTCTTCAACGATGAATGAACCGGGTGCGAAATTTTGCATTTTAGTTCGTTTCATCTTCATCATCATCATGAACTGTGTATTCTTACGAGAAAACTGACATTAAATGTACTTACAAAACTTTTTTGCGTACTTACATACAATAAAAAAGAACTCATCGGTGCGCGATACTGACCCTTAGTGTAGCTTATTTAAAAATTATTACTCCAGATTTTAACAGGGTAGGCAAAGAAGGTTTCCATCAGAGACATTTTACCAATAATTATGATATTATGATAATAAATAGATAAACTGGTAGTCTATCTATCTATCTATCTATAACCTCACGCCAGATCCCTTGCAGGGTAGGCAGAGAGTACAGAGTTCCAACAGGTTCTTTCCTTACATACCTCTCTGGCTTCCTCGACTCTCATAGTTCGTCTCAAACACGCTCGCCGGTTACGGAGACTCTTGACTTTTCCATCAGATAAGACTCGGTTTATTTGGTCGTGGTAAGATAGTCTAGGTCTTGCCCGGTACCTGCATCCTTCCACTTTCACATTGTATATCTGTTTTGTCATTCTTTCCTCTGGCATTCTTTCTATATGCCCGAACCAACGGAGCATGCCCTTTCTCATCTTTACACCGATACTATCTTTCATACCTACTCGCTGTCTTACTATGCTGTTGCTAATGCGTTCGGTCAGCTTCACTCCGCACATCTTCCGCAAAGCTCGCATTTCTACCGCATTTATCCTACTTTCATTCTCCTTCTTACATACCCAGCTCTCGCTACCATATAACAACGTTGGGACAAGAACTCCGTTATGTATGGCCAGCTGCGCCTTATGGCTTAAGTGCCGGCTCCCGAGTAGCTTTCCCATCGCACCATTCACTCTGTTCCCTGCACTTACTCTTCTCTCTATGTCAGCGGTGTATTTCCCATCCTTACTGAAGGCGCATCCAAGATATACAAACTCATTCACTTGCTCCAGCACATCGTTACCAACCACAATCCTTACATTCGTTCTGGTTTCTTCCCTTTCAAAAACCATAATCTTGGTTTTCTTCACATTCAAGTGTAAGCCATTGATCATGCAGTCGTCTTTCATAACTGTGACTAGTGTTTGCAGATCAGTGGCTGTTGGCGCTATTAAAACTGCGTCGTCTGCATAAAGTACAGTAAACTGGTAGTCCTTTTCAGAAAGAAAGTACCTAGGTATTGTGTATAAAGTATGTGTTTTTCTATGAGATGGCTTTCGCGTTGAATAAGATCGTGCTATAGTTAGTTCATATTTTACAAAGACTTTCTGTATGAGCTAAGCCGTAACTTATTGATAGAGAAATTACCGACTACACTATTCTATAACGAAAATTTTCTAATTTTAAAGTTGCCTTTCAAATAACTCTGCAAAACGATGGCTTGATTTATGCGTAAACGCGTAGACAACTTAACTTACTTTATCAAATAGTCGAAAGTATGACTCCCTCACGGGAATACTAATAGACAGAATTCATGTTGATCTGACAGGTGTCGATCTGATTTTTTCTTAAGTTCATACGGTTATTTGTACCATAATAAAACCCAAATACGTATTTTTTTTTAATTTTTCTTTGTCTGTTTGTCCGTACTAATCTTCGGCGGAACCGATTTTGAATGGAATGTTACTGGAAGATGAAGGACTTTCCAGAGATTATTTTAGGTTATGTACTATGAGAGTGGAGGAAGCCAGAGAGGTATGTAAGGAAAGAACCTGTTGGAACATTGTACTCTTTGCCTACCCCGCAAGAGATCTGGCGTGATGATATAGATAGATTTAAGGTTACTTTTTATCCCGGATAAATGCATGATTCCAGCAGGATAGTTTTTATATCCCCATACCAACACGGCTAAACGGTTTTTAAAGCAACTTATTATGGAGGTGTCTTGGAATAATATACAGGATTAAGCTTTCTTTTTTCGTATGTCTCTCCATCTTTCCAGTTCGGATAAAATAGAGAAATAGGTAGAGTGAAAAAAATTATCTTCAATCAGGCGGCGCGCGCGCTTCTTCACAGAAGGACGTGTAAGCGTGCAGCGACATGGAATTCAGCACTAAGGGTGAAAACTAGTGGTGGGCGATTATGAGATATACTAATGAAATCATTCGATTATGAAAATATCTCGAGATATCTCGATTATAACCATTAGTAATGAATTAGTAGTCAATAGCTAAGTTGGATTACGCCCCATGCGCGGCGGCATGGCCGATACGAATGATGCGATGGCTTACTGTATGTACCTGCTGTGCCAGCGGCGTACGCTCCTGAGTAATAGAGTAGTAAAAGTATTTTTTACATGTTTAATTCGATATTTGAAAAAATATTACTATTCATGAACTTGCGCTTAAAACGTATCCTATAAGATATTTAATCATAGTTTTTGGTTCAATATAAATAAAAGACAAATTAAACCACAACAACCAAAAAACGACTGTGCTACGCAACGGATAACAAACGATTGACACAATGAATGATTTATTTTGACGGGATTATGACTGAACTAAAATTAATAATACTAATTAGTAACGTAATTCGATTATGAAAATTAGTAATTACTAATTTCATGATCGATTATCTATATTAGTAATTAGTTAATGTCTCGATTATGTAAATCATTCATAATCGCCCACCTCTAGTGAAAACGATATATCGATGTTTTAATAGGCCAGACAACGACGTTTCTAAATTGAAAATTTATATCGATTGTATCGATTTCGCTTTAGGTAAGTACAATGCAGAAAACAGACGTAGTGTGGGCATATATACCTCTGAGGTACTATATTATTGCATTTGAAATAAAACTATTTTACGGATTTTATCGCGGTTTATTTTTGATTTTTAGTTCCCGACGTTTTTACCCAACCGAATTCCTCCGGGAATTCGTCAAGTACATCGCGTTGAAGTGCCCGGCATCATCAGGCAGTTCAACGCGAGGTACTCGCCTACCTCGCCCGACGCGTCACCTGCTCACGCGTCGCCACTCTCTCCCGCGCTTCCCACGCCTTCTGCGTGCCTCCGCCCCCCAGCCGTCTCCTAACGCGGCCGCGAGATCCTCCCCCCCCCCCGCCCGCGCGTTCCGCACGTCCGACTATCACTCCCCTGCCGCTTGTCATTTAGGACAAGAGCGCCTGGGAGCGTATATCCAAGGCGATTTATAATCGCCAAATTAATTATACCCACGCGCGTTCCACTGCGCGAGGCATAGCCGTCAAGGTGGCGTCGGACGACCATCGCCGGCTATCCTCGTTCCTCCGCAACAACAAAATCGCGTTCCACACCTACACGTTAGAGGAGGAACGCGAACTTCGGGTGGTCATTCGTGGTGTCCGAGCGTACGACTCTTACCCTACCGAAGCCAATCGGGCCCGGATGCGCGCTTTACAACGTGAGGTAAAGCGTCGTGTCGCGGAGGTCTGGGAGGCTCGGTGGGGTGTCTTCCTAGAGGGCCTCGCGCCATCGCATCTGGCTTACACGAAAGCTGGCGTGTAGCCTCCAATCCGCCTTCACAACTGGCAAGCCCCCGCTGTCCCGCCCCTCAGGCGCATCCCCAGCCTGGCTGGGGCTGGCTTCTCGCCGGCACCCTCGAGAGCCAGTGCACTCCCAGCACTCTGTCCGTTGACTCCTCCCACGTCGACATGGTCGATAGGGAAGTCGAGCGCAAGGCATCCCTTCCCCCCACCGATTCCTTACCTCCCGTCACCCAAACCGTCGAAGATCTCATTATTGGTCTTAAAACCAAAAAGTCCCCCGGCTCTAATGGCATTTCAAATTGCGTTCTGAAATGCTTGCCCGCCCAACTCATTTGCCTTTTAGTGGCCATTTTGAACTCCGCCATGACGAACTGCATCTTCCCCACTAAGTGGAAGGAAGCCGACGGCATTTCCAAGCCCGGCAAACCTCGCGATCTCCCCGCGAGCTACCGCCCTATCAGTCTCCTCAACTCCCTGGCTAAGGTCTACGAGCGCCTACTTCTGGCGCGGCTCAAAGACTTTGTAATGTCCAGGGGTATCCTTATCGACGAGCAGTTCGGCTTTCGAGCCAAACACTCCTGCGTCCACCAAGTGCACCGCATCACGGAGCACATCCTCTCCGGTCTCAACAGACCCAAACCCGTCCCGCAACATCGAAGAGGGCGCCCGTGTAGGGCGCCCTCTTCGATGTTGCGAAGGCATTCGACAAATTCTGGCACAACGGCTTGATCTACAAGCTCTACCGAATGGGTGTGCCGGACAGACTCGTGCTCATCATACGAGACTTCTTGTCAAATCGCGCCTTCCGTTATCGCGTCGAAATGACGCGCTCCACTTCCCACGCCACCCGAGCTGGAGTCCCACAGGGCTCAGCTCTCTCGCCCCTCCTGTTTAGCCTTTACACGAAAGACATTCCTCGTTCGAGTAATGTTAAACTAGCCTTATTCGCGGATGATACCGCCCTCTATTTTTTCAATAGAAGCAAGGCCTTCATCACACAAAAATTCCAGGCAGCCGCCAATACCCTAGGGGACTGGTTCAGGAAGTGGCGAATCGAGGTGAACCTGGACAAGAGCGCTGCGGTGTTCTTCTCCAGAGGTGCCACCCTGCGCCCCTCCCTGATCCACCCCAGAAGGAATCTCGGTCAAGTGACCATGTTCGACCGACCCTGGGTCAAAGAGGTCATATATCCAGGGGTCACCCTAAACAATACCATGTCCTTCGGCTCGCACATCAAGCGAGTCCGTCACCGAGCATCGGCCGTGTCTATCCACTAATCTGCAAGCGGAGTTAAATGTTCTTTAGAAATAAGGTGACACTTTACAAAACTTGCGTGCAACCCATCATGACGTACGCATATGAGATGCAGCCCACTCCCACATCGATAGTCTTCAAGCGGTTCAGTCGTTCCACCTTAAGGCGCCCTCGAGTATGTCGCCCCTTGCCCTTGTGGCTCGAGCGTAGTGGTTGCGCGCTCGCCCTTAAGTCCGGTGAAGCTGTAAAGGCCTCACGGTCAACAGCGTATATCACTTAAACACACACACACACACCCGTGCAGGCGTCTGAGAGACAGCAGATTGTCTTGCGAGCTCGATGCGCTTCCTCCGCTTAGCGAGCCCGCTGATACGTTTGCGTTTCTTAGGGGAGATATGGTCACGCCTTCGCCTCCACCTTGGCTACCAGGGGCAGACCGGAAGACGCTGTATCTCCCCCAGATCCGCAGATTGTATGTGCGCTTTTGGGGGGCCAGACTGGCGCCACCACTAGGGTTCGCTGCCGTCACTTGTCCCGCCGCCTTTTTCGTGCCCGAAGGCCCCTTACATTATGCCCCAAGGGGCCTTGTGTGCGTGATGCACCTTGTCCCTTTTTGGGGACCGGTTTGGGTTACTTGTCAATTTTTTTTGTCCATATGACCTGATAAACTTTTCATTCTGATGAATCCCCCACCCGCCACGGAGCCTTCACCTTTGGGGATGCTTACAAGCACCAGGGCTATCATCAGAGTATAGGTTTCCAAGGTGAGCTGTCCACGAGACTAACAGCGTTCGCTTCCATTCCCACGTAGTGTAGGCTCGCGCTGCCGCCTGCGGATCTCTTCACCCCAGAACCCTAGCTTAGTCCATCTGAGTGATGGACTTCAGCCGATTGACTATCACGCGGCTACGTGACAGCCTCCCGTTTGAACAGAGATTCGGACTGAAGAGGCGTGTTGCCAGCGACAGACAACAACTACCGGTCCATCGCAGGCTCAAACCCCAGGACTCCTTCACCTTGCTGTACGGGTCACCGCGCACGGCACAAACACGCAGGGGATTGTCCCCCCCTCTCCCCCCATTACCCCTGCTGCAGCCCCCAATCCCAAGCACTGCACCATGTCAGGTCATCCGCCCTCACCAACAAGAACCGTCGTAAGGGAAGTTATTGACGATACCCGAGGTGCACCGTCCCGTACCTATTGTCGTTCCTCTGGACGTTTCATTGGGACTGGCAATAGGCCGGGTTCTTTGACCGTAGCACCCCAAAAGATAAAGAAAGCTTAATAAAAGATTGATGTTTCGATACATCATCAATCACTTTCATTTTCACATTACTTTTTACACAGCAACAGTATCATATTATATCGATACATTGATGTTTATCATAACGTTGACTGCATCACTAAACGTCCTTGGTCGCAGTCGCGGTCGGGTGAAGTTGGATCCAACTCTGACTCCGACCTATCCACCTTGTAATGGCGTCTCAAGGCTGTCAGGTCGGAGTCGTGGTCACAAAGTGTGATCACGGCTTTAGATTGTCTCTAAATTCAACTCTAGAAATGGTACCAACAGAAGGGTTCAAAAAAATATTTTCATTCACCCAGCACATTAATTATAATCGACTTCGAATAGATTAATTGACAATTGATATTTCGATCCTTGATTTAACTGAGAATCGATTCTAATGCGCTCGATCGATATCAACATCTATTATAAATCGAGAGCAATATAAAGTAAGACTACCGAAACAACCGAGAGTAGTAAGAGCAAAATATCTTAGAGTGATGGATCGTATTTTGTAAATGTTCATGATACGAAGTGGCAAAATGTTAACGAGCAAAAAAGTGAATTTTGTCTAAAAAATATTTGTTTAAGCTTATGCTTTAGCTTATTAATAAAACAGGTTGGTGACCAAATAAACAGAATGCTTACAATATTAAAATCGAGTTAAGGATAGATATCGATTATTTTACTGAAAAATATCGATATTAAGTTATTTTCGATATATTTTGCCCAATCCTATGCTAGAGTGCAACGAACGGCGCGAGCGGAGGTGGTTGTGTCGCACGTGCTTTAGATTTTTATCAATCTAATGCAGTTGTTATGAATAAAACCATTTAATTTCGTATTATAAAGTGTTCGATTTGGATTAACAGTTCAAACTCTTCGAATCAGTCGAATATGATTTGGTGAGTGTAATAAAAACTAATGTTATGATTAGGGATTACCACGCGCTTTGCGGAGCACGTTATAAATTTGTCTTTTTAGTGACTTCAGTGGGTTAATGTGTGTTTGTTTTGTATGAAAGTATGCTGTTGGTGATCTAATTTTGCATGTAAGTGATGTAATTTTTAACGCGGTGTTAACATTATCGTGTGAACCGCTATAAATTGGAGACACATCTTTTTTCCAAACAGGCAGGTCGGAATGCGGTCCATGTTACTGGTGTCATTTGTAAGAAGTTAACGTTTTTTTTTACTACTATCTTCATTGTGGGTCAATGAATACGAATAGAAAAAAAATTAAAAAGAAACATTGGTTTTATTTTTAAATTTTCTTGTTGAGGTTTCATTTAACATCTTTGATTTTTATTATTAAAAAAAAGCGCAGTTTTATGTTGGTGTTATTTAATATTTATTTATATAAATACAATAAATTAAAAGCTGTTTATATATTTTGCAGTATCTAAAGTATAATTTGAGAAACTTACCTTTTAAGATTTTGTTTATAGCAAATAAGTTTGAGATATACTATATATATGTATGTAATATGAGATAGGTATGTAATATTATGTAGAATATATATAATCAATACACAATAAATTTTTATGTACCTACTTAACTAATTCAACTGCATGTTATGAGATGTCTATTTGATAAACATTATTATAATATTTAGCACAATCTACTATCATTCTAAATTAACTACATGGGTTTATGCAGTGACATGGATCGTTGCACATCCTGTCTGTTATGTTACAGTCACACAAAGAATCAAGTGACTCATATTCATTATTTATAATGACTTTCTTTGTAACAGGCTGATATTCCTTTCAAACTTATGTTTGTGTGTGTGATAGCTTTTATTTAATATTAATTGTACTCATAATGAAATGCAGAAGTTAAATGTTAATTCATATTAGAAAGAGTATATTATTTTTTGTTTTTGCATTACTATAGCATGCCGAAATTATTTATGCACAATTATCTCAAAAAGATAGGCAGATAAATAAATGTTGTACAAATAGTTGGTTGAATGTAATAGTGGTATACAAAAATATTAATGTTTAAAACAGCACTTTCATTCAAAAACATAAAGCTTAATTTATTATGTTTTGGTTTTTTAATTGTGTTGCTTTTTCATATGTGGCCTCTTCTGAGATAACTTTCATGTCACCAAACATTTCACATGTTTGGTGACACGAAAGTTATCTCAGAACAGGCCACATATGCGTGATGAGAAGAGCCTACTATCAGTGTTGGGCATTATCACTCAATTTTTTTAATTGACTGATGACTTTTGGAAGTCGGACCTCAGTCCTTTCCGTGTCTATGGTTGCTGTAGGGCATTCGAAATGTCGGGAACTTAAAAACCAAAAAGAAACTGCAATAAATTCTGAAACATTTAATTTCAGTTTTAATCTACTATTGAATACTATGTTATTGGTGCGTATTTTCAATAGTCTATTTATATAAAAAATTTAATTTATAAAACTCATGGTTAATTTCAATATGTAACATGAGGTGGGTAGCTGAAAAGAGTAGAGATGTAATATTTTCAAGGTATTGTAATAATGTGTAGGAAGAGGTATAGAAGATCTTGTAAATATATGTAGAGTACAAGTTGTTCATTTTACAAATAATTAACTGGTGAGTAAAAACTTTCAGAGCTGAATTTCAAGCTTGTGTTATCTAGGAATTTCTTTATAACTTGACACTATTTAGGTCACCATTTTTTAATAACAAAACAGACATACCCGGCTGTATTTCGTTCGATGACATGCCAGAAGATTGGCGAAAGGCTTGCCCCCATCACATTGGGGCATTTATATCTCGACGAAATACAAGCGTACTATGCCTACCTCTGCTTACCTCTTCAAGAACCTGCTTGAGAAGTATGTAGAAAGTTACAGAGATTGTCGTCAAGGTTCTTGGTGGGTCGCCTTTATTTGCGTAACAATATGATTAGATACTCTATCACGTTGATATCTGTTACTTGACAACTGATTAATGTTTATAAATAAAAAAAAGCAGTCAAATGCGATTGGAATCTATTGCCCTAATTAAATTATTTGGTTGCATATTATTCATAATCCATAAGAGAGAATAAATAAAGAGGTCACCTCTTATTCTAATGGCGAAAATGCTCGTAGCAATCATTTCCATTTAAAAAAACAGTATCTGTGCGGATCTGGCATTGTGCTCAGTATGTCAATAGGCTTGCCCCCTATTACATGGGACCTTTCATCGTCGGCGAAAAGTGAGTGTACCTACACAGTACATAGCTGCCACTCCCGCTTGTCGTGACGGTTTTTTTTTTATAAAGAGTTGTTCCGGCCTACGGCCCTAGGGCCTAGGGCCTAGGCCCGTACCTACTACAGAACGTAAAACAGTAAATCTAGATTACACTACTTTTCAGTCTGTTGGCAACCCAACACAAAGTTTATACATTTACTTTTTCACAATCTAGATTTTTATTTTAAAACGTTGATTAATATTTGTGTTGCTTATATTTTGTTTTGATAATATTCAGTAAGGTCTGTAGACTAATTAGTAACCGAATTAAAAAATGGAGAAATTCGAGTGACTCATGCTCATGTACATAAGCAAGTCAAGACGCCTCTACTTATAAGTTAGGTATGTATGTAAGTTGAAAACCGTCTCGACAAAGACCGCGGGAGGTAATTTGTTTGCTCGACACATGCCTATAACATCACCGAGGATAATAATAGAATGACGACTGTCTGTGCATTACCTATAATTACATTACAATACATTATTCATTGAGTATTCACAGTTCGATACTTTGACCAATTTGCTTTACTCTATCCATTATGCTATTAATTATTATTAGTCTAGTGACATTATTGTACATAATTCAGCCAATACCCTCGCTCTGCTTGGCAAAGGCTTTCTCTTACAAATCGAAGTGATAAAGGTCAAGTCCTAATCCACGAGCCTAGTATGAATGGTTGAGCCTGAGGTTGAAAAACTAGAAAGGTCAGAAATTGCAAATACCTTTTTCCATACATTTTGTAGGAAATCGTTTGTGTGAAAAGCTTATTTTATGGCTGTTGATTTTTTCAAAATCTGTTAATGCAGCTTAAAATATAGGATAGTCTCTAATAAGGGTTTCCTGTATCTACAACGGTTGAGGTA
Source organism: Phalera bucephala (assembly GCA_905147815.2). Classification (NCBI taxonomy): domain Eukaryota; kingdom Metazoa; phylum Arthropoda; class Insecta; order Lepidoptera; family Notodontidae; genus Phalera; species Phalera bucephala. The sequence continues at coordinate 15,141,658 of LR990630.1, read as the reverse complement.
GCTGGCCTTACTGCCCTGTCTTAGAGATCCATCCGTTAATCTGCAAGCGGAGTAAAATGTCCCTTAGAAATAAGGTGACGCTTTACAAAACTTGCGTTCGTCCCATCATGACTTATGCGTGTGCTGTGTTCGGGCATTCGGCCCCCTCTCACATCGACAGACTTCAAGCGGTTCAAAACCGCTTCCTCCGAAAAGCCGTAGGAGCCCCATGGTTCGTACGGAACGTCGACCTCCACTCCGATCTAGGTCTCGAACCTATTCGCGCCTTTATTAAAAAGGCGTCAACACGTCACTTCGCGAACGCATCTACCCATGCGAATCCGTTAATCGTAGCCACCGCCGACTACGACCTCCCTCATGACCCCTGCCGCTACCGCCGGCCGCGACATGTTCTCACCGACCCCCCCGATGCTTTGTCATCCCTTCTTTCCGCTCAGAATACGAGCGACGACGAAGTAGACATAGACGTAGTAGTAGATCCCCTCCCATAGCCGGCGGTTGACCGGTGCGCTTAGTAGTGCACCCGTCCCCCTACAGCGACTGTCCCAACCGAGTATGTAGCCTCTTGCCCTTCTGGCTGGCTGGAGCGTAGTGGTTGCACGCTCGCCTTTAAAATCCGGTGAAGCTGTAGAGGCCTCGAGGCCAACAGCGTAGGTCATTCACACACACACTGTCTTAGAGATCCACCCTGCATACCACTTACATTTGATATGTAAACGGTTTGTAAAATCCCAACAGCAGCATAACTTGGCTTAACGACTGCCATATTAAATGGTTGCCGGTACCGAGGGCTTAACGTGTCCTCCGAAACACGGAGACGCTTGAATATGGAAGTGTCATAAACGATCACCCATGTCAGACTGAAAGAGTCAAACGTTGCTTAACCTAAGTGATCGCTAAGAACACCTCCTATCATTAATTTACTTAACGCATCACTGCTATGACCGCTAAGAGGGTGTTCAGTTTTCTGGGATAGTATCCCAAACGTTTACATTCTACCAAAATGTCTGCAATAATCTACGGAACGGGAGGTGAGTCTATAACCCCTAGTATATTGCTTATATCGCCGCGTCAAAGCCATATCGATTTGATACCATCATAATAAAATATTGAGAATGCTCATTTCGTACTACTTTGGGCCAATTTGCAATACGAAGGGACTACTACTAGGGGGTTCTGATGCCATTAGAATAAAATTGAGAAAGCTCGTGTACTGTTTGCCGTCGAAACGCTAAGAAGAAGCTGTATGCTGTCAACTTAGCCGCAATAATGGGGATAGCTAGTACGGCTAAGTATAACTGACGAGACTGCTCGGCTAAAGCCTTCTTAAAAAATCGACGTAGGTGGCTATCTGTTGTTGGAATGTGATGAAAACTGGTAACATATTAATTTTACTGTGGGTTCCTAAATAAAACGGACGGAGCGTGAATAGAAGAATGTATTATGATCTTAGACTTATACTTGATTAGTATTATTGAATATAAACGTTACAAAGAGAAAACCTTGTGACAAGAGCAGAGAGTACAAAAAGGAAGACAAAATTTCAGTGTTGTGTGTTGTTTGAAGTTTGCGTTCATATCTCGTCAGAATGTATGAATAAGATTTCCTAATAACTTAAGGTCTATCACATGGCAACAGGGACAAACGGGTTAACGTGCCTTCCGAAGCACGGAGAGGTTTGAATGGAGTAATATCACGTTAAGTGGCACCAGGGACCAATGGGTTAACGTGCCTTCCGAAAGACAATAATAAGAATGATTTATTGCTTGCAAACATTTTCAACCTACATTAATATATTTATTATAAAGCACAATCAAAATGAACATAGGCTAAAACAATAACAGTGAGTACATTGCCCCCTAAACTAGGTTTATATACCTGTGTCTTAGGAAGCAGTGTTCATTCGGAACAATGTGCCCATAGTTATAAATTGATCCAGAGATACATAGTGTGAGTTGCAATGGGTAGGGTAGGGTAGACAGATACGCTTGAATGTCGAAATATCACTAACACTGACTGACCCGAGCATAACTGAAACACCGCGATCTCCCAGTGCTACTAGCGCCTCAACCCTTGTGAGATATAGGATATAGTACTTATGTTTCTAAAGGTTATTTGACGTCTTGCTTAACCACTCCATACTGTTTTGAATATAATAGCCGGATGAAGACAATACAAACACTTTCGAAAGCTGTACCGACTCATTATCTTATCTGCATTGTGTGAGAAGCGCCGATGTTGGAACGCAGACGTAATCGGAGCAACGCTCTGCTTAAACGGCAGGAATTTATTTAAAAAGTGTTTAACGTACTAACATAGATATTTTCAAGTCACATCCTTGGCAATCGTAGCGCTGCGGGATAGCGGTGTCCTAAAATCGAGCGGGGGCGGGGGCGTGGGCGTGGGTGTGGGCGGGCGTGCGCGCGCGTGCGCGTGCGCGTGCGTGTGTGGATGATCTACGCTGTTGGCCGCGGGGCCTTTACAGCTTCACCGGACAAGAGGGCGAGCGAGCAACCACTACGCTCGAGCCAGAAGGGCAAGGAGGCAACTAGCTTAAAGGCGCCTCAAGGAGGCACGGCCTCGGCTTGGGCAGTCGCTATGGGGGAGGGCGTATACTAGGTGTCTCGCCGTGGTGCTCTGTACCGGCCGGCGGGCAAGGGATTCTTCGACCTCGCCGGCGAGGTCGGTGTCTGATCCTGTGTGCGGTATCTGTATCCGAAAGAAGGGATGTAAGGGCAGGGAAGGGATTTAAGGGCATCGGGAGGGTCGATGTGACCGGTCTATTTGTCTACCTTTAGAGTTAAATGTGTATCACATAATTCTGACTTATAGAGCAATAACTAGAAGACTAAAATCGCGAAAAAAAATTAAATGTTTACACAATTATTCAATAGATACTTTAACTACTTATGGAAGTGACAAAACATTAGTCAACAATGGACCGAATAGATTGTTGCAACATAAGCTGCGAAAAAATGTGCGCTCTCTCGCAATGTTTGAGTATTGCTTGAGAGCATTGACTATGCAATAAATTTTGATTACATAAACTAATAAAATTCTAGACTAGAGGTTTGTTCTTACAACTTTTCCTGATCTTAAAACGATTCTTAACTCTGCCTACCCTGCAAGGGATCTGGCGATAACGGGATATAAATAGATAGATAAGTTTTCTTTTTTAAAACATGTCTATTACACGTGGAAGTTGTATTGTGGGTGCGCTAATAAACATGATTTGATTTTTACATGTACTAACAGCCAGACAGAAAAAATAATTTGTGGGTTGCACGAAGATTTGTGTCTGGCGGGCTTCAAACCCACGACCACTTAGTCAAGTGAGTAGAGTGACTTGCGTTCTAACATAAGCAGTCGTCAAAAGACCTGTCGTTCCATTCCTACCAAATAAATGGACCAACCAGTTGTGCAGAATGGAAATTGATGAAACAACTATTTGAAAACGACGAGTATGAGATAACAATATTATGTATTATCTTCATGTCATTGCCGCTCATTTTAATTCTATAATTTGCAGCTTCAGTGTTTTTCTCGGTATTATTACTAAATTTAGTTACTAGTTCGATACTAAGACTCATTTTGTCAAATCATTTATAAATTAATATAACCGCCCTCAAAGAAGTTCATGTAAATTCAGACACAGATTTCGTCTTGCCTTATTTGCCCTTCGTATAATGTTTAGATGTTTTGACGGACTATTTAGCGCAGTGGTTAAGAGCTTAAGCCGCTCCGCCCACTGTGTCTAATAGTCGCGGGTTCGATTCCCGCACGGGACAAATCTTTGTGTGATCCACAATTATTTGTTCCGGTCTAGGTATTTGTGTATGTGAATTTTCATGTTTGTAAACTCATCTATGATACAGGAATAAATCCTAGTTTGGGGATATGTTTAATAAAATAACAAAAAAAAGATGTCAGGAACAAACAATATCATTATTATCAACCGATAGAAGCCAACAGCAGGATAAGCGCCTTCTTTTAAAAATCGCCATGATATCTAGCTTTGTTCTGTACGCATCCATTTTAGATAGTATTTTTGTGTGTGTGTGTGTGTGTCTGTGAATGATCTACGCTGTTGGCCGCGGGGTCTTTACAGCTTCACCGGACAAGAGGGCATGCGAGTAACCACTACGCTCGAGCCACAAGGGCAAGTGGGCAACTAGCTCAAAGGCGCCTCAAGAAGGAACGGCCTCGGCTTGGGCAGTCGCTATGGGGGAGGGCCTATACTAGGTGTCTCGCCGTAGTGCTCTGCACCGACCGGCGGGCAAGGGATTCTTCGACCTCGCCCGTGAGGTCGGTGTCTGTTCTTGTGTGTGGTATCTGTATCTGAAAGAAATAATGAAAGGGCATCGAGAGGGTCGGTGAGAACATGCCGCGGACGGCGGTAGCGGCTGATAGGAGGGGAGTTAGGTTCGTAGTCGGCGGCGGTTACGATTACCGGCTTTCTAAAATTGGACACGTTCGCGATTGCTTTTTTTTTTAAACGTAGCCCCACCCTGGTATTTACTCCTGTGTCGTGGGTGCCTTTACAAACATGAAAATTCACAAACACAAATACCCAGATCGGAACAAATAATTGTGGATCTTACAAAGATTCGTCCCTAGCGGCAATCGAACTCGCGACTATTAGACACAGTGGGTGGAGCGGCTTAAACTCTCATCCACTGCGCTAAATCGTCCGTCCGAAATATTGGGTATTAGATAGTAGATTAACGCCTCTGTCTTGTGTTGCTTCTTAAGTCTTATATATTATCAGTATCTATTAACATCCTATTAACAATGAACTATTTTAGGCTTTAATCTAAAAAGATTTTGACTGCTACTTTTACTTAATTCGTCTACGTATATCATTTTTCTAGTCTGTATCACCACGATATTTGGTATTATGGTGACCAATTCGGGATGATTGAATGAAGTCTAACAAAACACATTCATGAGCTGTATTAAGTTATGACGTTAACTGCTTGCTCTACAATTACATGTGTCAAGCGTCGCGTAGGTCAGCCAATTAGAACTCTATTGTTGTCTCTTTTCATTACTCTTTGACACGTATAATTATTACCGGTCCAGAAAGAGTTGGCGTTTCAAACTCTATTACTACCTTAAAGAATTGACTTTCCATATTAAGCTTTTTTGGTTATGGAGGAGTTCTAAAGATGTTTTCCTTCATCGTTGAAAAACCTGAAAGTTGCATATAGGTTTCGAAAAATCCATGCAAGTAGAGATTTAAATCTGTAGGTCTACCATGAAAGTTTCAATCCGAAACTTCGGAGCCGAACGATACACGAACGAAATACGATGCGTGTACCTACCATGAAGTTGCATTGGATTTATTTCTTTCGGTCGGGCCCCATAGACTGTGTTCCTGAATGAATGACAGATGCGAAGTATGTTTCCGTTTACGAAAAAAGTAAGTAATAAATGAAGTAGTATAAACCAACCTAATAAAAAGTGCATTCGTTTCTTACCAGACACATGGTAACTTATAAACACTTTAAGTTAGTCGTGTAAAATTATTAAATGTCAAGCTGTCATGATGACATAAATAAGCTGAAATGGCGCAATCGTTTTTATCAAATTTGCAATAGATATTAATTTGATTCGGGTTCGAAATCACATTGATATCTATACTCATGGACTTTTCTTTTTGTTTTTACAATCTTTGTATTTTGTTATTCTAGGCATGGGGCCGGCAACAATGGCTATTTGATTGTTTAAGAAAAGCAACTCGAAAAGAATTATTATGAGAAACGGGCCACCGCAACCTAGGCGGATGCCCTTCTGCTTTCGATCTTTGAAAGGATTTTTAGAAAAATCGTGCTATTTCGTATGTATGTACTCCACCATGTTAAAATAGCAATAATAATATTATAAAAGCACCATATAATTCCAGTTTGACGCATTTATTGCTTTAATATATCAACAAAATCACCATTAAACCATTCATGTTTAAATTAAATATCCAAAATTATAAAATTCACACTTACGAAAGTTAAAAGTTACCTCTTTAGTTTTTGTATAATTGAGGTTAAAATCACGAAAGAAGTGCTGTGAAAATGCCGAAACTTCGTTTTTTCGGATCATGTTCGGATCACTTCCTGGTAGCGTTTTACGACTGACGAAACGTCACAAGGCGTCTTCGGGACCGATTTCGGAACGAAAATACTTCGTGGTAGGAATCGCCCGAAATTTCGATCCGAAACTTCGGAATTATGTTTCATGGTAGACCTACTGAGCCCTTACTATGGCCAATTAAACACGTAACGCGGCGCGTTACGATAACTTTGTGAAAAGATAATTTAATGTATCATGAAGTTATCGCGTTTGGTCATGGCGAATATGGCTCTGGACCATGTTGAAAGTTAACGTTATACCAATTAGGCTACATATATATATATGCATACTAGAACAATACCACAGTACCATTCCGATCTCGGTATCGAACCTATTCGCGCCTTTATTCAAAAGGTTATTACTTGATATTTCGCGAACGCGTCCAATCATAGAAATCCGCTAATCGTAGCCGCCGCCGACTACGAACCTAACTCCCCTCCTATCAGCCGCTACTGCCGTCCGACCCTCCCAATGCCCTTACATCCCTTTTTTCGCATACAGATGCCGCACACAGGATCAGACACAGACCTCGCCGGCGAGGTCGAAGAATCCTTTGCCCGCCGGCCGGTGCGGAGCACCACGGCGAGACACCTAGTATACGCCCTCCCCCATACCGACTTCCCAAGCCGAGGCCGTTCCTCCTTGAGGCGCCCTTGAGCTAGTTGCCCCTTTCCCCGTCTGGCTCGAGCGAAGTGTTGCACGCTCGCCCTCTTGTCCGGTGAAGCTGTAAAGGCCCCGCGGCCAACAGCGTAGATCATTACTATACTCAAAAAAAATACCACAGTGAACATAAACAGTTCAGTAGATTAATCACACACAAACACGTTCTCTACGCGGCTTAGTATTTTTTCCGACCTAGAATTCAAACGCAGGACCTCGTGTTTGATAGCCGCACCATGTGTTACTGAAACAACAAGGAAAACTAAACTAATTTGTAGATAAAATAAACAGATGTAGGTTTACCGCTGACGTACATTGATTAAACAAGATTCCGTGATAAGGTTTATACGTTTGATGTGTTATATGTGTAGTCGGTGATCATATACTTTTTGTGTGTATCTCGTATCCGAGATAAATATGGTAATTCAGTAGTCGGAACAAATTGCCCGTAGTTACTTCGCATTAACTTATCTACCAATTAGCTTGTAGAGATTAGCATATTATAATTTTGCGACTTCTTGTTGCCGTACTCTTTGATTTATTCCTGTGTAGTTGATGCGTTAACAAACAGCAATTAGACATTTTATTTTTTATTTTATTTATTTAGGTTAGCCATCAATTGTTTACACATACATACATACAAAGTATTTTAGTACATACATAGTATTTTAGTCATATGAATACATTATTAGGTGTAACAATTTCAGGCTAACACCGCATGCACAAAACTTATGATTGACTTACTAAATACACTGCCAAACTAAGTATATTGATGTTCTAGTTTACAAAATTTATGTTAAAATAATGATAAACAATGAATTTGTTCATCATTATAAATATATAGGTTTTATAGAATTAAAGCTATATCTTTGTGAGAGCTAAAATTAGAATAAACTTATCATTATGGGGAACAATTAACAACTGTGTAAAATTTGTTAAGATTATCATGGCGTACATCGACTAGATCTGGTACTTGTTTAAAATTTTACATACATTCCTACGCAATGGTGGGCAGAGTGGCGTGATAGCATTACTGGGATACCGAGTGGGAGCGCGGAAATGCAACATGCCTAATATACCGGGACAATAAATTTTATGCCTCAATAACTTATATAAGAAGAAGTCTCTACGTGTTGATAGGAGCGTATCTTGAAGTGTTGCTAGCGAGAGATGTATGAAGGTAGCTCTAGCTGTTTAGCTTTACCTTGCGAAAAGCATGCGTAAATATATACTGTGTGTCAAAGTACTAGGACATCATAACAGACTAGGAGATCTTAGCTCATGGACGATGTACTCGAAAAGATAGGTAGGGGTAATCTTAACTAAATCCCTGTTCAAAGTACCAGGATATCATAAAAGTACAGGTGTTCAGCTATTCACGTGGCGGCAAAATCACAATTGGGTAACTAAGAGGTTTACGGGTGTAAATGTTGAGTTTTGAGCCAGAATTTAGTCTATTATACAGGTGTGCATTGCTAATATTAAAGATTTCTCTACATTGATTTCCTATAACTCAAAACTAATAATAGACAAAAAAAATACATTTTTTGTATACCTATTTTCAAAGAGTAGCCGTGGAGTTTCTTGCCCTTCTTTACGTCCGTCCGTCCGTCTTAATTACTTCCTAGACGATTTATAAAAACTATAATGGTTCAAGTGTGTAAATATATTTCGATTCTCAGTAATGCTGATCTGCTAAGTGTTGCCAAATGTCTTAGTCATAGCCTAAAACTACACGCTGTACTACACTCACTAAAATAATTGAGTTTATATTTTTTTGATTGAGCAATAATGGCCTACATAAAATTGTAAATGAGGAAGTGAGGATCAAAACGTATTGTAATAGATTAACCTTGTTAACACGTGTTTGATAATAAAGTTTCATTCCGCCACGCCTATATTCCCCAAGCGGGGGTGGCAGAGGTGTACTGACCGACGTTGTTAGGTCTCATGTAATAGGAAGTGAGCCTTTTGCCATATATAATATAATATTAGCCTATACTGCCCACTGCTGGAAAAAGGCCTTCTCTAACAAATAGAGGTGAGAGAGATTAGGTCATATCCGTCCTAATCCTTCGTCCTAATCCTCCATCAAGCCGCACTGTGCCACGCAGACCCAGTGCGGATTGATGGAGGCAGGTTTGTGGCCACCTGCTGTTGGAACTTAGCGAGGCTTTAAGGCTTCCAATTCGGCTTAACGACTACCACATTAAGTGGTAGGCGGGACCAACGGCTTAACGTGCCTTCCGAAGCGCGGAGACGCTCGAATATGAAAATGCCCCAAACGGTCACCCATCTCGGGCCGACCGAGTCGAACGCTGCTTAACCTTGGTAATCGGTAAGAACACCGCGGTCGCACAGTGCTACGAGCGCCTCAATATACCGGCGCTTTGCCATATACCAGGCACAATTCCAGACTCCGGACTGATACAGGGAATTTTTCGATAGAGAAACTACATTTGTCCGACCTTGGATTTGAACCCAAGACCTCGTGATCGCAAAGCGCATTATTCGGTACAAGACCAACGAAGCAGTAATCTAGACTACAACTGGAACGTCGCTAGACCAACAAGTTTCATTCTTTATATATCTATATCATCACGCCAGTTCCCTTGCGGGGTAGGCAGAGGGTACAGAGTTCCAACAGGTTCTTTCCTTCTAGACCTCTCTGGCTTCCTGCACTCTCAAGTTTCATTCGTCCTGAAAATGATGAATATGGGTCTCTATCTATATACTGACGCTAGATCTTCTGCGGGATAGGCAGACAGTACAGAGTTCCAATAGGTTATCTCCTGATAGACCTCTCTTTCTTTCTCCACTCCCATATTACGATACATACACGCTTGCCGGTTATGGGGAACACGATTGCCGGTTATGGGGATTCTTGACATGCCATTCAGGCTTCTGAATATGGACGGATAATCTTATTAATATTGATTTCATCGAATTAACAAAGCAACAACCTAGTTTTAGTCATTTCATAATAAAAGGCTCCCCTCTAATATCTTTTGGCGAATTATTGGTGTATACAGTTCACCCCTACACGTCACGCTTTATTTACGCAGACGACCTTACGCAAACTTTCCAAGCTACCAACTTTAAGAAAGTAGAGACTAACCTCACTAAAGCTCTTGGCACGCTGAATCGATATTATGAGGAGAACTCACTAGAGCCTAACCCTTCCAAGACCGAGTCTTGCGCATTACACCTTCGCAAAAACCAAGCGGGTCGTAGGCTTAACATCGTGTGGCAGGGCGTGCCCAGAGCCCACAATCACCATCCTAAATACTTAGGTATCATTCTGGATAGATCCCTCACATTCGGGAAATATTGTGAAAACATTAAAAAAAAGGTGCACGCCCGCAATGACTTGCTCCAGGGTCTCCCCACTGCCAAGTGCGGAGCATTCTCTGCCGGCGAATATGCGTGTTCTGTATGGAGTCGCTCCGCCCATGCTAAGCTAGTGGATATAGCACTGAATGAAACTTGCCGGATCATAATGGGCTGCCTTAAACCGACCCCGGTAAAATTGCTGTGCCCATTAGCTGGCATAGCACCTCCAGATGTTCGCAGGGCTGAGGCGAGCTCTGTATAGAGGCCAAAAATGGAAAACGACCTACGGCATCCCATGCACTGCCACACCACAGTGCAGTAACGGCTGAAGAGCCGTAAAAGATTTATAAAGTGTGTCGACTCACTAACTTTGGAGTCATAACCATATGATATTGACCCAGTATATACTAATGTGGAAAACTGTTATCAACTATAGCTAAATTTATTCAAAATATATTGGTATGTATTCTATATAAGAAAATACATAATATACTATTTTTCTGTCTAGTATTCGTACTAAAGAAACGGTGTTTTTACCGTAGACGATACTAATCTTTCTACCTAACTTTATTAATTAACGCGGTATATTGTTAAACTTAATGTATTTATTAAAATGGTAATATTATTTTATTTTTGTCACCGAGTTGTTGCGACTAAGTTTACGAGTTAAGTTTTAAGTATAATTGCCGATAATTACGTGTCTATCTATCTATCTATAACATCACGCCAGATCCCTTGCGGGGTAGGCAGAGAGTACAGAGTTCCAACAGGTGCTTTCCTTACATACCTCTCTGGCTTCCTCCACTCTCATAGTTCGTCTCATACACGCTCGCCGGTTACGGAGACTCTTGACTTGTCCTTCAGATAAGACTCTGTCTATTTGGTCATGGTAAGATAGTCTAGGTCTTCCCTGGTACCTACATCCTTCCACTTTCGTATTGTATATCTGTTTTGTCATTCTTTCTTCAGACATTCGTACATAATTACGTGTGTGCATTTTTTTTATCCAAATTCGTTGAATACCTATTAAATGTTTACTTATACCTTATCTTTTTCATACAGACATGGGGAATATTTAGATAACATTATGTTTTGTCTATCTAACTATATTATCACACCAGATCTCTTGCGGGGTAGGCAGAGAGTACAGTGTCCCAACAGGTTCTTTCTTTACAGACCTCTCTGGTTTCCTCCACTCTCACAGTTCGTGACATTCTCGCTGGTTACGGAGACTTGACTTGTAATAACTAAATACTTTTGAGCTCATATTCACTCCCTAAATAGTATCATTATAATAGTATATTATAAAAAAAAACCGTCACGCCTATATTCCCCAGAGGGGGTGGCAGAGGTGTACTGAGATGTACACCCACGTTTCGCCGACGATGTTAGGTCCCATGTAATAGGGGGCGAGCCTATTGCCATATATCGGGCACAATTCCAGACTCCGGACTCATACTGGGAATTTTTCGTTAGAAAAACTACATTTGTCCGACCTAGGATTTGAACCCAGGACCTCGTGATCACAAAGCGATGAGCTTTGCCACCAGATCAACGAGGCAGTCATATATTCATCAATCAGGCAGTATATTATCACCTTAAATAGTATATAAAAATGATAACCGTATACATTAAATCTGTATCAATATATAAAAAAACCTAAGGAGAGGCCTATGGGTACTACATTAAAGGTGCTAAAGAATTTTTATCTCATAAATATTTAAACGTTAATTTTAAAAAGACATCATCATATCAGCCTATATTTGTCCACTGCTGTACATAGGCCTCCCCAATTGCTCTCCAGCGCAGCCGGGCTGATGCCACCTGCATCTAATGACTTCCTGCGATCCTCACAAGATCGTCGGTCCATCTGGTAGGTGGCCGTCCCACGCTGCGCTTGCCAATACGTGGTCTCCACTCTAGAATCTTTCTGCCTCAACGCCCGTCCGATCTTCGCGCTATGTGGCCCGCCCATTGCCACTTCAGCTTACTAATGCTATGGGCTATGTCGGTGACCTTGGTTCTTCTACGAATCTCCTCATTCCTGATTCGTTCACGTAGGGAAACTTCGGGCATAGCTCTTTCCATAGCTCGCTAACTCTGAGCTTTTTTATGAGAGCTATTGTAAGAGACCAGGTCTCTGATCCGTATGTCATCACTGGCAACCAGTGTTGGGCACTAATTGTTTAATTGTTCAATTGTAGGACCAAACAATTGAAATTTCAATCGCAGAAAAAATCAATTGCAATTGACGATTGAAAAATTAATTGTTAATTGTAGGGTTCACAATTAACAATTGATCAATGGTAATTGTAAAACGTTATAATTACCATTGATCAATTGTTAATCGTTTTTTGCATGTTTACGATTAAACAATTAACAATTAAACACAGAACAATATATTTTAAACACATCCAAGATGGCGGACGTGACTTTTGAAGTAAAATCGATATAGGTTTTATTTTTGGGGTTTTAGGGGATGCTGATAACAAATATAACGTTAATTTTGAAATCAAGATGGTGGGCGCAACTTTTTATTAAAATCAATATGGGTATAGATTTCGGGATTTCAGGCGATGCTGATTACGAATATGGCGTTAGTTTCTGGAAACAAGATGGCGGACGCAACTTTTGATGTAAAATCAATATGGGTGCCACTTTTAGGGTTTTAAGGAATGCTGAGTACAAATATAAAGTTAATTTAAAGATCCAAGATGGCGGACGCGACTTTTGAAGTAAAATCGATATGGGTTTTATTTTTGGGGTTTTAGGGGATGCTGATAACAAATATAACGTTAATTTTGAAATCAAGATGGTGGGCGCAACTTTTTATTAAAATCAATATGGGTATAGATTTCGGGATTTCAGGCGATGCTGATTACGAATATGGCGTTAGTTTCTGGAAACAAGATAGCGGACGCGACATTTGATGTAAAATCAATATGGGTGTCACTTTCTGGGTTTTAGGGGATGCTGATAACGAATATGGCGTTAACTTTTGGAACCAAGATGGCAGACGAGACTTTTGGAGTTAAATCGATATGGGTTTCATTTTTGGGGTTTTAAGGGATGCTGATAACAAATATAACGTTAATTTAGAAATCCAAGATGGCGGGCGCGACTTTATTGAAAATCGATATTGTTATCGATTTCGGGGTTTTAGGGGATGCTGATTACGAATATGGCGTTAGTTTCTGGATCCACATGGCGGACATGACTTTTGAAGTAAACTCAATATAGGTGTCACTTTTAGGGTTTTAAGGGATGCTGAGTACAAATATAACGTTAATTTAAAGATCCAAGATGGCGGACGCGACTTTTGAAGTAAAATCGATATGGGTTTTATTTTTGGGGTTTTAGGGGATGCTGATAAAAAATATAACGTTAATTTTGAAATCCAAGATGGCGGGCGCGACTTTTTATGAAAATCGATATGGGTATCGATATCGGGGGTTTAGGGCATGCTGATTACGAATATGGCGTTAGTTTCTGGATCCAAGATGGCGGTCGTGACCTTTTTTGTAAAATTCGATATGAGTTTCATTTTTGGGGTTTAGGAGATTCTGATAACGAATATAACGTTCATATTGGAATCCAAGATGGCGAACGCGACTTTTAAAGTAAAATCAGTATGGGTGTCATTTTTGGGGTTTGGGGGAAGCTGATAAAGAATATAGCGTTAATTTTGAAATCCAAGATGGCGGATGCGACTTTTGAAGTAACATCAATGTGGGTATCATTTCGGGGGTTATGTCCAAGAGCGTGCTTGTTGTGACCCCTGCCAGCCATCTAGGCTGGGTCGTCTCCCCGAGGCGACGCATGAAGTCTAGGGTACCACTGAGTGGTCGTGCCAGCAAGGGGTGGGTATCTTGCTGTCCCATCGCCGTCCCGCCGCCCATTCTCTGAGTCCGTTTAAATCCTAAGTCTCACTAGGGTAGTTTTGGATGCAGCATACGCTTCCGTAAGCTTGTCGACACACCAGGAGCTTGAAAAGTTTTGGGATAATGTCAGGGAACTTTTGAATCTGACTGATGTGCAAATGAAAAGGTGATTTTGTGCGACGACCTGAATAAATGGGTGGGAACCAGGTGGCAATCTTACGACGTTGCTCTAGGTCCTTATGGTGATAAGAGAGTAAATGATGCGGGTAAGCTCTTTGTAGATGCATGTTTGGAAAGAGGCCTTCTTGTATCAAATACGATATTCCAACATAAAGCGATTTATATTACGTGGAGAAAAAATGAACAGAAAAGCATGATAGATTTGATCCTAGTAGATAACCGTCTCCAGAGCAAACTTTAAGATATCCGTGCATATAGAGGTCCCACTCTTGAATCGGAACACTATCTCATAGTTACGTGTTTTAGTGGTTTGTTTAGAAGAAGAGGTAATGGCGAGAGCATATACCCTTCCGAGGCCATAAAAGAATTATAATTGAAAAGTTGCAAGAGTGAGAAGAATGTATAAAGATCTGTTCATACAGACTCTGGTTCGGGAGAAGCTTTTGACAGCAGGTACTTCGGACTCGAATATAAATGAATGCTGAAATAGCCTAAAAGAGAGTTCGTTAGAATCCGCGAAAGAAGTATGTGGTTGCTCAAAAAAGCAAAGCACAGTGGAAGTTGGGGCGGAGAGTTACAAAGCTTCGTACAAAGTAAGAAGAAAACGTGACAGGACTGTGTTTCTTTTTTGAATGTAAATGACAGTATGACAGAGCTGAAGAAATAAATATACGGCAATCAAGAGTGCCACCAAAACTTTAGTGAAAGAAATGTTCGAAAGAACTAGTGCGATTGGAGAAGAAAGGCTCGAGGTGATTCGTCAGGCTTAAGCCAAAAGGCTTAGAAAGCCATGCATTAAGGAGTGCTTGTCCTAACGCTGTTATATGGCAGTGAGGGTTGGGTACATAAGAAGAAGAATGAAAGCAGGATAAATGCGGTCGAAATTCGAGCACTGCGGAAGATGTGCCGTGATTGACCGTATTCGAAATAGCATAGTAAGAAAGCTTGTAGGTATGAATGATAATATTAGTGTAAAGATGCAAAAGAGTATGCTCCGATGGTTCGGGCATAAAGAATGTCGGAAGAAAGAATGACAAAACAGATATCAAATGCGAAAATGGAAGGATGTAGGTACCGGGAAATATCTAGACCATCTTACCCCGTTTGATTGGTTATGACGAGTACTATAGACCCTGGGAGTTCCGTTGGCCACCTTCCGGATCCATCATCAGGACGTGGCCGCCATCTGAGTTTAAAGTACTGGTCAAGACAAATCTAACGATCTAAAACACGACGGAGTTTCTAAATCTCGAACCAACCGAGACATGTTGGTCTAGTTTTTTCGACCCGCAAAGTCAATGTGTCTTCTTATGACAAATTGAATTTGTCATAAGAATTCAAGATAAACAATAGCAAACAAGGAGCAACAATAGTGTTAAATAAATATACAACGAGAAATATTAAAAATCAATTTTTATTTAAATCAATGTTCCGATTTAATGACACATAATTAACATGTTTTCTGTATATTCTTTGAATAGGTTAAGTTGCACTTCAACACGACTCTCTTTTGAAACATTTGATCTGATAATCTATGACTGTTTGGTGAATTGGTCGTAGCAGCAAAAGAAAACAATTTCTCAACTGCTGCAGAAGCTGGTAATGGCGTATTAAATTTTATAAAGACTCTTTTTATTTCTGGGTATCTGTTCAGCAGACTTAGTTCTTCACTTTCTTCAGCAAAAAAGTGTAGCATTAATAGCTCAGCCTTTGTTATAGGCATGTTAGTACTGGCAGCCGCTGTAGTTGACACATGAATATTACTATCTGAGTCAGAATCAGATTCAAAAAATTTTTCATTACGACTTTTAGTTGCTATAATTTGTTGAGGCTCTTCATTGATTTCTTTTGAAATAAGGGTTTTAAAATGATTCTGTACCCTAGTTTGGTCTTGATTATCTAAGCGAGAAAGCCACTTATTTTTAAAACGGGGATACGATACAGCAGCTATTGCTGCATGTTCTGCCTCAGCAGTGTTAAGGTTAAAAAACTGTTTAAATCTCGTTTCAACGTTTATTCTGTACGCCTCGATTAAAGGTACACAGTACATCAAATTGCCTCTTTTCAATTTTTTGTATTTTTCTTATCAATGCAAACAGACATGGCAATAAAATGCCATAATAGGCATTGGTTTTACTTTGCATAATATCTAGTGCTTCTGCTACTGGTGCAGCACATGTCAAATATTCTTTCAAGTAATCAAATTCAACATCTTTTATGGGATTACTAATATTTATAGCTCTATGAAGCTAAAATTTTTTTTCTTGAATTGATAAAATTTGTTGAAGTGAATCATATAGGCTATTCCATCTGGTTTCACCCGGTCGACTTAATGTGTGTTGTAATATATCTTGTATAATTTCAGCTGTTTTTGGACGACCAGCTGCATTCCATAAAGAGTTGCATTTTTTCAATGTGGTGGTATGTATATGAGATAATGGAGTACCTATGTCATTTAAAACTTTATTGGCATCAACGGTAGCACATAAGCTTAATGTGTGCGCACAGCATCTTAGATGGGCACGCAAATAAAATCTTCGGATTCTCCTTCGTCCAGACTTGAGTCAGATTCCACATCTATTTCTTCAAACAAAGAATCTTCTGGCTGACTGGTTTTGTCACAACTGATGTTTGTAAGTTCCACGCCAAAAGCGCGAAATGCTTTTACATAATTACTGCCGTTGTCAGTAATGGTTGCGACTACCTTATTACCGTTTAAGCCAAATTCTGTATAAATTTGTTTAATTAAATTAGTAATACGATCGTAACTATGAATGCCTTTGAACCGCTGACATGCTAATGCTACTGAAACACGTTTCAAATCTTTTGTGATCCAATGTGCAGTCATACCTAAGAAGCTTCTCTTCTTTCCCGATCAGATATCAGTTGTAGTGCACACGAAATCAACAGCCTTTAGTTCAGATTTTATGGCAGACATTTTTCTTCATAATATATATTTATACGGCGACTCAAACTGACTCAAACCTCGACGGTTACAACTTTCAAATTCTTATCGGATATCTTCAAGTTGCTAAACATCTCTAAAAAATATAGGTTTTCTATAGCCCCCAATGGGATCATAGAATCAATCAAGAAGTTTATCATATTTTGTGCAAATTTTTCTGGTGTATATGGCTGGACCTCTTCAACTTTTCTTAAGCCCCTAATCGGTATTTTTTTTGAAATGTTGGCACCTTTTTTATCATTTTGTTTGTTTTTATGTATCTTTTATATTCATTTACATAATCTTGTCCATGTTTCCGTTTGAGGTGACTTAGAAAATTGGATGTACAGTTGTCGAATCCTCTGATTTTAGTAGTGACAGGCGAGCATTTAGTACACAGAGCTGTGATTATATGTGCTGTTGATTCTTCTGGTAAATATTTGTAAAATGTACCGTCAAGTAGTGCAAGACGCGGGGGTGAAGATATCGACGTGATTGAGCTCAGCCCTGAAGACTGCCCATCTCGATCTAACTGTTCATTGATGTCCGTGTCCAATTGTTAACTGACATATAACTATATTCCTCTTCATCCATAATGACTATAATGTCCAAAAAGTGTGGAATTATTCGTTGAAATATGCGAATATACTTAATAGAAATGAATTTAAGCTCCTACAATATTCCTGTGTGCGCACGATTCACACTCACTTTCTCAAATTAGTTTAGTTTAAACAACTGCTACTAAGAGTACACACACAAAAGTACTCTGAAGTGAGATCGTGTCGAAATATACGGGATACTTTGCGCTCCGCAAAAAAGTTATGACAATATTTTCGTCCTAAATCCTCAGGCCGAATGAACAGAGAAACGCGGGATCTCAGTGCGCGGGGTATGTGGTGTGCCCTACCACAGTGTAATATAATACAGTAAAACATCTTAGTACTTATGCTCCGAATTAAACTCACGCACACAGACGCGCGCTCTACACGTCGATAGTTTTATTGATATTTAGTAACTTATGTGGTTTTTAACAAATATACTTATATACAATTTCCGAGTAATCTATCATAATACGCTTAAAAAAAAAAAACAAAAAAATTGCAATAAAGGTAAATAATATTTAAGCATAAACATTAAAATTATAAACGTTTTCATTATGCTGTTATTACACAGTCCCTATGGTAAATTGTATTATGCTGCACTCATACGAAAAAATACAGGCTTATAACCACTGCAGTAAATAAGTTTTAATAAATGAAATAAAAAGGTGCTAACAACGTTCTGACGGGGAGTGTTGGTAATTATACAACTAAAACAGCTTAGATGAGTTACTGGATAGATAGATACTGTGGCATTACCGACCGACTCTAGTTACCTACGCACGTGCCCTTTGTCGGCTCGTGCCGGTGCCGAAAGGCGACGAGTAACTAGGGTTGCTACTCGTAGTTTATTATAAAGTACGTATCGTGCGTTATTTAGGGTAAGTATATCTTGTACTTTATGAGAACTGTAAAGTACTGTTAAGATTCATTATACATAAATCATTAAAAAGAAAAAGCATGATCGCAATTAAAAGCAAAGTAGATGATGTCTGGTGTTAAAATCCGAATCTATGGTACTAGATTTAAGAAAAAAACATTATTACATCTAACTTAAAGAAAATAGTAAAAACTATAAGCACTTCTTAATTCTTACTAATCTATTCAAGTTATTATTGACTGTCAACATGCTGTGAAGGTGTTAAGCAATGATAACAGTGACTGAAAAGTTCTAAAAGTAATAATAAAAATGTTTTTAAACAAAATAATAAAGTGAAATAAATAATACTTTATTTTGATACAATGTACGTTTTTGCCTACCTTTAAAAACCAATGTACTTAATTTGCTCAAATAAAAGGTGGCAACCCTACTAGTGACGCGCGCGCACTTGTCGGCTCGTGACACTGCCGAAAGGCGAAGTGCGCGCGCGCTTCTTTAAAGTTTAGGTACCTTTTTATAAACAAACATTTGGTTACCACGGGGGGTTGGCAGAGGGGTGCAGTGTATTGGCCGAATTTCGAATGCTTTATGGAACTGGAACTTATAAAATATTCCATTTTTATATGGACAAAATAGAATACTTAATTATTACAAGCTTTTATTTGCTCCCTGCCTTACTACTGCTTTCTACCTCGTTGGTCTGGTGGCAAAGCGCATCGCTTTGTGATCACGAGGTCCTGGGTTCAAATCGTAGGTCAGACAAATGTAGTTTTTCTAACGAAAAATTCCCAGTAGCAGTCCGGAGTCTGGAATTGTGCCCGGTATATGGCAATAAGCTCGCCCCCTATTACATGGGACCTAACATCGTCGGCGAAACGTGGGTGTACTCAGTACACCTCTGCCAATCCCTCTGGGGAATATAGGCGAGACGGTGTTACTTTTATTTAACTTGCACTGTTCATATGTCTGTCTGTCTTTCCGGTTCAACTCTTCTGATCCTTTTCTCAAGCACTTACGGTATCCGATTCAGCTGAAATTGGCAAACGTATGTAAGTTCGGTGACAATACAATAATATGGTACCATGGGGATGGTCTGATGATGAAGTTGGAAGGTGGCCATAGAAACATGTGAACTGGACAACATAATCCCCTCGTGTTTAGGTTGGTTAGTTTGATATTCACAAGTACAAGTAGATTGATATTGGTGTTAAATTAATATGGATATCATTTTTGGGGTTTTTGCGAATGCCGATAAAGAACATAGTGTTTAATTTGCGCGATATTTGTAATCAGCGTACCCTTAAAACCCAAAAACGATGCCCATATTGATTATTCATAAGAAGTCGCGACGCCATCTTTGATCCAAAAATAAACGCCATTTTAGTTATCAGCATCTCCTAAAATCTCATAGATGATTATGTCTTCTTTTGTCTTAAGTCTTTTTAGAAGGCAAGCATTCACTCAAGTTTCGTACTCCCGATTCAAGCCTTACAACACCAGACAGAAGTGTGCATTGTACACTCCCACATTGCGCCAACGTTAGGTGTGCTTTTTTTGATGATTAATTGTTAATTGTTTAATCGTAAATGTGCATAAAACGATTAACAATTGATCAATTGTAATTGCGTTGTTTTGCAATTACAATTGATCAATTATTAATTGCAAAACATTGCAATTACAATTGATCAATTGTTAATTGCATAACACTGCAATTACAGTTGATCAATTGTTAATTGTCAATTGTTTAATCAATTGATTTTTGCCCAACACTGCTGGCAACACAAACACAAAATGACATACAAGTAATTTTTTTAATATATTACGTGTTTATGTTTTTTACTTTTTCCTTACAGTAAACGTATACACTATATATCTTACTACTACTATACTCGGTTTACTATACTAGTATACTCGGTTTACTTTTGCAAATATGGATTATTATCATCGTAATCTCTTCGTTATCTTATCTTATTTAAATGTGGTAGTTTATTGTATTCGACTGCCTCGTTGGTCTAGTGGCTAAGCGCATCGCTTTGTGACCACGAGGTCCTGGGTTCAAATCCTAGGTCGGACAAGTGTAGTTTTTCTAACGAAAACTTCCAAGTACGAGTATAGGAGGAGTATAGGTTCGCCCCATATTACATGGGACCTAACATCGTCGGCGAAACGTGCGTGTACTCAGTACACCGCTGCCGCCCCCGCTTGGGGAATATAGGCGTGACGGTGTGAACTTCTGAATTCACTCAAACATTAGTGTTTTCTGTCGCCCATTTAAGCTGAAGTTTATTGTTGTTTCTTAAATAGTGTCTAATAACTTTTAAAGTCCTATCATCATTAACATCTTACTACCCAGTTACTGCAAGTTTCTGATAAAGCTTTCAAATATATTTTTCCATTATACTAAAGCACTGCAAAAGATTGCTTATTTACATATTTTAACTTGATTTATTTTAAAAGCTTTTTGTAATTTGATTAACTCTGCATTTAGCGTGTCGTGACATGATACAGATATCTATACGTGAAGCAAAACTTTGTACAAATTTTTACGAAAATTGCGCGGACGGGGGTGTATGAAATTTTCCACACTTTTAGTTTATATAGAGAAGGAGTGCAGAATGCTAATATTTTTTTTAAATTATGCATAAAGCATACATTAAATCTTCTTCTTCTTATTTTAATTAATGGCCGCACACTTTAACAGTGTATTTCGCCAATGTCAAGTAGTAATAGAGTATAAACAAAAATTATAAAAATTGGCTTCTTGTCGCCATTACGGCAAAAAATAAAAGCCTGCGATGTACTTGTCATACATTAAATCAATGAAAAAAAACATTACACACTACCATGTATTTGACACAATACACGTCAAATTGATGTTTGTCTTTAATATTATTTGTCTATAGTCTTACTGAATGTCAAACATAACCAGCAAGCGATGAAAGAGTAGGTCGAATATCGACCTATGGGCGACCACTAGTATATTTAACAACTTAAAGTAGGTACATACAGCAGGATATATATGGATGAAGTTACGTTGTTGAAAACATTTTGGACATTAAATTGATCTCACTTGACGGTTTAGTGGCGCATGGTGCGGCAAGCGATCACGAGGTCTTGTGTTTGAATCCTAGGTGGCCAAAAAAGTTGTTGGGGTTTGTCTATTGAAACATGCTTGGTACCAGTGGCAGATGTGTGGAGTGTGCTTGTTAGAATGCTACAATACGCTCGCCGCTATTACTCCCATTATAGGCGAAAGGGGCGTACATAGTACACCTCTGCCTCAGCCTTTTAAGGAATATAGCTGTGACGGTGTTTAAATATAATCTGTCGCGGTACTCTTGAATGGGTAGACAAAGATAGTTATTACGTGGTTTAAACATTTTGGGCTATATTACAATTATTTTTTTTGTTTGTATTATATATATAGCGTAGCCCCACACTAGGATTTATTCTTGTGTCGTGGATGCGTTTACAAACATGAAATATTCACATACACAAATACCCAGACCGGAACAAATAATTGTGGATTCAACAACACGGGACAAAGATTTGTCCCATGTTGTTGAATCCGCGACGATTAGACACAGTGGGCGGAGCGGCTTAAGCTCTTAACCACTGCGCTAAATCGTCCGTCAATTATGAACAATGTTTCGAAGACTGGTTTGGTTATATTCTTTTAGATATAATAAGTGTTATTTATGTATTATATTATATTATAGTTGTTATTATGTTCACCGCCAGTAACTAACGTAACACAGTTCCAAAAAGGTGGCACTAGAATAGAAGCCATTTTTTCGTGTCTGATAATTACAATTTATTGCCTCTTGGAAACAGCCAGTTAACTTTACAGACCAATTTTCAATTAAAACTAGAACTGATTGCATACCGTATTTAAAACATTTATGGACTACAATTACTGAACCAATATCTGGCTCTTCCTTGCCAACAGCATACGCTTAAATCCATACTTGCGTAACCCAAATGCCAATATCCACTTGAACTTCAAGTCCTGACTGCTCTAATTTTGTTCGCAGACGTCGTCTTCCGCGTCGACCCAGAACACATGCTCGTATCGGTTTTATGATATTGGTGTACCTGTGAGCTGCCATGGAGATGTCGTACCAGGGCGGGGCAGAGGCGGAAAGCCTTCTGCGACCAGACCAGAGGAGCGCCGTCGTCATGCCGCAAGGAAAGAGGCCTGGACGTGAGTACACATTTTTTTTTTCTTTTTATTAATAAAACATTGCCCTACACTAGGATTTATTCCTGTGTCGTGGGTGCGTTTTACAAACATGAAAATTCACATACACAAATACCCAGACCGAAACAAATAATTGTGAATCACACAAAGATTGTCCCGTGCGGGAATCGAACCCGCGACTATTAGACACAATGGGTGGAGCGGCTTGAGCTCTTAACCACTGCGCTAAATCGTCGTCTATTAATTTCATTTAGTCATTTCTGTCAGCCTTTAGTTTATAGTCACACTGCTGAGCGAAGGCTTTCTCTCACAAATCGAGGGGAGAGATTAGGTAATACTCCACCACGCGGACACAGTGCGGATTGATGGAGGCAGGTTTCCGGCCACCTGCTGGTGGAACTTATCAATCCGCCCATATGGTTTCCAATTTGGCTTAACAATTACTCCATTAAATGGTAACCGAGACCAACGGCTTAGCTTGCCTTCCGAAGAACGGAGACGCTCGAAAATAGAAATGCCATAAACGGGCATCCATCTTAGATTGACTGGGTCGAACGCTGCTCAACCTTGGTGAACGTTAGGAACACCTTGGCACCAAAGCGCCGCGAGAGCCTTAGCATCATGCTGAAAGAAAAATACTAGAATTCCAGTTGTGTGTGTGTGTGAAACTGAACTAAGGGTGATTGAAGAAAGGTGGAAGAGCCTGTTGGAACTCTGTACTCTCTGCCTACCCCGCAAGGGATCTGGCGTGAGGTTATAGATAGATAGATAGATAGAAGAAAGGTGCTTTCACTTGTTGAAGTATTTTTGTATTTCTAGACATCTTTTTTAGTTCTTACGTTCTAGGAATTGAAGTGGTTTATCTGGGCGTACGGTTAGTATCCCGAGGTCCTGGGCTCAAATCCTAGGTCGGACAAATGTAGTTTTTCTAACGAAAAATTCCCAGTACGAGTCCGGAGTCTTGAATTGTGCCCCGTATATGGCAAAAGGCTCGCCCCCTATTACATGGGACCTAACATCGTCGGCGAAACGTAGGTGTACTCAGTACACCTCTGCCACCCCCTCTGGGGAATATAGGCGTTTTTTTTAGTACTAATTCGTATACCTAAACCTAGATAAATTATACCCACTAGCACCTGTTCTATAAACCAAGTTCTATAATGACAGAGCATGGGCAATTGGGCAGGTATCGTTGGTTAAAACATAGTCTTTACCTGTAAATTTCTTCTTAATTGTAAATGACTTTAAATTTAAATACTAATACTGATGCGTTTATAGCTTATGCACAATATACCTATTGGTTATTTGCCAAAGTCGTTTCGTCTAGAGCCACCTAAGAAGTCACCAAGAATGTCAACAGATAAAATCACGGATGGAATCATCGCTATAAAAGTGGCTTATTGTACCTAATCTTCGGCTCGACGGCACTGAATAAATAATAGTATCTGCTACGTAGCAGCGCTAACCGATCCGTCAGGCGTCCCTGACCTTGAATTTCGATATCGCTGAACTGATGAGTACACAGAACTTACGAAAATAAAATTATGCGTGTAGTAGGTATCATAGCAATAATATTATGCAATTTCTTAAACACTGAAAGGAGCTAATATTATTCATTTGCTACATCATTGATGTCTCCTGGCTTTAATCTATACTAATATTGTAAAGAGGAAAGATTTGTTGCTTTGTAATCAATAAAATTTGAAAGTACAGAACCATTTATAAAATTCTGTTACTATTAAAAAGCTATATTATCCAGAAGTACCTAACATAGACTCAGTAGTAGGTAGCTCCGTTGTCGACCGGATGCGAAGTTACGGAAAACTGCTAACATTGGATAAATCTATTAGACAAGTAGCCCGGCTCTGTAGCAAATTGAACTTTCTTCAATCAGTAACGCTAATAGATAAGAATAAAATGTATGAGAATGACATTGTACTATATAAAATGGTTAAATTGAGAATAGAAATAAGACGCCTGAAACGTGGTTCAAGATATTTTTTTGTTTCTGCTCAACTGTCTCACTTGTTTAAATATTCTTACGTATGAATCCATACAATAACGTGGTTAAGCTTGTATTCAACAATGTATCACAAATCACAATGGAACATAATATGATCGCTTGGCGGGTGTGTGACAGCTAACTGGAGGGCTTATATTATGCCTGTAGGGCAATCTTCACTTACGCTTAGTACAAAATTGTGGCTTTAATAACGAGTTACGTGAAGCCCTGCTTAAATACAAATAGGTACGTCGGAATCTTCTCTCCATGATTTAGTGCTTAAGAGTCTGTTTTTAGCGTCTTTGATGGCGTTTCTTGGCCTTAGGAAAGATTTAGTCGCTAATTTGCTCCAGTGAGATTAAATGTTACATACCTGTTAGACATCGATAATAATTGAAGGTTAGCTGAAGGCTGATTAAAGGTTTCAACGTGGTTAAGCTTGTATTCAACAATGTATCACAAATCACAATGGAACATAATATGATCGCTTGGCGGGTGTGTGACAGCTAACTGGAGGGCTTATATTATGCCTGTAGGGCAATCTTCACTTACGCTTAGTACAAAATTGTGGCTTTAATAACGAGTTACGTGAAGCCCTGCTTAGATACAAATAGGTACGTCGGAATCTTCTCTCCATGATTTAGTGCTTAAGAGTCTGTTTTCAGCGTCTTTGATGGCGTTTCTTGGCCTTAGGAAAGATTTAGTCGCTAATTTGCTCCAGTGAGATTAAATGTTACATACCTGTTAGACATCGATAATAATTGAAGGTTAGCTGAAGGCTGATTAAAGGTTTCAACATTTACTTATTTGATTCTCGCGGTTTCATCTATTTGAGTGATGAGTGATGATTTCGTTTAGTTAAATTACATAGCTGGAAATACTTCAAGTGTAATGTCTATTGTACGCGCATCTGTTTACTTTGAATAACTTATATTTTTGTTTTATAAATTATTACTCCTCGTAAGTGATTAGTAATTTATAAAAAGTAAGGAAAATTATAACCATAAATACACTCACGAGCATTAATATATATGCATTTTAGTATTTTGTCATCGTTACATTTATATTTGATAACTTTGGAATCTTTAAACATGAAGTTACTACTACCTACAAAGTACTTACTGAAGTGCTCACCAGACTATACCATTAAAGTTCTTAAAACTTTCTATAATTTTATGTACATGTATCCGGTTTAAAGTTGCAACACATTGTTTAGTCAAATGGTTAAACATTTCGTTCGTCAATGGTTGAACGACTTTTAGCCATTAAATTAAAGGCGTTTACCTAATTAACTAGTCGTTCCAGATTAGTTAATTAGGTAGTAGCTAATATATCCAGATGGGTGTGACATAGTGTAATCTGAATGGTTTATCTGGGATACATGCCACTTCCAAGGTTTTAATTACAGTTAATCAGTTTTATTCTGTAGAATCGGGGCTAAATAAATATTTTGAATTGGTAAATTAGTAGTGGATCACGTACTTAGTTCACTGATAAAAATATATAATAATTTAACGTGAAATAATGGCTCCTTGTATTGTTTATTAAAAGGTCTACGTATATATGAAAATTTAAAAAAAATCTTAATAAGACTGTTATAAATGTATTTACTAAAGGACAACATTAGTTAACCTTTGCACTTACCATTCTGGCCAAGTTTTGCCTAATGATTAACTAGTAAACGTAATGCAGGACGCCCTCAGGCTAGGTGGAGCGATGACCTTCGTAGGGCGGCTGGCAGAAACTGGATGCGAGTAGCCGAAGATCGTACCCAGTGGCGTGTACTTGGAGAGGCCTATGTCCAGCAGTGGACTGCTATAGGCTGATGATGATGATGATGATGATTAACTATATATTTTATGAACTATATATTTTGAACTGCCTGGTTGGTCTAGTGGCAAAGCGCATCGCTTTGTAATCATGAGGTCCTGGGTTCAAATCCTGGGTCGCACAAGTGTAGTTTTTTTAACGACAAATTCCCAGTATAATTCGGGAGTCTGGAATTGTGCCCGGTGTATGGCAATAGGCTCGCCCCGTATTACATGGGACCTAACATCGTCGGCGAAAAGTGGGTGCACTCAGTACACCCCCGCTTGAGGTATATAGGCGTGACGGTGTTTTATTTTTATATTTTAGACTTGTACTTATAGTCTTCTTAATTTTGTTGTCCGTGAGAAATCTACCATATGAAACATTAAAGTCTACAAACAAGTGTTAGTTTTTGTGTTTGTTACATTTGTATCTGGTGCTTCTGGTCTTTTTCTGCATGATCTTCTAGACTTTTTCTGAATGATAGTCGTATTCGTGAAACAAAACAATTTTTCGGATTTTATCGCGGTAGCACCCATGGTCACGGGAAGGACTTCCCCTGACCATGGGTTCTGCAAAGCACTCGAAACGTCGGGAACTTAAAAATCAAAAAGAAACCGCGATAATATCCGATAAAGTTGTTTTGTTTCATGTGTGATATTCGCGTAAATTTCAGAACTCAGATAGTCGTATTCGCTTAAAACGTTTCTCACATCAGCAGCTATAAGTTAAATAAATGTGCTACCTCTGCCATAAATTTCGTAACCATATTTTATTATACCGCCCCGCCTACAGTTCATGTCATAATGTCTATAAAAATGGCTTATTGTTGATTCAGAACTTCGAACACGCATTGGTCGGAATTCATTAGCGACTGCGTTTGTCGTCGTATCACTAATATTTATACTTCTTAGTTTCCTGTCTAGGATGCAATTTGAAGGTGCTAATAATTTTGGACCTGAAGGATAATATTTATTGTATCGGTTAAACCAGTAATATAAAATGAAGGTCGCGGGTTTGACATGTGCTTTAGTTTCGATCTTGTGGAAATCATCAGCAGCTTTTTATAGAGTTTATTACCTTGCCACAGAAAAAGTATTTCTAGTGACAGTATTGCCATTATATATTTGTTAGACGAGTTTCGTCCAAAAACCGCTGCCGTCGTGTAGTTAGAAAACGGAAAATAATTATTGACGTCCTTGTTCGGATTATGTTTTA